>VDFB02270651.1:789114197-789235817 GCA_007258455.2 Sequoia sempervirens
TCCCTCTCTCTCTCATCCCTCTCCCTACTACCCTCTCTCCCTCTCTTAGGTCTCTCTCTCTTTCAGTCACTCCCTCTCCCCTCTCCCCTCTACCCTTAATCGTAAACCTTAAACTCTTAACCCTTAAACCCTAAACCCTTAAATCCTCTACCCTCTACCCTTGGCCCTTCCTCCCTCTATCTATCTCCCACTCCCTTCCTCTCTCTCTCTCACTCACTCCCTCTATCTCTCTCCCATCTACCCTTAACCCTCTACCCTATAAATCTAAAATAAAACCAACTTTATTATAACACGAGTGTGTTATGAATAAGTAGAGACATGGCCAGTTTAGAAAGAAATAACACACTCGTGTTATAACATGAGCACATTTTTTATTGCACTAAAAATGGTAAAAAAACACAATATACCTGTGATGTCGGCCCACATTCTGCATATTCTCCTAGTTTTTCACATGCTCCAACAAAAAGTACCTTTTTGGTGATTGAGTGAAGTGTGCATGCATGATCTTTAGATTCCACCACCTTTTTCATGATCTTTCCATCACCTTTTCATGAAATAGTAGAGTTTTCATGTTGAAAGGCATATAATATCAATTCAAGTTTGAATTACAGTGATAATTGATATACAATTGAAGTTTGGGGGAACAAGCTTTTGAAAAATTCAAAATTTTGAGGAGTTTGAGGAAAGAAGAAGCAAAGGCTGCATAATTGGGTAGAACTCCTCCATTTGAAACTTTGGTTTTTTAGGTATGTGAAGTCTTTGTACATTTTCTTTATTTCTATCATGGCTTGCTTTCATTTTTGTTGTTTTGCTTATTCCATGTTGATCAAATTGTTTGCTTGTCATGTTACAACCTTAGGTTGTCAATGGACATTTTAAATTACACAATTCTATACACTTTCCCATAACATTTTTAAACCACATCTCTTTGAGGCATTTTGTTAAATTTAACAATTGACTTTCTTTGTGTATGCTTCCAAAGCTTTCATTGAGGTATTTTGTCAAACAATTATACAAACCAGCTGATTGCCTTGTCTATGCTACCAAATTTTCCATACATGTCTCTAAAAAATTGGAATAAACTCCTAATGCAGTAGGGGGATGCCTACAACACACAAACACACAACTCCAATCTACAAACAAATTTTCAATTGACAATTTCATTAGGACCTCTTTTTCGAACAAATTCACATTGTTCAGGTTGTAGCATATCAAAGTCACTCAATCGGGTATAATTCCTCACACAACCTCCTCACTTCTCAATAGACCCCCAAATCCAAAAATAGTCTTTACTTGGGTCTCAGAACAAAATATTTTCTAGGCTTTGGGACCTTGCATGCTCAAATAGGTTTCCAATCAAAAACCCTCAATTTTATTATAAATATATAGGGTTTTCTATATTTCACAACTCCAAGGCCTTCCAAGCCTCACCAAAGCATCAAACAAGTTTGTTAGGGTCTGGAAAAACAAAATAAACCTTCACTAGGCCTTTAGCCTCATTAGATCTCAAAAACACCACTTTGGTTCCTCCTTTTCATGCCAAAAATTCACATTCTCATCCTAAGATAACATCACCAGCCCTATAGATGCCTTACCACTATTAAAAGAAACACGAAACTTGAAAACAACATATTTTAGGCCTTTCCTCTGAATCGCAGGTCACCACAGTAGGAGGAAAGGCTCCATCTTTAAATTAATGTAAAACTCATACCCTGCTGGTCTATATGGGTTGATCATGAAGAATGGAGTTTTTATTTCACTAAAACAACGAAAGGAGTCTCAAAATAGAATGAAGTCCAAGTTAAGACCTGCCACCATAGTGATTTATGAATTTCTAATCATAGGAGGCCTGTATTGGGCCGTACACAGGAAAAAGAAACTGAAAACACAGATAAAATACTTGAAACTCCACAGTTTAGGCGTTGAGTAGAGCACCAAATCCTCAAAATAAATTAATTGAATGCTTTATTCAGGCTTGTATGATGTTTTTATACATTTTCAAATCAAAAGTCCCAACTTTCTTCAACGCCCATAACCACCCTTGAACCACCAAACCTTCATTAAGCCTAAAAGTACTAATATTAGCAATAGTTTTCTTAATAAGCTTCATTATGAAAATTTGTTGTTCTATAGACCTAGGACCATTTAGAAACCTTTATTTTACCCATTATAGATCCTTTCAACATATCCGACAATCACCAATGCTTGTTTTGTACCAAACTGCCCAAATTAGCCCACTTTTACAAAGGGACCACCTTCAAAACTTGTCCAAATCCCTTGAAACCTTTGGGAAGCACTTTATATCTATCAAAACTTAAAATTATAGCATTACATTGTAGATATTCAATTATTTACCATCCAAACCATAAAACCCTCTCCCTAGGCTTAGAAACCCTATGTTTTATTGAAAGTAGCACTTGCCAAACACTCCAAAACTTGACAACTGTTGAAACAAGCCTAATATACCATGTTCATGCTCAATCTAACATAAAATAACACTTCCCAACTCAAAAACTCAATTTCAGTCACCAAAAGCTCAATTTTGTTAAGGAAAACTCAACATTTCCTCAATTGGTTTGATGCCCAATCCAAGGATCATCCTCCATTCAAGTTTATCATGGCCTTTTATAATGTTTCCCTCTTAAAAAAAACCACTTCAACTTTGAAAAACAACATTTGAAAGAGGTGACCATTGGTCTCCCTCTTTAATAGACTTTTACAACCCTTCACTATTAGTTAATTTGACTTGACTTAGCACTTTTTGCACAAGTAAAATTATTTGTCATGCCGAAGAAATGAATTGTTAAAAGGAAAAAACTAAAAGATCATCAGCTCCAAGTCTTTAGAGATAAAGAGAAAAAATGGATGAGGGAATATCACGAAAAGAAGAAATTGGGAACGATTGACAAAAACAAGCCAGTTGAAGAGGAACCTCAACTGTTAAAAAGAGAAAAGAAATTGGCAGCACAAAGTGCACGAATGCGAAAGAGTCATGCTAGGGGAGATGCAAATATCATAGTTGGAGACACACCCTCTACCGCAAGTGAATATGAAGGGACACCATTAAGCACAAACGAATATGGAGGGACACCATCTACCACAAGTGAGTATGGTTGGACACCATCCACCACATCTGAAGTTGAGTGTACATCATCACTCAGATTTGATGAACAAGGTATGCCATCATCCCCACGTGAACCTCAAGGTATGTATTCTATTCCACCCTTAGTCAAAGGTACGCAATCTATCCCACCTCAATTAAATATTGATGAAATTGCTAATGTTGAGATGTATGTATCTAAGATAACACCACCTAGAATTTTGCATAGAAAGACAAAGTTTTTGATTAATATTGATGAGGATATTTTACAGCACATGGAAGGTAAGATTCCAAAATGCACTTGTAGAAGATATGCTGATAATATTTGGAAAATGTTCTTTGAAAGGCTAAATGAGACTACAAGATGTCAACTATTTGTTCAAATGATCTAGGGTTTAAAGTACAAAAACATCATGAAGACTCTTGGGTTGAGAACATCGAATGCATCAAGTGAAAACACTATTGTGAAGAATCTAATGGATTCTTATGAGAGTGTGGGTAAAACCTCATGCTCAAAAGATAGTAATGTCACCCGACGTGTCATTACATCGACTTTGGTAAGCTATCAAACAAAGAGATCTCGTCTCATTAAAAAGACAAGTGAACAAATGGGAATTAGTAGAAAAACTTTATCAAAAGTCATTCAAAGGAGGAAAATAATTAAGGGCGTTGATTCAAATGAATTATGGGAATTCTCGGGAAGACTTCCACATAAGGATAAAAAATTTGTTGAAGCATTGAGAACACTAATTGAAGATTATTGGAAGAATAATACAAGGCCATTTCTGAATCAAAGCGATGATGTAAGAAGTAGAATCGGTAGTCGGAACCGTGAGCCACATCCAAAACATTTTTTGGATATGACTTCTCAAACCCAATTTTTTCATAAATTTCAAAATTCTTATCCTCAAATTAGTATTTCTCAAATATTTTTTGAAATGCTTAAACCTTTTTATGTCAAGATAAATCACACATGCACTACTTGTTGTAGACTACATATTGAATTCGCTAACCATTATGATATTTATCATTCTATATGTTTAGATTTGCATACTAACGATGTTTTGCAGGATTTTGGCATAGAAGCCCCACCAAAATCTTCAAGAGAGTTCTTATCAAAAATTTATGTCAAGTAGAGGATGGCCAAATATTCTACAAGACAGCATGCTTGGATGGTTCATGCGAGCGTTGTGGTGGCTTGCAACGAATTCAAGTATGTCAACATATGGAAAGCACAAATGAGGTGGAACATAAACTAGTAGATTTTGAGAAGTATAAAATAGTAGCATATGCTACAAAAGATGGGTCTCAAGAAAAAAGGTGTTTTTTGGTTATTGAGAATATTCTAGTGTATCACTTTATGTCCATGTTTTGTGAGAACCTAGTGTATGAGTATGCAAGGAATACCGATAGAGCCCGATGGCTAGACACTCAATTCAAGCTATGCAAGGACACCTTTCTAGTTGGAAACATAGTATCAGTGGTTGACTTTGCAAAGAACTACACTCTATAGCCACAATGTGAGGTGCAGTCACAGTATCACAACTCCACATAGGTTTCAATATTTGTGAACATAACATTCATTCATGCAGCTAATAGTATAGAGGACCAAAGGAAGGTATTGAGGGAGTATCACTTTTATATCAGTGATGATCACACACATTCTCTAGAGTTTGTGAAAGGTTGCTTCCAGATGTTCTATAGTGGTTTCGATCAGAGGGGCATAACATACAGTTGACATATAATATGATTGGATAATTATGCAACATAGTTCAAGAATGTGTGCATGTTCTACTAGTTGTGTAGGATGAATCTCACTATAGGTGTTCAACATATGTGGAAATTTTGTGAGGTCGGTCATGCAAAGGGGGAGCATGATGGTGCAGCAGCATGCGGGAAAAGAGCATTAGCATGAGAAGAGTTAAAGTATAAATACAATGCAAAGTTGACATATGCAAGTTCAATTGTTAAGTGGTGTAATGCTTTGATGGGTCCAGGTAATGAAGGTACATCTTGAGTTCGTATATTTGTTTGGTTGATGGATGATACTAGCATTGCACCATATGAGGATTGTTGTACACTAACAGGATTGACTGAGCTACACTCTTTCCTCAGCTCAAATGCAGGTTCATGGAGTATTGATACACGTAAGATGGCATGCTTTTTTTCTTCATGTACAATGCAAGCCTAGAATGATTGTGAGTCAGGGGAGTGGGTTGAAAAATGGTTGACAAGTTATCTTAGCCCACTTCACACATATCAACTATTAGCTCTCAAAAACGTAGGTAAGAATACCTCAAGAGGTTGCCAATCTCTTGGTACGTTTCAGGGTAATAGACAAGGTCCAAAGGTATAGACCTTCTACTCTTCAGGTGCTGCTAGACCAAGGCGGGTGTACTTATATGAGTGAAGCAGACTTAACTTGTGCCAATATCATTGAAATTCTTTGCCCACAATGGCAGATGGAAGTGGACAAATGAAATCAAATTTGGTATAAATTGTATATGAATTCTAAAACTAAAACCTAATATGTTTTGTTAATAGATATAAAGAAAATGAATGAATCTAAATAGTGAAATGCAGAGACTAATACCTTATTGGGTATGCGGAGTCAAATGAAATAGCAATGGGAAACTTATTTCTGGAGAAAACTCAAATTGTTTGGTATATGTTTTGTTTATAACTTGTATAAACATGCAAGACTATGACTACCAAGTTCTTCTTTAATAATCCATATGAATTTCCCTGATTACTGTGATCAACCAAAAGGATTTAATATTTTCTTGAAAGAACCAATCAATTAACCACACAGATACAACAAATGTGCACTGATAAATTGAATATAAACTTGTTATATCAATTTAAATAACCAGAAAGCATCAATCTTGGAGACAACTTCAGTAATAATTTCAATGAATAAAACAGACAATTGAAACCAGAAATGAGCCACCACATCAACTGATTTTATTGATATCTCCATTTGAAATCATGCATCATAGTCTTTGTTCTGAGAATTTTATTCTATTGAATCCATTTCTAACCTACCTACTCTAATCTACTCTGATCTTCTGTAATTTTTTCATTTACAATTGTGAGTGGATATTTATACATTTGTATCTAAACAGACGCATCACTTCACAGTCCAATGTCGGCAAGCAACCGTATTCGGGATTTTGTTAATCATCACTAGAACAGTCGCTGAGACATCCTGTAGTTATGCTGAAGGAAAATGTTTTTCCAAAATTCATCCCTTTGTTTCATTCGCTTCGCCATGACCTTGTGATGTCGGGAAGACGTTTCACAGATTGCATTGTGTCTCACCGAAATGTATTCTTTCGTTTCACATGTGTCGCTGTAACATTCTCTTGTCGGGGAGACGTCCCATAGATACCTTATGTCTCACCAAGAAATCTCCTTAATGTATGTTCCAGTCGCCAAGACATAACCATTCTCTCACCGATCAAGCAGCATGTCAGCATGACATTCAGATCGGCAAGACTGCAAGACTTCACTCTGAAAGCCCCCTAGTAGAGCCCCCTTTGTATTTTGTCAGCGAGACCCGATGCACTTTCCAGGACCCTACTCCAAATACCCTTTAGTCATATCGATATGCTTGCTTTATCTTCGATCGGTAAGACACAATGAATTCACTAAGACCTCATTTCGATATACCCTTAGTCTAGCTGATACATCATTCTGTGTGTTTTAGTCGGTGAGACACAAAGAGTTCGGCATGACATTACATTGATGCCGCATAACTTGGCCGATAAGCCTCCTCGCATCAGTTGGTGAGACACACCTCATTCGGTGAGACCACATACCGAAAACAATTTGTTTGGCTGAAGTGTTTACTTTATTGGCAGTCAGTAAGACATAATGAATTCGCTGAGACCTTAGTCTGAAGTCCTTTGGCTTGGCCGAAATGAATCCACATGAGCTAATCAGTAAGACATAACAACTTCACTGTGACTTCATTCTGACGATGGCACTCACACCGATGGGGATCCTTTTGTCGCCAAAACAATAAATAATATCTTGCCAATAAGTGCTTGTAGATGAAATCCAATCACTATGACATTAAAGACGTCTTGCTGATAGGCAACACAGACATATACTAGCAAAAATACACAATGGGTCGGGGAGACCATGATATCCTCATGCCGATATGGATTATGATGTGAATTATTCCAGACCTAGATGGATTTTGTGGGACAAATATAGGCAAAATGTGAGCAAAATGTTATGACGAGAGGCCCTGTGCATATGGTGATGATTATTTTGGAAACTCAAGGGTATGAAAAACTTGTGAAATTATTCAGAATTTTACAGTTCCAACATCACCATCTGACGGAATTGGAACTAACACAGATGGAATCATCAATTGACTTTGACCACGTATCAAATCTAGTTCAACCAGGTAATATATCTACTTGCTTAGTTTTTGAAATTCCATATTGTTATCTTACTTTGTACTGTATTCGTAATGTTGACTAATTTGAATTAATTTTCTGCACATATCAATGTAGGGCATGTTTATGGAGGGCCTATTTATGCAGTTATTGCAAATGAAGAAAATGAAGAGGGAACAAACTATTACTTGTGTCGTTGTGTTGAGGCCAAAAATAAATTAGAAGCCTCAGTTATAGATGGAGAAAAAATTGATTACCCTATAGGATCAGGTGTTGTTATTGGAACGTGGCTTAGAAGGTACCCACATAAGAGTGTTAAACATTGGTTTTTTGAGGACTTTGACACGCATCATAAGGTTCTTCATCACTCAAACCTTGTTGTGGCATCCAATGTTCATTTGAGAAAATATGGGGGTATACCTTTGAAAGAGACCTTGTGGAAGGTCCATGAGTCTGACTATGAGGCAATACTTGACACAATAAAGAGTAGAGAAAATCCGGATGGTTCATTGGATTAATTTGTAAGTATATTCACAAAGGTTCTTATTAATTTATACTTGTATCCATGTTAATTTGTTTGATTCCAATGCTATTATCTTATTTTACTTTGTGTATTTGTAAGTAACCCGAAAAACATTGATTGGTGTCCCCTTGCAAAAAATATAGATTTATGAGCTATCCATGAGAATCTCAGGCATAAAAGCAATGCAACATCCCTATTTTGATGATCTTGAAAAATCTCAATTATGATTTTTAGCCTTTACAAAAGTGCATGTGAAGCTTGGTGAGGGAATTTTAAGATGTTTATTTGAATTTAACCTTATCATGCACACCTATGATGTAGAAATTATAGGAGCATCTCAAATTTCAAGATATTCTAGATTCATGAGAGCTATTGTGTGCAATAGGCATCTTGGAACTCACAATGAAGATGTATGACCAGGATTGACTAAGTTGAGAGATTTCCATGCCTATCTGCAAGTGCCTTCCATCTATTTTCATTTCATTTCCATTTTGGATGAGTTATTTCTTTTTATTCTTTTACTTTACGTACATCTGTAACTAAACTAGTAAAAATTGATTGGTCTCCTTGCAAAAAATGTTGATTTTTGAGCCATCGAAGAGAATCTCAACCAAAAAAGCAATGCAACATCCCTATTTTGATGATCTTGAAAATCTCAATTCTGATTTGAAGCCATTATAAAAGAGCGTGTGAACCTTTGCGAGGGAATCTCAAGTTACTCATTTGAAGTTAACCTCTAAATTAGAACCTATGATGTAGAAATTATAAAAAAAAATCAAATGTATGAGTGACATTGTAAAATATTTGTGAGAACAGAGTACCTAAGGCATTGTAATGAGATTTTTAATTGTAATGACATTTATTGAAATATTGAAATTTGGTGTAGGGGCACCGAGGTTATTGAACAAATTTGGTTCATGGAATTATTTTAAGTTAGTAAATTGTGTTTTGAGTAAATTGTCAATTGAATGAGGTCATATTACATGGTCAATTGATTTATAATGTAATAATTCATGTTAGTTACAATCTCAATAGCTAGGAATGATTGGAAAGATGTAGAATCATTTGTAAAGGCTAGATTTAAAGCCTCTTCAAGGTTCAGACACAATGTAATTTTCGTACAAGAGCACCTAGTCTCCTAGTTGCAAAATTTCATTTTTTGAAGGTTGATAGGTGGTCAATAGATTAGATTAAAGTATTTTGTGTTTATTTATGCTAAATAAGTTCAATCAAGACCATTTAAGGTGTATTAGGGTGATTTTTTGAGTCTCGATGGTCAAATGTGCAAAAAAATGCATTCTTGCTACAAAATTGTCAATAGTTGAATTTGTAGCCTTTTGAAGGAAACCTTTCAATTTGGTTGTAAATGTGCAAGAATGAGGTCTAAGAGTTTGATATACCATTTAGAGAGCTGGGTTTTCATGGACTTCCATTCAAAGCCTCTACTTTTATTGTTCCTACAGTAAAATATTTGATAGAGTTGGTGGAATTACCTTTCTTAGTAATCACTATTAGTTCAAGATTGAGATTGTTATGACTTCGGAAAAAGGAATTTGATATGGCTATTATTTTGAAAGACTTCAAGTGGGATGTACTCCGCATTGATGTCATTCCTCAATCTTCACTTGATGGCATGAAGGAATGGTTGAAATCCATGGATATAAAGTATTATGAAAGCATAATGAACTTGAACTAGTGGCCAATTTAATGAAGATGGTGGTTGGGAATTTTTGAATATGGAAGCTAGTGATTCTGATTATGATAATTCAGAAGAGTGAGAATAAGGATATATCAGTTCCCTCTAATGTAAAGGAGGAATCTGAATCATATTTCATGTAGCCACCATCAAGAGTGTTACAAGCCAACAAGATGGAGGGAATTCTTATATAAGGATAATTTTCAATGTTGCAAGTACTGGCTTTAATACCAACTACAATGGCAACATTGAAATTCCTTAACAGTATTTATGTTTAGGAAATTTCCTTTTGATGGAAGGATTCAAAGAACATCAACCATGTGGTACAAATGCTTAAATCCTAGAGACGATCTGTAGAAATGAAAGAGTCTGAAAAGGAAGAGAGAGCTACACAGTGACTCAGGAGAAACTTCAACTTTCAAAAACAAAGTCAATTAGGCTGGAAGACGTGTCGATCAGGCCAACATTTGGTGGAAGAGGAAGAAAGATGACTGGAACTTTGGAGGCCCACCATACTAGATTTCAGTATTCAACCATGAGAGTTTATGAGAGAGTTGATATCATGTATCAAAACATTAAGCATGCATTCTTGTAGCCAGCGGAGAAGGAGATGATTACTTTGCTTCATTTTCATTTGCATAACCATATCAAGGCATGGGAAACAAGAAGACCAAGGATTTCAAGTTTTATGTGGAGGTAATGGATGTGGTCCAAACTTTAGGAGGGGCAAGAAGGTCAATGTATGATTGGTGCAAGAGCACCATTCAGTAGGTTTTGTTCATCAAGGAAAATAAGGAGTAGAATATAGGATTTTGAATTTTGTATTAAAATAAGGTATATGAGACCATTATATTATGTATTTAGTCATATTTGAGCTGTATTAGGAGGTTGGGTTTTTCAAAAAGTGCAAAATGTTTAAAAATTGCAAAAAAGTGCAAAATTTGCATTATGGAGGGAATGTGAAAAGTCAAACTAGTTCAAAGGTCAGTTAGGAAGGTGAATCAATTTTTAATTGGTGGGAAAGATTTTTAAAATATAGAGAACTCAAATTTTTTGGAATATGTGCCTCAATCCTTATTGACATGGAACTCTTGAAGGGAAAATTCGTTGTGACAGTGTTCATGTCTGGGTGACTAATAGTTCTAAAGCTCTTGAAATGATCCTATTGCTATGACAGAGTTGATGTCTTGCCGAATGAAGTCTATCGTTGTAACTCTCTGAGTTCGGCATGACCTTTTGGCGATCAGAAGAACTCTGGGCGACAGTTGATCTCATCGGTGTAACTCTCGGGTCATGGGGAGATGTCTCAACGAAACCAGAATGTCTCGTCAATAGGAGGTTTCTCAGAGGTCTTCGTTGTGCCATAAGACTTCGCTGAGAGGTCTTGGCAAAAGACTTGAGTCTTGCTGATAGTATCTTCGGTAAGACTTAGGGCGCTCAAAGTAACCTCTTGGTAAAGATGATAAGTCATGTCGACAGAAGTCTTTGGGTTATCTTTGGGAGCTCGATGAAAGGTCATGGCGAGAGACCCAAGTCTTGGTGACAGAATGACTTTTGATAGAAGTTTTTTGTCTCGGTATGATGTCTCACCGAAATCATGGGTGTCTAGCCGATAGGAGAAAGGCTTTGGGGTAACTTAAGATTGTCAGTAGAATGTCTTGCTGATGATGAGATGCTTTCAGTATAGGTCTTGCCGAATGGTAGTCGTCGGTGTGACTGAGGGCTTTGGTATGAAGTCTCGGCGAAGATGATAAGTCTCGCTGACTCGTCAAAGGTTTCGGTGTAGCCCAAGGAACTTGATAGGAGGTCTTGGCGAAGACATAGTGTATTGGCAATAGACTGTTTGCTCACTGAGACTAGTTAATTCGCTAAGTTTCTCGCTGATAAGGGAAATCCTCGCCGATAGAATCTTTTTGGTCATCGTTGGTTTCGGTATAACCTGTTATAGTCGATATAGCATCTTGCCAACTCGTGGAAGCTATAGCAATGCTAATAGAGAAACTTTGTGGCATCGGAGAGACACTGTAAGTGTCTCACCGATATGCCAACAAAGTTGAACACTCTTGACTAGTCTGATTGTCCTATGTGGAGCTTTATGGGCCAATCACAGGAAGCGGTTTTAAAGCAAGATGATGGTTGATTTTATGCATCAGTTGAAATGTTGGAAAATCAGCATGCAAGGAAAAATCAAGGCTCGAATGGAAATTTTCTTTGGTTGGAAATGGTGGATAAGAATGCACAGTTGGAAAATCAGAATGATATTGTTTAAACCAGATCGATTCTGTTATGAAAAAAGAGATGAGTTTATCGAATTGCATGAGAGTTTTTTTTATCAAAGTTTGAATAGTGAATGTTGTAGCTACTGTGAAACAACAGAGAGTTGAATTTACTGATTGTATGTAATTATTGATTACTGTAATACAAAGAGATTCAACTTGGTGTGGTGGGTTTTTTCCCGAAAGGGTTTCCCACGTAAAATCTATTGTTTGATTTGTCTTTGAGTATTTGCTCTATTTCTGTATATCTTTCATGTGTGTCCTAATTGGACTGTAGTTAGAAAATTAAAAGTATTGTCTGCTTACTCCCCTATGGTCTTGATGTTAGGAAAGTTGTTTCCGCACCTCTGCTTTCCTTACAAAATTGAAGGTTGGATTTTGTGATTTGAAGAAGCAAAAACAATAAAAACTCATAATTTTCTAGAATTTTCTATATTTTCAGTTGTAGCAGCAAATTGTACGGCCTTTATTTCAATTAGTTGATTCAGATTTGTTGATATTTCCATATTATATGGATTTACCTTTATTTTTAATCCATTTATAAGATTTTCCATAACTTTTTTTGCATTTTATCATCAATTTACTAAAAGCAGCCTAAACTTGTACATTTGAAGGTTTTGAGTCAATAAAAATAGCTTTTTGACCCATTCCTCTTTTTGTAGCCTCTGTAACTTGAGTAATGGGTCTGAACTAACATTATTAAGGTGTGGGAATTATTTTTTAGTGTTGGGGAGGTCTGAAAGTGAGATGGGTGTGAAACCCATGTGTGTAAAAGTGAGTTTTCTTTAAGAAAAAATAGTGATTTTGAAGAGTCAAATTGTGTTTTTGTGTAGGGCAGCATTATTTTATGATTGTTTGAGCTTGTGCAAGGTATCAAAAAATTGTTTGAGTAATTTTTAGGTTGTGTTTATCTTTGGAAGTATCATTTTCAATAAATCCCTAGGGTTTAGGCTACAATAGAGGGTTTTGTGGTTTACCCATTGTATGGTGGTATAACTGAGATCTAATTGTGAATTTTGATGTTTTGACACCTTAGAATTGCTGCCTCAAGAGTTGGCCAGGTTTGGATAAGTTTAGAGTATAGACCCTTTGTAAGGTTTGGATAAGTTTAGAGTATAGACCCTTTGTAAAAGTGGCCTAAAAAGAGTGAAATTTCAAGTTTTGAAGGAGTTGTTACAAAGAAACTTATGGATCTATGTTGATATGTTAAAAATCTCAATAATGGGTCCCTGAATTGAGTTAGGTTGTGAACTAGAAGTGTGTGGTTGAGAATTTGTACCTGATTTAGTGGGTTTCCTATGCTACAAGGGAATAGTGTGATTTGGTTGAGAAAGAGTGAAATGGAGAACTTGATCTAATACCTGGTTGGTTGTTGAATTTGTGATTAGTTGTGTTACAGGACCTCCCCTAATTGCATCAATGATCTTGATGAAATTGAGAAAGAACAACAAGAGAGGGATAGGAAAAATAAAATCAATACAAAGTTTCAAGGAATTGTCAAATGAGTAAGAGAGCTATGGGAGCAACCTCATCTAAAATATTTTGAACTAGAGTTTGATATACCATTTAGAGAGCTTGGTTTTCATGGAGTTCCTTTCAAATCCTCTGCTAGTTATTTTGATTCTGATAATTCAGAAGAGTCAGATCAAGGATATGAACCCTCTAATGTAGAAGAGGAATGAGGATCACTCTTCATGTTGCAGATACTGACTTTAATACCAACTACAGTGGTAACATTGAAATTACCTAGTAGTATTTATATAAAGGAAATTTCCTTTAATTGCAAGGATTCAAATCACATAAACCATGTGGTACAGATGATTAAATCCAAGAGATGATTTGTATCAATGAAAAGAGTTTGAAAAGGAAAAGAGAGCTATATTGGTGACTCAGGAGAAACTTCAGCTTTTGAAAACAAAGCCAATTAGGCTGGTAGATGTGTGTATTAGGCCAGAATTTGGTGGAAGAGGAATAAAGATGACTGGAACTTTGGAGGCTCACCATACTAGATTTTGATATTCAACCATGAGAGAAAAAGAGGGAGTTGATATCATGTATCAAAACATTAAGCATGCATTCTTCTAGCCAGCGGAGAAGGAGATGATTACTTTGCTTCATTTTCATTTGCATAACCATATCAAGGCATGGAAACCAAGAAGACCAAGGATGTAGAGTTTTATGTGGAGGTAATGGATGTGGTCCAAAATTTTGGAGGGGCAAGAAGGTTATCTTTTTTTTACTACTGCTACCTACTTTCACAGTGTTATTGGATTTAAGGGTTTCATGATCTAATTCGACCCATTCCACTTTTTGTGCCTACTATAACTTGTGGAATGGGTCCTCTAACTTTTAAAATACATGCCTAACCTAATTATAATGTTGTGGAGTCAAGGTTGGGTGTTTGGGATGATGTTCTAGGGCTGCAATAGGGTATTTTCATGATGAAAATGAGGGTTTCAAGTGGTGTTTTGAAAAAATGTGGGAAGGACTGTCCATGTAATGTATTATTCACCATGTGTAGGGTTTGGTAAGTGTGTTTGGTGCTTTTTTTGGGTATGGCAGGTGCAGGAGATAGGATTTTCATAAAAACCCCATGTATTTTGCTTGAAATAGAGGGTTTGGTGTATTAGGGGTGTAGAGGTCTTGGACCTAGAAACAAATCATGGAATTGGAGGTTTTGACACATAACATACTGTTGTTTTAGGAGTTTGAGTGAAGATCTAGTGTTTAAAAGGTTGTCTCTTTGTAAATAGGGCTAATTTAGTAGCCTTTATGCAAGGTGGTGTATTGGATTTTAATTATGGTACAAAGAAACATGGTATGATCTCTTTGGAATTTGTATTAGGGTCTATGTTAAAGCTTGATTGATGTTTGGTTGGCCATTGGATGACCTTCTCTAAAAGATAAGCCCATTTGATGAGATTTAGAGACTATAAGCTAGGGAAGGGTTTGTTGAAAATCCATACTCGAGACTTCCCACATCCAACCAAAGCCTAAAACATATTCAAAAAGGTCTACACAAGCTTAAAAGTTCAAGAGATATCACTTCCCTCAAATATTTCTTCAAACCCTAGTAGTAAACCACCATTTTCCACTAAAAAATGCACCATTTGACATCTAGGGCATCACCTAAAAACTTTCTATTCACCTCCTTTGCACACAAAACTATGCACACATGTTTTATAACCATAAATAATCCTTTCCATCGAGTTATAAAAGCATACAGTGGGTGAAAGGCTTAATATGGCATTTTAATGCACTCAAAACCCTTAAAATAGGGTATACAAACCGACCCTTAGTAATTGGCTTCTAAAATGCACAAAATCACTTGAAATCCAACCAAACCAAAAATAAAACTGATTTAAGTCTACTTCCCACAAAATTGCATTGAAAAAAAGCACAATCACCCTGTACGAAACCACACAGTTCAATGAAACATCAAATCCCAAAGTGCAAAAGGGTAGCAATATTTGACAAGGTATTACTTGGATACCATGTTGCTTACAAAATATCTGTCTGAACCTATGAGATTGTGTTGGGGCCATATACAATAAATTCTCTTGGTGTTTTCTATCTCAGAGTGTTTTTCTCATGGTTTCCAGTTTTTAGTTGATGAAAAAAGTGTCAAATGCAAGCAGTGAAAAGTTGCAAAGTGGTGCAAATTTTGTTCTGCAACTCATGTGACCAAACAGACTGTTCCAACACATCTAAATAGGTATGTGTATGCTATGAATGGTCCTCTTTCGCACCCAAACACACGGAATCACTCCAAGCTACGTTCAACTGGATTAGTCCCTTAAGGGTCCAAAGGGAAAAATGGCTGCAAACCTCAGCATGAGGCTACTCAAACATCATGATGCTTAGAAACTTATTGTTTGATCCTATGAGATCACATTGGACCTCTATAAAATAACCTCTCTCAGTTTTCATTATTTCAGAGTGGTTTTCCCGTGGTGTCTAGTTTTTAGTTGACGGAAAAAGTGTCAAATGCAAGAAGTGGAAAGTTGTAAGGTGGTGCAACTTTCGTTCTGCAACTTGTGTGCCCAAACGGACTGTTCCAACATATTCGAATAGGAATTTTTACGCTAGGAATGGTCCTCTTTCACACCCAAACATGCAAAATGGCTCTGAGCTACATTCAACTGAATCAATCCCTTAAGGGTCCAAAGGGAAAAATGGCTGCAAATTTCAGCATGAGGTTACTTGGACACCGTAATGTTTAGAAACTTCTCATTTGATCCTATGGGATTGTATTGGGCCCCTCTACAATAACCTCTCTCAGTTTTAATTGTATCATATTGGTTTTCCCGTGGTGTCTAGTTTTTAGTTGATGGAAAAAGTGTCAAATGCAAGCAGTGAAAAGTTGCAAGGTGGTGCAACTTTTGTTCTATAACTCGTGTTACCAAACGGACTATTCCAATGCATCCAAATATGCATTTTTATGCTATTAATGGTCTTATTTCACACCCAAACATGTGGAATCGCTCTGAGCTATGTTCAACCGGATCAATCCCTCAAGGGTCCAAAGGGAAAAATGGCTGCAAACTTTAGCATGCGGTTACTCAGACACCGTGACACTTAGAAACTTTTCATCTAATCCTATGGGATCACGATGGGCCCCTCTACAATAACCTCTCTTGGTTTTTTTATCTCAGAGTGGTTTTCCTGTGGTGTCTAGTTTTCAATTGATGGAAAAAGTGTCAAATGCAAGCAATGGAAAGTTGCAAAGTGGTGCAACTTTCGTTCTGCAACTCGTGTGACCAAACAAACTGTTCCACCATGTATGAATAGGAATTTTTACATTATGAATGGTCCTCTTTCACACCCAAACACATGGAATCGCTCTGATCTACATTCAATCAGATCGATCCCTTAAGGGTCTAAAGGGAAAAATGGTTGCAAACTTCACATGAGGTTACTCAGACACCGTGACACTTAGAAACTTCTCGTCTGATCCCATGGGGTTGCATTGGGTCCCTCTACAATAACCTATATCATTTTTTTTTATCTCGGAGTGGTTTTCCCGTGGTGTCCAGTTTTTAGTTGATGGAAAAAGTGTCAAATGGAAACAGTGGAAAGTTGCAAAGTGATGCAACTTTCGTTCTGCAACTCATGTGACCAAATGGACTACTCCAACATGTCTAAATAGGAATTTTTATGCTAGTAATGGTTCTCTTTCTCACCCAAACACACAAAATCTCTCTAAGCTACATTCAACCGGATCGATCCCTTAAAGGTTTGAGTGTAGTATGTTGAAATAGGCCATTCCACCTATTGTTTAGGCTATGGCTCGGTGATATGGGCCCAATGTAAGTAGGATAGGGAGTAGGAATAAGAAAGTAGCATTAGTAAGGTCATTGGAAGAGATTACTAATGCTGCCCTTGTTGAAAATTTAAAATTGAGGCCCCTTAAAAGCAAGGCTAGAAGAAGTGAAAAGAATAAATTGCTTGAAAATAAGTTAGAATAGGTTGGAAATAGGGTAAGATTGTGGAGTTTGATGTGTTCAAAAGGTCTGCAAGGATAGGGGAGGTCAAAAGTATGTTATGGCATGACATGCCCTAGTTGGGAAAATAGGGGTTTTGAATGAAAAAGAGAGGTTTGAGGGAGTAAACGTGGGTAAAGTCAAGGGGAAAAATAATTTGGTGGTCAATTAAGTTTTTGTAGGTAGAATGAAGAGTGTTGGAATAGGTTTTAAGGTTCAAGTTCAGGGGTTCGATTCACCGGTTTGGCCAAAAAAATTTGGAGGGGGGTTTAGTTCATTTTGGGTTCGTTGGTACAAAAAAAATGTAAAAACAAAATATATATCTATGCAACCTAGAAGCATGAATTAGGATTAGAATATCACATATCATCATATAAACAACAAAACTACCATAAAATTGAATTTCATTTAAAACATGCATGATAAATATTCATCGTTGAAACTTGAATTGTGGTAGCTTGATATACATAGTCTATTGATGCTAGGGTTCAATTTGTATGATTTTGAAAAAAAGAATCCAACTGAGTAGAGTTATCAGCATTATTCATAAATCATAAGAATTTGTTTAGTACACTAGCCATTTTGATGTCTTCTTGTAGTCTCAAACATTATTTTGTATCATTGTTACATTGGTCTTCAAAGTGGCAGCTTAATATAGCTCCATAATACAAAATCTAGTTCACCTCTACAGTGTAACAATGACATAGGCATATTTTTCTTTCAAAGAACCAAAGGGTGGCTGCACAATTGAAGTGTATAAACCACATAAAGTAGAAATCTGCAAAAAAATCCTGATTAATCTCAATTTTTAAAAAATCTATAGGTTGGACGATTTTTCCCATTTTAACAAAAAAATTGCCAAAAAAAATGTGTTTATAACCTACAAAAAAATGTGAATAAAATAATGCTGATTTTTTGTGTGAAAGAAAACCATGAGACCATAGCTTGTTGCTTACTATTATGCTTTGATAGATTTTTTCCAAGCATCCATATCTTGTTCGAAAGTACTTTTTTTAGGCTTTTAGCCATAGCAGCAAGGCAATGAATTGTTTGATAAAATGCTTTGGTAGACATGTATGGAAAATGTGGTAGCATAGACAAGGTAGTGAACTGTTTGAAAAAATGCTTCAAAGAAATGTCGTTTCATGGTGATAGAATGGCATGACGAATGCCATGACAAGCAAATTGCTATGGATTTTCATGTCATTCCATCACCATTGAGACCACATTTATTTGAGGATTTTTTTCAAATAGTTCATTGCCTTGTCTATGCTATTGCTTATTATTATGATTTGATAGATTTTTTCCAAGCATCCATAGCTTGTTTGGAAGCACCTATTTTAGGATTTTAGCCATAGTAGCAAGGAAGTGAACTATTTGATAAAATGCTTTGGTAAACATGTATGAAAAATGTGGTAGCATAGACAAGGTAGTGAATTGTTTGAAAAAATGCCTCAAAGAAATGTGGTCTCATGGTGATGGAATACCATGACAATCCATATATAGCAATTTTCTTGTCATGGCATTCCATCACCATGAGACCACATTTCTTTGAGGCATTTTTCTCAAATAGTTCATTGACTTGTCTATGATATTGCTTACTATTATGCTATGATAGATTTTTTCCAAGCATCCATAGCTTGTTCGAAAGCACCTATTTTAGGATTTTGGCCATAGCAGCAAGGAAATGAACTGTTTGATAAAATGCTTTGATAGACATGTATGAAAAATGTGTTAGCATAGACAAGGCAGTGAACTCTTTGAAAAAGTGTCTCAAATAAATGAGGTCTCATGGTGATGGAATTCCATGACAATCAAAAGCATTTGATTTTCATGGAATTCCATCACCATGAGACCTCATTTATTTGAGACACTTTTTCAAAGAGTTCACTGCCTTGTCTATGATATTGCTTACTATTATGCTTTTGATAGATTTTTTCCAAGCATCCATAGCTTGTTCAAAAGCACTTGTTTTAGGCTTTCAGCCATAGCAACAAGGAAGTGAACTATTTGAAAAATGATTTGGTAAACATGTATAAAAAATGTGGTAGTATAGACAAGGCAGTGAATTGTTTGAAAAAATTCCTCAAAGAAATGTGGTCTCATAGAATGCCATGACAAGCAAATGCAATTGGCAATTGCTCCTAGTTATTAGTTATGCAATGTGAAGTAATTGCATAACTGCTTAGGTTGACTTTGTAAATACTATATTGTAATTGGAATTTTTTCATCTATCAGCATCTAGTTATTAGTAATGCAATGTGAAGCAATTCTTTGAGTTTGAAAGATGTGCAATGCAATGTAATCAACGAAATGAATATAGACTACAAAAATCTATTTTTTACAATTTATTAGTTAAACTCTTTATTTTATTTGCTCTCTATATCTCTATGATATGGAAATTCCTTTAAAAAAAATTTAAAAAGTTTTTATCTATTGTTCTACTTTTTTTAACCTTTTTTTAAAAATTTGTTTTAAAAAAAAGAATTTCTAGACTTTTTCCCGATTTTTTCAAAAAATCTTATACTTTTAGTTTGCCGATTTTTTCCCCAAAATATTTTTGCTGCTATGGTATAAAAATATATCTTTTTGTAATACCAAGGATACTTTTTGAAACTTCCATTCATTGCTAATCTAAAAGAAAAGTATTTTTCCTAATCTGTATTCAACCATGCTTTTGACATTGTCAAAAAGAGAAAAACTTCCTGAATGATGCAAAGGCATGGCCAAGTAGTTCTAACTCTTCACATGAGAGAGTTGTTGGAGAGTACATCAAGTCAGTGAGAAAAAAAGTGTAATATGTTTTATTTTGTAGTATTCCTCTATTTCTCTATAGATGTGATAAATTCTCAGTTCAATGATGCAGAACAATTTTTGAAAAAAGAAGGTTGTGTCACAATCCGCTTTCAATCTAGCAAGCAAAAATGAAAGCTAAACCTCTTGGAATTAAAATGATTGTTTTCAAAACAAATGAATAAGAATAAGGTAGTTAAGGTGTTTGAAGTGATTTAGACATCACTTTTAGGGTTCCCTTGGGTGTGGGTCAAAGTCAAACTCCATAAAACATTAAATAAATGTTCAAAAAAAGACTTTTTTGGATACCTAGGCACGTGGGTTTTATCTTGGTTTGTCTGGGTTCTATCTAGGTTTTTCCTAGGTTCTCTTGGGTTCTGCTTGGGTGAACCAAACCAAAAAATGAAAGACCCTAGTTGAACCCATAGGTGAATTGAACTAGGACCTGCACCACCTAAGTGAACCAGAACCAAAATCGGGGCTAAAATAGAAGAACCCGGTAACATAGATAATGTGTCAAGAAGTTGACTACTTCATCTACTCTAAATATTATTTTTTACAAGTGTTACATGAAGATTATGTATCCTTTGCTTAATTCATTTGTTACAATCAAAGGATTAAATATAAATTGTAATCTTTTTTATCAATCATTTCATGGAATACCAATTGAAAACATGTTTTTTGCTTTTAGATACTTAGTTGTTTACTATCAATCAATTAATTTATTCAAGACAAACCATCAAGGATAGCAATGATCAATGTTAGGGCTAACCAATTAATAATTATACACATGAATAAGTCAAGCATGTACATGTATAAGGGAAGCACACGTAGTCACAAACATGTAAGCCTTGAAGTATACCCACAAATACATAGTATACACAACTTAATACAAAGTATATGCATGAATACAAGGTATACACATGAAAATGCGTAAGTCACAAAGTATAAATTGGAACACATGTAAGTCAAAAAGTATACATGTAAGTTGTAAAGTATACACTTGAATACATGTAACTCATATCTATTGAACCATGAATTTATAATGCAAATATGGACACCATCGATAAAAAAGATTTTTATTAACCAAATAGCCATGTACGCATACATCAATATATGTCGATATAAGTATAAAATATAGTTACAAAATAGACATATAGGCTTACGAAGATGTCATATAGGCATACAATGCCAAATATATCCAATACAAAATATGTACAAAATTGCCATGTCTAGGCATACAACAAAGGGCTCTGGAATCAAAATTCATTTCTCTCCATGCTCTGGAAATAAATTATTTCCCTTTGTTTGGCAATCCAATGGCGATAAGTCCATCACTAATTTCTATTGTGCTCGAAGAGTGCTCCTAATAATCCTCCTAAATTTTAGCTTCTGGTGAAGTTTTAACTGTTACAATAAGAAGTAAAGACATTAATATATAGAAATTACATTATAAAAAATGATATATTTCAAAAAATAATCACTTACGGCCATCTCACGATCACTCTCCATGATGGAAATATTTGCACGCTGATGTTGAGGAATGCTCAAGCCCTCTATAAACCATCCAAATAGGAATTAAACTATGAATCAATAATGGTTTAATTTTTCACTAGAACTAACATCTATAACAACGAATGTAAATTGAAATTTAGTAATTTTCCTCATACCTCCCCTATCAGATCCATTGAGGATTGTATAGTGGATGAAACACTGATATCCATTGCCCTTGTAACATTTGGAGGTGTTTTTGTCACCAACATCTGAAAATAAAACAACAAATTATTCAATCACAAAAAAGTTACAATAGCGATCCACGTCATGACTTATAATGTATGTGATCTAATGAACAAAATTTTGAGTACAAGTATTAAACTATATATTTCTTATTATCATGCTTACTATTATCCCTATCCATATCTTGTTCGAAAGGACATGTTTTTAGGCTTTTATCCATAGCAACAAGCTGCTAAACCATTTGATTAAATGATTTTATAGACATGTACGATAACTATGGTGGCATAGAGAAGGTAGTGAACTGTTTGAAAAAATTCCTCAAAAGAAATGGGTTCTTGTGGTGATGGCATGCCATTACAAACAAATTCACGTCATGGCATTCCATCACAATAAGACCGCATTTCTTCCAGGAATTTTTTCAAAAATTCCATTGCCTTCTCTACGGTATTATTGCTTACTATTATGCTTTGATAGATATTTTTCCAAGCATCCATATATTTTGTTTTAAAGCAACTATTTTAGGCTTTTAGCCATAGCAGCAACTACAAGGAAATGAGTAGTTTGATAAAATGCTTTGGTGAATATGTATGAAAAATGTGGTATCATAGGAAAGGTGGTGAGTAGTTTGAATAAATGCCTCAAAGAAATGTGGTCTCATGTGGTGATAGAATGGAATTCCATCACCATGAGGCTGCATTTCTTTGAGGCATTTTTTCAAACTACTAATTGCCTTGTCTGTGCTATTGCTTACTATTATGGTTTCATAGATTTTTTCCAAGCATCCATAGTTTTTCATGTTGGTGCACCTTTGCAGGCACATGCCTCCATGTGAAGTAATTGCATCGTGTTGCTTATGTTGACTTTCTAAACAACTATATTGTATAGTTTAAATTTTGTCATCTATCAACATCTAGTTATTAGTTATGGAATTTGAAGTAATTCTTTGAGTTTGAATGATGTGTAATGCAATGTAACCAACAATATGAATATAAACTACACAAATATATTAAGTAGAATTTATTAGTTAAGTTCTATTTATTCTATTACCTCTGTGTAGGTTTGAGTAAATCCATTGGCACTAGGAGGTGTTTCCTTGAAACCTCCAATATTAGCCTAATCAACATCCAAAATCACATATTAAAATACTATTTGTAAAACAAAGCTATTAACATGTAATAAATTTATAATTCTTTACTAGTTACATACCCCACTGATAGTTGTACTGCAGAAATAAGTAGGTGGAGGACCGGTGTATCCAGTCTCAACACTATGACCTTGCAATTTTATTAAAATAATAAAAACTAAATTAGTTAATCTTGCATTTCAGAATCAAAATTTAATAAATTAAATTCAATCAACATGCTCACTTTTACCTGAGTATCAATGCCATATCCATGATGTAAAATGTCAGTCATCCTCTCCATCCTACGTAGCAATATACAGATCCTGTGTAGCAACATACATATCCTATGTAGCATCCTCCTGAGTGTCAATGGGGTCATATGAACAAGTCACCCCACAAGATTGACACACGTGGGTTTGAAGGCCACCACCTGAAGACTCCCCTTGATGGCACTGTACAATAGGGCTAGTATGATGGATGACACTCTGGGTCAAAGTATTGATTTCCTACAATGTCTCTATGTCGGCACTCTCCTTCGCAATGACAGGCATAACAATGTGCTCACGAGGCGGCCTAGTGATAGGCCATCTCCCTTGCTACGTAGGATCCGACTATGCACCGGGCCTATCCTGATCCGACCCCCCACCTCTCCCCCAGAACTCCCTCATATCAAAATAATTTGGGATTTGGTTCAATATGAACTCACTGTATAGTTTCCTAAGAAAATATTGGGGGACTTCACAATTGTTGCACGATGGGTAATCAAAGACTAAGTACCACCTATCATAAAAACGGTTCCTAATCTCTTGGTGGTGGCACCAATGAATAGGAAACCTCTTCACATTGAGGCTAAGATTTTGATGTGTTCTAGGGTCAATGAATAAAGAGCACAAATCACCTTTAGTAATTTTTAAATCTTTTACTTGTTTATATGATAGTTTATCTGCATAATATGCCCTACCTACCTTCCTCCTATCTTGCCATCTAGCTATTTGTTGGGTAATTGAATCTACATTTTTTAACATCTCTTTCAATGAATTTTCTAGGGTCATTCCTTCTATGGTTGAAGCATTTGGATCACTCAACCTACTGATAAAATTCTCAATTTTTTTGGTTCTCAATTTCACTCCTCAAATTTTGTTGAGTGCCAGGAGGGTGTTGAGTGATTGGTGGTGGAGGTTGAATTTGTTGAGGATTTTGTTGTTGAGTATTTTCCTACTCTTCTTGTTGAGGATTTTGAGGATTTGCAAGATCATTTGCATCTCCTAAAAATTTAAAAAAAAATCAAATATAACCTAAAACAAACAAAATCAACTTGAAACTAAGAAATTCAAAACAAATAGAAAACAATACCTACCTCCCACAACTCTTCGTCATCATGGCCCAATCTTTGCAAAGAAAAAGTAACTGTTGTTGATGAATTTTGTAGAATTCCTTCTCCTAGAACGCGAGAACGAAAATGAGGGTTTTTGGACACGGGAAGAGCAAAAAAAAAAACAATAGAAAATGAATCACTTTCACTTTCTTTTTTGCTTTTAAAATGGCATAATGTGAGCGCGTTATAATGCGCCCACGTTATGTCATTTTCAATTTTTTTTAGAATTGGCCACAAAAGTTTAACCCAAATTCATGCACCCACCCAATTTATCTATATTATTTCAAAAATATGTAAGAATATAATCTATAGCAAATTGAATGTAGTTTCTAAACTACTAGGTTTGTTTTAAAAAAAATCTATTTGGTGAAAATTTGAAATTTCAATGTAGTAGTACTTAAATTTCAAGGAAAAAATAAGAAGTAGGTGTCTCTCTGACCACCCTAACCACAATAAAATGAAAATATTTTTATATGATTTTAGATATAAGTAGAGGACTCATGTGATGTGGCATATTTTTTTCTAATTTTTTTCTAAGAAAATAATTAATTATGAATTTTTATTACAACTTTTAAAAATATAAAACCTCATATGTATGACCACCTTAACTTGGTCAAAACTTCATGAAATTCAAATTTTCTTTTTTAATCCTATAGTATGTGAAGCATAGAATGTGACACATGTTTTCGATTCAAAAAATGTTATATCTTTGAAAGCTATATATGTTTTTCAATCAGCCTATCAATTAGAACTTTATTCATAATTTGAATAGAAAATGAATAATAATTACTTATTAAATTCAAAGTAAAGCATAATTTATATTGGTGGAAAGTTGAGAATCTCCTTTAAAAATTCTTTTCTTTTCATCAATTTTGGGTAAGAAAAAAGTTCACCACATACCCATCATATTGCCACTTTTTGGCCCATCATGATCCTGCACATACCATTACATACAAAAAAAGTTACATGTTATATGGTCGCTATATCTGAATTGTAATTGGTTTGACTTTGAAACTTGATTAAAAAAAAATATTCAATAAAAATTGTCTAACCAAGTGGAAGCACTAGATATCAGAGTTACAAATCTAAATTCAAAAGAATTAGAATTTTATCCTTCATCGAAAAAATTTATGTGTTATATGATGAGCATCACTTTTTAAAAATGTTTTATGAAAAAAACTAGTTTTCAAGGGAGATGGAAAAAGAAGTGCAATCTGATTCCAAAATTTTTGAAAAAAATATATTTAGAATCTACAGACAAAATGTCACGAAACTCTAGTTTGCATCATCTTCAAATTCCTCATGGTTTAGCTGCTATAGGTACCCAAAAGTGAAAATTTAGTTAAAATAAATTATTTGAGTGTCCATTTTGGCCAAAAATTGTAAACCACTATTGTGGGATCACCCCTTAGCTGTAAAGTCTCTTGACAGACACAAGACAAAGAAAGGTGGTAGATCAATGACACATATCTTAAGGCACTGAAAAATTTGGGCAAGCATAAAGTGTAAGGCTCAAATATTTGATGAAACCTAAGGTGTTAACAAATGCTCCATCTAACCGAACTACTCCCTTCTCTAAAGGTTGACATTTCAGTCCTAACTTGTCAGAAATCTATTTTGGAATCATAGAGCTACTAGCTCCACTATCTACCATGCAATTATGGACCAATTTATCTCCTATGATCAAAGATACATAAAACGGAGGTGGATTGACATCCCTACCAGATTCTTTACTCAGTTGTTTAATGCTTTCCTGAGGAGTATTGGTGAAAACAATTCTAACTTGATCTACTGGTAGCTCATTAGACACTTTTAAATTTGATAAAGCGGTGCAATAGGTCTTTTTGACCTAGAATGGATAAAGAATCCCACATGGATATTGTTACATTCATTTTCTTCATATTTTCAATGATATTATAAGGAACAATAGGTGTTACCGTATGATGGGTCCTTGCAACAACAGGGTCCACTTGCCAATGAGGCTGCTCCTTGTCAGAAATTTGTGCATTCCTCTACAAAATGTGAGGCACTTGTGATGTGGATGGTTCAACAACTTCTTTTCCTTTATTTTTTGATTGTTCAGCTTCATAAGCTCTCTTTTTGGCTCTTGTGTTTGCTGCAACTAGAGAATCATCAGTAATGACTGCACAAAATTCTTCTCCTTGCCAATTTAACAGAGTAACATCACTTGGAGGCTACTCTTGTTGTTGTTAGATCTCACCATCAGGTACATTCTAATGTGAGCTTGTAACATTTTGCACCTTCAATTCCTGATTGATGACTCCATTCGAGCATGTGTCCTGATTATGTGTTTGGTTGCATGGAAAATTCCATTTATAATCTATTGCAAGATTGTTTTGTACATGAACAATATCTCTAACAACACTAATTGGGGCTGGGTTATAAGCTGAAAATTCCTTGGGTATACATTTTGTCTTGGACGTTGAAAATTTCCTTGATAAGGCTTCCTATTTGCTTGATATTGTTGGCTCTAGCCCTAATATGGATGACTTTCCCCTTAATTGTGTTGTCGGTAAGGCTGTCTATTATGAAATTATTACTTTTTTATGCTTACTAGCTTATTACCAAAGGTCCGAAATATATTTTCAATTTTTTGTTGGATTTTTTTATCTCTTGCAGCTCCTGAGAAGAACCTACAACAGTTTTTTCCTAGTTGGCAGCAGCTGGTAATGTTGGAACAATAGGTAAAGGAGAAAAATGAGGTATTTGCAAAGGCATAGAGGACTAAATTTCTATAAAAATGGGCATTGGCAGCCTAGGTGCTATCTTACCGACCTGAATTAAGCTATTTTCTGCCCTAATTGATACACCATATACATTTGGTAAAGAAACACCCCCAATTGATTGTATCCTGGCAGAAATGTCACTATTAAGGGATCTTAAATAATATAGTAAAGCATATTTAGGAGAGGTCCTTACCATTTTAGGAATTCTAAAACATTTCCTCTGAAAATGAAAATTGAATTCTGACATCTTCTCTTAAGGAGCTCTTTTTATCATTGTTAGCTGCTCAACTAGTGATAGGTAATTTGATTTGTCTTGAAACTGCTTATGCAACTTGTCTCCCAAGTCATCCCACATTGCAATTGCACCAACCAGTAAGCCCCTAAACCACCATAAAGATTTTCCTTTAAATGAAGTAGCAAGTAACCTGACTACTACATTCTATTGAGTAATGTGATGAACCCCACACAAAGAGGCCACATCTTTGATAAGCTCAATTAGGGTTGCTTGGTTTTCTCCTATGAAGAAAGGAAAGCTCTTCAAGGCAATCATTGGTATGTCATCATGTTGTGAAATATTTAATGGATTCCCTCTATAAAAACCTAAATTTGGACACTTAATTTATCCAAATTTATCCCCTTTCATCTAAGCATCCCTTTATTTGCATTAATTAAGTAATATTGCTATTATTTAATTAATATCCTTAATTCTGCCAAATCCCTAAGGTATTTAATTAATAAATAAATACCTTATCTCTTTAATCCTCCTTTTCATCAAATTAATTAAATAAATATGACATTTATTTAATTCCTCATATGCCACATCCTCCATCATTTTTATCTAATCCTAATCCATCTAATCTCATCATTAGGATGTGCACATTCTTAATCCTTGATTAGGATGTGTCACATCCTCCAACTTTTGCAAGTTGGACTCTAATCTCTCTTAGCCACCTAATCCTCCTCTAATCCTTTATTAACTAGCCTAATCAACCTCTCAAGGAATTTTAAATTCCTTTTATCCTTCCAAGGAATATTAAATTCATTTTTCTCTTCCCCATGCGATCTTTGACTTGTCACATCAAGTCACATGTGAACTCTTTTTAATCTCCCACTTGCCTCTAATATGTCATTAATTTGTCTAATCAGGTACTTGCACAATATTAATCACTTAATTAGGTCAACCTAATCTCCATGTCATTTATGGAATGTGTCATGAGTCAACCCTATTAAATGATTTCTCCTTTTGGAGAAGGCACTCCTTTCCCCATGTGAATTTTTAATTCACATTTAATCCCCCAATGCATTTCAATGAATTTTAAATTCTTTCTCTCATTCCCATGTGAATATTTGAGGAATTTTTAATTCCTTACATGTCCTCTCACCCACATGGGGACAAGGACCTCCTTTATGAGGATATCTTGTCCAAATCCCAAGGTACTATGTAGTACCTCCATGTCATGTACTCTCCTTCCAACTCATGTCCACATCATCTTTTTCAAGCCACTTCACATGCCACATGTCAAGATGTGAGGCCTTGTGAGTTTTCAACTCACCTTAGGCCTACATCTTGGCCATGTTGGTTTAATATCAACCATCCATTTCTCTAAAGAATTCAAAATTCTCTATAAATACCCCCTCTTTTCTCTCATTTTAGGAGGAGATCATTGTGCTAGTAAAACTCTTGCAAATTTTTTATTTGAGCCATACTTAGCCAAAATACTTGCATTTGCATCCATTCTCACCCATTTTCCAACCATCTTGCATCCTCATTATCCTCCATCAAAGGAGCATACAACATCAAAGATCGAGGGGCCAACCAAATGACAACTGAACAAAGTAAAATGTTCCATTTTGTTTTGTTAAGTTAATCATTTGCCAATCTTGAGGTGTAGGATGTTTATATTTTTTTTTTGCACTCTTTTTTTTGTTGCTCATTTTCTAACACTTTTTTTCACCCGTTCACATTTCTGGAACGCTCGGTGGGACCCAAAAATGGGTATGTATCTTTCACATTTGTTTTTTTTTCACTTTTTGCACATGTCAGTTGCAGAGGGGAGGACCTTACCTATAGAGGGGTGGACCTAACCTGATAGATAGGTGTACCTGACCTCCAGGGGTGGACCTGACCTTGCCTAGGGGCGGACCTACCCTCCATAGACTCTAGAAACTAATTTTTTGCAGATTTTTCATAGAGGGGCAGACCTAATGTCCAGACAGGCGGACCTGACCTGACAAACAAACAAACCTACCCTCTAGACAGGTGGACCTGCCCTCTAGATAGGTGGACTCGACCTGGATAGTTTTTTTTAGAAGGTTAAATTTCACTTTTTAGCACTTTTTTTTCCTATTTTAAGTGTTTCTAACCCCCTAACGTGTCTTGTTTTATTCTATACAATCATTTGATCAAAATTTGGTGAGGAGTAAGGACAAGATTCACTAACAACTTTCCTTGTAGGGTTAGTCATTTATCAACTATTACTTGTTGTTTTGCATAATCTAGGCACATAGTTTAACTAGGGGTGTCAGTTAATTTTGTTTTTCATGTTTTTTGGTAAGCTATTTGATGTATCCAATCCCCTTGCACCATTTGGTGATCCTAGGTGATGAGAAATCGTAGCTTACCAAGTCCTTTGAGTCACCCTCTTTTTTTTCTTAGCGGGACTTACTTGGGGATTTCATCACCCCAATGGACGATTCCAACCACTGTAATGACGGGGTATATAAAAGAGGGAGAGAAAAATTTGTACCTCAATCCAACCACTTTTTAATTGGTGAAGCATCGAGATGATGTGAAGAGTTGGTCTTAGCCTCTAGTATTTCACTAAGGTTCTCGACGCACACTTGTAACAAGTTGGTGTTCACGGTTTGGGCCTCACATAACGGGTGTATATCAAAGACTCCTTAGTAACCATGTTCATCTTATAATCAAATATTTTTTTAGCTATACCCCTTTCTACTAGTCTTAGGATTGTACTATCTAAATTGTCTTCTTTGTGCAAAACTAGTAATTTTTTGTTTAGCTATATCCTTTTGATTGATGTTTGTTGTGTTTTGGGTCCTTTTCCTTAGTCATCTTTTCAAAACTCAAGTTTAAACCTGTCCAGGGGAAGACCTAACCTTTGGGCAGGTGAACCTAACCCTCAAGGGTAGACCTAACCCATCCAAGGGAAAACTTGACCTTTAAACCAACCCTTTTAAACCTGTTTTAGACAATTTTGACCAACTTTTGATTGACAGGTGGAATTTCCCTCCTAACAGGTAGGCCTGACCTCTAGATAGGTGAACCTGACCTTTAGGAGCAGACCTAACCCATCTAGGGGTGAACTTGACCTTTGAACCAACCCTTTTAAGCTTGTTTTAGCCAATTTTGACCAACTTTTGTCTGACAGGCGGACCTGCCCTTCTAACAGGTGGACCTAGCCTCCCTATAGGAAGACCTGACTTCCAGACAAGTGGAACTACCCTCCATAGGTGGACCTTCCCTCTACAGGTGGACCTGAAACATCCAAGGGTGGACCTAACCCTTGACCAGTCAATTTTATCATCTGTTTCATCATTCGGGACACCTATTTCATTATTTTGCATGCTCATTCCATTATTCTGATCACTCATCTCCCCATTCTAAATATTTATCCCCTCATTCTAAGCATCCATCCACCCATTCGAAGTATTCATTCATCCATTTCAAACCCACATTCACTCATTCGTCCTCTTCATTCTGGTTATCATTTCCCCATTTCAGATCACTAGTATTTCGTTATACTTTTTTAAAGCAGTTATCAAAATTGACCTAGGTGTTCATCTCTAATCATCATCTATCACAACTAACATAGGATTTTCATCTACCCTAAGTCATTCATCGTCATTTGCTCAAAACTTCTATCTGAAGTTGGATTCAGTGTCATTATCATACATCCACCCTTTAGTCAACTAATCAACACCTAGCATTACCAAGGATCACTCTTGAGCTCGGTTTTGGATTTTGGTCATCATCATTCATCCTACCAATTGATCATCAATCCAATCCAATCTTTATATCATCAATCACCAAGTCAATCTATCCAATCCAATCCAATTTGGCCAATTGTTTACCAATCAATCCAATTTGATCTCATCAAACAAATCTGCTTTGGTCGAATCAATCATCTAAACCAATCCTATTGAGCCACCTCTTTGTCAGCTAATCCGTCACTGAATCAAGTTAATCCTTTCATCCTATCATCTTGCATGCTCATTTAGACCCAGTCACAGACAAGGAAAATGGTCGAGCAACAAGCACAAAATTCTCAACCAAACATCCCTCAAGATCCCAACAACACAACTAATGTCTCACAAGATCCCAATAACGGTATGAATATCCCTCGAGTTCCTCATAATGGTACATCATCATAATCCAATATTGATGGTTAAAACACATCGCCACCTAGTGATGAGAACATAGTCAATCAACCCGAACTTACATTTGAAGAACACTTTAGTAACCCTATCAATGTGCAAATGACAGATCACCTGCTCGAAAACCATGGGGAAGAAATATTGGCCCACCTAAATGAAAAAGGTGTCAAAACTGCATCAGGTATCGACCTATCCAAGTATGGTAGTTCCACATCTAACATACCTCAATATTCACAAGATGCACCAGGTAGTTCATACATCCCCAATGTTCCTCCAATCGAGGGTTGGCACCAACCTGAATTCAACAATGCCATTTTGCATCATGTTAACAATCCCCTACATGCCACAATCTCAATCATGGGGGATCCTCAAGCAACTAATCCCAACAATACTTTTTCCTATGACATGCCACAAAATGTTCCACAACCTTCACCATTAATGTTGACAGCACCACCCCTTTCAAATCAACCTCCCATCAATGTTGTGGGCATCCCTTTTACTGCATTGCCTCCACCTCTTGAGGCCACAAACCTACCGTCACCTTTGTATGCATCTCAACAGCCCCCCCAATCTAACATTCCACCTCCACTATCACCACAAGGTACATCCCAACCAAATGTCCCCTTGGGTACCCAACAACTGCCTATGTAAAATGCCTCTACATTATCTCAGCCGCTTCGTCGACAACAACCCCCGCATAACCCCTTGATCTCTTCACAACAACCACCACACCAATCTCAAGGCAATCTGTCCCAACTTCCCGCTCAGACCATATCTTTGTTCCTCACATCCATTCTACGTCTGCAAGTTCAACCACAACACAAAATCACGTCTCGACCCATGCAACACCTGACATCACATCAACAACCTCCCCAACATTATTATTACCATGACCAATAGCGGTCCCAACAACAACCACCTTATGTGGCCTCCCAATAGTCATAGCAGTACCTTCAGTACGAGAAAACCAATCCGCAACACCACATTCAACCTCCTCAACATCCTACTATGCATTTTTATCAAAGAAATCCGCACTATATCTTGCAACAACAACCCCAGTACCAAAAAAATACCTTGGCATACCAGCAAGGGATATCATCGTCTCACTATCAAAATCCATACCTCAACCTTCAGACACTATCTCAGTAAGATCCTTCATCATCCTATCATCCATATCCATCTAATCCATCTTTGGCTCTCACGCCACCAGTCAACTCAGATCTATTAGAAATCAAAGCCACTCTAAAAGACCTTCAAGCTGGGACTAGCAAATAATCATTCAAATTTGAAGACATGTGTCCCTATCCATTTGATCCCTCCATCTCATTGATCCCCTTCCCTAAACACTTTGAAATAGACAAGTTCAACAGATACAAGGGAAACAAAGATCCAAAGTCCCATTTGCAAGAGTTTTACTCCCAGTGTCAGGAATTTATGTACAATGACAACTATCTCTTGCACATGTTCCCACATATCCTGACTAAAAATTCCCTAAAATGGTTCATGAGTCTAGAATGAGAGTCCATAAAATCCTTTGCAGATCTTTCAGAAAAATTTATTTCTTACTTCTCCTTCAATCTGGAGAAGGACAAAAATACCTTGGATCTCCTCAAAGAGAAGCAACATGAAGGTGAAACCTTTGCTAGCTACCTTCAAAGGTGGCATACACTAGCGATCCAAATGAAAACCCCTCTCAAAGAGAAAGACATGGTCACACTCTTTGTGGAGAACTCTCATCCCAACATGGCTCATAATTTTAGGTTACACTATGTCACCACTTTCACTGAGATAGTGGAAAAGGGACCCATTCTTGAATGCGCCCTTGTTGCCAAAGGTCACATCAAGATACACCGCCATGATAGAGAAAGGCCATCTGGTGATAAGTCTCGCTATTGGAACAAGAACAAAAATGAAGTAAATGATGATGTCACTGACACTAAACATGTTCAGGTGGCCAATACATCCCATAGACAACAATCATTTGTACCTAATGCCATATCCGTGCCACAAGGGGGTGTCTTGTCCTCCTCAATAGTCAAACTAGAACAGTCAAGGGAATGAAAAATGCCAGTATGTTCAATTAGGAGAACCCTTGAGTGTCATCTTCAATAAGTTGTTGTAGGTCAACTATCCGATCATGTACCCTATCACCAAACCACTTGATGAATCCAAGCCTAAAATAGCCTGGTTTAGGGCGAATGAATATTTTGAATTACATAAAATTAAAGGACACACTCTGAATAAGTTCAAGGTCTCAAAAACTATGTCCAAGATCTTATCGATTGAGGAGATATCAAAGTTGACACTAGTCAAGATCATCATCTAATGATCAATTGCAGATATATGAAAACTCCTTCCCCAACCATAATCAAGGTGCAAGCATCTTTGGCAACAATCCCCAAGAAAACAACACAAATAATATAAGCTATAAAATGTACCCCTCAATTATGATGGCATTGTCCATTACATTGAGCAGGTAAAACCCCATGTGTCTATGATACATGTTAAAGCTAAAGATCCCCAATGTGTTGTCACTTCACGATGATCCCACATTACTGTCCCAGCAGCCTCCACATCTGCCTAATCAAATCCTATAAATTCTTAGTACAAAATTCTTGATCACTTAGGAAAGACCCCTGCTCAGATATTAATCTTGGATCTACTTAAGTCTTCTCCTGTACATCAAGAAATTCTCAATAGAGCCTTACAGGAAACCCATGTACCTAATGACATCGATCCCACACATGACATGCCAAATATTGATGCCAATCACAACCATCCCTTCCACATTGAAGTCCTTGTTTCCCATCATAATAAAAAGGGTCCTGGTAGATAATGACTCTACCCTCAATCTATGCACTCTAAAATTCATAAAATAGGTGGGGTATACTCAAGCGGATTTGAGTAATCAAATCATCACTATCAGGGCTTATGACAATGCAAAAAGAAATTTTGAAGGGATTATCAATCTTCCTATTTAGGTTGGACCTATAGTTCAATATACTACTTGTCATGTCCTTGATATGGAATTACCATATAATCTCCTCCTCGGCCGCCCATTGCTCCATGCCATGCAAGCCATCCCCTCCACATACCATTAGTGCCTAAAATTCTCGATTAATGGACAAGAGATCACCATTTATGTCAACCCAAAACCATTTGAATATTTCCATGCTTTAGAAGCATCATTTCCCCATTTACATTATTGTCCTGGGGTTGAAATGGGGGCATCTTAGTCATCATCCTCCAATCCACCATCCACCACGACAACCACTCCATCTCTCGCCACCAATCCTGCAGTCACCAAAGTTCCAATCATTGACAAAGGGTGTGGTGAATATGAAATTCATACAACCCTAAATGTGGAAACCATGCCACCATCACTAGACATGTAGGAACAACCTTCGTAGGCTACTCCAAAATAAGACAAGACCATCACCTTCAGTGTTAAAAAGATCCCCACCACCACATTCTAGTCTACTAGTATAAAGACAGATGCACCAGAAGAAGATATCAGTCAATGGGTATACCATGAAGAACCCTAACCGGATCCACCTCTAAAGGAATACTTTCAAGAAGTATACCCTTGGTCAGCTAAGTTCACAGAAAAGTATAACTACCAAGGCAGGGGCCTAGGTAAGGAATAGCAGGGATGGTTGCAACCTATTGATGTATCAAAGCTGTTAAGGAATATAGGCCTCAGATATGACAGAAATCATAAAGTCCCTACAACATCATCTAATACTTCTAATAGTGTTATTGTGGACAATGGTCCCATGGAAGACATACCTAAGGAGGAATCTATCATGCGTGTGTACGATGATGTTGATCACACGAATCTATCATCCATGTTTGATTGCTTATCTATCTTTACCATTAGCCTATCCCTTCTCCATCCCGAACTTATTGATTGGGACCTATGTGATAGCACACTTATCAATGTATCCTTGGATACATATGTCAACCTCATGGGATTGGGGAAGGATGAATGCTCCAGTTAAAAAAATAAAAAAAAAAGAAAAATAAAAAAATGACCATCTAGTGAAAACCTCCCTGAGGCACTTCCTGACCTAGAAAAAGTAAAAATAAATGACACATCCGATAGTGAAAACCTCGAAGAGGTTTTGGAGGATGGAGACATTGATCTTTCCCTTGTGGGAACTCAATTATCCACATGGTCATCCATCCTAATTGAATAAACTCAATAAGTTAATCTGGGTACCACAGAAAACCCTAAGATCACCTATGTGGCCAAATCTTTATCACAGCAAGAATATTCAATCATTGTTTAGCTACTCCAAGATGGTACCATTAAATTTACTTGGTCATACTCAGACATGCCAGGATTAGACCCTACTTTGGTAGTTCGTCATTTGGATGTTCATCAAGATGCCAAGCCTGTCAAATAGAAGCTTCGAAAAATGCATCCAAAGGTAGCATTATTAGTCAAGAAGGAGTTGGAGAAACTATTGGATGCCATTTTTATTAGACCCCTTGAATACTCTGATTGGATCTCCAAGATAGTACTTGTTTCCAAACTAAACGAAGACATTTGGATTTGTACAGACTTTTGGGACCTATGTGGCCAAATCTTTATCACAACAAGAATATTCAGTCATTGTTTAGCTACTCTGAGATGGTACCATTAACTTTGCTTGGTCATACTCGAGCATTCTAGGCTTAGACCCTGCTTTGGTAGTTCATCATTTGGATATTCATCCAGATGCCAAGCCTATCAAACAGAAGCTCAAAAAAATGCATCCAAAGGTAGAATTATAAGTCAAGAAGGAGTTGGAGAAACTATTGGATGCCAATTTTATCAAACCCATTGAATACTCTGATCGGATCTCCAACACAGTACCTGTTGCCAAACCAAACAGAGACATTTAGATTTGTACATACTTCCGGGACCTTAACAGATCCTATCCAAAAGATGACTTCTTGCTGCCCAATATTGATATGCTAGTCGACTTGACTGTAGGACACAAAATGTTATCCCTTATGGATGGTTTCTCTAGTTACAATCAGATCTGAATTGCACCTGAAGATCAACACAAGACCAGTTTTACGACACCTTGGGGTACTTTTTGTTACAATGTTATTCCCTTTGGTCTTAAGAATGCAGGGGTGACATATCAGAGGGAAATGACTTTCATCTTCCATGACCTCATCCATATTATCATGGAGGATTATGTCGATGACTTGCTAGGAAAATCCAGAACCCAAGCAGAGCATCCTGTCATCCTGAAAAAGATCTTTGAGTGGTTAGAACATTACAAGCTACAACTAAATCCAAAAAAGTGTCTTTGGTGTCACATCAAGAAAACTATTGGATTTCATATTCTCTCGAAGGGGTATTGAGGTTGATCCCACCAAGGTGAAAGCTATTCTAGACATGCCACCCCTGCTCAATCTGAAAAAATTAAGAAGTCTCCAAGGGAAACTGCAATCCATCTATTGGTTCATAGCCCAAATTGTAGATAAGTTGCAGTCATTCACCCATCTCCTGAAAAAATACTCCACCTTCAGATGGAACCAACAATTTCAAACAGGTTTTGATAAGATCAAGGAATAATTAGCTCATCCACTAATATTAATGCCACCTATTCCAGGGAAACCCCTCCTACTTTACATCTCCACTTCAGTCACACTAGGGGCATTATTGGTGTATCAAATGGGTAAATTTCTGGATTAGTTTATTAAATGATTTAAATCATAAACCCAAAGAAAATAATGAAGTGCAAAGGAAAATAAATGAAAACACAGAAAATAGAACAATCTCACCCAATGTCTTCAATCTCCATGGCTAATCTCCATTACACCTTCTAACTTGTTGATTTGTGTTGCCCTCAGATCGAGTGTGTGAGCAATCTTGACTATGTCATTGTCCTAAACAAGCTTTGAAGGATTTGAATCTTAAATTCCTATGCCTATGACAATATGATAAATGAAAATAATACTATGAATACTAAATGACTATAATGCCTATAATAACGAAGTGGTCCCGAAATTATGAACAAAATTGTCTTTTATAGAAAACACAATTTTGAGTGGACGGATGAGATCGACTCTTGATAGAAACCTAAAATCAGAGGACAAGATTTCACTTGATAATCCTTAATCAAGGTTAGGGAAAAATCCTTAAGTGAGTGGTCAAGATGTTATAGAAGAAAATCAAATCAGTGGTGGAGAAAAGAGGAGATAATTAATTTCAAAAATAAAGATTTTCAAAATTGAGAAGATAAAGATAGCCTACTTTGTGAGATTCATAAAAGATGGACTGAAAAGCAAATTTGATAAAATCAAGAACCTGCTTGCTTTATTTGATTTTTGGAAGAAAGCTACCAATCAACTCAAAATATGAATTTTGTGAAATAAATAAATAATCTTTTTTAGATTATTTACCAAAATGGACTATTAGTTAAGATTGTGATGGCATTTTAAATAATTTCATTTATTTAAAATGAGAGGAGTATTAATTTTGTCAATTAAATAATTAAAGATAATTATTTAATTTAGAAGATAAGATTAAGAATTAAATAAATTAATGAATTTATTTAATTGTGAGGATTAGTGACATATTAAATAAATAAATGAAATTCACTTATTTAAAAATCAGGAAGAATTAATAAATAAAGATAATTAAACAAATTTAGAAATTTATTTAATTAGAGGAAGACTTAGACAATTAATGACATATTTAATAAATAAATAAAATTTATTTATTTAATAATCGTGAAGAATAAAAGAGATGTGAATTAATTAAATAATTATGAATTATTTAATTAATAGTTGAATGTGAACTGAGGACATAATTAAATGTCATAATTATGCTAGGACGAAAGTGGTAAAAATGAAGCTTGTAGGCCTAGGTCATTTTTAGGTGTCTATATTTTTCCCCTCTTTGTCATAATGTAGCATGTCACATTGTGACAAAGAAAATAAGTCAAAATATGCCCTGCAAAATAAGATGAGGAAGAATGACGAGGAGGGTAGCGGTATGCCCCCTCGAGAGGACAGACGGGTTCCAAGATCACGGGTGTGCTCTCGAAATTGATGAGAAGACTAGAATATGAAGAGACAAAGAAATGTTAGTGCAAAAGATGTGGATGATGATATGGATGCAATGCCTATATGAGATGGTGAGAGAAGATGACACGACTAAAGGAGATGCATGTTAGTTCCTAGACCAAATCCTTCAAAACATTGTAGGACTTTAATATTTATTGCTCTTAATCATCATTGGGCGGTAAAAATGACACAAATGGACAAAAAACACCATGATATGACGTAGACCAAGGTGTGCAAGGTCATCCACTTGAAAAATAGACAGTCACAGACAAGGAATGTCTTAACTCATACTAAGGGCAATTTGCCTAGTATTTTTGTCAAGACAATCCACAGACAAATAGTCAAAGAAAATAAAATAGGCCAGGAGACGTCACGCACCTCTAAATCCTTCATGGGACATCCTCGAGGCTAGTAACATGACCAAAAAGACAAGATAGTAAAAATATAAGACAAAATAGCCAAGATAGTCAAAAGATAAGACAAGATAGACCAGAAAGATTAACAACCATTTTATTTTGTTTGCCAATGTTTGTTTTCCAAAGATTGATTTCTTGTCGGTTTGACAGTTTTGACATGTTTAAGAGTTTTGTCAATTTGACGGTGTTGACAGTTTGATGGGGCCTATTGTCAGGAAGGACACATCCTGAAAAAGGCAAAGGACATTTTGACGAGGTCCAAATCCGAAGAAGGAAACATCTTGAAGAGGACCAAAGAGTGACGAGACTGACATTGTTTTGACTAATATGTTTTGGCAAGTTGACTGATGTTGACTGTATGATTGATTGGACCATGCTGTCTGATTTTGACCAATTTTGACATTGACGTTTCGAATGACTGTCTTGTGTCTGAGTTTGACTATGTCTGACTTATTTGACTGATGCGACCATTGTGACAAATGCAATGATTTTATTTGGACCAACCTAAAAGGACCGACCTAATGTCTCGGGGACTCATCGACTGATGGCCTTGCCTACGTAGCAAATGCATAGAGACAACGTAGTTCGACAATGACATGGAATGACTGACATGACTGACTTTGACTCCATTTTTAGGATTTTGACATTGATTTGGATGTTTTTGTGCTTTTCTTCAGGACATTTTATGATTTTTAGGTCTTTCTTCAGGACATTTTATGATGTTTTTGGTCTTTCTTCAGGACATTTTATGATGTTTTTGTCTTTTTGTCATTTTATGATTTTTTTGGATTTTGACATTTAAGAGGATCGTGACAAATGCATATGACTGATGCCTACACATGAGAATCCAAGGACAAACATGATTGTGCCCCTAGTCAAGCTAAATACCAATTGACAGGTGATGACAACATTGTTTGAAGTGGGAAGGACGCATCTCGAAACAACATGAGGACGATGATGATAATGTGACGAAAGTATGGAGGTCTATAACCGGGCCAATAATGTAGTCAAGTAAAATTTTGGATAATGTGCTTGTATGGATTAGACTCGTTGCATTTGCAATGACTTGGTTAGGACTAGATGGGATGATGATTATTCTTAGACCGTTTGACAAGGGAAAGCCAAGATAGGTGACAGGCATGAAAGGATAGGGGGTGGCCTTGGTAAAAGATGGGAGACATGAGACTAATGGAATTATCATATTATTTTCAAGGACTATGTCGTATAAAGACAATAAGACTATGATGGTCAATGACATGATGTTTCGTGAATCGTGTATGACCGAAGGATAGACATGTCAAGAGTTTTCCCAAAGCATGATTTATGTGTGCCATTTTTATGTCAAGACCAAGGTAAGTTGGAATGATATGGATTAAATGGTTAGATGCCAATGCCAAGAGGAAGGCCTAGTAGATGAGACGACTTGCCCCCAAGTGTAAGAGTCCACATAGATGATTTATTTTACACATGACGTTGTTTTCCAGGTTTTCATCATGGTACTTATCCAGGGTGCCTGTTTGCCAGGTTTTCATCAAGGTGACAATGTTTTACATTTTTCAATTTTTTTTTTTTAATTTCTAATTTTGTGGATAGCCTGGATGCTTTAGATGACCACTGACTGTTCTGAATCCATTGACGGTGCCGATGTAGAGACTGGTGCCATGATATGCCAATAATGTCCTGTCTGAAGTAGTTGTCTTGTCAGGATCGTAGCTCTTGTATACAACTGATTGATGTCATTGTGATCCTTTCTGATACTAGAGTTGGCCTTATCAAAATACGCACATCGCAATAGAGTGCCATGAGAGTCCTTGCAGTAAAGAGTTGCTGCCAAGATGTGACAGATTTGTGACGTGGGATCATTGGACTTTAGACAAGATGTAGGGTTATGACGAATGATGGTAGACATGGAAAGATTGTTTGGACGTTTGGATGAATGACTTTTTATTTTCCAAACTTGGTATGGTGGATGACGGATTTTGGAGGGATGGTGTTTGGAACCAACACTTTTATATGCCTTGATTGATGAACATTTTGAAGGAGGTGGACATTTGTTGTATGTGGGAGTCCTCTTTACTTGTGGCTCCACATTGTGATTGACTTGGTGTCTTTGTTTGATCCAACTTTCTTTGGGATCCATTTTAATTTCATTTGTCCACTTGTCCTTTTGTTTGATTCAATGGCCTTTGACATTTGATTTTGATCTTTTGATTTGTAAGAATTTTCTTTTTGTTGGTTCCAAAGGGAAGGTTTATTTATGATGGAATGACGGTTCATGGTGTGGGTGGAGGGGGTGTTGGCAACAATCTTATGACAAGGATTTCTCATGGACTCCATTTTGACATTTGTATATGACAAAGTTTCCCCCAGTATCGAGGAGGTACCACTGACATTGTTTGATTTGTTGTCTGAGGAATAGCCAAGACCTTGATGTCTGTAATTTGTCGAAAGTTGTATTGGTTATAGAATGCCTTTCTCATGTATGCCTAGTCCTTTTCCTTGATATTGCATGCTTTGACAGATTCTATTTATGATGGGGTATTTGTTTTTTTGAAAGCAAGATGCTAACCCATCATTAGGTATGTGGATATTGTCACTTGTAATATTTTCGTCTGTAAGAAAGCCTGCTTTGACAAGAGTAGATGACCCAAGTTGATAAAGTGTCTTAGCTTCATTGTCTTGTTGGACATATTCCTGACTGATATCTTTGGTCTGATCTTGTGACATGTTAGGTTCAGATGATTCTACTGGTTCTTCCAAGGAAATGTTGAAGCCATCATTATGTTTGTCATAGAGTCCAATGATTTTAGCTATAACTTGATCATATGCAAGCATGCCCCTAGTGGAAGATTCTTGTTTTGGAGGAATATCGTCTATGTGTCCCATGGAGGCAAGTGTCTCAGAGTGGAAAGGGTCAATAGTCGAGGCTTGTATAAGGTCATCAAGTGTTTGATCATAAATGGCGTAAAGGTCAAGGAGTGGATCGTTTTGGACTTCTTGGTCAATGGTAGGGTCTTAGTCAAAGATGGGGTTTTAATGGGTTTGGACTTCTTGGTCAATGATGGGGTCTTGGTCAAAGATGGGGTTGTCGTGGATGATACAATTGGAAATAGAGTCGTTGTCAAGGAGAGGTGTGTTTTGGATGTGATGATTGTCTTGAAGGACTTCTTGGATGGACTGAAAGATAGGGTCATGGGATGGACTACCTTGTTCTTGACATGAGAGTGACATTATAAGGTCATGCTTTGGACTTTCATTTTGACATTTATCCTCAAGTTTATTAAATGGGATTTGACTTTGAGTAATGATAGAATTTTCATGACTAGATGTGGCTTGTGAGGGGGTGATTTGAAAAGGATTAGGAGAAGACGTGGGGACTTGGACTAGACTAGTATGTGAAGGACTAGGATATGGCATGGGTACTTGCATTGGACTAGTATGTAAAGGACAAGGGTATGACGTGGAGACTTGGACTGGATATGACATGGAGTCTTGGACTGGATTAGGATGTGACGACATAAGATGTGACATGGAGACTTCAACTAGATATGCCATGGATTCTTGGACTGGATTAGTGTAAGGTTGACTAAAATAGGACGTGGAGACTTGGATTGGATCAATATGGTATGATGTGAGGACTTGACATCAGTTGTTAGATGGTTGATAAGTTATGTAGACTTGGATGGGACTGATAGGTGAAGGGTCAGAATATGACGTGGAGGTTTGGAATGGACTAGTTGATAGTTGGCTTCCCTTGTCAAGGTTAGGATAAGGGTGATAATTGGACATTTGTTGTGAATTACTGGTAGGATTTATGCCAAGTGACTATTGATGGTGAGGGTAGACTAATGGAGGTGGCAAATTATTTATGTCAAAGCCTTGTGGTAACTTAGCCCCTTGGTCCAAAAGCATGGCTAGATACCTTTGAGGGTCACGTAAGACTGAGCTTTCTATAAAGGAGACTATATCAGGATTTTGCGTTGCAACTTCTAAGTCTTCTGCATATACTCGTCTATTTTGGTCTCTTTGTATGAATGGTTTAGAAGGGTTTCATGATGAAGATGGCATGTTCATGGAAGATTTCATGTTTATGTTGTGAAATGGGTCGGAAAAAGTCCAATGTTTGTTCATGTCATAAGTGTTATTGTCGATGTTGGGATTGGAATTTTGTCTAAAGTTTTCCATTTGTCGTTGTTGTCTTTGAAGCCTAGTCTCAACCATAGAAGGGAATTGCTCAAATGAGAATGATGAGAATGACAACTAAATGCAAGGATGACACTAGCCTATGTTTTTTAGATTTTTTGGATAAAGGATGGCAATGCAAGACTATGGTTTTGGATTTTTGACAATAAGGGATGCAATATGACAATGTTGTCTAAAGAAAATGACTAATGCCAAAGGACAATGAAGACTAAGATGACAAGTTATGTCACTAATTTTTTTTTTTTTTTTTGGAATAAAGGATGACAATGCAAGATGATGATGACATTTTCCTAAGGAAATGATTAATGCAAGATGACAAGGTTGTCAAGGCCAAAGTGCCAAATGAGGACTAAGATGATGATATTTGACTAAGGACTTAATGTTATAAATGCAAGGTCTAGGTTCAAAATGATGACTAAGATGAACAATGCAAAGTCTAACTTCAAAATGAGGACTGAGATTGTTTTTTTGATGTTTTGTTGAAAAGTCTGAGTTGTCTAAGGTCGATTGTTTGTGTCCAGATTTGTGAATGTTGTGTATAATGTTTGAGTAATCCAACAAGCACTTGACAAGCACAATGTTTAGTTTTCAGTCTTCGACACTCGAACCTGCAAGACCTCAAGTTAGGAGTTTCTTTGATTTTTAGTCTTCGACAAACGTATGTTTATGCAAACCCGGAAGTTTTTACTTTCCAATCTGTTATATATGACTGATATTGCTACTACTCTAACTCCTTATGATCACCTACAAGATAAAAAAAAACAATATTATAATGCAGCCAAAGAAAAAAAAAACAAGCTCATCAGAAAATTGCAATTTCAGATACTTTTGACATAGCCGAATTAGATTTTATTATTTGACAATTTTATTGATCTGAAAATTAAAAACTCAAAGAAGAGATCCTAGCTAATTTTCTTAGAGCTTTCCAAAAATACAAAGAAATCGAAAAGATTCCCTATTTTGGCCCCAAAAACATGAATTTGTGAAAACCATACAAAAAATGAAGATTGGATTTTTTTGCATTGTATTTGACCTCTAAATTAAATCTGTAAAACATAGACCCCCATTAGAATTTAAAGAGATTTCCAAAAATGTAAAAATTTCTAAAAAAATTCTCAATTTGGTTCCAAAAAATCAATTTTATGAAAATAATTAAAATTGAAATAACTTCCACAAAAATGATGATGAACCCTCAATTTTTTTACTATATCCTCTTGAGATAATGTACAAGATTTTGTAAAAATATTGTTGAAAAAATTTACAGCTGTGTAGAAGATATGAAGAACTTTGTAAAACATGTGGTGTTGTCCAAAAACTGGCAGATCTGCAATAAAATGTCAATAAAACCTACAAAAGGCAAGCTAAATCAAAGGATTCACGTTAGGTTCACCAAATGTAACTATAGGTAAAATTTCTAACGATTAGTTTATTAAATGATTTAAATCATAAACCCAAAGAAAATAATGAAGTGCAAAGGAAAATAAATGAAAACACAGAAAATAGAACAATCTCACCCAATGTCTTAATCTCCATGGCTGATCTCCATTACACCTTCTAACTTGTTGATTTGTGTTGCCCTCAGATCGAGTGTGTGAGCAATCTTGACTATGCCATTGTCCTAAACAAGTTTTGAAGGATTTGAATCTTAAATTCCTATGCCTATGACAATATGATAAATGAAAATAATACTATGAATACTAAATGACTATAATGCCTATAATAACGAAGTGGTCCCGAAATTATGAACAAAATTGTCTTTTATAGAAAACATAATTTTGAGTGGACGGATAAGATCAACTCTTGACAGAAACCTAAAATTAGAGGACAAGATTTCACTTGATAATCCTTAATCAGGGTTAGGGAGAAATCCTTAAGTGAGTGGTCAAGATGTTATAGAAGAAAATCAAATCAGTGGTGGAGAAAAGAGGAGATAATTAATTTCAAAAATAAAGATTTTCAAAATTGAGAAGATAAAGATAGCCTGCTTTGTGAGATTCATAAAAGATGGACTGAAAAGCAAATTTGATAAAATCAAGAACCTGCTTGCTTTATTTGATTTTTGGAATAAAGCTACCAATCAACTCAAAATATGAATTTTGTGAAATAAATAAATAATCTTTTTCAGATTATTTACCAAAATGGACTATTAGTTAAGATTGTGATGACATTTTAAATAATTTCATTTATTTAAAATGAGAGGAATATTAATTTTGTCTGAAAGTGGTAAAAATGAATCTTGCAGGCCTAGGTCATTTTTAGGTGTCTACAATTGGCACAACATGATGAATCGTCAAAAGAAAGAGCAATCTACTACATCAGTCGAACATTGGTCGACTATGAATTAAACTATTCTCCCATGGAGAAAGCCTGCCTTGCAGTAGTCTTCAGCACACAGAAACTCCAACATTACATGCTCAGCCATCTGATCAAATTAATAGTAAAAATTGATCCACTAAAGTATATGTTATCTAGCACCACTCTAACTAGTCGCGTGGATAATTGGGTCATGCTCCTAAGTGAATTTTACATAGAGTACGTGGATCGCAAAACCATAAAGGGACAAGTCATAGTTGATCAGTTGGTTGAGGCACCATTAGTGGATGCTTACCCTCTAGTCACTGAATTTCTAGATGAAGAAGTTTTCACAGTTACAGAAGCACCTGTTTGGATATTGTATTTTGATGGCTCATATACTCATAATGGGTCAGGCATGGGAATTATTTTGGCTACCCCTCAAGGTGATTACATTCCAAAATCATTCAGGATAGCATTCTCGTGTACCAACAACATAGTTGAGTAATGAAGCCCTCCTCATGGGCCTCCGAATTGAAAATAAATAGCACATAACTCACTTTAGGGTCTTTGGTGATTCATTGTTGGTCATTAAGTAGGTTAGTGATGAATTCCTAAGAAAAGATGATAATCTATTACCCTATAAACGCATGGTGGATGATTTCAAGAAATATTTCACCTTCATAAAATTTGACCAAATTCCTAGAGTATAGAACAAAGAAGTTGATGCAATGGCTACTATTGGCTCCTTGATTTACATGCCTAAAGATCGAACAGAATGCGAGTTCCTTGTGGAACAACTTTTAATCCTAGCATATGATATCCCTGAGACTAACATGGTGTGTGACATTGTGGGTCCCACTTCTCCATGGTACCAAGACATATATACCTATCTGCATGATAATATTCTACCCCCAGATCTTACACACAATCAACATAAATCCTTCATTCAATGCTCTTACCGATACATTATTGTCAATGATACGCTTTATCATCGTGGGTATGATGGAATCCTCCTTAGATAACTGAGTGAGACCGAAGCCCATACTGCACTAATAGAGGTACATAGTGGTGTTTGTGGGGCTCATTTGAATGGTATGGCTTTGGCCAAAATAATTCTCTGAGTTGGATATTATTGGCCTACATTAGAGCATGATGCTTGTGAATTCGTGAAGAAATGCCTTCCCTGCCAACAACATACATATTTGATTCACGCACCAGCATAGGACCTTCAACCCCTCCTAGCACTATGGCCCTTCTCTCAATGGGGTTTTGACTTGATTGGCAGGATTTACCCACCATCTTCTGATGGCCATGCATTCATAATTACTACCACTAAGTACTTCACCAAATGGGTGGAAGCAATGCCACTCTCACAAATCACCGATACTCAAATTTCAAAATTCATCCTTTACCATATCCTCTATAGATATGGTATCACATCCACCATCCTCTCTGATAATAGAAAACCTTTTAAAAAATAGGCCATGAAACACCTCTGTGACACCTTTCATATCCAACATCATTCGTCAATTCCTTATTACCCCCAAGGTAATAGTCAAGCAGAAGCAACCAACAAAACCCTTATCCACATCCTCAAAAGGGTTTTCAATAACACTGGTCGAGATTGGCAGCTCCATATTCATCCCACCCTCTGGGCATATCGTACCTCCATACACACCCCTATAGATTCCACCCCCTATTCTTTAGTGTATGGTGCCAAAGCCATCTTTCCAATCGAAGTTGAGCTCCCATCATTGAGGATTTCTCTGAAGAACCTTATCAGTGAGGAGGATGCTCATGTTGAACAGCTTGCATCACTGGAGTTACTTGATGAAAGAAGAATCAAAGCCTATGATCATCTACAAGCATACCAAAACTGCCTCAAGCGTAACTACAATAAGAAGGTTCATCCTTGACAGTTCCAGGTTGGTGATCTTGTCCTTAAAGAGAACCAGTGTTCCTAGCAGGACCATGATAAAAAAAAGGAAAATTTGAGGCAAACTAGTTTGGTCCTTATATCATAACCGCTAAATATGGATCTGGGGCATACAAACTTGCTACCCTTGAAGGAGAGCCTCTCGAAGAACCTATTGTGCAAACCCTAACCTTGGTACTTAAAAAACAACATGAGTAGATGAGTTAAACAAGAATTTGCAAGCCAAAACAAGGATTCCCCATGAAATCCATTTACAAACTCAAATTATGAAGAAAATATTGAAGAACACAATGCAAATGACAAAAACAAGATAAAATCCTAATTAGATATGCAAACTCATGATCCCATGGGGGAATTGGTGCCAATTTGATGTGAAAATTCGCCCTTTCCCAATTCCTAAGATTGCAAGCTTTGAATGTTCAAGAGATTGATCCAAGCCAAAATTTGCAAAAACCTAGCTAAGAACTCAATGATGATGGATGAAAATGGCTAATGATTTGAGCATGGTAACTTTACTTGGATTGTGGATAGTAAAATGAGGAGAGGAGCTCTTCATTTATAGGATTTTAAGATGGATGAATGCCCAAATCTGAGCAATGTGGGATTAACATTCATCCAATGAAATGGTGCCACTTGTCAAGCTATGAATGGATGATGGATGTGCAAGATTTGGGAAATGTTCCCAAGAGGGGGAAATTTCAAATTTGAAATGAGAGTTAATGTTGAGTTTGACTTGTGCAAGGGACGTGTAAGAGACATGTAAGACCTATTAAATTCCTTGTTGGATGTACCTTTCAACTTGCTTTTGAATTCAAATTTGAGGGAAGATGCCATGTTGAGTGAAAATGTTGATTTTAATAAATCAATAAATGGATTTATTTGTGCAAGTGGGATTATCTAGAGGATGTGACATGCATTAGATTAGATTTAATCAAGATTAATTAGCTAGGATGATGATTAGGTGAGTTTGAATTATTTGATTTAAATACTTTGATTTATTTAAATCAAAAGGGATGGGAAATGACTTTTGAGATTTTAATTAAATAAAGTTTGATTTATTTAATTAAAAGATGATGTGAGCCTTTGATTTATTTAAATGAATAACCTTAGGACTAGAGACCTGATTTACCTGATGAATGAATTTGTTGTGTTTGATTTATTTAATGAGTGGATGAGTGTGAATTTGATTCATTAAATGAGCGGATGCATGTGAAGCCTGGTTTACTTGATGAATGCATAATGTTAATTTTGCATGTCTACATTTTTTCCCTCTTTGAAGCAATGTACTTGTTGTGTTGGTTCAAAGAATAAACTTGTCGTATCAAAATTTAAAAAAATTGATTTTTCGGATGCCCCAGTGGAAAGAAGTACATTGGTACATTGCCCCTTGAGAGATCGAGAAAAGATTGATTTGAGGATCGATCTCGCAATAAAGAGGTTCAAAATAGATTGTTATGGATGATGATGCAAATGAGATGATTTTAAGATGCTTAGAATAACAAATCTATATTATCCTAAACAACTTAAATGATGATATGATGTGATGATGGATGAGATGGATGATGTGATATGCTATGATTATGCAATGGATGATTTATGCAGATGTTTAGACTAACAGATCTATATTGTGATGATGAAAATGCATGTGAAATGATCGATGTTTCCTATTAGTATGATATGAATGATATGTGCTATCTGATAGTTTTGTGGATGCAGGATGGATGTAGGATGGATGCATGATGGATGCATGATGGATGCATTGGTGATGATGATGTTAGTGTGGAAATGAGATGATGACAAGAGGATCCCACAAGTCCATGATCGACGAGACTTTATTAGAGATGATGATGATGATAGATGATGATGATGATGATAAATGATGATGATTTTCTTATCAAGGATTGGGATTTTAAAAGGGCTACTTACCTTATGTTTGATTACACATGTAGATATGATGCATCAAGGTATAAAGAACCAGGATGGCATTGTAACTAGTGTGATGGACTTTGACTCGACAAAGATAGGAGTATTCTTGTTCACACTTGACATACGAAAACTTGCTAGGACATACCTAACAAAGCAAGTATTCACCAAGTTATTTTACAAGAACATCCAACAAGCACAGCAGACAAAAGATAATGATCGTTGCCCCATTCCTATCTCTCTAAATCCTTCATTTGGATATCATTGAGAGGTCCTTGGAATGAGCGCAATAAGAAATCAATCAAAAGATCAAGTATGCAAACAAGTCCAATGTTCTTCATACCTTACCAAGGGATGTGTTTTGATAGGATAAGAATCCAAGGTGATATCCAAAATGATGCCCATTGTCGGAACGATATATCCTAGGACATGCATTGTATAGGATGATGATGGTTTGATAAGTTGATTGATAGGTTGTTGATATAAGGTCGATTGACATATTTGTGAATGATCAAGATTTTGATTTTGTGTTTAAAGGTTTGTTGTTTCAATTTTGATATTAAATTTGAAGCTTGTTTTTGCTGATTGTTGTGATTGTTTCTTTTGTGTTGCCAAAGGATGAAGGTGACGATCGTTTATTATGGATGATTGATTATTTAGTGAAATTGAGATGAGATGGATGGATTTTTTTTAATAAATATTTGGATGTTTTGATGTTTTGAATGTTTTGAGGTTGTTTTTGGTATTTTTGTTTTTCAAATGTTTTGATTTTGATTTTTTGAATGTTTTTGGATTTTGTGTTTTTTTGAATGTTTTTAGATTTTTCTGTCTCAAGGGTTGATCAAAGATTAGTCTTGCCTACATTTAAGCTCAGAGACGACGTAGTTCAGATTCCAATGTTTTTAATATTTTTTTTACTTTTTTACTTTTTCTTGATTTTTTATTTGTTTTGATTGTTTTTGGATTTTCTAATTTTCTGATGTTTTTGGATTTTCACATGATTTTGATGATTTTGATATGGACATTTGTGACAATATCAATGCTCTGTTTGGGATTTTGCTAAAAAAAAAAGATAAGGTTGATTGATCAGGTAGATGGATTTGATGATGATAACATTATTGAGGATGCCCAACAATGCAAGGATTGATTGATCAGGATTGATGATGATAACATTGTTGAGGATGCACAACAATGCAAGGATTGATGATGATAACATTGTTGAGGATGCACAACAATGCAAGGATAGTGTTAAGCAACACAATGATTGGGAAGAATATCCCAAGATTATGGATTGATGATGATGTTTTGATTGGATTTGATTGATCATGTTTGACAAAGCTTGATTTGGAACAAAAAATTTTCAAATGATTTGATGTGACGTTTGAAGGGTGCATTAGATGCGATTGATATTGATTGTTTGAATTGATGTTCGATTGAAGATAAAATTTGATAAGGAACATCTTCTTGTCAAAATATGCCATGGGTTAGTGATTCAGACTCTTGATCACAAATGCTTTGACCAATTTTATTTCACATTTTCCAATGTTCAGATCGCCACATAAGTTGGAGGATATAGATCAAGATTTATTCTTGAAGCAAGATGTAAATACCTACCCCCAGTGTCTAGCAATGTACAGAATGTCATGGATGGATGCTCAGATAGGCGTGTGGATGGATGGATATGGTAAGCATGCACAGGATGGCAAGGATTATCTTGCGATAATATAAGGTGTTTGGATAAAGAATGCTCCTTTGGATAATACTTCATGGCTCAGATAATGCTGCATATGATAGGATTAATGAAAACGGCCCATGTCAAGATGTTTTACCATAAGAAAGTGTAAAGTGTACCCCAAACTTCATCAAGATCAAGATAACTGAGATGATGGATGTAGATATATGCGAATGGATTGGATAAATGGTTCATGGATGAATGGATTTATTATGGATAAGATGGATGGAATGTTGGATTTATTATGGATGGGATGAGATGCTTTCAACTGAACTAGTGCACGTAGATGCTCGATTCTACACATGACGCATGTTTACCAGGTTTTTTTCATGGTCTTGCCCAAAGCGCCGCACATGCGGTTTTCACTAGAGGATGATTTTTTTCTTTACTGTTTTCAATCCTTTTTCTATTTTTTATTTATTTTTCTGATAGATTTTAGGCTCATGCTAAAGCACAAGGTGTTGTTGATGTAGATGCCCCTAACATGATGTGCCATTGATAGCCTACTTGAAGAATTTTCTTTGCTAAGATACGTGCACTTGAATGCAACTTTTGAGATTCTTGATCTGCTTCATCGATACTGGAGTTGACTTTGTCTTGGTGCATACATCGCAATAGAATGCCCTCTGAATCGTTATGATGAAGGGTCATTGCCATACATGGTCAATGTGAGAATTGGATATCATGCGTGGAGGCATGGATGGAGTGTGTTTAGGGATAAGGGATGGATTGGTTGACAGTTTGGAACCTTTGACTCTCCAACCTTGGGAAGATGAGCAATGATGGGTGGATATGAAAGTGTGAAGGCAATTAGGACCAACTGCTTGATACACTTTGTATGTCGCTTGAAAAACCTGCTTTTTCTTTTGTGGACATCTTTGATGGATACTTTTCCCTTTTTTATTTTGCCCTATAGTTTCTTTGACTGATGGAGTTTGATAGGGATAATTTTTCTTTGTATTCTTTGGTATCCATTTGTATTTGATTTGTCCATTATGCTTCTCAACTTCTTTTTCTTTGATAACATTCTTCGTACTTTGATTCAAATCTTTCTTTTGATGTTGGTCCCAATTCGTGGATGGGGTGATGGGTGGATGAAGATTCATGACATGGTTGGTTGTAGTATTGACATTGGTTTCATCATAAGGATTCTTCATGCTCCCTATGTTGACATTTTCTTGAGACGAAGTTGCCCCCAGTATGGTGGAAGTTGTACCTTCATGCTTTGATTTTGCTTGTTCTGAGAGCTCTTGTTTGTAATGCATTCTCTGATAAATGACTACCATAGGTGACATTTCAATTTGCTACTCTGCTAACTCTGAATTATATTGTTCTATCTGACTTGTTTCCTTGAGCGGATAATGTTGGATATTTGCATACTTGATGTCCTCATTCTAAATTTGGGATATATCTGATCCTGATGTTGATAACTTAGTTTGACTATAGGAGTTAAGAATCTGCTCTTTTTGTGTAACAAAATCTTGTTCTAGATGAAGATCATCTATGTGTCCATCCATAGAAAGCATCTCATGGGTAGGTGGAGGAGTATGTGCTACATGGATATGATCATCTTGCATAGATAAGAGAGTGTCCATTAGATTATTGTAGTATCTTGAAGATACAAATTCTTGATCTTGAATTATTTTGGAGTTGCTTTCAACATGCTTTGGATCAAGTTCTTGACATGAGTCAGTTTCAAAGGATGGATTGCTTACAAAGGGTTTTTGGACATCATCATTAGGCATGGTAAGCGGTTCAATATCCTCTTGATATTTGAGTGCATTTGGATCAAGTGTCGAGTTGAGGATTCTCTTAGTATTTGTAACCATGAGGTCAAAGGGGGTCAATATGTCTTGGAAAGGACCATTTCTAGACTTTGGTGAAAGACATTGATCATGCTTTGGAATAAATTCTTGAGATATGTCCTCTAACTCATAAGACGATGTAGAGACATTTTCAATATGATAATAGGTCAATGGATTGTGCATTATGTCAATAGGATCAAATAATCCTAACACTCCTTGAAAGAGATCACTAAAAAGTGGCTCTTGATGTATGGTGAGTTGATCATCGGATGGGGTGGAAACATCTTCAAGGTGCTCATCGATGGAGAGATCTTGATCTTTTTTTTTGGCAATTGTGGTGAAGGAATTTCCAATGTTTTCAACCATAAGGTCAAATGATGTTGACATTTGTTGAATTGGATCATTGTTGGTTGGTGGATTTTGACATATGTTGATTTGATCTTCGGACGAGATAGAAACATCTTCAATGTGCTATTGGATGGATAGATCTTGACTATTGCTCTCAAAAGTTGACATTTTTTGTGTTTGTGCTTGTGTTTGTTGGGTAGCTTGAGAGGCTTGGGCAGCTTGGGTAGCTTGATATTATTGAAGCACTTTTTGGTAGGCTTGATGTGCTTTCAGTGTGATGTTACAATATTGACTTATTGCACTTGGTTTTGGCGGAAGTGGTGGTGTATTTGGAATCGTGTTGGATGTAGTGATGAGTGTTTGAGATATGCTTGGAGCGATCATGGTATTGAGGGGTTGAGATGTGATAGGATTGATCGAGGTGATAGGAATGGTCAGAATGATCGAGGTGATAGGTCTTTGGGAGACCATACTTTGATTTTTCGGATTTGATGTTTTCATTTGATTGGATACCATTTGTTGATGCGATGTCAATGGTATATTCAAAGGATTTGATGTGATGGATTGATTGGTGTTAGGTGGATTGAATTGGATGGAATGATTGGTGCTAAGTAAAGGGGGAAGCCCTAAACCAAGGAATGACGTTGATATGGGTAATGGTGGTGGAGATGTTTCTTGGCGTAATGACTCAATGATTTTAGTAAGCACAACAATTTGATCTCGCCAAATTTGTTCTTGATTTCCATCTTGACTCCCTTGATACAGTTTAGTTTGCTTTTGTTTAAGCAGATTTGGAGTGTGTACTTGTGTTTGATTTTGAATGGGATCATGGACAAATTGATTTTGGACATTGTTATGATTTGGGATGATGTTCAGATTCGGCATGATAGGTTGAAATTGAACATTGTTGATGTTGGGAATTGTATTGCCTTGTTTTAGGTAACTTTGATCTTGCATGGTGTTACCTTGACTTGGAGTTATTAACATCTTGTTTGAATTTTGAACAATATTTGTATGATTTGCAACCATATTTATCCCAAAGTTTTCCGGATTCATGTTTCGAAAACTTGTACTTGGTACATTTTTATTGTTCATTTGAAGGTTCATGTATTGATTGTTCGGTTGGAAAACTTGTAGGTTTGGAATTAGATCTACCATCGGGAAATGTGTTCCAATATTTGATTTGGGCATACTCACACTTTTTGTACTATTGGAATTTTTTGAAGGTAATGATCTCATGTACAGTTTGTATAGATGTGAGTGTTGAGAATCAATCGACGTTGTAAGGCTTTGATAACTTAGTTGACTTGGATTACTCATGATGTATGGATCAATTTTATACTCCATGCTCCTCTTGTGTTTTGACCTTGTTCCAAAAGTGACCTCTAAGGTTTTTAGGACTAATGATGAGATGAAGGATGAAAGGTGCAAATGATATGAGTGATGAACGTTTAGGGACTTTGGATCAATGCTAGACTTAGGGTTTGATTTTCATTGTTTGATTTGGATGATGAATGTGTAAATCCTAAGATGTTGGATGTGATCCTAGGTTGAACTTTCTCAAAGGATTGCTAATTCAATTAAATGTATGAGAAAGGATGCATTCTCATACACCTAACTAAACAAGGTGATTTTGATTTTGATGATTTACCCAAGTCTAGAATGATGTTTCCAAAGTTCCAAAGTTGCTTGTGGGATGGGATGATAAATGTTTGAAATGGATAAAGTGTTTGATTTTGATCCTAAATGAACCTAAGAAGGACTTGTTTACAAGGCCAAGGTTTTGAAGAACATGCTTTTCCCTTCAAACCAAAAGATCAATGTTTTCTCAAAAGACCATAAGACAAAAGATACACAAGCACATGTGTTGGGTTCAATTGATTTCATCTTGATTAGTGAATTTCTTTTACCACAAACACTTTCTTGATTAGCTTTTCAAACTAAATTTCCAATGTCCTAACTTCTTCAAATCCCACAAGATATGTTATGTGGAAATTCAGTGAACTTAAGGCAAGGGTTTCCTGTTGTTTACTTAAGAAGATAAATTAAGATATAATCCAATGTCTACAAACCTCTAAGGACGTGAATCCAAAGGGCAAGCAATAACATATGGATTGAGTCAATTGTATTTGTCCTCAAAAGGGTTTGAAATTTGGATGATGTTAAGTGTTTGTTTTTGACATGTTTTCGATCAAGCAATGCATTTTGTAACCCAAGAATAAGTACAATCCTCTAGATGTGTAAGACAATATTTGTTGGATTCCCACTTGGACAAGTCCAGCTATGCTTATCTCTAGCGAATGGTTAGATGCTTGACCCCACTAGCTCCCTTCCACGACACTCACTTATACGGGGCAGCCAAGCATCAACACCCATGAAACTCCCATGGCATTCTTTCCATTTCTACTAGAAGACCGTAAAAGTGTGGGGCGGCTTCAGAACGACCGTTCTTGCACCAACAAATAGATTAAAGGATTTTGGAAAATTATAGCACATAGGTTTTAATAAGGACTTTTCATTTGTGGAGATTGACCCATACGGAAAGAGTCCCCTTTCGGATCCATCTTGTCAGAATCAACCGTGTGATATTGGTGTTTCGTCCAATATCTACATTTATATCCCAGCCGGAAATACTCTTGGCTTTAGAGTGTTACCGGTTGAGTCATTCCCTTGGGTGAGTACTTTTTCCCCAAGGTAGGCCCTCTAAGATAAACAAAAGCGAATGAGAAACACTATTCGTAACTCGATTAATCTTTGTTGGCAACAAAGAGAGAATATACGCAACAATGCCCCCACTCACACTTGCACAAGATGTTGTTCAATTTTAAGCCCAAATCGAAGTGTGGAGGTGATTGCTTTATCTCACCCCAAAGTCATGAAAAAATCCTTTTGATTCTCAAGATTGCTATAAAGTGTGAGAGAAGCACATACGTCCTTTTTCAATGGCTTTAGTCTAAGTAATCCCTCACAAAAACAAAGCTACACTTGTTATTTTAGATCCACAAAGCAATATGAATTCATTTTAGAGCACCAAAAGACAAGTGATAAATATTTTGTTCAATTTGTTAATCCCATAAATGAAATCTAGTAAGTTGTTGATCCTATTGTTCATTTTAACCTTTGCAAGAAGAAATTCAAAGGTTCCTTTTAAGCCCAAATGAAAACTAGTGTCCTAAGGATGAAAAGATAACAAATTCTTAAAATAGTGTTAAACAAACACTAGAGTGTTTAAAAACACTTTGATTTGACGAACACCCTTCTCATACTTCTATTTATTTTGATTTCGCTTCCCAACCTTCAAAGGAGAGAAAAAAAAAAAGTCAGATTCTGGAAAAACATAGAAGTTAAAAAAACCAGAAAATAGAAGGTAAATAAACCATAAATCAAAAGCACGTGCTAAAAAATTAAATTCTCCCTTTTACTGTCTCCCAGCGTCGCAACTCGTGAAGGCATCACTATTTGTTCTCCCAGTGTCGCTCTCACAATGCCACTTACCAGTCAATGGTGCTTTGTGTTGGGACAGAGAGCTCGATTGTGTCACAATTTTGCCCAGCGTCACAATTTGTGTCAGCGTCATTGTTTAAGATTTTTTTGAAAAGTTCTGCAGATCGGCGAGTCCAACGGTGGAGTTAAAAATTTGAATTTTTTTGGCAGGATGAGTCCAGCGGTGTAGTTTGTGTTTTACGCGGTGCCATACAATGATGTGGACGAGCCCGCGGTGCTAAAATAGCAATGCTGACGAGCCTGCAGTGCCAAAACAGCGACGCTGACGAGCCCGCGTTGGAATTTCCTATGTGTGAAGAAAAACACGGAAATTTCAAGAAAAAGTTAGAATTAATGATATCCAACCCTCCTTCTAGTGCCAAATGTGCGAACCCTAACCTTGGTACTTGCAAAACAACATGAGTAAATGAGTTAAACAAGGATTTGCAAGCCAAAACAAGGATTCCCCATGAAATCCATTTACAAACTCAAATTAGGAAGAAAATATTGAAGAACACAATGCAAATGACAAAAACAAGATAAAATCCTAATTAGATATGCAAACTCATGATCCCATGGGGGAATTGGTGCCAATTTGATGTGAAAATTGGCCCTTTCCCAATTCCTAAGATTGCAAGCTTCGAATGTTCAAGAGATTGATCCACTTTTGTTGATGAAGAATGAAAACTCCAAGCCAAAATTTGTAAAAACCTAGCTAAGAACTCAATGATGATGGATGAAAATGGCTAATGATTTGAGCATGGTAACTTTACTTGGATTGTGGATGATAAAATGAGGAGAGGAGCTCTTCATTTATAGGATTTTAAGATGGATGAATGCCCAAATTTGAGCAATGTGGGATTAACATTCATCCAATGAAATGGTGCCACTTGTCAAGCTATGAATGGATGATGGATGTGCAAGATTTGGGAAATGTGCCCAAGAGGGGGAAATTTAAAATTTGAAATGAGAGTTAATGCTGAGTTTGAATTGTGCAAGGGACATGTAAGAAACATGTAAGACCTATTAAATTCCTTGTTGGATGTACCTTTCAACTTGCTTTTGAATTCAAATTTGAGGAAAGATGCCATGTTGAGTGAAAATGTTGATTTTAATAAATCAATAAATGGATTTATTTGTGCAAGTGGGATTATCTAGAGGATGTGACATGCATTAGATTAGATTTAATCAGGATTAATTAGCTAGGATGATGATTAGGTGAGTTTGACATATTTTATTTAAATACTTTGATTTATTTAAATCAAAAGGGATGGGAAATGACTTTTGAGATTTTAATTAAATAAAGTTTGATTTATTTGATTAAAAGATGATGCGAGCCTTTGATTTATTTTAATGAATAACCTTAGGACTAGAGACCTAATTTACTTGATGAAGGAATTTTTTGTGTTTGATTTATTTAATGAGCGGATGAACGTGAATTTGATTAATTAAATGAGCGGATGCATGTGAAGCCTGGTTTACTTGATGAATGCATAATGCTAATTTTGCATGTCTACACCTATCAATATCATGCATCTAAATAGGTTCTACATCTAAGTCCACTTGGTAACCCCACCTATCAAAAAAATAAAATAAAAAACTCAAAACAAAAAATTTGGAAAATAGTAAAGAAAAATAAAATTTTCCTATGGTGAAAACCACATTTTTGTGGCACCTTGGATAAATACAGGTGGTGAAAACCTAGTAATAGGAATTATTCGTAGAGGGCTTAATCATTATCTACCTTGCCTACTAATTAATTTATGACTTCATCTATTCTATCCACACATACTCACCGATCCCATCCTCGACCGCTTGGTATATCTCTTGATTAAGCATTGGGAAATCTATCTTGGCTATCCCTCATCTTGAGATTTTCAATATCTCGCTCTGAGCTTGTGTCATTCGTCTGATCGTCGGTTAGTTTGTGTCTTCATATAGCCCCCCCATCATGTCGGTCTCCATCTAGATCTCATCCTATCGCATCCCCAATTGAACTACGTTGTTCTTGTGCTATCACATAGGCAAGGCTGATCATTTGATCTGCCCCCGGGGTATTTTGACCATCCCATGTTGGTCATCCATCATCTTCCTTCATATTCCTCTTTCCGCTTTATCCATAGTCTTTTCTCAAACTACGAGGGCTCTGTGCTTTCACATAGGCAAGGCTAATCTTTGATCAACCCTCGAGCCCCTAGGTCTGTAGGGTGTGTCAATCTATGTCCTTGTCTAGATCATTCTTCACAAATGAAATCCCCTAGTGTCAGGAGATCTAGTTAATGAAAAACATCTTGCATGAATTGGTTCATTCTAGTTTAGTATCCATCATTGATCTCACCAAGATGCATCCTTCCTAGCAGACCACATCAATCCCATCCATCCCCTTGATCCTATGGAAAAGGAAGTTTGAAATTGATTGTGATATTTTGATACTTTTGAATTTTTTTTATCATTTGAGCTCCCTATCATTAATTGTCATGGTCACTTTGATCCATCATATCATGGTGTGCTTTGACTTGTCAACATAGGGGCGTATCTTAATCTTTTCTATGTTACTGTCTTCTTGGTTGTCCCACGTAGTACCCACCAAGATCGCTAAGGTCTTGTGTTATGCTGGGGCATCCTTGTGTGTTTGCAGTTATCCCAATACCTAGCCCGACCAAGGTCATCATGACCTTGGGGTGTCAGGATATCCTTTTTGTTTGTTGTGTTTGTTTCATGCATTGGATGCCAACTCGCCTTGGTCTTACATATCAGGGTATTCGGTATCTTATGCTATAGCAAAAATCAATGCTCCAAAGATGGAAAATTATGTTCTTGATTGCATTTCATTTCATTTCAACCTTGTTCATAATCCATGACTTGTGATTTAGGTTGTGCAAAACTTTGACTCTTTTCCCTCTTGGTTTTCCTCTCAGGGTTCTAATGGTTTTTTGGCAGGTGTAGTATCACACCCACAATACACCTATTGCCTATTTGCATTCCCATGCAATTCCTTACTGACACTTAGGTTTGCATTATAGGAATTCGTCTTTCATCCATATTTCATAGTTAAAAGACTAATTAGATTAAGCACCATAGTTTCATCCAACCCATACATGTCCATATTAACATTCACATAATACATGCATTACCACCTGCAAAAAAATATTGTTAGATACATCCTAATTACATTTCATACCAAATATTCACACCATCCTGCTTTATCTATATGAATACATGCATAATCATCCATCCATATAAGCATAAAATATCCCATACATGTGCATACATAAACCAAATCATCCATCCAAATAAGCATGAAATATCCCATACATGTGCATACATAGATTAAATCATCCATCACATAAAACATAATGCATAATGTCAATAAGGGCTATCACATATCGTAATCAAAATAGTACAATGTACATCTCATCATAATGTCTCAAGCATAATCCACTATATGTCTATCATCAAATAAGGTACAAAATATAGAGATGTAGATCACCTCTAATCTCTGCTGACATGTACAAAACCTCTATCTTGTACCTATAAAAAAATTGGTATCCTATCATCTGCTCTTTGACTGCTCTACTGTGAGCTGCCCACAACTGTTCTCTACAGAGAATTGAGCACTAGCCCTCTGTGCATCAGAGTCCCCTGATAATCACGGGTAGGTGTCCCCTGGTAACCACCATAAGGAGATGGATTCCACCAATGGTCACTATACCCTCTGGTACGTGTCCCTAATGACTAGGATGGTACTAGCATTTGAGGTAGCTTTCTAATGTAGCGCGTTGTGCATTGCGTCGGATCTAGAACGACATGCTCATATGCACACCTCTAGTAACTTTCCTCTTACATATAATCATCTCTCTACCTAGCCTAATACCTCGTGGAATTCTGCTCATTCCTATACCTTTCTCGATCTACACTAATAGCTCTATGTTCCTTTCCTTAGGCCTCCTGTGCTAATATTAGCTATTGTACCTGCTCTGTGGCCCTATCCCTCTTAGTCTGTGCAGACTGTAACTATGCATGTAACCCTTGTACCTTTGCCTCAGGCTCACCCTATAGTTGAGACCGTACTACATCCCACTCACTCTACAACATCTACATATGTACCTCTGCAACATCTCTCTCCCTATGTGCGGCATGTCCCCGAGCCTCTGTTGCATCCTTGTCCCTATGAAGTTCCTGAAGTCTCAACTCGGTTGCATCTCACTCTTGCCGAAGACCTGATACATGTGACACTATTGCATCTCTCTCTCTCTAAAGAGACTGAACCTCTACCTCTTCCACCTACCTCTCACTTTGTAACACCTAAGCACGTGCTTGTACCATAGCCCTCTCTACCTCTATGACCTGTACCTGTGCCTGTGCTACGTCTCTATTTTTGCAGCATGTGTATCTGCACCCTCATCTCCTCCTCTCTATATTGCATCAATATCATATGTCCAACTGTCTACTATAAATAGTGTACTCTATCTCTGATCTCATCCCACTCCCGGTGCAAATCCTCTCTCTCTCTCCATAACCACTCTAGTTGTCCCTGCATACCCTCTATATCTCCTATAGTCCCTGCCCTAATCTCTGTTAGATCCTACAATGCCTCTCCTCCAATAGCCTATCATATCACCTCCTCTGCCACCAAATGATCTCTCTCCCATCTCATTGCATCCCCCTCCTCATTCTCCCTAGCCACCTCCACTCACAACCTCTCTACCTTGGCCTGCAGGTCAACCACCTCATCTCGTGCCTCATCCCTCTCTCTCCACAATCTCCTCTCCACATCTATCACCATCGTGGCTAGGTTTGAATAGTCTCTCTTTCTCTAGGTGAATTGTGTCTATAGCTCACTCATCTCTTCCTCTAACTTGATTTTCTCAGCCTCTGTCTATCATAATCGCTACTCACTAAGTTGCAGTCTCTCTAGGGTCCTTCTTAATACCATTGCCAGATCCTCTCCTCTAAGGGGTGTTGTCAATAGTGGTGGGATGTCATGTACCTCTATGTTAATATCCATCTCATGTGGCTCATACCCCTTACTCTTTGTCGATGCCTCCATTTCATCCACATCAATCAACATAGGAGCTCCCCCTCCCCCTGTCACCCTCTCCTGCTCTCTGCTAGCCTTGGCCTCCCCCTGTCTATCTTGTTGTCAACCTTTTTGGGATGCATGCACCTCCTACCTCCTCACTCTTTGGAACTTCAGCCCCCTTTCTTGTTGTGCTACAACCCTAACCTCATCCTCTCCTTCCTCTGCTCCATCTCCTCCTCAAGCTCTACGTCGTCATCTCCTCCTCCTGCCTACCCTCACCGGCTCCTCCGCTGCTCCGACCGCCTCTTGTCCTCCTTTCTGCCATCCTCCCCTCTCTTGACCTCCTCTCCACTATCCTCATGGACCCTATCCCTCTCTCTCTTCCATTATCCATATCTCATCCTCTGACCCAAAGCCTAATACCCCCTCAATTGACACCACTAGTGTAATCCATGGAGGCGAATGTCGCCTAAACCACTGACCATATCGATCTATCGTCCCTACATCTCTCTGCCCCTCCCGCCTTCCTAGGTATGGAAAAAATTGCAATGCTTCCAACTCCTTCCACACTACATCCAGATTCAACTCATCCCCCCATGGCCACTCTTGTGTCAATCATCAGAATGACACTCGCCCCGTAGGAATATCCTGCCTCACTCCAAATTACCTCGTCACCCGATCTGGCCTATGCAGCTCCACTACACGTGGACCTCTCCCAATGATATAGCATCAGGTAAAGAAGTAACTCATGTGTGTCTCCTCATCGTCCCTCCAGTCCCTAAATTACCACAACATATATGAGCACCATACTATCATCTTCACCTGCACATCATCAAATTATCTCCTCCATGTGTACATCCACATCTCTAACATCCCTATATCACAGTATCGCTCCTGCCTCTGTCCCCCATCCCCAAGCTACTACTACTTTGTCATCCTAATCTGCTGCTCTCAACACGACTGGCCTAGTCACCTTGATGTGCTCCAAGGCCCACACATGTAGCAGTATGATGTGTGTCACACTCAACACCTCTTGATAACATATCACGTGCATATCTCTCTTTAGTTGCACCAACATATAGGTCCCCCATGAAAATTGACCCTCTCAACCCTCGATGATGTGACCAATCACTTCAACAAACCTGAGATACAAGAATCAACCACTCTGGTTTGGTACCAATATCTCGCTAATCAGCTCTGCTAGGTACAACGATAATGTCGGTACCCTGCAAGAAAAGAATTTGTCCACATTTAGCTACTATCATTGAATTAGTAGCTCGTCATCGCCAAACACAACCTGCACGAACTTGTCTAGTGCCTCGCCCTCTGCCTGACACTCGCTCACAATGAGCCCTACTATGGGGAGCCTCAAAATCCACCATACATCCTCTAGAGTCACCATCATCTCCCCAATTGGTAGATGAAATGTCGATGTTGCCAAGTCCCAATGCTCTATCAATGCTGTCAAAAATGGCTTTGTGGACCTTAATCACCAGATAGGATAGCATGTGGAATAGTCCTACCTCTTCTAACGCCTGATGATTCATGCCCATCATTGCTGCTATACATCTACTCAGTACCTTAGACCGTTTCTCCCGTGTCCGCAAACTCTCAAAATCCTACATCCATGACATGACCACTATGTCATTTTCTCCTTTCTTCTTGCGTTGTTTTGTCCCCTTTTTTCCTTGGCCCTAGGATTTCCCTTCTGTGTCCTATCTCTTTCCTCCCTTTTCCCTCTCCTTTTCATCTTTCCCTTTTGTCAGTCCTCTGGGATCCTGACTAAGCCCATGTCCTCTCACGAGACCTCAGGTGACCCTGCCCTGAGTACGAGTAGACCCACCTGGACCCATGGGCAGACCCGCCCTAGCCCAGGTAGACTCACTGTGGTCTAAGGGCGGACCCGCCCTACCTCAGGTGGACCTACCCATGTCTGTGGGTGGACCCACCCCAGCTTGGGTGGACCCGCCCAGGTCCCCGAGCGGACCCGCCCTACTGCAGGTGGACCTAACCTAGCTTGGGTGGGCTCTTTCCCAACCAAGGATGGCCCCACCCCAGCTCAAGCGAATCCGCCCGAGCTCCCGAGCTAGCTCCCGCTCGGCTGCGGGGGGATCCATTCGACCTCCCAAGAAAACCCCCCCACCTACGGGTGGACCCACTTGGTCTCCCGGGTAGGTCCCCAGGCCACGTAGGTGGACCCACCCGGGCATGGGAAGACCTACCCATGTCCGTGGGCAGACCCACATTGGTGTGGGCGGACACACCCCCATCTGTGGGAAGACCCACCCAGGCACAGGCAAACCCACCCCCGTATGTGGGCGGATTTGCCCGGGAACAGACAGATCTGCTCCTCCGCAGTACCTAAGAAAAATCCCCCCTTACTCTTTTTTTTCCCACCCACTACCTGGCCCTCTTTTGGGGCATACCCGGGCTAAATTTTCCTCCCCAACTGCACCCACAATCTCACCCACATGGGGACAAGGACCTCCTTTATGAGGAGATCTTGTCCAAACTCAAGGTACTATGTAGTACCTCCATGTCATGTACTCTCCTTCCAACTCACTTACACATCATCTTTCTCAAGCCACTTCACATGCCACATGTCAAGATGTGAGGGCTTGTGAGTTCTCAACTCACCATAGCCCTACATCTTGGCCATGTTGGTTTAATCTCAACTGTCCATTTCCCTAGAGAATTCCAAATTCTCTATAAATACCCCTTTTTTTCTCTCATTTTAGGAGAAAATCATTGTGCTAGCCAAACTCTTGCAAATTTTTTATTTGAACCATACTTATCCAAAATACTTTCATTTGCATCTATTCTCACCCATTTTCCAACCATCTTGCATCCTCACTATTCACCATCAAAGGAGCATACAACTTCAAAGATTGAAGAGCCAACTAAAGGACAACTCAACAAGGTAAAATGTTCCATTTTGTTTTGTTAAGTTAATAATTTTCCCAATCTTGAGGTGTAGGGTGTTTATATTTTTTGTTTGCACTCTTTTGTTTGTTGCTCATTTTATAACACTTATTTTCACCCGTTCACACCCTCCATTAAAAGATACAAATGGATAATTTTTTTCCATTTGAACAATAGGAGGTGGATTAACTTGAGCTTGAACAATAGGAATAGAAATTGCAAGTATAGTTGAACTTATAGATGTGGCTGATGTTACTCTTTGAGGGTTGTTTGAAGGTGAACTTGCTATATTGTAGCTTGGTGAGGAAAAAAGAGTATTACTTTGTCTCTTGATTGGTCTACCTCTCCTCCTTGGTGGTGAGAAAAAATATTTTGGTCTAGCACCAGGTGGTATTGATTGAACTCTCTTTGATGGTGAGGTTCTTTTTGCTATTTTTCCCTGTCTTCTAGCTGGTGACAACTATAAAAACTCAAAATCCTTGAACTTGGGTATGTGTAGGATCATCATGCAAAAAATAGGCCCTTAAGTGGCAAAAAAATTAGAAAAATCAGAGTTAGGCAACTTGACATAAAAATTTGAATAAGTTATCTATATTATTTCAAAAATATGTAAGAATAGAATCTGTAGAAAATTGAATGTAGTTTCTAAACTACTAGGTTTGTTTAAAAAAATATATCTATTTGGTGAAAATTTGAAATTTCAATGCAGTAGTACTTAAATTTCAGGGAAAAAATAAGTAGGTGTCTGTCTGACCACCCTAACCACAATAAAATGATAATATTTTTTTATAAGGTTTTAGATATAAGTAGAGGACTCATGTCCCGATGTGATACATATTTTTCTATAATTTTTTTCCAAGTAAATAATTAATTATAAATTTTTTATTACAAATTTTAAAAAATATAAAAAACTTGTATGTCTGACCACCTTAACTTGGTCAAAAGTTGATTAAATTAAATTTTTCTTTTTTTAATCCTATAGTATGTGAAGCATAGAATGTGACGCATGTTTTCAATTCAAAAAATGTGATACTACTTGAAAGTTATAGAATTTTTTCAATCAGTCTATCAATTAGGACTTTAGTTGTAATTTGAATAGAAAATGAATAATAATTACTTATTAAATTCAAAGTAAATTTTAATTTATATTGGTGGAAAGCTAAGAATCTCCTTTAAAAACCATTTTCGTTTCATCAATTTTGGGTAAAAGAAAGTCGTCAGCCACATACCCATCATATTGCCACTTTTTGGCCCATCATAATCCTGCACATACCCACTCCTTGTTTGTATCTTTATCATAAGTTGTAATAGTGCTTTCTTTGTTGTTCTTCACTTCGTGGAATTGCCAAATATGCTTTAATGACCTCTGAAAAGATTTTAAAAGTGTTGGCTACACATCAAACCAACAATAACAAGCAATTTTTTTGAACTGTCTGCTTCGACAGTCCCATCGGGCATGCCAAAACTATTATCTATTGAAATTTTCACACTAGCTAAGCTACATGATTTTAAGCTGCAACTACTTAAAATTCCAAAGAAAACATGGAATCACTCCTAGGTTGTGGGTCACCTAAAATTTGGAGTGAGTCTCCAAATAAAGGATGGTTCCTTTGGCATCACCTAATCTAATCTACTAAATTTGAAGAGGAAAATGATAGAAAGAGATAACATAACTAAAATATTGATAATGAAAACCAAAGGTGATACACTAGATTATACTAAGGACCTAAAAATTCAAAGAAACAAACACTTGTTTTCAATGACTGAAAACAAAACTTGCACAACTTATTTCTGTAGGTTTATGCATAAGTAATTTGAAAAAAGGCTTGAATGCATTTAACTTTCAAAAAGAAAGGAAACCTTCACAATTTAAAAGCTATGTGCAACTTAAAACACAATTTTCCACCTGCATAGACATACTTTTGCATAAAAGGAAAAATAATGTGAGACAAAACTAAAAGGAAGTGAAAATGCCTCATATGTAATTTGATCAACCACTTGATAATACATTGTACTGCAAGAATGAGAAGGAACAAACTTCAAGTACTGATATTTATGGTCTTCTTTGAACTCATTAAAAACACGAGTTACAAAAGCTTGCAAAAAGTCTGACAAAGGACTCCAAAAATCACTAAGTCTCAATTTGCATGAAGAAGAACTGATTACAAAAAAGTCACTCAAGCGACTATATCCAACTCCCAACAAAACCCAACAAAATAGCACTTGGAAGATTCTTGGGTAGGATGCACCAATAAATCCAAAAATATATCATGTAAATCCACTCTAAAAGGCATCCACAATGTAGAAAAATTCAAGGCATGACAAAATCTACCATAATGGCATGCAAAAAAAACCCCAAGATGCTCTCCAAATCTCATAAATGAGTAAAAAACAACTCCTAAATCTCCTCCAACTTCCTCCTAGATAATTTCAAGATCATAACTTCAAACATATCTTTTCCTTTCCCCTTGGCATACATTGACAACTTCAAGTATTATCATCTTCTTTTACAAGGCACGATGCACTATATTTGCATTTTCTAAAATAACAATATTGACTAAGTAATTTATAATATATTACTTAAAAAAAATGCCTTACATTCAAAAACTTTAATGCAAAAATGAAAAGAAAAAGATATAAGTCTAAAAAGACTTATTTAGTATATGTAGGAGGAAAATACTAAGGCATAATAAAATAAGTCTTAACCACGACCATATTAGCTTGAGTTTATTTTTCAAAAATCATGGCAAAAATACCAAGTCTTCCTAACAACACTTTAGGGTTACAAACCCTAGCAACAAAACCACGCCAAAAATTGTAGAAACAGTTCATTTTTCATTGAGCCTCTTGGAAAACTTAAGGCACTGCCATCAAAGGTCTATATTGTTGGTTTGTGAATATTTCCATGGCATCATCAATACTATTTTCATCTAGAGGTCACTCTTGTACAAAAAACAAAAGGTTTTCACATGTAAGTTATCTTTGCAAAAACATGTCGTTCTTTTTTATTTTTCAAATCATTTAGAACTCTAGTATGTGTAGAAATAATGTGAATTTTCTTTTTTTCCTATGTCTTCTCATGGCACCTTTCTGTATTTTACTTTACATCTTATATCAACAGCCTTACACTGGAAAATAAGTGTAGCACCCTAGGCCTTCATGTCGAGGGATTTGCTTGTCTTTTCCATAGCTATTCTGGTTTCCTTGTATTTTATGAAAATGAAAGTTTCATTTCTTTAAAACCCTAGCTTGAGGGCTACCTATGGTTCAGCCTTTGTGTCTATCTTTCTCTCCATATTTTTTACCAACAATGACTTCTATGTGTTGGGTAAGCATTCTAGAAGCATCACTTGTCTCTTTTACTCATTTTTTGAAGGTAAAGATGTTTGATATCAAGCCATATTTGCAAAAAAAGAATTAAATCTTCCTATTTTCTATAAACTTTGAAGATTCTATGTATTTCATGAGCAAAACATTTTTGTTGCTGCGGTTATACTTCCTATTGCAAGAGTTTTACTTTTTTGGGTTATTGTCGCAGCCACATACTATAGTCATATCTTGTTCTACAAGTGCTTGAAGTTGTTATCAGGTTATCTAAATCCAAACCCTTTATTGTCTCTCTATAATTTTTTCCCTCTTCATTTTTCTATGGACATAGTTCGGCCCTTGTACTACATAGAAAAATACTTGGATAGCCACAAAAATTCTAAATTTCACAACATCATGTATCTGAGAAAATCTTAAAGTACAGGTAATATAGAGGTTTTATTTAACCCCCTATAGCTATCTATACTTGAGACTTTGATCTTCATTTTCTTGCTTGTATTAGTTCTTTGCATCTAGTCTTTTTGAGGGTTTCATTGTTAAACCATGACTCAATATTCTTATTGGAGGCTCTTTGTTTTTTGTCATGATGCCAGTTTTTCCATTGTAGACTATGTTTCTCTTGTTTATGAATCTTAGACTATACTATAACTGCCAACACAATATCCTTTTTATAATTGTCAGCTCATCAGTATTACTACTGCTATGTTCTTCAATGTACAAACCTCACTCCAGTCATAGTGTTGATTTGTTGTTGAACCTGTGACTTCATAGTTCCCCTCTCTTATATGAATGCCACTTTTACTCCATGAACTAACAAAAGAATGTATAACCATCTTTTTCCATGATCATGAATTTAATGACTGTCTTATTGATTTTGACTACCATATCTTCTCAAAGATACCAATGATCTCTACCCTAACTATTACTTCCATGGTTCTTTGATTTCCCTCTAGGCTATATTATAAGCTTCATGATGATTGTGACTATCCTAGTTCCTACTAATCTAGTACTGTTCCATTCTCATGAGAAAATCAATGCCATCTGGCCTTTGTGAAATCCTCCATAAATTGTCTCTTCACATTTCCTTCTGAAAATATTTCTTTACATGTGTTGATTACTCATTTTTGAGTGAAGTGTTTGACTATCTCTTGATATATTTTAACTATACCTGCTATACATGGATAATGGTTTCCACCGTCCATATTTTTTATTAGCACCATTTTCCCTGCACTTTACTCTAGATCTTTAATGACTATCTTATTTTCGTGATACTCTAGAATACAAACTTGAAACTTAGTATTCATAAATTGAGCATCATGAAAAAGGTTTAAAGCTCTAAAAGATCAACAAGTTCTTTCATGTCACCTTGCTACTTTTGAAGGAAATAATGACCACTTTTTTTTATTACACTATAGACTTATTATATGAATTTCCACTAAGGTCACTGTGTATTCACAAACATATAGCTTTCACTGTCCTAAATGATACAATTATGAAGACAAAGAGCATGATATTTTTGTCCTTTTGATGACTCCTTAAAACTGCCCTTGTGGCCAAATGAGCATGATGACTAATAGATAAATATGTTTATGCTACACTTACATGGAATAGAAAATTATATCTGCTTTGACACATGATATTAAACTCATCCTTTGTGATTTACATTGGGAAAGTATATATCACTTATGACAGTGACAAACACTCACTACCATAATTGGTGTGCTTGTTCATATAATCACATGGAGATGAATTACCTTTTAATGCTTCTTCACAAAATAATAAGGAAGAACGTTGGGCTCAACCCTTGTGGGAGCCACATTTATCCCACGTGCTGTAATCAGATGAATTTAAATAGAAACACTACTTTTCCTATACCTACACATGAAGCAAACAAGTTAGAAAAACATGTACATATAGTAGATATGTTTTATTTTCCTATGTTTCTTGGTCACCCAGATGATGCTAACTATTTTAATGCATTAGAGGATCATATTGTATGTTTATAGAGGTATGTTTATATAAGGATTAAGTACCTTTCATTTCTCTAAAAACATTTCTCTTTCAAATACAGGAAACTAGGAGCAGCAAGGACAATACAACTGAACGCAAGACAAGTGCAGGACTGAAGATTTAGGACAACTCAATTGAGACCAATCATTCAGGAAATGGCTAGTCATTCTTCCTTTTATCTACATTCATTTTCATTAATATCGATAAATATATAATGTTTTATTTGTTCTATTTTAAAATAGTTAGTTTGACAACTTGTGTGAGACCTTATACACTTACATTGTTAATAAAGATAACTTTGAAAATATTTATGCAACCTTCTTCTTTGTTATATGCATCTATATGAATACAATATGATAATGTAATCTTTGGAGTTTTTTATGCACATGAATGTATTAAAGCAGAAAATAAAACATACCTTAAAATTTTAAAACCACAAAAGCTCCACCTGATTGAGCTATAAGTGAAATGAGGTAACAATAGCAACTTCCAACAACCATGAACAATACCTTAGATCCTTACTAGCGTAGCAACAAATTTTGGAGCTAAATTCGAAGAAAACATTGAATACCTGCAATATTTATTACAATTTTCTTAATATCCTTGACATATATAGTCAATAATTATCATTTATGTCATCAATGATAGCAGCAACTAGTAGTTAACTAGTTAACTAGTTGAAATCAATGGAAACACCTTCATACTTGCAATAATCTCCCCATTTGTCATTTATGGCAACATATGATGTGAAAAACCATCAATGACAATAAAACACCTTCATACTTGCAATAATCTCCCCATTTGTCATTTATGGCAACATATGATGTGAAAAACCATCAATGACAATAGAACAACTCTGAACATACTTTCTCATGATTTTAATATCTCCCCCTTAGTAGATAAATTTTTCAAATGTTACTCTCTACCCCTTTGACATCAATGGAAAAGGAAAAAGATTTTTTGCATTTATTTCCCCTTTGACATTAAGAAAAATATACTCTTTCAATGAAAACACGTGAAACTACCTACTCCCCTTGAGAGGTAGCCACCAAACATCAATCCACAAGAAAGATAGATGTATAGACCCACCAGACTAATGCAACTCCATATCCATATAGTTCAAGAAAGGAGGGACAATAGCTCTTAACTTCTCTTGGAGATGCTCAAAATTATGTTTAGGAAGAGCCTTAGTAAATATGTCAGAACCCTCATCCTTCATAGGTACATACTCAAGCTTTACTTCATTCTCCACAACCTTCTCTCTCAGAAAGTGATACCTAAAAGATATATGATTTTTCCTTGAGTGCATCAATAGATTCTTTGAAATGTTAATTTCACTTGTATTATCATAGAATATAGAAATGGGATCATCATACCATACTATAATATCTTTCAATGTATATCTCATCCATAAAACTTGTTTACAACAAGATGCCGCAACAATATACTCAGCCTCTAAAGTGGATAAGGATATTGAAACTTTCTTTTTACTCAACCATGACACCAATCTAAAACCAAGAAAGAATGCACCACCATTTGTACTTCTTTTAAATCAATGCAACCTACCCAATTTGCATCTTTATAAGCACTTAGCATAAAATTAGTATCCCTAAGATACCACAAGCCATCATCTAGAGTGCCATTCAAATATCTGAATATCCTCTTAACAACAACAACATGAATTTCTTTAGGGTCTTCTTGAAATATATCCACAAGACAAACTACATGCATAATATCTAGTCTAGTAGCAATTAAATACAATAGTCCTCCAATCATAGATCTATATTTTTTGTGATCAACCTTAGGTAAATCATCATCTTTATTCAATTTGTAGCCAATTACCATAGGAGTGCATACCAATTTGGAACCATCCATTCCAAACTTCTTCAACATTTCTCTTACATACTTTGATTTTGAAATAAAAATCCTTTTTTTTGTTTGATTGATTTATAGCCCAAGAAATAAATTCATCTCACCAAAAATAGACATCTCAAACTCTTCGCATTTCTTTAGAAAAAAATGTGCACATTGTTTCATTTTTTCCAAAGATAATATAACCAACATATTCAACCATTATCAAGATTTTGTCATTTTCAATTTTGAAATATAAATTAATATCTATTGTATCTATATTGAAACCTTGTTGAATCAAATATATTTCCACCCTTGCATACCAAGCTCAAGGAGCTTGCTTCAATTTATATAAAGCTTTCTTTAATTTTCAAACCATATATGGTTGATCTAACAACTAAAATACTTTTGGTTGTTCCATGTAGACTTCTTCTTCTAACTCACCATTCAGAAATGTAGATTTAACATCTATCTGGTAAAGTTTAAAATCTTATTAGTAGAAAATGTTAAAAAAATCCTAATAGCTTCCATCCTTTCCACCAAATCAAAGGTCTCCTAAAAATATATATCTTCCGCTTGTGAGTAGCCCTTGCACACAAGTCTTGCTTTATTTCTAACCATATAATACCCCCATGTTGTTGATACTCTTTGCTATTCTTTGATACTTTTATGTGTTGGTTTGATACTGGTTTGTGATGGTGATTAGCTCACCGACTTGGTTGTGTGTGGATTCATAGTTTAGTTGGTTACTACATTTGATATTATTATGATGATTTATGATACTTTATGTGGTGGTTAGATTATTTTATTATGCTTTGGTTTTCTTTAATATTATATATGTAGATGTTGTGATTCTATGATGCTATGTTTTTTGATGTGGTTGTTAGTGAGTCTTGGTGAAAAGACAGAGTAGCATCACTTGCTTGTGAGTGCCCTACTACCCCACAATTTCCTTTCACGGTGTGTCTGCAATGGAGATTTACATGTTACTTGACATTTATTTGTATGCAAGATTTGCAATAATAAAGTCTTGATTCCACCTGCTTCGGCAAGATAGGGCGAGCATTAAATTAACCCAATGGATACAATGTTGAAAAAGGGAGTTGATAAGGAAGTGTCCCCATCCCAAGTCCATCATCCCATTGTGAGTTTTGTTGTGTCATGATTTAGGTTTTGTCCTTGTCATTGTGTAGTTTTATTGTTGATTAATTATTTTATTTATGGTTAGTGGTTATTTAATTAATCTTTATGTTATAAGATTAATTAATGTTGTTTCATTGCTTTGATTAATTGTAAGTTGGGGCGTCGGTCCAAGCTCAGTTGGTTAAGGTGTTCCCTGCCGCAGGGCGCCCACCATGGATTCAACTCTCTGGCGCTCCCGTGGTACCGGTTGGTGTGTCCTGCCAGCACTGCCGGTCACGGTAAAAAGTTTATCGGTGGTGGGGGGTTATATGGGGGGCCGTGCTGCACCCGATTCCCCTCATTAAAAAAAATTAAAAAATTGTAAGTTAGTAAAATGTTGAATTTTAAATATATTGTAAATTTAAAAGCTATTAATTAATTAAAAGTGTAAGTAATTAATTTAAATAAATAATGATGAAGATAATTATATATTATCTTTTTCCTAATATTAAATTAGAAAATCATAAGAGAATATCTTGTGAGGATAATATCATGAGGAATTAATTAATTTTTAATTAAAATTTGAAGATAAGTGTATGTTTTTAAAAGCAAGAAAAGAACCAATGAATGGAGAGGATTTTTGAGGAAAAAGATGAAGAGCTTTATTTATTATTATTTATTTTTATTGTGAGGGGGTTTTTTTTTACACACACAATGGTTTTTCTGGTTTTTGTCTATAAAAGAAAAGAAAATTAGTTTTTTGTGCTGCTTGGTAAAAAAATTGTTTTGAAGAAAGGATTGGTTCAGAAGGGAGTTGAAGGCAAGAAATTGAGAAGAAGCTACAAAGGGGATTCTGCATCGAACGAAGGACTCCAGGTTCCCTTAAACTTATTGTTTTCTTCTTTTTGATTCTGTGAACAAAATCTTGTTGCCATGTTGGAAAATTAATTTCTCTATCTTTTGAAAGAGGTTTTCTATGATTGAAAATTTGTGTTGTTAAACCTTTGAGTTTCTCTGTTGAAAAACTATAGTTTAACCTTTCAAAATTCTTCAATAAAATTGAGTTGAGAAATTATTGTTTGGAAAGAAAATCATTTTTTTAATTTGTTGAACTAGCATGCCCAGATGTTTATTGGGTTTGATTGAAAAAAAAATATTATTATATTATTTGCTTTGAATCTCTTGCTAAATATATATATATATATATATGTATATATATATATATATGTGTGTGTGTGTGTGTATATATGTATATATATATATATATATATGTATATATATATATATATATGTATATATATATATATGTATATATATATATATGTATATATATATGTATATGTATATATATATAATATATATTGTTCTTTTTATAAAAACAAATTATAAATCAATATATGATTCGGATTTCAAAGTTTTATATCAAATAAAATACGTTATAAAAAAATGCTTTTTTTTCGAATTCTATGTTTTCTTTTGTCTAAGAATGAAATTTTAAAAAAATAATATTAAAAAATATATATATATATATATATATTGTTTTATTAGGGGGTGGGTGGTCGGCCCAGGCTGTGCCTCCCATAGGCCTCTTCATGTGTTGCGTTTGTTTCCTTCGCACAGATTTTCTTTTGGGTTAAGTTTGCTTTGAATTCAATTTCTTTTGGTATTAAATTTTGATGTAATTCTCATGAGATTTTTATGTTATATATATATATGAATTATTTGGTTAATTTTTTTATAATGAGTTTTAAATATTGGATTTTAATTTATATTATCTATTTTTTATATACACACACACACACACACACACATATATATATATATATTTATAAATACATATATATATATATATATATATATATATATATATATATATATATATATATATATATATATATGTTAGATGGCTATTTATATTGTTGTGGTTAAGAAATAATTTGATAATTTTACAAGTTGCAATGTTATAATGTAATCGAGGAAATTAGGGATAAATTATGTGCTTAAAATTAAATTGTATTTTCTTGAGCAATTGATTTATTTATTGGTGAAATTTATTATGTATTGAAATGGTTTTATGGCATTGTTTATGTATTGGTTACTCTCAAGATTATTCATTTAATTAATTTTGATTTTTCTTTATTTCGGGTTTTTGTATTGCGGGTAAACCCTGGAGTTAGTTTATCATGATATGGGAACTTAAGTTGTTGATTAGGAACTTCCAGAGGTGGGGATACTGATGTTATTTTGATCTTGCAATTTGATTTTGGCCTATAGTTTGACTATGGTTGTGATTTGAGTTACACTTGGATTGTACCATTTTATGGATGTGTTTCTTATGTTTTGGCGAGATGGTTATGCCTCACGGATGATCCATTTGATTGGTTCAGTAATTCTTGTTGGTACAATCCTTTTGTGTTGGATATTTTGTGTTGAGGGTCTAGAGAGAGTGGCTTTAAGTGGGGGCTAGCGCACAAAGGGGTTGTCAAGGTAACCCATGTAGAGTTAGAGTAATTAGTGATAAACTAAGTAATTAATTAGGGGTTGGGTAGTTAAACATTAATAAGATAATTATGATGCTTCATCTGCCTATTAGTGCTATCACAGACTAAAGGGGACCAAGAAGGCCGTGGTTGGCAAGATTATTGCCTTGTCTTCACAAGAGGTTAACGATTTCACATGAGTAACCCTATGGAGCAGCACCTTGAGATAGGCTGTCAGGAGAACCATAGATGGAGGCAACACCTTGAACTAGGTTGTGTAGATAATCCATGTATAGATGGAGGTGGCACCTTGTGATAGGTTGTCTGGATAATCCATGTGAAACCATGCGATGACACTCTCCTCTAGCATTCCATTTGAGTTGTTTTATTGAAGTCCTCTGGAAGTGGTCTATTGTTATGTCTTTTGTTGATTTGTCATTGTATAGTTTTGTTTTGTGAGTAGTCTTTGATATTATGTTATCTTTTCAAGAGTTAGTCTTGTGTTATTGTTAGATGTGCTTGGTCGGGGATCCTTCCTTGTTTACTCCCAGCGCGGGGGTGGTTGGGTGGAACGTGCTTCACACCTTCTTGGGTTCCCTATGATGCAGTTGTACCATTCAAAGTATAATTTTGTAGATGCAGTTGATCCAGTGTTCTTATGTACCAGATGTATATTTATACTTCAAAAGTATCTCATTTATTGATGTATCTCTCCCACATGTGTTGGGAAGACTTTGATGTAAATTTGTATATGTGTCCATTATGATGTATTATCAGATGGATGTAGTGTATATTCATACCATGTAATCATTCTTGTACTACCATTTGTAATTTATTATCATGTTATGTTGTATCTATGGATATATATATATATATATATATATATATATTTAATATCTTCATGATTAATTCATTTGTGTTTTGCATAAATGGTCTAATATGGGGTAGTTCTATTAATGTGGTTATCGTTTATGGATGGTTTAAATGGTGATATGAGAATGAATGGATTTATGTTATTGGTTATTTAATGTTTAATCTATTATCTTTGTTATGGGTTAGTTTAGTAATGTCACCTCGTGTACCCCAAGGGATTTAGTTGTGCAACTTAGAATATTGTTATGTTGGAATAATTAAGTACATTTTTTATGTTCTTTTAAAAAAAAATTGTTTTGTTTTGAGTTGTTCCTTTGGGGTATGCACAACTAGGCGTTACAATCCACTTCTCCATGATTCTCATTCAACTTGTTTCTGAATACCCATTTTGACCCAATTATGTTTTTACCTATTGGTCTAGGGACCAATTCCCAGGTTTGATTCTTCTTAATTTTCATAAGTTATTCTTCCATAGCTTTCATCCAATGTTCATCATTACATGCTTCACTCAATATCTTTGGTTCAACTTTAGAAAGTAGAAAAAAAATTATTTCACTAGTAATAGCAGCTTTGCTTCTTGTCAATACTACTTTCCTCTTATCTCCAATAATTTGACTTTTTGAATGATTTTTCTACACATATTTAGGTTTCTTTGGGGACACCACCAGAGCTTCTTCTTTTTCTTTAGTTTTCTTCTCGTGGTCTCCCACAACTTATTCTATTCTTATGCAACCAAGTTCATTAGATACATATTCGTCAATGTCAATTGAATTCTTCAATGCTTCCTCAAACTTGACATTTGTGCTCTCTACAATATTTCTCAATATTTTATTGAAATATCTATAATATTTGCTCCTAGTAGAGTATCCAAGGAAGATACCCTCACCACATCTAGCATCAAAATTTCCTAAATTTTCTTCATCCCTTTTGATATAAAATCTCCTTCCAAATAACTTGAAATACTTGACAATAGGAATTCTTCCATACCATAGCTCATAGGGAGTCTTAGTACTGTTAGCTTTTTCTTGAACTTGATTGGACACATAAACAATAGTGTGAATAACTTATCTTTAGTAAAATTCTAGTAGACTTTCCTCTGTAATCATTGATCTAGCAACTTCCTGAATTATTATGTTATTTCTTTCAACTCCATTATGCTAAGGAGTTCTCAGAGTAGAAAATTTTCTCTTTATTCCATGAACTTCACAAAACATGTTAAACTCATTCAAGGTGAATTCACCACCTCTTTTATACCTCAAAAATTTTATTCTCAATTTTTCTTCATTCTCAACCATAGCTTTAAATTCCTTGAATCTATCTAGTGCATTAATTTTTTCTCTAGGAAAAGTAACCCATGTATATCTAGAGTAATCATCAATCTGCAAGATAAAATACCTGTCACCTTGTAGAATTATCACTCTTGTAGGACCACAAAGATATATAAGAATCAAATATAATAGTCTTGTTGTGCAGTTTTTGCACACACACCTCGCTGAAGGAAGGGACCCTCTTCCGCTTTGGTTTTGGTGTCTTGGCCCTTCCATCTTGAGGTTTTATCTTATTTTTACATGTGCTTAAATGTTTATTTTCATTGCCTGAGTGAACCCCATAAGTTATTCATTGAAAATCTTAAAGCTCTAGGTGAATTTTGGGTTTTTACCCTGATTCAAGACTTTCCACCCTGGCTAGATTTTCCCGGATCTTGCTCTGACTCCGGCTGGGCACACTAGTTCGGAGATTTTCGGTCCCTCACGGATTTCCGCGTGGTCCGGATTTTTTCGGATTCCATCCTGTCGTCAAGTTCCTGGGTTTTTCTGACTGTCTTGTTGATGACATTAATGTCTTTGTATGAGCTTTGAACAATGTATTTAATTTATCTTTGAGGTCTTTTATGCCACCATGCTTATTTTTTTCCATCGATTGAGCTGAGGCGTTCATTCTTGAAGGGTGTTTGATCTGATTTGGGGCATTTGAGTTTGAATTGATCAATTTGAGTGGCGATTTCTAGTGCATTCTTGCCACTATTCTTTGTGGACGTCATTAATTTCACATTTTTTGTTACTGAGATTGATTTCTGCTTCACAATGGTATTTATTTGATCACCTTGCCTTTAAATTAATGATTGTGGATAGGGCTTTGGTGTTATAAAGTTTATTTATGTTTGAGTTCTTGAGTATTTGATCATTTCATGACTAGGGTTACGTAGCAATGTTTGATTTATGGTCTTCCAAGTAGGTCCTGAGCTTGTTTGTTTCTTTGCATTGTGAGGGGTCATGCTGGAGAAGTCATGAGTAAACCCTAGTAATGATTTAGCAGTTGATTTTTTTGGATCCTGAGCTTGCCTATGCGTTAATGGTGGATGTATAGGGTTTGAAATCTAGGGCAACACCATTCAACTTTATTTTGCCTCCCTATTGGCCTAGAATTCTAAGAAAATCTATGGAAGGCCCATACCTAATTTTCCCAAGGCTTAAATCTTTGAAATCCATGATCGATCTGGTGGTTTGAGAAAAATCGTAATTTGGAGTCGAAGTTTGGGTTTTATCCTTAGTTCATGATTTTCCTGATTCCCTTTGATTTCCCAAAATCCACATACTTTCTGAAGTTTTTCTTTATCTGAGGATTTCCCTATGGATCATATTTTCCCAAAGTCCTCTGTCACCTAGATTTTCTAAAGTTTATGAAGTGTCCATGCCTTCGCGAAAATCTGTCTTTGGCAGATTTTCCCAGAATTTGGTGGAATATGAAGAAATTTGAGATAGCATGATTTGCTAACGAATGCTTGTGCTTTGATGATTGTGTCATGCTATATTTAGATCTCCTGTGCTTCTTATTGGTTAATAATGATTTTGTTTAATTGCTAACTAGTGTTTTCATGGTTAATCCATTGGAATCCGTCTAGCCCGGAATTCCCCAAAATTCTTCCCTAGCTTAGATTCTGCGAATGGTCCTGGAACCCAAAATTTGTTGTGATTATCTTATATGAGATTTAGTGATATCTTGTTCATTCTAATGGTGTTTTAATGGATTAACATTACTTTCCTATGGTTTTTATTGTTGATTTCCTTGTTGGGTGCAGGTTGAATCCAGCAGGACAATGGAAGGATCCTCAGTATCTGAAGCAGAAAGAATCAAAATGGACATTAAGAGCAAGATCCCTGAAAGTAAAATCACATCAATTTGGTCTGAGGTAACTGATACCAATGTTGGACTATGGGATTATGAGGAGTTCAAAGAAAGAGTGGCAGCGCACAATCCTCCTCTAGTGACTAAGAGGATGTTGGAATCAGGTTTGGCACATGTGGCTGGTTTTCCTTCCACGGTACAGTGTTATGAGTTGGTCCTTGAATGTGCAAGACATTATGACCAGGATACATAGAGGATCATTGGTCCACAAGGGAGAGTCGTGGTGAATCTCAACCCTGTTTCCATTGCTCAAACTTTTGATATGTCAGATAGGTCTCATGTGGTGGCATTTAATATGGAGGCAGCTAAGGGGTTCTATGAGGAACATACTATGAAATCACAATAGCTCATTAATTCCTGGTTGGAGAAGCCAAAGTCTCATTATTCCAAGTTGCCTAAATAGCTATTCAGGGAAAAATTCAAGAAGGAATACTATGATGCCATCACATTGTTCAACAGGGTGGTCTGATTGAGAAGTGTAGGTGTGTTTGAGAATTGGAAGTGCCACGCTATTGTGAGGATGGAACAAGAGCTAATTGATTATCATTGGGTTGGTGTGATTAGCAGAGTGATCCATGAGCAACTATCCAGTGTATTGCATACCAAGACCTTCACGATGACTTCATATTTGGTCTATGCACTTGCAAGATTCCACCCCTACAAAGGATTGAATAAAAAAGGAATCTTTGGGCAAGATATCATTTATGAGGTTTTCCCTTAGTTACATTCGGGAAGCTCGAGCTATAGGAGGGTGAATGATGCATTCACCATGCATATCACTAGAATGCTTTACGGAGCAGAGCACACAAGGATTTCAGACCAGGCAAAGGAGCTAATTAAGAAATATGGTGCTTGGTTTATTCAATTCCCAACCTTCTCATACATTCAGATTGTTGGTTGCCAGAGGGCTCCATACAGACTTCCAGGGTACCCTACCGATCATATCATACTCCTAGAAGTAACTAGGAAGATTTGTGACTTTGATGCCATTTCCAAGAGAGACAAGCATAAGACTCGCTTTGGTGGGGACTTCCCAATTAGGATTGGCACCAGGGAGGCATGTCCTTCCATTATTTATGCCAAGGCTTCAGAAGAAGAAATGAGTACCCTTGGCTTGTCTTTTCATTCCAAGAGATCAAGGTTTGGTATTACAGGTGAATCCCAAAGGAAGGCCAGAAGACAGTATAGCCATAAGGTTGATTTGGAGGACTACTGGATCAATTGTAGTGATGAATATGAGGTAAGGAAAAATAAATTCTCTTGGCTCCTAGTTGAGTTAGTTCGATTGTGCAATGTAAAGGTAGTTCCTGATCAATTGGAAGATGATGGGGATTTGATTCAAGGTCATGCCTTTGAGGTAGTAAAGGATAAGCCAATTGGTGATGTAGATTGGCTAGAAGAAGAAAAGATAGAATTAAAACAACTAATGGATCCAGTTATCAAGTTTACTAGAATGTGGCTAACACACAAGCTATGGGAGTTGGACAATGAGGGAGTGAAATGCACCTACCATTTGATGGGAGATTTGGACCCTCACTCCACTTCCGAGGAATCAACTGAGCAAGGGGACCCTAAAGGTAAAGGTAAGATGGATTCTCCTTTCAAAATTAAAATTAAAGGTGTTCAAGAAGAGGAAGTCCAAGAGACCAAAAAGTAAAGAAAGCCAAAGGCTAAGAAGAGGACAAGTACTAAGAGGTCTGGGCAGAAGGAAGTTGAAGGGTAGAATCCTGAGGTTGATGTCCTTGTGCCCAAAAGGAGAAGAATCATAAAATTGTCAAAGAAGGCAAGCTCCAAGGTATTAGAGGAAGAAGTTACCCCACCAGTGGTGAATGTTCAAAGCTTAGAGGAGAAGGCATGAGTATACACAAGGAGGTCTAGAACTCCTCCTCCCAAGGATAGTGTGCCTAAAGTAGTTCTTCCTCCAATTATTTCTCATAAGGAGCAACATAATGATATTCCTTCCACCCATGAAGCTCAAAGAAAACCCGGTGAGTCGAAAAACATTGGGGAACATCCAGATACTGAAGGAGAGGACTTTCATGAGGGAGATCTTTACAGTGCAGGGGCAAAAATTGATAAGGTAATGCAGTCTCCTTTGGTAGCTTACATAGAGTCACCTGTTGGAACCAAAGAGGTTAAATCACCTCCAGTAGAAGAAGAAACCACGAAGGTTCTATCACCTGTACATGAAGAAGAACGTGTTGAAGAAAAGGGGGATAAGACAGATGAGACTTCTGAGAAGCAGGGTTTGAGTGAAGAGGCGCCAAGGAATAGAAGGAAGAAAAATAGACTGAAGTGCAATTGGAATCTAGTGTGCCTGAGTGGTTAGAAAAATAAATAAGGAGAAAACAAGTTGTAGTGGAATATACTCCACCAAATTGGGATGAGCTGCTAGCCAAGATTGGAAAAGACAAAGGTAAGAAGAAGGCTAGGGTGATCTCAAGGATTGAAAGAGATGAGGCCAGCAACAAAGTTGTTCACATTGCAACCCTTGCCCCAGATAAAAATAGAGATGATGTGACTGGAAAAGATTATAATGTTGAGACCTTCAATTTAGGGCCCACATCCATTGAGTAGGATATTGAAGATTATCAGGGTTCAAGTGCAGTCATCTTGGGTAGATTGAGGAAGGAAATAAAGACTAAGCAGGAGTTAAAGAAGGAAAATGAGAATCTCAGGAAATGCTTGGAGGATCTGATGAAACCCCTACAATCTATTAACCCCTTGGTTTCTGCTGCGAGTCCTTTACCCTAGGAAACTATCACCGAGCTACAAAAGATGAAAGCTTCCACTCTGGACACTACAAATTGGTTACAAGGGGTGCGAACCAAAGGTGATGAAGCTATCAAGGATATTTTGTCAACTAGGAAAGATGCTATGAGAGAAACTGATTGGTTGAAGGGAGTGTTGGATCAAAACAAGGAGGATACAGATCTCCTGCTGCAGAAGACCAAAACTATTATGGAGTATAGCAGGGATAAGTTAATAAATGATAGAGTTCTTCCTTCCTCACGAGCTGCTGAACCTTGGGAGTGGTATGAAGTGCTGCAAATTAGGTAGAAGGTATTGAAGAAGATTTATAAATAGAGGAGGAAGATTGATGATACCCTAGCTAGTGTTTACAAAGGATCCATTGGTTTCTTTTAGATTATGACAGGGAGAAGAACTATTTCCCCCAAATCTTTGAGTTTGGAATAGTTTAGGAAATGGTGGCATGATGTTTATGTCCCAATTAATGATGATTCCATTTCTGAGCACCAGTTAGATGATGCAGCTACCTACGTTGTTGTCATTTATAAATACCTAACCTATAGGGTTGATTGGTATAAGTCGGTAAAGCAGTCTAGGGAGGAAATTGCATCAATTGAAAGGAGACTTAGGGTTTTTCCTTTACCACCTGTGGCTGACTTGGATGGTGTGCTTTTGAAAGTTCATGAAATGTTGGATCGGCATAAGGACAAAGGGGAAGGGATTTAATGATTGGATACATCAAGATTTGTGCTTCCTTATTATTTTTCCATGCATTGGTCTGAGCTACATTGGAAATCCCAGGCCGACCTGGATGAAGTTCACGCATTTAATGTATATTTTATTTCATTTTGAATTTCTCTTGGCTGACTTTTTGTGTCTAGTTATTATTGTAAAAACCTATCTAGGCCGACATGTTTTGGGGGGTTTTATAAATATGGCATTTTTCCTCATTTGTAAGGGTTAAGAAGAATAGATATAGTAAAATAGAGAGATAGTTTAAGCGAATTAAGTGGAGAAAGAGTTAGTAAGTAGTTGTTTTCATGCAAATATTGTAACAAAAGCTGGAGTTGTTGCTACAGTGGATAATTTAATGCAAGTAATGACATTGTGATTTGGTGCCATACTTGTGTTCTATTTATCTTGCATGGTTCTTGTTATTCTATCTTTAGAATTGCTTTGAAGAAATCTGATATTTAGATGTTTATAGTTAGATTTGATTCAATAAATGTTCATGGCTTGATATCTGAAGTGTTGTAGCAATCCCTAGTCCATACTTTTCGCAACCAACTGATTGTTAGTTGCTTTGCAAAGTTAGCCTAGACTTTATATTTAATGCACTTAGTTTGATTGTGAGGGTTTATTCATTTTAACCTTAATAAGGTTGTTTGAATGACTATTCATGATCTGAAAATATTAATACTTTAGAAGATTGCAGATTCATCTAGGTTAAGTAGAAATTAGTTTTGAGGGATTGGTCCATTTCAAGTGCTTGATCATTTGCATTGTTGATCTTAGGTTTAGTATTAAGTCTAGAAATCTCTTTGAAACCTTTATCTTTTGTTATTTCTTTGATTATTGAATTAAATTTAGGATCGAAGTATCATTTCATTGTTAGATTTGATAATTTAAGGTTTAGTATTTTTCTTGTAGTAAGGTCCATTTGTGATTACCAACATTTTCACATTTATCACTAAGTTTTTTATGCATTTTCAAGACCTGACATTAGAGACCTTGGGGTTATCTCTTAAGGCTTGTTGATAGAGATTTACCTTTTCAAGAGAGATAGGATTTCATATTATGTCTGAGTTGTTGCTGTGTAGAAAACATCATCAACAGATTGGCTCTAAAAGGAGTTTGTGAATAAGCAAGCTAGATCAATTTTTGAACGCCATCTCTCCTGAAATATTCAGAAGAAGAACAAGATCCGTTCCAGGAGAGGAAGAATTTCAGGAATTACTAGACCCTACTAGGTCTAGAAGGACCAACATAAGGGGAGAATCATCATCATCCCATCCACCTCTGTCATCTCCATCATCCCCACCTTCATTAGGTTCATCTAAGTCTAAGTCTGAGGACATTCCCATTCCACAACCTCAACCACACATAAACCAACCATTACCACCCCCACCTCCACCAATGGCTTTCCTTGCTAATAACCCATCTCCATTGAGTTTCGCCATTGACAATGTCATGCCCAAAAACCCTAAACACTTTTCTTCAAAGTTCCATGTGAATAATCCAAATAGAACGGATGAAGAACACATCAGGATCTTTCAGACTACCCTTAAGGATAGAGGAATCAACCATGAGGATGTAGCATGTAGACTCTTTCCCCATTCATTGGGAGAGGATGCATTCTATTGGTATAACCATTTACCTGCTGGGTCTGTCCAGCATTGGACTAAGTTAGAGAATGCATTTTTGCAAAAAATTAGAGTTCCCATTAGTTCCAATGAGCTTTATTGTCAGTTTACTAATGTTAAGAGGGAAGTCAATGAGCTAATAGGGTCCTTCAACAATAGGTTTCATCGTGCCTATACTAGATTATAGGCTCCTTATGCTGTTGATCAACCTACTGCTTTAGAGGTTTATTATGAAGGTCTTGACAGTCTGACATCTACCTTCATTAAATGGAAAAATAATCCTCCCAATACCCTACTTTATGCCTATGTTGAGGATGTGAAAGTGAGCACTGACTTAAGAAAACATGTGTCTGGACCTTTATCATCATTAGGACCTATTGCTCACCCTGGACAAGTCCCTGTTCTCGATCAGGCTCTCACCAATCATACTCCTATTATGAATCCAGTACCTCAGTTGCCTATAGTTCCTCACCCAGGACCTCCTATGAGACAAGCTCCACCTACAATTAGCTACCCTTAGGAAAATGTTAATCAACCTCTTCATGCACAGCCTCAGGCTAGCTATCCCTCGTATCTACAGAATTTTGAAGTTTTGAACCAATCACTGAATGCCAGTGTTGTAGTCGGATATTCTTAGAATAGTGTGAATCAGCCTCCATACAGTAATCCTGGCAAGGAGAGACTAGATGAATTGTATGAGCAAGTGAAGAAGCTGAATATGGAGGTGACTTACTTGAGGAACCAAAATAGTGAGTTGCAAGCTACCCAAAGAAATATGTAGTCCAATCATAATAGAGAAAATCCACAAGGACATAACTTTGACAAAGGGCAATGTCATGAAGAGGATACAATAATGAAAGAGGATATGACCAGGACAAAGGTTACAACAATGATAGGGGATACAATAATGACAAAAGACAAAACTATGATAAAGGACAATCCTCAGGACAAGGATTCGATAGGAGGCAAGCACCAGGGCAGAACAAGACTTGGAACATAGGGCCCAACAATGGAGGAGTTCCTAACCCATTGGTTCAACCAGTTAATCAAGAGAAACCTCCTAGTGGTGTATACCTAGCTGAGGTTGCTTTATCAAGATGGTGTAGGCTCCACAAAACGATTCAACATTCTGAGTTAGATTGTCAAGAATTCCAAACGAAAACTTAATTTTTTTAGTATGAAGTAGAGAACAATGCAGGTAGTCAAGAAATGGTACCATCTATCCCTTATGACTTATCAGTGTTGGTACTGAATCATGCTCCTTTTCCACAAAGTAAAGAGAATGTACCTGAAGAGGAATCTGACCAATTAGAGGAAGAAGCAGACCAGGTATGCAATGGGGATGAAATAACATAGTTATTTGATGAGAATCCAGTAAATGACAATGGCCATAGAGATGAAGAGGAGGCTTTTGTTGAAGAAGTACATACCTTTTAGAGACCTGTCAAGAAGTATGGCTTAAGGGAATTTCCACACAGACGTCCACAGGCTAGAGGCCCCTTCACTACTTCCATTTTGCCAAAAAAATTCAATACACCTCCAGATCCTAATGCTAGTAATAATCCATCACTGCCTCAGGTGTCCAGGAAATATTTATCTCAAGATCAAGGGCATGCTGATGTACCAAAAGGGAGAGGTGATGATACATATAAGGATAAGGTGATGGAATATCCAAAGGAGACCCATGTTGATCTAAGCGAGGAACAATTGGCCTTGTATGCTAGAAAATTAAAGGTAAGTCTCTCTATGTTTGAGTTATTAAGAGTCCCAACCATTATAAATACAATTCTACGAGCCTATAATGTAAAGTCCATATCACAAGATAAATCAATTAGCGAAAGTCTCAATAAGGCTTCTAATTCTCAATTAGTAGGAAGGAAAAATTAGAGTCATAATCAGGTCCACATGCCTCCTGGAGATAAGGGAAAGGAGAAAGACAAATCTCAAGTTGCTCAAGTAGATACTCCCCTAACTCTCTTTCAAGGGAAGATAGACACACCTCCATTCCTGATTTCTATTCGCATATTTGGTAAGTACTTGCATAATTGTTGTTGGATTCTGGTGCTTCAACTAATGTTATTCATGTCAGTGTATGTAGAGCTATGGGTATCACTCCTACTGAATCACAAAAGAAATTTACACAACTAGATAGGACTGAATTCAATGTCGTAGGGGAGTTAAATATGATTCATATGCAGATTGCTTTTGATCCTAGGATTTAGCAGGTTATCAATATACAGGTGGCTGACATACCTTATGCTTATGGCCTAATCTTGGGAAGGGACTTTACCAGAGCATTGAATGGCTATGTCTCAGCTAATCACTCACACATGTGGCTTCCCTGGAAAGGAGTGCCGAATCTGATTAGAATTGAAAGAGAACCCAAAATGAAATAAATAATTACAAAATATCAGAAAAACTCTACTGTAATTTTGATATCCGAAGTAAGTATGGGAAACTATATGTTCATAAGCCATCTTGAAGAATCAGATGTGGAGGAAGTTCTTATGTTCCACACAACACCTGTTGACCTTACAGTAGAATCCAATGGCACTGAATTCTTGGTGGAACCAGTTGAAGATGACAATGATCTGGAAGATAGTCAGCTGGGTCTACTAGATAGTTTTCAAGAATTTATTCAGAAGTGCATTGAAAATCAAGTCCAGTTGGGAAGAGGAATGAACTTTGGGGAACTAATCTTGCCCAATTGGTGCAGAGTGCACAACACCTCTCATTCAGAATTAGAATGTTGCTTATGCCAAGCTACAGTGGAACAAATACAGAAGTGTATCAACCCCACTCCAGTAGTCAAAATTGATATCTAGAATGTCCAAGAAGCACCTAAAGAAAAAAGAGTAGTTTCTTCTGAAAGACTATCCAATAGTAATAGTACAAGAGATGTTGCAAAGAAGCATGCAGTTGCTAGCTATTGGACACTAAGATTCGATGGATCTAAATTAAAGCAAGGGGATGGGGTAGGTTTTGAGCTAATCAGTCCAAAAGGTAAGACATTTTTTGCTGCTCATAGGCTTCAATTTCACTGTACGAATAATGTAGCAGAATATGAGGCTTTGGTCCATGGGTTGTTAATGGAATTAAAGAAAAAGGTTAAGATCTTGCAAGTTTTTGGAGATTCTGAGTTAGTAGTCAAGCAAGTTAGGCGAAAATACTCTTGTCATGATAGAAGAATGACCAACTATAGACATAGAGTATGGGATCTTATTGAAGGATTTGATGCCTTCAACATTCATTTGATTCCATGAAGTAAGAACCAAATAGTTGACTCCCTGGCCCAGGAAGCCAGTACATTACAACCTCACTCTCTTTCTGGACTAAAGAAGTTTACTATGGAACTAACCCCAATACCCTTAGTACCTAACAATGTCACCAACTTTCAAGTTTTTGAAGATGACAAGCATATCTTGGACTTCATTACTAGTACAGATGTTTTTTCTTCTCAAATCATTGATGAAAAATAACTCCAAGAAGAAGAATTAGATTTGGAAGGGGTAATCAATTTGAAGACCAATACAATTCCTAGGCGAATGGTACAATTAGAGAGAATCTTTGATCTGGACAAGGCTAGGGATCAGGAACAGGATACCAGGAAAGAGTCCATTAGTGGACAAGGTGACAAATATAATATGGGATCTCAGGATGATGTGAAAAATATCTTTATTGGTAAAGTGTGCACTCCAGAAGAAAGAAAATGAATCATCGATGCACTACATAGATACCCAGATGCGATAGCCTAGAGTTATGAAGACTTAAAAACTTATGATACATCAATCATAACCCATACTATCCCTCTCAATCTAGGGGTAAAACCTCTCAGACAGAGGCAAAGGCCCATCAATGCTCTACTCGAACCTATAATATAGAAGGAAGTATAGAAATTGTTGTCTGCAAGAATCATATTTCTAGTCACACACTCTACTTGGGTTGCAAACCTCGTTCCAGTATGAAAGAAAAATGGTGAAATCAGGCTATGTGTAGATTTCAGGAACCTGAATAGAGCATCAAAAAAAGATAATTACCTAGTACCCTCACTGGATGAACTGCTCTAGATTGTCAACGAATCTCAGATGATGTCCTTTTTGGAAGGTTATTCAGGATACAACCAGGTCATGGTGCAGTATGAGGATAGACACAAGACTACTTTTACCACCAAGTGGGGCACTTTTTCCTATAGGAGGATGCCTTTTGGCTTGATCAATGTAGGAGCTACATTCTAGAGAGCCATGTAAATTTCCTTTAAAGACATAATTGGTAAGTGCATAATTATTTATATGGATGATCTAACAAAATTTTCTAAAAGGAGGGGTGATCATATTACAAATTTGTGCAAAGTTTTCTAGAAATGTAGAGAGTTTGGGATATCTCTCAATCTAAAGAAATGCATCTTTGGAGTAACAGAGGGTAAATTGTTGGGACATGTTCTCTCTGAGAAAGGAATTGCCATTTATTCGGAATGAATAGAAGCCATACTCAAGATCCCACCACCTGCTAGCAAGAAAGAAATGAAATCATTCTTTGGCAAGATCAACTTTGTGAGGAAGTTCATTACTGGGTTCACATAAATAGTTAAGCCATTGAATGCAATGTTGAAGCAGGAAGCTAAGGTTGAATTGAATGCAGAAGAAAAAGAAGCATTTGCAGAGATAAAAAGGGCTATTGTTGAAACTCCGGTTTTGGTGAGTCCAGACTATGGTAAACCATTCTATATATATTCATTTGCTTCTGATCATTCTTGTGCTGCTATGTTAACTCAGAAATCTGATCAAGGAAATGAACATCCTATAGCTTTCATGAGTGCACCACTGAAGGATGCAAAACTGAGGTACCCAAGTGTTGAAAAGCAGGCTTATGCCTTAGTTAGAGCTATAAAGAAGTTTAGGCACTATATCCTCAGAAATAAAATCTTTGCAATAGTTCTTGATCCTGTAGTCAAGTTGTTGATGCAGAATGAGTTAGGAGACTGTAGAGCTAAGTGGGTAACTATGATCCAAGAATATGACATTGAGATTCAACCCATGAAGCTGGTAAGAGGGCAAGGGCTTACAAAGATAATGGCAGAGATAGGCCCTGATCTTACGGCTCAAAACTATAATTTAGAGGAAGTTTCTCTTGGTGAATGGTATGATGATATTGTTCATTATCTCCTGACCCAGAGATGCCCTAATCACCTAAATACAGTACAAAGAAGAGCACTTCATCTAAAAAGTTAAAGTTTCATGCTAAAGGGAGTTGTTCTATATAAGAAAAATCATGAGGGTGTTTACTTGAGGTGTCTAGGTAAGGCAGAGTCTGACAGAGTGTTGTTGGAGTTTCATGATAAATATGGTACTGGCCATGGATCTACACATTCCACTACAAACTAGATTCTGAGGGCTGGTTATTATTGGCCCACATTATTCAGAGATACACATAGTCATGTCAGAACTTGTCACGTATGTCAAACTGTCACAGCCAGAGAGAAGTATGCAGCACTCCCACTCCAGCCAATCTTCAAGGTAAAACCTTTTGCACAGTGGGGAATAGAATTCATAAGTCCAATCAATCCACCATCCTCTACAGGTCACATATATATCCTTACTATCACTAATTATTTTACAAGATGGACCAAGGCCCTCGCCCACAAGCAATGTACTTCAGAGGTGGTAATTAATTTCCTTGAATCAGGTATCATTAATCATTTTGGATGTCCCATGTCTTTAGTTAGTGATAATGGTCCTGCATTTTCATTGTTGAAGTTTTCCAATTGGGATTTTGATCATGGGATTATCATTAAGTTTTCCTCCAACTATTACCCTCAGGGCAATGGTTTGGTTGAATCTTCCAACAAAAATCTTCTGACTATTATCCACAAACTGTTAGAAAGAAATCGAAAGGATTGGCATACCCAACTCAGATTTTCTCTTTTGGCAGACCGTATAACACATAAAACTTCCATAAGAATATCACCTTATCACCTGGTTTATGGATTAGAGCCTGTGTTTCCTATTCAATTGAAAATCCCTACTTTACATTTCATTAATGAATATTATGATGAGGGAGAAAGACGTGAGGCCAGACTTGTTGAATTATTGCACCTTGAGGAAAAAAGAGATGAAGCCCTAGAGAGCTTCGCCAAACATCAAGGGGTAGTCAAGAGATGGTTTGATAAGAGAGCCAAGGTAAAAGCTTTTAGGATTTTTGACTTGGTTCTTTACTGGGATAAATCCCATGACCATAAGGGGGAGCATGGAAAATTTGATAAACTTTGGCTTGGCCCTGACCAGATTTCAGAAATTCTGGAAGATAATGCTTTCCATTTGAAAACTCTCACTGGGGAGGATATCCCACTGCCTGTCAATGGGCGGTACTTGAAGCATTATTTCTAGTCTTGAGTTTTTTTCAGCTCTTTCTGTATATAGTTAGATTAGGTTTCCTTTCTGTTTCATTTGCTTTACTTTGCATTGGTTAGATTAGGTTTTCTTTTGGTTTGTTTGTTTTTGCTTTGCTCTTGCTTTGGGGTTTTTTTCCTGTTGTCCTTTGGCTATGTTGCACCTGTATGGAAAATATTTCCTTATCTGGAACCGTTCTAAGTATTTTTGGTGGACTCTAGTCCTGTATCTTGAAAGGATGGTTAAAATTTTGCTATTACCAAATAGTCTCAATGTTTGATTTATTGAAGATGGGTCACTGGTTCTTATTTGAATCTGAAGTATTCTGAAATCTTATATCTTTCATACATCTTAAGAATCTTGATGTTACTGTAAGTCCCTTGTAAGGTTTTTTCAGGTGAAAAATCCTATTTCTGCTTTAGCACCCCTATGGTTCTCAGCCCTAAGTGTGAGCTTCATTGTTCACAGGTTGGAATGAGAAGTGACACAACAAAGAATATCAAAAGAATAAAAGAGAAAATGTTGAAAATCAAAAGAAGGAATTCAACTTATCAAGGGTATCTGAATAACTCTATCAGGCCTATAGATGCCCAGTTGGTAATAGAGCTATGTTCAGGAGAGTCACAATGATAACCTCATCAGGGCTATAGATGCTTGACTAGCAGCGAGGCCCTATCCAGGTTTCTTTTGAAGTTAGAATCCTTACGTAGCCTCACTTGACTAAGCTTGGTTCCTGCGGTAGCTAAGGAGGGAAATGAACTCATATGAACACATTTGGATTTTCATTTTATGGAAGGTTCGGTCTATCCTTTGGTTCTGATTCTTTAATCTTTGCATTTTAATTTGTTTGTTCGATAGTGAGACTAAAACTAGAGATTTTGGGTTATTGATTCCTATTCATCATCAAATGCTCTAGAGCATTTCCCAGCAGAGTCAACATTTGTTGCGCAATTTTCGCACACACACCCTACCGAAGGGAGGGACCCTCTTCCACTTTGATTTTGGTGTCTTGGCCCTTTCATCTCGAGGTTTTATTTTATTTTGGCATGTGCTTAAATGTTTATTTTAGTTTCCTGAGTGAACCCCATAAGTTATTCGATGAAAATCCTAAAGCTCTAGGTGCATTTCGGGTTTTTACCCTGATTCGGGACTTTCCACCTAGGTCGGATTTTCCTGGATCCTACTCGGACTTTGGCTGGGCACTCTAGTTCGGATATTTTCAGTCTTCGCAGAATTCCACGTGGTCCGAATTTTTCCAGATTTCATCCTGTCGTCAGGTTCTCGGGTTTTTCTGACTGTCTTGTTGACGGCATTAATGTCTTCATATGAGCTTTGAATGATGTATTTAATTGATCTTTGAGGTTTTTTATGCCACCATGCTTATTGTTTGCCATCGATTGAGCTAAGGCGTTCATTCTTGAAGGGTGTTTGATCTAATTTGGGGCATTTGAGTTTGAATTGGTCGATTTGAGTGGTGATTTCTAGTGCATTTCTGCTGCTGTTCTTTATGGACGTCATTAATTTTGTATTTGTTGTTTCTGAGATCGATTTCCACTTCACAATGGTATGTATTCAATCGCCTTGCCTTTAAATTAATGATTGTGGATAGGGCTTTGGTGTTATAAAGTTTATTGGTTTTTGATTTCTTGAGTATTTGATCATTTCATGACTAGGGTTGCATAGCAATGTTTGATTTATGGTCTTCCAAGTAGGTCCTGAGCTTGTTTGTTTCTTTGCATTGTGAGCGGTCATGCTGGAGAAGTCATGAGTAAACCCTAGTAATGATTTAGCAGTTGAGTTGTTTGGATCCTTAGCTTGCCTATGTGTTAATGGTGGATGTATAGGGTTTGAAATCTAGGGCAACACCATTCAACTTTATTTCACCTCCCTATTGGCCTAGAATTCTAAGAAAATCTATGGAAGGCCCATACCTAATTTTCCCTAGGCTTAAATCTTTGAAATCCATGATCGATCTGGTGATCTGAGCAAAATTGTAATTTGGAGTCGAAGTTTGGGTTTTGATCCTTCGATACTTTCCGTCTCTAGTAGATTTTCCCGATTCCCTTTGATTTCCCGAAATTCGCTTACTTTCAGAAGTTTTTCCTTATCAATGGATTTCCCTATGGATCGGATTTTCCTGAAGTCCTCTGTGACATGGATTTTCTAAAGTTTATGAAGCGTCCATGCCTTCGCAGAAATCTCTCTCGTGGATTTTCCCAGAATATGGTGGAATATGAAGAAATTCGAGATAGCATGATTTGCTAACAAATGCTTGTGCTTTGATGATTGTGTCATGCTATATTTAGATCTCATGTGCTTGTTATTGGTTAATAATGATTGTGTTTAATTGCTAACTAGTGTTTTCATGGTTAATCCATTGGAATCCGTCTAGCCCGGAATTCACTGAAATTCCTCCCTGGCTTAGATTCCATGGATGGTCCTGCAACCCGAAATTTTTTGTGATCATCTTATATGACATTTAGTGATATCTTGTTCATTCTAACGGTGTTTTAATGGATTAACATTACTTTCCTATGGTTTTTATTGTTGATTTCCTTATTGGGTGCAGGCTGAATCCAATAGGACAATGGAAGGATCCTTAATATCTTAAGCAGAAAGAATCAAAATGGACATTAAGAGCAAGATCCTTGAAAGTAAAATCACATCAATTTGGTCTGAGGTAACTGATACCAATGTTGGACTATGGGATTATGAGGAGTTAAAAGAGAGAGTGGCAGCACAGGATCCTCCACTGGTGACTAAGAGGATGTTGGAATTAGGTTTGGAACATGTGGCTGGATTTCCTTCCACGGTACAGTGTTATGAGTTGGTCCTCGAATGTGCAAGACATTATGACCAGGATACATAGAGGATCATTGGTCCACAAGGGAGAGTGGTGGAGAATCTCAACCCTATTTCCATTGCTCAAACTTTTGATATGCTGGATAGGTCTCATGTGGTGGCATTTAATATGGAGGTAGCTAAGGGGTTCTATGAGGAACAGACTATGAAATCACAACAACTCATTAATTCCTGGCTGGAGAATCCAAAGTCTCATTATTCCAAATTGCCTAAATAGCTATTCAAGGAAAAATTCAAGAAGGAATACTATGATGCCATCACATTTCTCAGCAGGGTGGTTGGATTGAGAAGTGCAGGTGTGTTTGAGAATTACATGTGCCATGCTATTGTGAGGATGGAACATGAGATAATTGATTATCATTGGGCTGGTGTGATTAGCAGAGTTATCCATGAGTAGCTATCCAATGTATTGCAGACCAAGACCTTCATAATGACTTCATATTTGGTCTATGCACTTGCAAGATTCCACCCCTACAAAGGATTGAATACAAAGGGAATCTTTGGGAAAGATATCATTTATGAGGTTTTCCCTCAGTTACATTTGGGAAGCTCAAGCTATGGGAGGGTGAATGATGCATTCACCATGCATATCACTAGAATGCTTTACGAAGCAGAGCACACAAGGATTTCAGACCAGGCCAAGGAGCTAATTAAGAAATATGGTGCTTGGTTTATTCATTTCCCAACCTTCTCATACATTCAGATTGATGGTTGCCAGAGGGATCCATACAGACTTCCAAGGTACCCTACCAATCATATCATACTCTTGGAAGTAACTAGGAAGATTTGTGACTTTCATGCCATTGTCAAGAGAGACAAGCATAAGAATGGATTTGGTGGGGACTTCCCAATTATGAATTGCACTAGGGAGGCATGTCCTTCCATTATTTCTACCTAGGCTTTAGAAGAAGAAATGAGTACCCTTGGCTTGTCTTTTCATTCCAAGAGATCAAGGTTTGGTTTTACAAGTGAAGCCCAAAGGAAGGCCAGTAGAGAGTATAGCCATAAGGTTGATTTGGATGACTACTGGATCAATTGTAGTGATGAATATGAGGTAAGGAAAAATAAATTCTCTCAGCTCCAGGTTGAGTTAGTTCGATTGTGCAATGTAAAGGAAGTTCCTAATCAATTGGAAGATGATGGGGATTTGATTCAAGGTCATGCCTTTGAGGCAGTAAAGGATAAGCCAATTGGTGATGTAGATTGGCTAGAAGAAGAAAAGATAGAATTAAAACAACTAATGGATCTAGTTATCAAGTTTACTAGAATGTGGCTAAGGCACAAGTTGTGGGAGTTGGACAATGAGGGAGTGAAATGTATCCACCATTTGATGGGAGATTTGGACCCTCACTCCACTTCTGAGGAATCAACTGAGCAAGGGGACCCTAAAAGTAAAGGTAAGGTGGATTCTCCTTTCAAAATTAAAATTAAAGGTGTTCAAGAGGAGGAAGTCCAAGAGACGGAAAAGAAAAGAAAGACAAAGGCTAAGAAGAGGACAAGGACTAAGAGGTCTTGGGAGAAGGAAGCTTAAGGGCAGAATCCTGAGGTTGATGTCCCTGTGCCCAAAAGGAGAAGAGTCATAAAATTTTCAGAGAAGGCAAGCTCCAAGGTATTAGAGGAAGAATTTACCCCACCAGTGGTGAATGTTGAAAGCTCAGAGGAGAAGGTATGAGTATACACAAGGAGGTCTAGAACTCCTCCCAAGGATAGTGTTCCTAAAGAGGTTCTTCCTCCAGTTATTTCTCGTAAGGAGCAACATAATGATATTCCTTCCACCCATGAAGCTCAAAGAAAACTAGGTGAGTCAAAAAACATTGGGGAACATCCAGATACTGAAGGAGAGGAATTTCATGAGGGAGATCTTTATAGTGTAGGGGCAGAAATTGATAAGGTAATGCAGTCTCCTTTGGTAGCTTACATAGAGTCACCTATTGGAACCGAAGAGGTTAAATCACCTCCAGTAGAAGAGGAAATTATGAAGGTTCTATCACCTGTACATGAAGAAGAACGTGTTGAAGAAAAGGAGGATAAGACAGATGAGACTCCTGAGAAGCAGGGTTTGATTGAAGAGGTGCCAAGGAATAGCAGGAAGAAAAATAGACTGAAGTGCAATTGGAATCCAGTGTGCCTAAGTGGTTATAAAAATAAATAAGGAGAAAACAAGTTGTAGTGGAAGATACTCCACCGAATTGGGATTAGCTGCTAGCCAAGATTGGAAAAGACAAAGGTAAGAAGAAGGCTAGGGTGATCTCAAGGATTGAAAGAGATGAGGCTAGCAACAGAGTTGTTCACATTGCAACCCTTGCCTCGGATAAAAATAGAGATGATGTGACTAGAAAATATTATAATGTTGAGACCTTCAATTTAGGGCCCACATCCGTTGAGTAGGATATTGAAGATTATCAGGGTTCAAGTGCAGTCATCTTGGGCAAATTGAGGAAGCAAATAAAGACTAAGCAGGAGTTAAAGAAGGAAAATGAGAATCTCAGGAAATGCTTGGAGGATCTGATGAAACCCCTGCAATCTATTAACCCCTTGGTTTCTATTGTGAATCCTTTACCCCAGGAAACTATCACCAAGCTACAAAAGATGAAAGCTTCCACTCTGGCCACTACAAATTGGCTGCAAGGGGTGCGAACCAAAGGTGATGAAGCTATCAAGGATATTTTGTCAACTGGGAAAGATGCTATGAGAGCAACTGATTGGTTGAAGCGAGTGTTGGATCAAGACAAGGAAGATACAGATCTCTTGCTACAGAAGACCAAAACTATCATGGAGTACACTAGGGATAAGTTAATAAATGATAGAATTCTTCCTTCCTCCTGAGCTGTTGAACCTCTGGAGTGGTATGAAGTGCTGCAAATCAAGTAGAAGGTGTTGAAGAAGATTTACAAACGGAGGAGGCAGATTGATGATACCCTAGCTAGTGTTTACAATGGATCCATTGGTTTCTTTGAGATTATGACAGGGAGAAGAAAGATTGCCCCCAAATATTTGAGTTTGGAACAGTTGAGGAAATGGTGGGATGATGTTTATGCCCCAATTAATGATGATTCTGTTTCTGAGCACCATTTAGATGATGCGGCTACCTACATTGCTGTCATTGATAAATACCTAACCTATAGGGTTGATTGGGATAAATCAGTAAAGCAGTCCACGGAGGAAATTCCATCAATTGAAAGGTGACTTAGGGTTTTTCCTTTACCACTTGTGGCTAACTTGGATGGTGTGCTTTTGAAAGTTCATGAAATGCTGGATCGACATAAGGACAAAGGGGAAGGGAGTTAATGATTGGATACATCGATATTTGTGCTTCCCTATTATTTTTCCATGCATTGGTCCAAGCTACATTAGAAATCCCAAGCCAACCTGGATGAAGTTCATTCATTTAATGCGTATTTTATTTCTTTTTGAATTTCTCTTTCCCGACTTGTTGTGCCTAGTTATTATTGTAAAACCCTATCTAGGCCGACATGTTTTGGGTGGTTTTATAAATATGGAATTTTTCCTCATTTGTAAGGTTTAAGAAGAATAGATATAGTAAAATAGAGAGATAGTTGAAGCGAATTAAGTAGAGCAAGAGTTAGTAAGTAGTTTTTCTCAAGAAAATATTGTAACAGAAGCTGGAATTGTTGCTATAGTGGATAATTTAATGCAAGTAATGACATTGTAATTTGGTGCCATACTTGTGTTCTATTTATCTTGCATGGTTCTTGTTATTCTATCTTTAGAATTGCTTTGAAGAAATCTGATATTTAGATGTTTATAGTTAGATTTGATTCAATAATGTTTATGTCTTGATATCTAAAGTGTTGTAGTAATCCCTAGTCCCTACTTTTCGCAACCAACTGATTGTTAGTTGCTTTGCAAAGTTAGCCTGGACTTTATATTTAATGCGCTTAGTTCGATTGTGAGGATTTATTCATTTTAACCTTAATAAGGTTGTTTGAATGACTATTCATGATCTAAAAATCTTAACACCTTAGAAGATTGCACTGTTTCTATAAGATTGCAGATTCATCTAGGTTAAGTAGAAATTGGTTTTGAGGGATTGGTCCATTTCAAGTGCTTGGTCATTTGCATTGTTGATCTTAGGTTTAGTATTAATTCTAGAAATTTCTTTGAAACCCTTATCTTTTGTTCTTTCTTTGATTATTGAGTTAAATTTAGGATCGAAGTATCATTTCATTGTTAGATTTGATAAATTAAGGTTCAATATTTTGCTTGTAGTAAGGTCCCATTGTGATTACCAACATTTTCATATTTATCACTGAGTTGTTTATGCATTGTCAAGACCTGACATTAAAGACCTTGGGGTTATCTCTTGAGGCTTGTTGATAGAGATTTACCTTTTCAAGAGAGATAGGATTTCATATTCTGACTAATTTTTTGTTGTGCAGAAAACATCATCAACAAGTCTTGTAGTAGATTGTTCATTCGACCTAAATCAATTTCTAGCTTGCTTTCCAAACTGACAATTCTTGCAAATAGCATTAACAGGATTTTTTAATCCTTGGTAAATCTATCACATCTTGTATTTCATTGATCCTTGCCATATTATCAAAATTCATCTGACACATTCTTTGATGCCATAAACAACTATCATTAATTTGAGACATAAAACAATGTCCATTAGCACCCTTAAGTTGATAAATATTTCCTTTAGACTTCTTACTAGAAATAATCACTATTCTAGATCCTTCCCTAATGTCCATTAGATCAATTATCATTCAAAAATCCTCCACTCTACTAATGTGATTAATCATTAAGTGCAAAAGAAAAAACTGAAAGACAACACACACACAATAACACTAGATTTACATGGGAAACAAAATAAAGGAAAAAACATGATGAGGATTAGCTAACAGTATAGAGGATATCAAAACCGAATATAAAGGCTCACTACTAGAGAAGGATCACTACCAAAATAGGACTTAATGTCCAAGTCAAGACTCACTATCCAACAAGGGTTAACCACTCGGAGGGCTCACTACCAAAAAATTACAAAGAAGATAGAATAGATTTGTTATAGAGTGAAAACTGTATCATTGCAACAAATATTTCCACCATAATTCACTCACACACTTGCAAACATGCTTGAATGATAGAGTACACCTTCAGCTCACTGCCTCCCAAAACTCTATAATTAGATTTCACACTGATTTGCACAAACTCACATCACATACACACTATTTCACATCTATATCACATCCATCTTTCTTTCATTCCCTCTTTCATGAACATCTCAACTTGTATTTATATCACCTTAAAATTTGAAACTCATCCAAAGTTGTCCACGCACCACTTACATTTACAAATTATAATTAGGTCGATGCCAAAATATTCTATGGTGGAATTAGAATGAGGGTGACCCAAAAAACAACTAATGAGGACCTGAATAAGTCCCAACACACTTCAACATGCTTCCCTAAACTTCATAAGTAGTGTTAAATACAAGGTTGACCAATACTTGTGTAAAACACATAAACAACTAAGCACATGCCATCTTAACATGATCCAATCTCTTCGGATAAAAAAATTAACTTGAACATGATTTTATTAACTTATTTCTAGAATCACAAGTCCTAAAACCATAAAATAGAAAAAATCCAAAGCAACTACATTTCTCCTAGATTACAGCCAGATACGCATAAAATCTTAGTACACAACTAGTGAACATAACAAGCACATAGTACAATGATCCAAAAATCCAAAATTTGGATATAGCAACTTCCATCAACCGTGAATAATACCTCAAATCCTTACTATCATAACGACAAATTTTGGAGCTAAACCCAAAGAAAACACTAAATACCTGCAACCTTTCTTTATTATAATTTTCTCAATATCCTCGACATATAAAGTCAATAACCATCATTCATGTCATCAATGATAGCAATAACTAGTAGATAACCAATTAACCAATTGACATCAATTACAACACCTTCATAATTGCAACACTTATTCAATCTACTTGTCTATTGCACTAATTTGTAGAGTTATCTTATATTCCTAATTTGAAACTACAACTTAGCTACCTCCATATTTGACTTCCAAGGGTTGCAATTGTTCTTGTACACAAGAGAATCTGACTTAGACAATATTCTAAATGCCCCCACAAAAATATATGGAAGAGAAATCAATTCAACTACATGTTGGACAATTGGTTCTACTATTTATCTCATTTAGAGTGGCATCCACTGTAGCCAAACCCTTCTAGCTAAGTTTTATTTTCTTGTGTGAGTTAATCTAAAGCCAAAACCTATTGAGTCAATTAAGTACCCAATGGAAAATGTCACTCGTGACTTCCTATAAGTGGTATGAAGCCAAGAATGTATAGATCAACCCTTAGCCTTCTTATGCCAATTAATCAAACCCATCACTCATGATTGTTCATGCAAGTGGTGTGAAGCCTAGGATATCTGGATTAACCTTGAGCCTTAAACACCAATTCCCCTATTCCTCAACAAGGTATTTTTTGGTATATTTTCCCTTTTCCTCGACTATTTTGACACCCACATTCTTTACCTCTTTCATGCAATCATATGCTTTTAGTATGGAAAACTCAGACTTGTTAACTATCACACAAATATTTCTCTTTTCCTCTTCTTTCCATGCCATCTTAAGGGATTGATCCGATTGAACATAGCTCAAAATAATTCAACATGTTGGGGAACAGAAGAGGACCATTCATAGACTAAACATACCCATCTGAACATGTTGGAATAGTATTTTTTGTCACACAAGTTGCAGAACGAAAGTTACACCCCTTTGAAACTTTACACTACTTGCATTTGACATTTTTTCCATCAACTAAAAATTCATCACCACTGGAAAATGCCTCTGATATATCAAAAATAAAGAGAGGTAATTGTAGAGGGGCCCAATGTGATCCCATAGCCTTATATGAAAAATTTCTAAGCATCACAATTTTCGATAAATAGCCCATCAAAGATTGTAGCCATTTTGCACTTTGGACTATTAAGGGATTGAGCTAGTTGTACATAGCTCAGACTAATTCGATGTGTTTGGGTATAAAATATGACTATTCCTATCCTAAATTTAACCATCTATACCTGTTGAAATTTTTCATTTGTTCACACAAGTTGCAAAACGAATGTTACACCCCTTTGCAACTTTACACTACTTGCATTTGACACTTTTTCAATCAATTAAAAAACTATCACCACTAGAAAAGGCCTTCGTGATATCAAAATTGAGAGAGGTAATTATAGAGGGGTCCAACATGATCCCATAGCCTTAGATGGTAATTTTATAAGTGTCACATTTTTTTAGTAACGACCTATCAAAGATTACAGTCATTTTGCACTTTGAACTTTTAAGGGATTGAACTGGTTGAACATAGTCCAAACTGGTTCAACTTGTTTGGGTGTAAAAGAGGACCATTCCTATTGTAAACGTACCCATACATATGTGTTGGAATAGTATGTTTGGTCACACAAGTTTCATAACAAAAGTTACACCCCTTTGTAACTTTGCATTGCTTGCATTTAACACTTTTTCCATCAACTGAAAATTCCTCTGAGATATCAAAAATCAAGAGAGGTTGTTTTATAGGGGCCCAATTTGATCTCATAGCCTTAGGAGAGAAGTTACTAAGCATCACAATTTCTGAGTAACATCCTGTCAATGATTGCAACAATTTTTCACTTTGGACTCTTAAGAGATTGAGTCAATTGAATGTAGCCCAAACTAATTTGGTATGTTTAGGTGCAAAAGAGGACCATTCCTAGCCTAAACGTACCCATCTATATGTGATAGAATAGTATGTTTGGTCACACAACTTGCCAGAACGAAAGTTACACCCCTTTGCAACTTTACATTACTTACATTTGATACTTTTTCCATTAACTAAAAATTTGTCACCATTAGAAAACGCCTCTAAGATATCAAAAAATGAGATATTTTATTATAGAGGGGCCCAATGTGATTATGTATCCTTAGGAAAAAGTTTCTAAGCATCACGGTTTTCGAGTAATAATTCATCAAAGATTGCAACCATTTTTCACTTTGGACTCTTAAGGGATTGAGCTGGTTGAATGTAGCTCAAACTAATTTACCATGTTTGTGTGCAAAAGAGAAACATTCCTAGCCTAAACATACCCATCCAGATGTGTTGGAATAGTACGTTTGGTCAAATTAGTTGCAGAACAAAAGTTACACCCCTTTTCAACTTTACATTACTTGCATTTGACACTTTTTCACTTTGGACTGTTAAGGGATTTCATCAATTGAACAAGAAGTTTCTAAGCATCAGGGTTTTCTATTAATAGCCTGTCAAAAATTTCAACCCTTTTGCACTTTGGACTCTTCAGCGATTTCATCGGTTGAACATAGCTCAGACAGATTCAACATGTTTGGGTGTGAAAGTGGATGATGCCTAGCCTAAAAGTACACAATCAAATGTGTTAGAACATTTTTTTGTCACACAAGTTGTAGAACAAAATTTACACCCCTTTACAACTTTACACTGCTTGCATTTGACACTTTTTTCATCAACTAAAAAGTTTTCACCATTGAAAAATTCCTCTAAGATATCAAAAACTAAGAGATGTTATTGTAGAGGGGCCCAACATGATTCAATAGCCTTAGACAAATAGTTTATAAGCATCACAGTTTCTAATTAATAGCTCATCAAATATTGCAACCCTTTTGCACTTTGGATTATTAAGCAATTTTTCCAGTTGAATGTAGCTTAGATTGATTCAATGTCTTTCGGTGTGAAAGAGGACCATTCCTAGCCTAAAAACACCCATTTGAACATGCTGGAATAGTTTGGTGACACGAGTTGAGGAATGAAAATTACACTCCTTTTCAACTTTACACTACTTAACTTTTTTTGGAACCATCGGTTTCCAAGTAATTTCTCGTCGAAGTTTAAGACAGACTTATGGTGAAGAAGACAACGAGATTCAACCAAAAAAAAATTATATTAGTGACTTCATAGGACATATGATATTCTTAAATTTTTAAGGCTATAGGAATAATCTTGATTGTCACTATAGGAATTTCACACTTGATTTATTTCATGGGTATATAACCTTCCAAGTCTAAATTTTCAAGTGATGATCATCAAATACTACTACTTCTATACATACCAGAAACATCATTTTCTTTGAATTATAGGAATTATGTAACAACATGGGAAATATTGCATACCCACCACTACCATCATCTCTATCACTCTCTCTCTCTTTCTCTTCATTTCGGTTGTTTCCTTTTGAGAAACATATTACAGGTAGTTTGACTCATCATTTTTCTCCAGAATTGTATCTATAAAAGTGATGAATAGCTTGCTTCTTGCTTTTGCATTTGGGTTCATTTTCTTCAACATGATTCAGTGAGGTGATATTTTCATTCTATGATTGTAGAACAATAGTCAAGGATGCTAAGTGTGTATCATCAAAGCTTGCACCTCTCTGATAGCCTTATGGGAAATTCAGTGAGTGGGGGACCGATTTGCACCTCACTAAATTCCTCTAGTATTTTTCTAGAAATTTGTCTCTTCTCTGAGTTTGGAGGAAAAGGTAGAAGAAAATGTAAACATAAAATAGGAAAATGGTGATGCATCAAAGGTTTTACAAATTTTTAAATCCAATTCCTTTTCTATGAATGATATATTAGACACAAAATTCCACAACCCTTCATTGTAAGGAAGAGAATGAGAAGAAAAGGCTAAATATAAGCACAGTGCAATCTTTCAAATCTCCCTACAAGAAGTGTTCACTAAGGTCCGATCAAGCATAAAATTTCCAAAAGTTCATAGAAAAAAATTAAGAAATTACATAAACCCTTCCTCCTTTTACAACACAATATAAAGAAACAATAACCCTTAAAGAATCTGGAGAAGTTCAATGGACATAATCCAATTTCCATCGGTCATTACTATATCATATAATCCTACATCATGGAAATCAGCTACTCAAACTATTCAAATTAAGCTTAACATAGTGTTTCATTCTAAATGAAAGAATAAAGAAGGAAACTTGACAAAGGTCATAACATGCACAATTTCAAAATTTCTTCCAAACAGTTCATGCTTAAACATAAAACGAACTTAAAATAGAGGTCAGATGCCAATATGATAATAGTTTAAGTAAAAAAATATAACATGCTAGAGAGAAGCAACGGTCTTCAAGATTTTTCTTTTGAAAATATCTCTATAACTATAAAAACCTAAAATAACTTCTTTTTCCAAAGGAGAAATATTTTTTTTTCCCCTTCTCCCGCCTCTTCCCATTTATAGCTGAGAAGGGGAGAACCATCGCCAACGTCCCAGAAGTAAATACTGTCAGATGCCAACATTTGATAGCTAATGATCTTATCTTAAATCTCTTGTTAGGTCATGGAAATATTTTCTCATTAATTCTCAACTATCTCATTTATGTCATTTTAGACATTTAGCAAAGATTGCTATCTGAAAGTAATCAAATCCTAGAAAACAACCTAGAAAAAATTTGGTTGACCAATCACGTAACTCGACAGCAACGACTTGAAGTTTCCATATTGAAAAAAAGAAAGACCCAACTTTCTCCAACAAACTCCAAAAGAGATCGCTTCTTAAAAGTAGAAACTACCTGTAGCAAAGAGATGACATGTCGAGCGGATGGGGATTCTTAGTTTTAAGAAAATTTCCTTTAAGAAAATCTTTGCCGAGCTAAAACTTGTCCTGGCTCTCTTCCAAAAGGAAGAAAATAAATGAAATCCACACAACCACCACATGGCACATTGTGCACCTTTCTAAACAACTTTTTCTTTGATTGCAGACACATCCAAAGAAAAAAATGTATAAAAATCGAAAATAAAAAAAAATTATGGAAAAATTGTTTCATAGTTTTACAACTCACAGGGGGCCTTCACTTGCAGAGGCATGAACCTAGAGCTCTAGAAATTCTTGGAGTTTAAGGAAAGTGTAATATTACACTATCCATTCCAAATCAGTTTGTCGTACAAAAGTATAAAAGACCATGTATACCTAATCCAATTCAAAAATTTCCTTAAAAGAAATGACTCCCCATGTAGCTAAAATATCTCCAAGGTGCTAATAGAGGCAGGAAAGGGGAAATATATTATGCTCAATTTCACCAACAATGGGTGTCTGGCTCAAACTCGAGAGTTCTGTAGAAATCCAAACCTTCTATCTAATTGTCATAGCTAATCATAACATTGAAATCCTTCTGGATTTCATCAACCTTCTTATTCAACACTACCTAGAGTTCATTGCTCTTTGTTGCAGCTTTGTGGAAGATGAAGAATTCACTCACTTTTCTTGAGGTGTATTTTTGGTTTGGAATCCCCGCACTTCTTATGGCCTCATTAGTGGCCACACACAATCAAAAAATTAGAGTCTATGATACTGCTACCCGAGGAGCATATATGTGTAATATTTGGTCAGCCATGGAGCCAACCTTTCCATTTAATTCCTGAGCATCCCTTAAGAACTATAGGGCTGGCTTGAGAATGGAAATCGCAACTATGATCCTCTCCTAGTGTGTAGATATTAAATTCTTTAATATTGGGAGGGTCCTAGACCCTTCTGTAGTAGTTAACTCCTAAAGGAATTGAGCTTCTCTTTCTCTAATCTTCTCCTTTATCTAATTCTTCTCTTGGAGGGTGTTTGTTAGTTCGGGGCTCAACCTTTTGACCTCTTGGACATGAGCCTGCAGAGTGGACACAATCTCCTGTTTCTCGTGTCTTTACCTTTCTACTTCTGCTTGGGATTTTTGCAGATTGTCAGAAGCTTGAGATAAGACTTTGTCCAACTCTCTCTATATGTTTACCTAAGTACATTGGTTCTTGGTGTTTGTCTAGTGCTCATTAGCAAGCTCAACTCTTAGCTTTTCAATTTCAGCATACAAATGAACCTGTTCACCTTGGGCCTCTTCAAGCAACTTGGTTGCTTCTCCTTGCTAATTTTGTATTTGTCTTATGTGAGCCATCTCAAAATATATGGCCTTGATCTCACTCTATAGCCTACTCACTATTTCCTTTACATTTATCAACTCTACTTCACACTTCTTCAATTTATTTTCCAACCTCTCGTAATTCACATATACCACCTTTTGGGTGGCCTTGGCTAGGACCACTCTGCCACATAGGTGAGTTTTATTTAAATCCAAATCCATGGATATAATGTCCTAATCTTACATCTAAATTTGTCTATCAAGCTTGGACATGAGTAGCTTCATGGTATTAATCAATAGATAATGCATCTCTTCATTGAAGCAAGCTTCAATCTTCTTGGTAGTCGGTAGTGTGGCATTCTTTAACTGTCGTTTCTTCTTTCTGGCCTATCGGGCCTAATTGGTTGCATCAAAATGTTCTAGGAGACTCTGTGGGTTGGAAATGCTTTGTTTTGCAATGGAGGCACCTGGAGGGAGACCAAAAAGGGTGGCAGAAGGAGAAACTTTGGATGTATGAGCATGAGGAGAGGAAAATGGGAGTGTTATCATGGAAAATGGTAGGATACCGAATTGAGATTGGGCAGGGGGAAAACTAGTCTGAGTGAAAAAAGACATAGGTGGAAAGAGAGATGTTTACCCAGAAGTGGATGGACATGGAATAATGGGCAACATGGATATTTTAGCTCTTTCAATGGGGTCCCTTGACAGGGTAATCAAGGAATCAATAGTGGCTGAAGTGGATGCTACTCGTTCAGTGCACGGGGTTACTTCACAAGGTTCATTGCTAAAAAAGGTTGGGGGTTCATTAAGGACCAAAATATTGGGGTTTGTAGATGGAGGACTCTTCTCTATATATGGGGGTAGAGGAGTAACCAAAGATACAAAGATATGAAGAAGAGAGGGAGTAAAACTTACCTGGGTTGTTACGGTCAAAACACTTTGTAGAACAGACTCCACTTCTTCTTATCTTTTGGTCGATGCATCGAGTGTACCTAGATCTTGGACTCGTCTCCTCTTTGCATGACTAGAATTAGTACATTCTAGTCCTTTGGCAACCAATCTTGTTGAAACCTAGCCTTTGATAACCACAACGAACCTTCTTGGGGATTGTTGGGTTCTTTTCCCTTTTCTTCAAGTAATGGCAGAGGACATGACTTGTGAGTCCCTTTTCCTCAATCCTCTTCTCCTGTTGGATTGCTGAGGGCGGGAAGCATGGTGTAGAAGCTCCTCCTCTTCAACCTCATGACTTGTCTCTAGATTTCTATTTTCAATATCAGCCTCTTGGTCATAAACCTCTTTGAACCTTTCATCATACTACTGCAATGCTCAAAATAGGGCATTGAGGCATCTCATCTCTTGTCAGAACCTCCAAAAATATTCCTTCTTCCTTTCTAACCACCCCTTGCATTTCAACTACATGTTGAGGGATTTACCCATCGAGAGATTCTTTTGATACTCTACCTACACTACATTGAAGTTCATCCATGCTAGTTGTTTGAATGGTATGTGAGCCAAGTCTATGTATACTTATAGCCTTTCCTGAGTTAGATTCTTCCTTGACTCAAAATATTCCCAACTCTCATGTTTCAAAGTGAACTGCTTTGCCGAATTATAGTCCCATGTGTCACAAATAAGAACCAAGCCTAGGATCACTAGTAGGTTTGTAAGATCTCCCTCCACCTTCCACCTTGTCAGTATTACTTGACTATTGGAAATGCTAAAGGGGGTTGGGTAAAGCCCTATCTTGTTCCTGTTGGTGCCATAGGAATTGTTGGAAAGGGTTGCCTAACGGAATGCCTCCAATGCAAAAACTCTATCTATTAGAAATTTGGGGATTTTGAAAGGCTCCTCAATGAGACTAAGGAATCTGATAAATGTAAAATCCTCACCCAAGAAATAGTCCACCAGAGTCGGTGAAGTCTTCGTCCATTACAAGATCTTGGGAGAGAAACAACCTATAGGGCATGGCAACAAGTCTTGAAGTATTGGCCTTAGAAAATAATCTACAAACCAACAATAATTCCATGTTCTTGAAAGCACATAAGTCCATACAAAAACTAGTTGATATAAACTCTTTGCATCAAACCTAAACACTGGAAAATTTTTCTCCAAAATCTTATAATTTTGATGCAAAATCAAGTGAGCCAAAAAGGACGAATACCTAAATTTATACTCAGTATCATAGTTCTTCAATTGTTCTAGCATCCCTCTGGCTAATACATCAAAAAAAACATAGTACTTCTAAATTTTCTCCTTTTTAAGCATAAAATCTAATCCCATCTTAAAGGAATGGACATCTTCATCATCATCAAGGCCGTAAACCCAGGCTAGCATTGAGAAGATAGACTATGTGTCTTTCTTGAACTTTTTATAAGCAAGAGGAAAGAAAAATGACCTCTCTCCAGCTTTTCCTCTGTCTCATCCTCACAAAAGCTTCCCTTCTTGGTTATGGGTTCCTAAAAAGCTTCCATTTCTTCCTCATCAAAGCATTCAATGCCAAAATTTGTAGAGATACATAACATATCCCATATGGCTATTGCAGAAATTGTAACCTTGATCTTGCTACCAGCAATAACTCTTGTATGCTTGTTGAATCTTTTGGAACATATGTCCACCAAATCCAAGATAGGGTGTACAGAGGGCAACATGAATTGTAGAAAACCATAATTCCAGAGCTGAGACACGAAACCTTCAGATGACCCATGCTGCATCATTCTTTGTAATGCCCACTCCCTAACACTTTTAGGGTTAGTTTCCAACTTTGGGTTGAAAATTTCATCGATGAAATCCTACACCACCTCTGTCTTGAAATTTTGATTCAACTATACTAATTTTAAAAATTCAAATGACTGTTCTTCTAGAATTGGGGCATTGGTGAATGAATTCCTCCCAAAGATATTGACATAACGCAACCTTTTAGATGAGGCTCCAGCCTTTCTACTAGATGTTGATGCTTCCACCATGGCTATGCCAAAAAGTTGTAGAGTTTCATAAACAGAATGACCACTTTCCTTTTTTCTACTTAGAAAAATATGCTTTTGGGTGTAATTAATTCCTTTGCACATACATGCAGTTAAGGCTATTTCATTACTGCTAGTCTATTAAACGTTGCCATCAAGGCGATACATGTGAATTTGGGATCAGTATTCCTTGATAAACACGCTTAAGTAATGCAAGGTGCTTTTGAAAAGATGCGCCTATTTAATTTTTCAAAACTTAACATGTTAATCCATGTCTTTTCACATAAGTGAGCTAGTTAGTATTGATGATGGAAAAGGACACATGTCGATGATCGGTAAATGTGAGCATTTACTCTCAATGCCCAAATTTCTTTCTCAGAACCTCTTGTTAGATTTTCCATATGATTCATCTCCTACCATGTGGCTGCCTTAGTATTTTCTCTATTGTCATTTGGCCAAAAGTTGGCTTCACATTAGTTGGGTTTGTCGATACATCTTTTCTATATATAGCTATGCCACCTTATTGAAATATTCATTTGAAAGATAGTTTTTAAGTTTAGCAAGCTTTCCCTACTATCTTTCGTTCCACTACAATCTACTACTTTATCATAATGTCAGTTGGTGTAGGCACTCCTATTCATATTCTACCATGGAGGCCACAATACTCCTTCATGGGGGAGGTCACCTGTGATAGAATTAAGTGTATAGTGAAGAAGTGTGGCTGCCTCGTTCTCGTTGCATTCCAATGGGTAGTTGGCTTCGACTACCTTGAATATGAGAACTAGTTGAGAAGCAACTACAATGTTGTTTCTCACCTTGTCGCCTCCCTACTCAACCTAAAAATTTCCAAGCCCATGATAATTGAATTGTGCCACAAGATGTTTGACTCTATACTACTAGAAGGACTCAAAAAAATCATGCAAGTGGTTATCCCTAGTGTTGGGATTTTGAGTGCCATGGATGTCCATAGACACATCGATTATGAGATAGATGTAGCCTAGTTTCCTTTCCTTACTAACTTCCACACCTCGATTTTCTATTCCTTGTGTACTCCTAGTCAAACATATTTTTAAGGGAGGTTAAACCTCAAGGAAGCTTATTTCCTTTTAGCTAGATAACTCGCTCTTCAGGAGATTCTACTTTGGGTTGTGGATTGTCAGAAGCTCTTCTTGATTTTTGTAAAAGGGAAGCGATCAAAAAATAATCTTCAAATATCTACTAGTTTTTATCTTTGTCAAGGATTGTTGGTTAGACGATGATTTTTACTACATTCCTTTTTCTTGTTGAATCAAAAACTAGTTCAAATTGTGAACTTATTGAAGCCATTTGATTGATGAATTTTTTTTGAGATTGGGGAATGACTTGTATATTTAAAGCTTCAAAACTCTCAATCAGATCCCATATATGATGTTTGTACAATTTCATTCTTATATTATTCATAGCTGCTTGTCCACAGACCTAGCTCACAACTAACTCTAAATCTTTGAACGCTTACATTCTCTTTACGCCCATTCACTCTGCAAGAATCAAACCATGAACCAAGGCTTCATATTTTGCATCATTATTTGAGTACGAGAATTCAAAATTAAAAGCCTCAAGGGTCTTTGATCTTGTTGGGGACACTAATCAAACACCTGCTCTAGATCCATCTTTGCATTTGGTGCCATCAAAATATAAGTTCCAAAGATAGTTGTCACCTAGATCATCACATTCCTCTCAATGCTTCAGCTATTTCAGAAAGACTTGATCATCATCGAAGATCATATAGGTACCTAGTCCCATTGCATGAAATTTGTTGAATGGGTCATATTTGATGAATTGGTTGAGGAGGACCTCCTCTTTAGGAGTTTTATCACTTGTTTATTCTTCGTCTTCCACCATCTCTAAACAATATCTCTCTTTGTGAAAAGAAGGTATGTATTGTTTCAAAGTGTAGGAATCCATTGTCTACTATGTGTTCTAGATGCAAAGATTTGAACAATATTTTCATCTTCACCCCATTCTTGGTCCTCAATATTAGGTGGGACCAATCAACTTCCAAAAACCTTCCAAGCTTTACAGTGAAATCTCTTGAGAGACACATTTCGAAGACCAGGGAAATTTCTATCACCACTATTTCTTATGTGACCATTTGGATTGGACATGAGAAGAGGGTTAAAGAAAAATATTTGATGTGGTTGACAGTCGAAACCTTCTTCCCATATAATTGCATGATTCCCCTCTCAAGGGGATCATACTTAAGTTTTCGGGCATCAACCACTTGCTTTAGCATGACCATTGTACTAGCTCCTGAATAAATCATTTTATTATGCAAAATTTAATTCCCCACAATGATTGTTAAAAAGAAACGTATGGGATTTTTCTTGCTTACCTCTTTCTCCTTTGCATTATCCACATAATTCATGTAAATTTCAAAACCTACTCCTCTTGCAACTATAGTCAGCATGGTTGAGGATGTGATAAAGCTTATTGTACATATTCTCCCATGACCCTTCTTTTGGATCTTGTGTTGTAGTATGACTGTACTTGTGAGGCACTAGTAGTTAGAGTTTCATTCTTGAATATTGCATCTTCTTCCTCCATCCATGAAAATAGTACTTGATCAAGTGCAATATCCAACTCTCACTCTAAATATATTCCTTTCATTTTCACTTTAAAGAAGACATTTTCCATTTCAAGGGACTCATATTCTTCCACATTCAAGAGTGTGCCCTTATTTCTTTGTTTTTCTATCTCCTACTGCATATTTCCCCTCAGACAATTTCGAGGCATGTGACTATCACTTCATGGTAAGCACCATATGTTCTCACCTTCCTCCAAGTTATTCTAGCCTAGGATTAACTCTTTAATCTAGCTATCCTTGATTGCTTGTAGCAGCATAGTGACTAGGACTATTTGGTTTGCAGATGTTGTTTGTTGACCTCCTCCTCTTGCGGGCCCTTGGTATGCATTCTATTGATAGGATGACCTTCCCCATAATAGGTCTGATTGGCATGCTTTGGAGGTGTCGCTTGCTATATTTTGATGAGAACTAACTCATTAGCAAAAAACCATATGAGACTCTTCATATCATTGATGTCTGCTCCTAGACTGGAAGAGCCCAATGTGCTCAGTTGTGCGGTGGGGTACACATACATGGATTGTGGCAAGGCCAATGTCACTACTTGTGTAGCAGAAGTGCTTGGAGTAGCTTCTTCCCAAGGACCACTGAATATTTCTATGAATATAGGCATTAGAGGTCATGGAGGAAGATTTCCAATGTTGATCAAATTGTTTTCCACATGCACAACCAACTTGTATGTGTCGAGTAAGATATCCCCTCCCATAAAGGTTATCATAATTGCAATTTCTGAATTGAAAGCCTTCAGGTAGAACATAAATTCCATTGTAGCTAGTGGTCAAGTAGTCATAGGGATCCTTTTCCAGTTTTTGTGAAACCTGGTATTGAAGTCTCTCATGCCCTCTTGTAGGTATCTTTTGATAGTGATTAGTTGAAATAGTAATGAAGAGTGATCTCCCTTCTTTGAGAGGCATTCGAACAACCTTTCTCCAAGTTGGTCCCAGGAGCAGATATGTTGTAGGTATGAGCAAGTTTGGTGGTGTTGTCATTAATATTGTCATTGATTTCAACACTATTCAATATGTTGCAGATTGACATGAATAGTTGAGATAATGCTGAAATGTTGTGAGTACATTGAGCTATCATTTTAGTATTGCAGATGTGATGGTTTGGTGAGTTTCCAAGTTCTTTTGAGAAAATTAAATAAAGACAAGAATTCAGAAGGTTGAAAGTGTTTAGATTGTGCTCCAATATGTGCTCCGCATTTATCCTATGTTGTTCCTATGCTTGTGTGGGTCTGAAGGCTTGTTAATGAGAATTTAGTGGTGATATATCCCAAGTTTTAGTCTCTAGTCTGATGGTGTGTGAGTTATGATCATTGGTATGTGAACTTCTCTAGCAAAGTTGGTCTTTTGTGGACTGTGAGAAATAATTTTGCTCTGCAGTCCTCTGTTGTTTTTTTTTTCAGATCTTTTGGATCTTGGATACGTCTTGTGAAGGTCTTTTCCATCCTTTGGCAAAGAAGTTCAAATTTTGGTAATCTGGAAGTCATGTTTCTATATTCTAGTATAGGTTTGCATAGTTTGGATGATCTAGTGAGAGGTATTCAGTGTATAAACTATATTGTTTTGTTGTGGACGTATCTAAAGAAGTTTAAGATGACATCTCATGCATATTGAAGTGTGTTGAGGTGTCCATGTGTCATCTTCTTGTTGGGAAATGTGTGCATCAATGTTTTTTTATTTTTTCATTAGCTTTCACTGACCTAATGTTTACACTTCATTCAAAGAATAAAATTTAATTGAGGAAGTTTGTATAAGGTTCAAGAAAATAATTTTATTGGTCCACTCTTATTCCTTTCCACTATGGGAATTTTGAGTTGCTAACCTAATTTGAATTTATGAAACAGGTTATTTTGTGGTTGAATTTGGTAAATGTTTCTAAGGTTGAGAATGGTATAAATGCAAGTTGAATTGTGAAGAGTTGTATGATAGTGTTATGCAAAGTGATGGAAGTAAGCCACAAATCATAAGAGCAGAAGTGTGTGTGTGTGAGTTGTGTTGAAGATAGTGATATAAGGGTTTTTTTAATCTTGCGAATGTGCTTTAATTATAGTGGTGGATCTTTTTATTCTCTTTTGTATCTGTAGGAAGTGAGTCTCCATGTTGGAAAGTGAGTCCTTTTGGTACGTAATGAGCCTTTGTATTTGGAAAGTGAGTCCTCTTTTGGGTAGTGAGCCCTTAGTAGTGAACCTTTGTATTCAATTTATAATCTGTGTACTATGAGTTAACCCTCACTATGGTTTTTTCCTTATTGGTTTTTCTACGTAAAAATTTGGTGTTCATTGTGTTGATTTACTTTTTTTTATTTTTGTTTCATGCTCATACTTAATAATAGAATAGTGTGGTTGAAGAATTGATAAGTGATAAATTTTTAAGTTTGAACTTGTGTGACAACTAATTCACTCTCCCATCTCAATTGTCCTCTACCTATTTAATAATTGGTATTAGAGCTTTTTGCTCCTTGTGTGGAGATTAACTGCTTAAGGAAGATTTGATGGCTCATGATTTGGCAATCCCTATGTTTGATGGAACTGACTACAATGATTGTAAGGGATGGATGAGAGGATATAATATCTCTCTTAGTTTCAAGACCTAGAAGGCTATTAAGAATAAGTATACACTTCCATCCGGTGGTGTTAATTCTATGGATGAGATCTCTGCTTATGAAGAAAATGAGAAGGTGAAGTATACGATTTGTAGTGGATTATCTAAAAATGAGCGAGTTAAGATTAATTCTCTAGATACTACATATGAAATATGGAAGAAGTTGGAAGACATGTATGAAGGAAATGAAAAGGTGAAATTGACAAAGAGGCTAGCGACAAAGCGTAGATTTATGAACCTGAAGATAGAAGATGGTGAAGAATTTACAAGTTTCTTTCAGAGAGTTGAACTAGTAGAAAATGAAGTTAGAAATGAAGGAGGAAAACTAGCAGATGAAGATATAATCAAGAAGATCCTGATCACTTTACCAGAATGTTACAGTGAAAAGATCTATGTTATTGAAGAAATGTATGATCCTAAGAAGTACACTCTGGAAGAGTTGTTCGACACCCTGCAAGCATTCAAGATAAGGAAGTTTTAGAAAGAATATAAGATAGAAGAAAAGATAGAAACAACATTTAAGGCGTTGAAGATTGAAGAACCAGATAGCGATGATAAAGAGTTGGAAGCAAACTTCACCAGGAAATTGAAGAAAGGTACTAAAAAATATAAAGGTATGTTACCCTTTAAATGTTTTAGTTGTGGTAACATTGTTCATTATGCTTCAAGATGTCTGAATAGGGATACACATAAAATTAACAAGAATTATAAGGATAAGGATAGGAAGATAAGAATTATAAGAAGTTGTACTATGTTAAGGAAGAGTCAGGTATTTCTGATGATGAATCTGAAAATGAGGTTGATGATAGTGAATGCTTATTGTTAGCTATGGAAAGTAAATATGTATCCACTAACTCTGGAAAATGTGTAAGTAAGAGGGCTCGGGAGGTTAAGAAGAATAGGATGGAAGGTACTTTGGTTACCTCTTTTCATGCAAGACAGGATGAAGACTACTGGGTAATTTATAATGGATGTTCAAATCCCATGACCAGAGATAATAGTAAGTTCACTAAACTTCAAAAATATGATGATGGTTTAGTCATGTTTAGTGATGATTCAAGAGCTAATATGTATGGTAAGGGTTCAATAAGTTTTGATGGAGTGCATAATACTGATGATGTATATTATGTGAAGGGTTTGAGGCATAACCTTTGAGTGTTGGTCAGATGTGTAGCAATGGTTTTAAACTTGTGTTTCAGAACAATACCTGTGAAATCAAAAAAGGATCTAGAAATGGAGATATGATTCCTATAGGAAGAAGAAATCATGGAAACATCTATTAGTTGAAGGAAGTTGATGGTCATTTTATTTTATCTCAAATAAGTGAAAGTTGGTTATGGCACTAGAGAATGGGACATGTGAACTTTGATAACCTAGTCAAGATCAGTGCTAAGGAGATTGTTTGAGGACTACCTAGAATCACAAGACCTGCTAATGCTATGTGCAGAAGTTGTCAATTGGGGAAGCAGATAAGATGTAGCTTTAAAGGAAAATAAAATTCTACTACCGAAATGTTGAAGTTGATTCACACTAATCTTTGTGGTCCAACCAAGACCAGAATCCTAAATGGAGACAGGTACTTTATGTTGCTTATTGATGATTATACTTGAATGACATGGGTTGCTTCTCTTAGAGAAAAGAATCAGGCCCTGGATAGGTTTAAGGTATTCAAAGAAAGAGTGGAAAATGAAGTAAATCTAAAAATAAAGTGTTTAAGATCTAAGATAGAGGTGGTGAATTCACTTCTAGTGAATTTAATACATTCTGCAAGAAGCATGGCATAAAAAGACAATTTTTTGCATTGAAAAACCCATAGCAAAATGGAGTAGTTGAAAGGAAAAATATGACAATACATGAAGCTGCTAGAACTATGATGAAAGAGTCCAATGTACCAGATGCATATTGGAGAGAAGCGATACATACTATTGTTTATATTCTTAATAGAGTTCATATTAGACAGAATAGCACAGGCACCTTTTGAGTTATGGACTGGTAAGACTCCTACTGTGAAATATTTTAAGGTATTTGGAAGAAAATGCTATATTAAAAGAGATGATAAAAATCTTGAAAATTTTGATGCTAGATGTGATGAAGGAATTCTTGTGCAATTTTTATAAACACACCCTACCAAAAGCAAGGACCCTATTTTGCTTGTTTGGTTTCTTTTTTTGCCTTAGGGTCCTAACCTTTTCCCCTTAAGGGATAGGTCTCTTGGTCTTGGTCTTGTTCCACCCATGGTGCTTAACGATTAATCAACATTTTAAATGCCTTATTCCAACATCACAATGGTAGCCTAACTCCTGGACAATTCACCCTTGCTTGAGATTTTGATTCAAAGGTAAAATTGGTTAAGTATGGAAACATTTTGGTAATTCTAAGGTATCTCATATTTTACCCAAGCCTCATTCCGGCCGGAAAATCCAACCTCCCTCAATTTTTCTAAGTTCGTGCCACCTTCACATACCCGAGGTTTTAAGGAATATTTTAATGCATTTAATGACAAGCATTTATGGCACAAAATGGGGATATATTTGTAATATGCTATTCATTTTGGTCATTTTTCTTGATGAAGAGTTAAAATATTGGGAGCTTGCTTTTTCCTCCATTTACTGAAGCTAAGAGGTAGGGTTGTGCTCTCCATTTGATCACTTTAGGATCATTGAAGGTCTCAGTCGTAGGTCGTCGTCATGTTTTATTTTCTTCCTATGTGGCATTCAAAGGTTGGTCTTTTCAATTTCTTTTGATCAATTTCATTTAATCTTCTCCTTAATTGTGATTTCTTGCAAGTGGATGTTCAATTATCAAGTTAAAGAGTTTCATTTTATCATTTCTTGCTTTGATATTGGGGACTTCTTGTTCTTCAAAGTGCACTCAATAGGGTTTCGTTATTGAGTGTCTCTAGCATAGACGAAGGTGATTTGGTATAATTGAATATCTTTAAGATATCTCCTCTATATTGGGTTTGCATGATTGATATCAAGATTTTTTTAGTTTTCTTTGTTTTCAAGTCAACTTAGGAACCCTAAATTTCCCAAAACCCTAGTTTCCGGTAACGTATTTGATCAAAGAAAGGTTAAATGATATCAAGTGATAGTTATTTAGGGTTTTGGATATTAATCATTTAGGATTTTCATTGATTTAAATTTGAGTGAATGGATAATTTAAAAATTGGGCGAATTGAACACTTAGTAAAATCATGCATTTGAGTGACATGCTCAGGAGTTTTGAGGTAGCTTGGATTATCTAAGCCTTAATTCACTTAGAAAATTTGAGCCCCCTCAGATTTTTTGGATCAAGTTCCCTTTTAAAATCCTTAAATCCCAAATGACAAAAGCCTTAAGTATTAGGTTGACTCATGTACCATGTTTGCATTTAGTGGGTTCAAAACATCTAGAAATGCTCGAATGTCAAAAAAAGTTGAGCATATTATTTGCATGATGAATTCGGCCTCAATGAATGTGATTTGCACTAAGACTTCGAAAAGGCTAACACTTGTATTTGATTGATCATGACAAGTAACTTAATTTTACAAAACTATCCCATGTTGGCAAATTGAAATGAGCTCCAATGGTTGAAATTTTGGGAATCTAAGCCTACTCAGATTACCTGAGATTTAGTCTGGCTGGGAATCCGAGCTTGCTCAGATTACCCAACTTTTGTTCATTTTGTTTCAAAATCTCAATATTCATGATGAAAAATTTTGCACAATGGGATTATATGATCATTTCATTGAATATTGGTTGAATTGAGTATCATTTTGATTCAATGGCATTATTATTGCATACATTGGTACTTTATGGAATTAATATAATGTGTTGCATTGTTATTTTCCATTTTGGTGATTTTGGTATTTTCTAATAGATGTAGGAAAAATTGAGTCCCGATGAGGCATCTAAGTCAAATACTGCTTTGGTACAAGAGGAGGTCAAAAGAAGAGCAGAAAGGATGAAGTATGATTTCAAGGGCATATGGCTAGAGTCGAAGATTTCATCTGCTTGGTCAAAGATTGTTGATACAAACATGGAACATGAGGATTAAAATGACTTTCAACAGAGATTGTATGGAAATTCACCAACTCAACTCACTCAGATCCTCATTCATACTAGATTGGCTCAAGCAGAAGGGTTCCCACCAACACAAATTTTTCTAGAGCTAGTTTTAGAGTGTGCAAATGACTATGAATCTAGAACAAGGATTGTAATTGGGCGACAAGGTAGAGTCATGGATAATCTTATTGAAGAGTCCATTGCAGGGGTTTTTAATATTTCCTCACATTACAAGCTTATTGAGGAGATTAACATTGTGGAAGAAATGAATTTTTATGATGAAGACCCCAATAGGACCTTGGAAATCATGAACAACTCCTAGATATTGAAGCCAAAACCACACTACTCTAAGTTTCCCATATAATTGCATAGGAGTGATTTCAACATGGAGTATCTTGATATTATCACTCTCCTAGGAAGAGTAATGTGAGTAGAAGAAGGTCACATTTTCCAAAATTGGATGTTCTACCCCATCACACAAATTGTGGCTAAAAGCATTATCATTTGGCTAGAATCATAAGAAACAACTCGGATGCCCAACTGAGAAGTGTATAGGATATCAATAGATTCACCATGACTTCATATCTTGTCTACATGTTGGCAAGCAAGACTAAGTGTAAAGGTCTCAGTTGGAAAGGGACTATAGGAAAAGATAGGATATGGGACATATATTGACAACTCCAACATAAAACAAGCAACTATAGGAGAGCCAACAATGCTTTCTTTATGTATTTTCCTAGGTTGTTGTAGGATTCTCTCCATATGAGGATTTTTTCTGATGCCATGGGCTTAATCAAATAGTATGGTGAATAGTTTATTTAGTTTCAAAGGTTCACATACATCTGGATACAAGGATGTCCTATTGTTCCACTTAGACTACCAAGGTATCCAACAAATAAGCTCTTAATGCTAGAATTGACAAGGAAATAGAAGAGAAGGAAAAGCTACATAAGCAATTGAATGGTGTTTAAAAATATGTCCAACACCTAATGAAGCCTCTGCAAGCTTGTACTAATGGTAGTTCATCAATTCCAGAGGGATTTTTACCCATGGAAGTTGTGTCAGAAATAGAGAAGTTAAAATATTTTGTGCACAATACACATGAATGGCTTTAGGAAGTGAGTTAAAGAGGGGATGAATCAATTGAAAATATTTTTGGTATCTATGCCAAGGTAGCTGAATTCTTTGAAGTTACCTCCTAGTTTTTTATAGACTGTAATAAGATTGATGAGTCGACTATTGACGAGCTGAAGAAGATCCTATAGGTACCTTAGGAAGACTTGGAAAAGATGAACATATTCTAGTATGATGAAATTGGTAAGGTAAAGGAGTGGATAGAAATTTGGAACTATAGAAAATAACTCCTTACTAATGCTTCAAATAAGATAATGAAGCTACAAGGAAAAATGAAGGAGATATACAATAGTTGCATTAGTTTTCTGGAGATAATGATGGGGAGGATAAATTTTGGTAAGAAAAACATGAAAATTTGTAGGTTAGAAGCATGGTGGCATGAGATATATGCTCCTTTTGATAGTGCACCAATTGATAAAGATAATTTGGAGGATGTAACCATATACATCTCAAAGTTGGACAAATATAATGAGTTACATGTGGAATGGAAAAAACAATTCCAAAATATGTTGATGAATTAAAAGTTCATAAATTAAGAAATAAATTTATCCCAATTCAAAATCTAAAAGATGTGAAAGAGATATTGGACAAATTCAAAGAACTATCTAACAATTTAGAGGCCAATTAAGAGGGAGAAAACAACCAGCTTGTAGGCCCCTAGGAACTTGTGCTAATCAAGTGACTTCATTTCCAGAAAGAACAACCTCAAATTTTGTAACTTCAAGAAGGAATGTTTCTAGAATGGTCTAGGCCGACCTAGAGTTAGTTACAAGCATTTAATTGAATTTTATTTTATTGAAAAAAATATCTAGGCCGACCTGCTGGGCTGACATAATCATGCAAACCCTAATTCTAGGCTGACTAAATGTTATTGTCCCGAAATTGAGGCTCCAACTTCATTTTTAAGGGTTAGACATAGTTGGAATAGTGAAAACTGAGCTAGGAGTTAGTATTTTCTAAGAGTGAGTGTTGAAACATTGTGGATATTTGAATTGTTGCAAACTTGGGTGATTCAATATAAGTAAAGACATTGTTATTTGGTGTTCTTTCTTGTGTTATGCACCTTGCATGGTTCTTGTTACCCTAGATCTTTGAAAATTGCTTTGAAGTAGTGATTGCATGTTAGATTTTAGATTTAGATGTGATGCAATTGTGTTAATGATTTGATATTGGATGTGTTTCAGAAATCCTCGATCCATAATTTTAGGATCTTATTGATTGTAAGTTGTTATGTAAAGTTATCTTGGGCCTAAAATTTGTGTGATAAGTTCAATTGTAGTTATTTATTCATTTCAATTACAAAATAAGATTGATTTATGTGAATGATTCATGATTATAAAATCTTTATTTCCTCATAAGATTGCACTATTTCTGTGAGATTGCAAGTTTAATTTGGGTTAAACAGGAATTGGTTTTGAAGGATTGGTCCACTTTGGATATTAGATTGTTTACACAATTGGTCTTAGGAATTAGTTAGTTTTAGAAATCTCTCTAACCCTTTATCTTTCGTTATTTCTTTTAAAATATGTGTTAGTTTTAGGTTTAAGAGCATCAATATATTGCAAGATTTGATGTATTTGAAGTCTCCAATATTTGTTTTGTAAGGTCCCTTGTGAGTACCAACATTTTCGCATTTATCATTGAGTTGTTTTTACATATTCAAGACCTGGCATTAGAGACCTTGGGGTTATCTCTTGAGGCTTGCTAATACATATTTACCTTTTAAGAGATATAGGATATTATATTATGTTTGAGTTGTTGTGTAGAAAACACCATCAACAGATTCATGCTAGAAGGAGGGCCTGAATAAGAAAGCTAGAGAGTTTCTTATCTAAAATTTCTCCTCAGAGATTTCGAAGAAGAACCAGATCTACACTAGGGGAGAAAGATTTCAAAGAATTACAATCCCCTATTAGGTCAAGGAGGACTAGAAGAAGGGGAGAGTCGTCATCTACCCCACCCTTTCCATCCTCTCTATCATCTTCACCCTCATCCAACTCATCCTCATCTGATTCTAAGGCCATTCCCATTCAACAACCCCAACTAGTTGTTAATCAACCACTACCACTTCCACCACCACCAATGGCTTCCTTGGAAAATAACCCATTACCCTTGTCCTTTAACAACTACAATATCATGCCAAAGAATCCTAAAAATTTTTAACCCCAACTAGTTGTTAATCAACCACTGCCACTTCCACCACCACCAATGGATTCCTTGGAAAATAACCCATTACCCTTGTCCTTTAACAACTACAATGTCATGCCAAAGAATCCTGAACATTTCTACTCCAAGTTTCATATCA
>VDFB02270651.1:789235917-789250482 GCA_007258455.2 Sequoia sempervirens
CTTCCATGGGACCATTGTCCACAATAACACTATTAGAAGTATTAGATGATGTTGTAGGGACTTTATGATTTCTGTCATATCTGAGGCCTATATTCCTTAACAGCTTTGATACATCAATAGGTTGCAACCATCCCTGCTATTCCTTACCTAGGCCCCTGCCTTGGTAGTTATACTTTTCTGTGAACTTAGCTGACCAAGGGTATACTTCTTGAAAGTATTCCTTTAGAGGTGGATCCGGTTAGGGTTCTTCATGGTATACCCATTGACTGATATCTTCTTCTGGTGCATCTGTCTTTATACTAGTAGACTAGAATGTGGTGGTGGGGATCTTTTTAACACTGAAGGTGATGGTCTTGTCTTATTTTGGAGTAGCCTACGAAGGTTGTTCCTACATGTCTAGTGATGGTGGCATGGTTTCCACATTTAGGGTTGTATGAATTTCATATTCACCACACCCTTTGTCAATGATTGGAACTTTGGTGACTGCAGGATTGGTGGCGAGAGATGGAGTGGTTGTCGTGGTGGATGGTGGATTGGAGGATGATGACTAAGATGCCCCCATTTCAACCCCAGGACAATAATGTAAATGGGGAAATGATGCTTCTAAAGCATGGAAATATTCAAATGGTTTTGGGTTGACATAAATGGTGATCTCTTGTCCATTAATCGAGAATTTTAGGCACTAATGGTATGTGGAGGGGATGGCTTGCATGGCATGGAGCAATGGGCGGCCGAGGAGGAGATTATATGGTAATTCCATATCAAGGACATGACAAGTAGTATATTGAACTATAGGTCCAACCTAAATAGGAAGATTGATAATCCCTTCAAAATTTCTTTTTGCATTGTCATAAGCCCTGATAGTGATGATTTGATTACTCAAATCCGCTTGAGTATACCCCACCTATTTTATGAATTTTAGAGTGCATAGATTGAGGGTAGAGTCATTATCTACCAGGACCCTTTTTATTATGATGGGAAACAAGGACTTCAATGTGGAAGGGATGGTTGTGATTGGCATCAATATTTGGCATGTCATGTGTGGGATCGATGTCATTAGGTACATGGGTTTCCTGTAAGGCTCTATTGAGAATTTCTTGATGTACAGGAGAAGACTTAAGTAGATCCAAGATTAATATCTGAGCAGGGGTCTTTCCTAAGTGATCAAGAATTTTGTACTAAGAATTTATAGGATTTGATTAGGCAGATGTGGAGGCTGCTGGGACAGTAATGTGGGATCATCGTGAAGTGACAACACATTGGGGATCTTTAGCTTTAACATGTATCATAGACACATGGGGTTTTACCTGCTCAATGTAATGGACAATGCCATCATAATTGAGGGGTACATTTTATAGCTTATATTATTTGTGTTGTTTTCTTGGGGATTGTTGCCAAAGATGCTTGCACCTTGATTATGGTTGGGGAAGGAGTTTTCATATATCTGCAATTGATCATTAGATGATGATCTTGACTAGTGTCAACTTTGATATCTCCTCAATCGATAAGATCTTGGACATAGTTTTTGAGACCTTGAACTTATTCAGAGTGTGTCCTTTAATTTTATGTAATTCAAAATATTCATTCGCCCTAAACCAGGCTATTTTAGGCTTGGATTCATCAAGTGGTTTGGTGATAGGGTACATGATCGGATAGTTGACCTACAACAACTTATTGAAGATGACACTCAAGGGTTCTCCTAATTGAACATACTGGCATTTTTCATTCCCTTGACTGTTCTAGTTTGACTATTGAGGAGGACAAGACACCCCCTTGTGGCACGGATATGGCATTAGGTACAAATGATTGTTGTCTATGGGATGTATTGGCCACCTGAACATGTTTAGTGTCAGTGACATCATCATTTACTTCATTTTTGTTCTTGTTCCAATAGCGAGACTTATCACCAGATGGCCTTTCTCTATCATGGCGGTGTATCTTGATGTGACCTTTGGCAACAAGGGCGCATTCAAGAATGGGTCCCTTTTCCACTATCTCAGTGAAAGTGGTGACATAGTGTAACCTAAAATTATGAGCCATGTTGGGATGAGAGTTCTCCACAAAGAGTGTGACCATGTCTTTCTCTTTGAGAGGGGTTTTCATTTGGATCGCTAGTGTATGCCACCTTTGAAGGTAGCTAGCAAAGGTTTCACCTTCATGTTGCTTCTCTTTGAGGAGATCCAAGGTATTTTTGTCCTTCTCCAGATTGAAGGAGAAGTAAGAAATAAATTTTTCTGAAAGATCTGCAAAGGATTTTATGGACTCTCATTCTAGACTCATGAACCATTTTAGGGAATTTTTAGTCAGGATATGTGGGAACATGTGCAAGAGATAGTTGTCATTGTACATAAATTCCTGACACTGGGAGTAAAACTCTTGCAAATGGGACTTTGGATCTTTGTTTCCCTTGTATCTGTTGAACTTGTCTATTTCAAAGTGTTTAGGGAAGGGGATCAATGAGATGGAGGGATCAAATGGATAGGGACACATGTCTTCAAATTTGAATGATTATTTGCTAGTCCCAGCTTGAAGGTCTTTTAGAGTGGCTTTGATTTCTAATAGATCTGAGTTGACTGGTGGCGTGAGAGCCAAAGATGGATTAGATGGATATGGATGATAGGATGATGAAGGATCTTACTGAGATAGTGTCTGAAGGTTGAGGTATGGATTTTGATAGTGAGACGATGATATCCCTTGCTGGTATGCCAAGGTATTTTTTTGGTACTGGGGTTGTTGTTGCAAGATATAGTGCGGATTTCTTTGATAAAAATGCATAGTAGGATGTTGAGGAGGTTGAATGTGGTGTTGCGGATTGGTTTTCTCGTACTGAAGGTACTGCTATGACTATTGGGAGGCCACATAAGGTGGTTGTTGTTGGGACCGCTATTGGTCATGGTAATAATAATGTTGGGGAGGTTGTTGATGTGATGTCAGGTGTTGCATGGGTCGAGACGTGATTTTGTGTTGTGGTTGAACTTGCAGACGTAGAATGGATGTGAGGAACAAAGATATGGTCTGAGCGGGAAGTTGGGACAGATTGCCTTGAGATTGGTGTGGTGGTTGTTGTGAAGAGATCAAGGGGTTATGCGGGGGTTGTTGTCGACGAAGCGGCTGAGATAATGTAGAGGCATTTTACATAGGCAGTTGTTGGGTACCCAAGGGGACATTTGGTTGGGATGTACCTTGTGGTGATAGTGGAGGTGGAATGTTAGATTGGGGGGGCTGTTGAGATGCATACAAAGGTGACGGTAGGTTTGTGGCCTCAAGAGGTGGAGGCAATGCAGTAAAAGGGATGCCCACAACATTGATGGGAGGTTGATTTGAAAGGGGTGGTGCTGTCAACATTAATGGTGAAGGTTGTGGAACATTTTGTGGCATGTCATAGGAAAAAGTATTGTTGGGATTAGTTGCTTGAGGATCCCCCATGATTGAGATTGTGGCATGTAGGGGATTGTTAACATGATGCAAAATGGCATTGTTGAATTCAGGTTGGTGCCAACCCTCGATTGGAGGAACATTGGGGATGTATGAACTACCTGGTGCATCTTGTGAATATTGAGGTATGTTAGATGTGGAACTACCATACTTGGATAGGTCGATACCTGATGCAGTTTTGACACCTTTTTCATTTAGGTGGGCCAATATTTCTTCCCCATGGTTTTCGAGCAGGTGATCTGTCATTTGCACATTGATAGGGTTACTAAAGTGTTCTTCAAATGTAAGTTCGGGTTGATTGACTATGTTCTCATCACTAGGTGGCGATGTGTTTTAACCATCAATATTGGATTATGATGATGTACCATTATGAGGAACTCGAGGGATATTCATACCGTTATTGGGATCTTGTGAGACATTAGTTGTGTTGTTGGGATCTTGAGGGATGTTTGGTTGAGAATTTTGTGCTTGTTGCTCGACCATTTTCCTTGTCTGTGACTGGGTCTAAATGAGCATGCAAGATGATAGGATGAAAGGATTAACTTGATTCAGTGACGGATTAGCTGACAAAGAGGTGGCTCAATAGGATTGGTTTAGATGATTGATTCGACCAAAGCAGATTTGTTTGATGAGATCAAATTGGATTGATTGGTAAACAATTGGCCAAATTGGATTGGATTGGATAGATTGACTTGGTGATTGATGATATAAAGATTGGATTGGATTGATGATCAATTGGTAGGATGAATGATGATGACCAAAATCCAAAACCGAGCTCAAGAGTGATCCTTGGTAACACTAGGTGTTGATTAGTTGACTAAAGGGTGGATGTATGATAACGACACAGAATCCAACTTCAGATAGAAGTTGATTGATTGGGCCGACGAGGATGAATGACTTAGGACAGATGAAAATCCTATGTTGATTGTGATAGATGATGATTAGAGACGAACACCTAGGTCAATTTTGATAACTACTTTAACAAATTATAATGAAATACCAGTGATTTGAAATGGGGAAACGATAACCAAAATGAGGAGGATGAATGAGTGAACGTAGGTTCAAAATGGATGAATGAATACTTTGAATGGGTGGATGGATGCTTGGAATGAGGGGATAAATATTTAGAATGGGGAGATGAGTGATCAGAACAATGGAATGAGCATGCAAAATAATGAAACAGGTGTCCTGAATGATGAAATAAATGATAAAATTGACTGGTCAAGGGTTAGGTCCACCCTTGGATGGTTTAGGTCCACCTGTAGAGGGAAGGTTCACCTATAGAGGGTAGGTCCACCTATCCAGAAGTTAGGTCTTCCTATAGGGAGGCCAGGTCCACCTGTTAGGAGGGCAGGTCTGCCTGTGAGACAAAAGTTGGTCAAAATTGGTTAAAACAGGCTTAAAAGGGTTGGTTCAAAGGTCAAGTTCACCCCTAGATGGGTTAGGTCTACTCTTGAAGGTTAGGTTCACCTATCCAGAGGTCAGGTTTTCCTGTCAGGAGGGAAATTCCACCTATCAATCAAAATTTGGTCAAAATTATCTAAAATAGGTTTAAAAGGGTTTGTTTAAAGGTCAAGTTTGCCCTTGGATGGGTTAGGTCTACCCCTGAGGGTCAGGTTCACTTTTCCAAAGGTTAGGTCTGCCCCTAGACAGGTTTAAACTTGATTTTTGAAAAGATGACTAAGGCAAAGGACCCAAAACACAACAAACATCAATCAAAAGGATATAGCTGAACAAAAAATTACTAGTTTTGCACAAAGAAGACAATTTAGATAGTACAATCCTAAGACTAGTAGAAAGGGATATGGCTGAAAAAATATTCTATTCTAAGATGAACATGGTTACTAAGGAGTCTTTGATATACACCCGGTACGTGAGGCCCAAACCGTGAACACCAACCCGTTACAAGTGTGCGTCGAGAACCTTAGCGAAATACTAGAGGCTCAGACCAACTCTTCATGTCATCTCGATGCTTCACCAATTAAAAAGTGGTTGGATTGAGGTACAAATTTTTCTCTCCCTCTTTTATATACCCTGTCATTACGAGTGGTTGGAATCATCCATTGGGGTGATGAAATCCCCAAGTAGGTCCCGCTAAGAAAAAAAAGGGTGACTCAAAGGACTTGGTAAGCTACGATTTCTCATCACCTAGGATCGCCAAATGGCACAAGGGGATTGGATACATCAAATAGCTTACCAAAAAACATGAAAAACAAAATTAATTGACACCCCTAGTTAAACTATGTGCCTAGGTTATGCAAAACAAGTAACAGTTGATAAATGACTAACCCTACAAGGAAAGTTAGTGAATCTTGTCCTTACTCCTCGCCAAATTTTGATCAAATGATTGCACAGACTCAAACAAGACATGTTAGGGGGTTAGAAACACTTAAAATAGCAAAAAAAAAATGCTAAAAAGTGAAATTTAACCTTCTAAAAAAAATTGTCCAGGTTGGGTCCACCTATCTAGAGGGCAGGTCCGCCTATCTAGAGGGCAGGTTTGTTTGTCTATCAGGTCAGGTCCGCCTGTCTAGAGGTCAGGTCTGCCCCTCTATGAAAAATCTACAAAAAATTAGTTTCTAGAGTCTATGGAGGGTAGGTCCACCCCTAGGCAAGGTCAAGTCCACCCCTGGAGGCCAGGTTTGCTTGTCTGTCAGGTCAGGTCCACCCCTCGAGGTTAGGTCCACCCCTCTATAGGTAAGGTCCTCCCCTCTGCAACCTGCACGTGCAAAAAGTGAAAAAAAAAATGTGAAAGATACATACCCGTTTGTGGGTCCCACCAGGCATTCCAGAAATGTGAACGGGTGAAAAAAAGTGTTAGAAAATGAGCAACAAAAAAAAGAGTGCAAAAAAATAATATAAACATCCTACACCTCAAGATTGGCAAATGATTAACTTAACAAAACAAAATGGAACATTTTACTTTGTTCAGTTGTCATTTGGTTAGCCCCTCGATCTTTAATGTTGTATGCTCCTTTGTGTTATGAAATAACTTGCACAATAGAAGAATATGATATGAAATATGCTGCAAATACTTGATAATAACTGAGAACAACAAGCCACTTCGAGGGGGCAAACCTCCAAATATCTCTAATGAGAACACACTTCACAACTTCATGATGAAATAAGACTCACAACCTCCTATATATACCTATTTATGCCAAGGATATCACCTAGGCCGACTTAGACACACCTATATAAGACTTAGGCCGACCTAAACAACTAAATAACAATATACTAATGATAATATGACTTAATAGAGAGTTAAGATAGCCACAAGCCGACTATTCATAACCCGATGTACACTAATATTAAGGGCGTAGCATGCCCCCCTTCTTCAAAGAAGCATTGTCCTCAATGCTAATCAAGTTTGGACACTTTTGAATGAACTCCTCATCCTCCCATGTGGCATCTTCAATTAGAAAATATTTCCTTGTAATGAGGTAACTTGGAATTGTTGATGTCACCAGCTTCTTCATGCGTGTCTGGAAAATTAACTTCAGCTCCAAGATGTGTCTTCCCTTTACATCAAGCTCTTGATGGTGATGAATGTGTTCTTCCTTTACCTGAACCTTTTGATGTGTCATAGAGGAAGAGGTGAGGAATAATATATGGTACCCTTGCATTGGTTGAATAGCTTGATTAGGAACTTCTTCTTCTTTCACTTCTTCTTCATTGCCTTCTTCTACTTCTTCTTCTTCTGGTTGGTCTTTTGCTTCTTCTTCTCTGTTGTTGCTTCTTCTACTTCTGCATATCAATTTCCTCTTCTCTTCTCTTCTCTTCTTCTTCCTCTTCTTCTTCTTCTTCTTTCTCTTCTTCTTCTTCTTCTTCTTCTTCTTCTTCTTCCTCTTCTTCTTCTTCTTCTTCCTCTTCTTCTTCTTCTTCTTTCGCTTCTTCTTCTTCTTCTTCTTCTTCTTCTTCTTCTTCTTCTTCATTTGTTTCTTCTTCTTCTTCTTCTTCTTTTGATTCTTTTGATTCGTGGCTGCTTGAGACCTCCTTTCTTGGTCTATTCATAAAGGCGCTTAATAGGTTTCGTAGGTCTGATATATCTCCTCTTAGCTCACACATATGCATCTTAATTGAGGAAATGTCTTCCTTGACCTTATTGATTTCCTCATTATGAGTAACATCCTCGATTGTTTCACCATCCTTCTTAGGAGTCTTCCCCGAAGTGACAACATTCTTTTTACCCCTTGTTGCAGGCCCCGTCATGATGGAAACCACTAATGTTGAAATAAATCACACAAATTAAACTTAAATTCTCTAAATTTTTTACTGTAATCTCCTTTATTATGTCTTCAAAAACCCAATAAAAATAGACTCCAATTCAACAAGATGTGCGAGATATGTAGATTCCAAAAAAATAGTGTAGAAACCCTAATTCTGCAATAATTCGCTTAATTCTACTCCAATTCTTCTGAAATCTGGACTGTAGCTTCTTCAATATGTTCTTCAAAAACCCTTTAAAAATCATAAAAAAATTCGCCAAAATCTGAAAGATATGCTCTTCCCAAAATCGCTTCCAAAATTGAGAAAAACCTTGCCTCTATGGTGCCAAGATCATGCTCTGATACCACTTGTTATGAAATAACTTGCACAATAGAAGAATATGATATGAAATATGCTGCAAATACTTGATAATAACTGAGAACAACAAGCCACTTCGAGGGGGAAAACCTCCAAATATCTCTAATGAGAACACACTCCACACTTGATGATGAAATAAGACTCACAACCTCCTATATATACCTATTTATGCCAAGGATATCACCTAGGCTAACTTAGACACACCTATATAAGACTTAGGCCGACCTAAACAACTAAATAACAATATACTAATGATAATATGACTTAATAGAGAGTTAAGATAGCCACAAGCCGACTATTCATAACCCGATGTACACTAATATTAAGGGCGTAGCACTTTGATGGAGGATAATGAGGATGCAAGATGGTTGGAAAATGGGTGAGAATGGATGCAAATGCAAGTATTTTGGCTAAGTATGGCTCAAATAAAAAATTTGCAAGAGTTTGGCTAGCACAATGATCTCCTCCTAAAATGAGAGAAAAGAGGGGGTATTTATAGAGAATTTTGAATTCTTTAGAGAAATGGATGGTTGATATTAAACCAACATGGCCAAGATGTAGGCCTAAGGTGAGTTCAAAACTCACAAGCCCTCACATCTTGACATGTGGCATGTGAATTGGCTTGAAAAAGATGATGTGGACATGAGTTGGAAGGAGAATACATGACATGGAGGTACTACATAGTACCTTGGGATTTGGACAAAATATCCTCATAAAGGAGGTCCTTGTCCCCATGTGGGTGAGAGGACATGTGAAGAATTAAAAATTCCTCAAATATCCACATGGGAATGAGAGAAAGAATTTAAAATTCATTGAAATGCATTGGGGGATTAAATGTGAATTAAAAATTCACATGGGGAAAAGAGTGCCTTCTTCAAAAGGAGAAATCATTTAATAGGGTTGACTCATGACACATTCCATAAATGACATGGAGATTAGGTTGACCTAATTAAGTGATTAATATTGTGCAAGTACCTGATTAGACAAATTAATGACATATTAGAGGCAAGTGGGAGATTAAAAAGATTTCACATGTGACTTAATGTGACAAGTCAAAGATCGCATGGGGAAGAGAAAAATGAATTTAATATTCCTTGGAAGGATAAAAGGAATTTAAAATTCCTTGAGAGGTTGATTAGGCTAGTTAATAAAGGATTAGGTGGCTAAGAGAGATTAGAGTCCAACTTGCAAAAGTTGGAGGATGTGACACATCCTAATCAAGGATTAAGAATGTGCACATCCTAATGATGAGATTAGAAGATGGATTAGGATTAGATAAAAATGATGGAGGATGTGACATATGAGGAATTAAATAAATGTCATATTTATTTAATTCATTTGATGAAAAGGAGGATTAAAGAGATAAGGTATTTATTTATTAATTAAATACCTTAGGGATTTGGAAGAATTAAGGATACACTAAATAATAGTGATATTACTTAATTAATGCAAATAAAGGGATGCTTAGATGAAAGGGGATAAGTTTGGATAAATTAAGTATCCAAATTTAGGTTTTTACAGAGGGAATACATTAAATCTTGCACAACATGATGACATACCAATGATTTCCTTGAAGAGCTTTCCTTTCTTCATAGGAGAAAACCAAACAATCCTAATTGAGTTTATCAGAGATGTGGCCTCTTTGTGTGGGGTTCATCACATTACTCAAGAGAATGTAGTAGTCAGGTTACTTGCTACTTCATTTAAAGGAAAATATTTATGGTGGTTTAGGGGCTTACTGGTTGGTGCAATTGCAATGTGGGATGACTTGGGAGACAAGTTGCATAAGCAGTTTCAAGAAAAATCAAATTACCTATCACTAGTTGAGCAGCTAACAACAATAAAGAGAGCTCCTTAAGAGAAGATGTCAGAATTCAATTTTCATTTTCAGAGGACATGTTTTAGAATTCCTAAAATGGTAAGGCCCTTTCCTAAATATGCTTTACTATATTATTTAAGATCCCTTAACAGTGACATTTCTACCAGTATACAATCAATGGGGGGTATTTCTTTACCAAATGCATATGGTGTATCAATTAGGGCAAAAAATCGCTTAATTCAGGTTGGTAAGATAGCACCTAGGCTGCCAATGCCCATTTTTATAGAAATTTAGTCCTCTATGCCTTTGCAAATACCTCATTTTTCTTCTTTACCTATTGTTCCAACATTACCAGTTGCTGCCAACTAGGAAAAAACTGTTGTAGGTTCTTCTCAGGAGCTACAAGAGATAAAAAAAATCCAACAAAAAATTGAAAATATATTTCAGACCTTTGGTAATGAGTTGGTAAGCATAAAAAAGTAACAATTTCATAATAGACAGCCTTACCGACAACACAATTAAGGGGAAATTCAGCCATATTAGGGCTAGAGCCACCAATATCAAGCAAATAGGAAGCCTTATCAAGGAAATTTTCAATGTCCAAGATAAAATGTAAACCCAAGGAATTTTCAGCTTATAACCCAGCCCCAATTAGTGTTGTTAGAGATATTGTTCATGTGCAAAACAATCTTGCAATAGATTATGAACGGTGTTTTCCATGCAACCAAACACATAATCAGGACACATGCTCGAATGGAGTCATCAATCAGGAATTGAAGGTGCAAAATGTTACAAGCTCACATTAGAATGTACCTGATGGTGAGATCTAACAACAACAAGAGTAGCCTCCAAGTGATGTTACTCTGTTAAATTGGCAAGGAGAAGAATTTTGTGCAGTCATTACTGATGATTCTCTAGTTGCAGCAAACACAAGAGCCAAAAAGAGAGCTTATGAAGCTGAACAATCAAAAAATAAAGGAAAAGAAGTTGTTGAACCATCCACATCACAAGTGCCTCACATTTTGTAGAGGAATGCACAAATTTCTGACAAGGAGCAGCCTCATTGGCAAGTGGACCCTGTTGTTGCAAGGACCCATCATACGGTAACACCTATTGTTCCTTATAATATCATTGAAAATATGAAGAAAATGAATGTAACAATATCCATGTGGGATTCTTTATCCATTCTAGGTCAAAAAGACCTATTGCACCGCTTTATCAAATTTAAAAGTGTCTAATGAGCTACCAGTAGATCAAGTTAGAATTGTTTTCACCAATACTCCTCAGGAAAGCATTAAACAACTGAGTAAAGAATCTGGTAGGGATGTCAATCCACCTCCGTTTTATGTATCTTTGATCATAGGAGATAAATTGGTCCATAATTGCATGGTAGATAGTGGAGCTAGTAGCTCTATGATTCCAAAATAGATTTCTGACAAGTTAGGACTGAAATGTCAACCTTTAGAGAAGGGAGTAGTTCGGTTAGATGGAGCATTTGTTAACACCTTAGGTTTCATCAAATATTTGAGCCTTACACTTTATGCTTGCCCAAATTTTTCAGTGCCTTAAGATATGTGTCATTGATCTACCACCTTTCTTTGTCTTGTGTCTGTCAAGAGACTTTACAGCTAAGGGGTGATCCCACAATAGTGGTTTACAATTTTTGGCCAAAATGGACACTCAAATAATTTATTTTAACTAAATTTTCACTTTTGGGTGCCTATAGCGGCTAAACCATGAGAATTTGAAGATGATGCAAACTAGAGTTTTAAGTGACGACATGCATGAATTCTAAATATATTTTTCAAAATTTTTGGAATCAGTTGCACTTCTTTTCCATCTCCCTTGAAAACTAGTTTTTTTTTCATAAAATATTTTAAAAGTGATACTCATCATATAACACATAAATTTTTTCCATGAAAGGATAAAACTAATTCTTTTGAATTTAGATTTGCTTAACTCATTATCTAGTGCTTCCCCTTGGTTAGATAGTTTTTTTATTGAATATTTTTTCCTTAATCAAGTTTCAAAGTCAAACGAATTACAATTCAGACACAACGCGACCATATAACATGTAACTTTTTTTGTATGTAATGGGGTATATGCGGAGATCATAAATGGAGCCAAAAAGTGGCAATATATGATGGAGTATGTAGGCGAACTTTTTTCTTACCCAAAATTGATGAAAGAAAAGAATTTACTTTAAAGGGAGATTCTCAACTTTCCACCAATATAAATTATAACTGCTGAATTTAATAAGTAATTATTATTCATTTTTCTATTCAAATTCTGACTAAAAGTTCTAATTGATAGGCTGATTAGAAAAACATATATAAACTTAGCGATATAACGCATTTTTGGTCGAAAACATGTGTCACATTCCTATACTTCACATACTATAGGATTAAAAAAAGAAAATTTAGATTTCATGAGTTTGACCAAGTTAAGGTGGTCATACATATAGGGATTTTATATTTTTTAAAAGTTGTAATAAAAATTCATAATTAATTGGCTACTTAGAAATTAGAAAAAATGCATCACCTTCGGGACATGAATTCTACTTATATCTAAAATCATATATAAAATATTTTCGTATTATTGTGGTTAGGGTGAATTGGAGAGACACCTACTTCTTATTTTCCTTGAAATTTAGAGGTACTACTACATTTGGGAATTTTAAATTTTCACCATATAGATTTTTAAAACAAACCTAGTAGTTTAGAAACTACGAACCGTTTACTATAGATTATATTCTTACATATTTTTGAAATAATATAGATAAATTGGGTGGGTGCATGAATTTGGGTTAAACTTTTGTGGCCAATTCTAAAAAAAATTGAAAATGACATAACGTGGGCGCATTATAACGCGCTCACATTATGCCATTTTAAAAGCAAAAAAGAAAGTGAAAGTGATTCATTTTCTATTGTTTTTTTTTTTGCTCTTCCCGTGTCCAAAAACCCTCATTTTCGTTCTCGCGTTCTAGGAGAAGGAATTCTACAAAATTCATCAACAACAGTTACTTTTTCTTTGCAAAGATTGGGCCATGATGACGAAGAGTTGTGGGAGGTAGGTATTGTTTTCTATTTGTTTTGAATTTCTTAGTTTCAAGTTGATTTTGTTTGTTTTAGGTTATATTTGATTTTTTTTTAAATTTTTAGGAGATGCAAATGATCTTGCAAATCCTCAAAATCCTCAACAAGAAGAGTAGGAAAATACTCAACAACAAAATCCTCAACAAATTCAACCTCCACCACCAATCACTCAACACCCTCCTGGCACTCAACAAAATTTGAGGAGTGAAATTGAGAACCAAAAAAATTGAGAATTTTATCAGTAGGTTGAGTGATCCAAATGCTTCAACCATAGAAGGAATGACCCTAGAAAATTCATTGAAAGAGATGTTAAAAAATGTAGATTCAATTACCCAACAAATAGCTAGATGGCAAGATAGGAGGAAGGTAGGTAGGGCATATTATGCAGATAAACTATCATATAAACAAGTAAAAGATTTAAAAATTACTAAAGGTGATTTGTGCTCTTTATTCATTGACCCTAGAACACATCAAAATCTTAGCCTCAATGTGAAGAGGTTTCCTATTCATTGGTGCCACCACCAAGAGATTAGGAACCGTTTTTATGATAGGTGGTACTTAGTCTTTGATTACCCATCGTGCAACAATTGTGAAGTCCCCCAATATTTTCTTAGGAAACTATACAGTGAGTTCATATTGAACCAAATCCCAAATTATTTTGATATGAGGGAGTTCTGGGGGAGAGGTGGGGGGTCGGATCAGGATAGGCCCGGTGCATAGTCGGATCCTACGTAGCAAGGGAGATGGCCTATCACTAGGCCGCCTCGTGAGCACATTGTTATGCCTGTCATTGCGAAGGAGAGTGCCGACATAGAGACATTGTAGGAAATCAATACTTTGACCCAGAGTGTCATCCATCATACTAGCCCTATTGTACAGTGCCATCAAGGGGAGTCTTCAGGTGGTGGCCTTCAAACCCACGTGTGTCAATCTTGTGGGGTGACTTGTTCATATGACCCCATTGACACTCAGGAGGATGCTACATAGGATATGTATGTTGCTACACAGGATCTGTATATTGCTACGTAGGATGGAGAGGATGACTGACATTTTACATCATGGATATGGCATTGATACTCAGGTAAAAGTGAGCATGTTGATTGAATTTAATTTATTAAATTTTGATTCTGAAATGCAAGATTAACTAATTTAGTTTTTATTATTTTAATAAAATTGCAAGGTCATAGTGTTGAGACTGGATACACCGGTCCTCCACCTACTTATTTCTGCAGTACAACTATCAGTGGGGTATGTAACTAGTAAAGAATTATAAATTTATTACATGTTAATAGCTTTGTTTTACAAATAGTATTTTAATATGTGATTTTGGATGTTGATTAGGCTAATATTGGAGGTTTCAAGGAAACACCTCCTAGTGCCAATGGATTTACTCAAACCTACACAGAGGTAATAGAATAAATAGAACTTAACTAATAAATTCTACTTAATATATTTGTGTAGTTTATATTCATATTGTTGGTTACATTGCATTACACATCATTCAAACTCAAAGAATTACTTCAAATTCCATAACTAATAACTAGATGTTGATAGATGACAAAATTTAAACTATACAATATAGTTGTTTAGAAAGTCAACATAAGCAACACGATGCAATTACTTCACATG
>VDFB02270651.1:789250582-789349970 GCA_007258455.2 Sequoia sempervirens
ACATAGCTCAAAATAATTCAACATGTTGGGGAACAGAAGAGGACCATTCATAGACTAAACATACCCATCTGAACATGTTGGAATAGTATTTTTTGTCACACAAGTTGCAGAACGAAAGTTACACCCCTTTGAAACTTTACACTACTTGCATTTGACATTTTTTCCATCAACTAAAAATTCATCACCACTGGAAAATGCCTCTGATATATCAAAAATAAAGAGAGGTAATTGTAGAGGGGCCCAATGTGATCCCATAGCCTTATATGAAAAATTTCTAAGCATCACAATTTTCGATAAATAGCCCATCAAAGATTGTAGCCATTTTGCACTTTGGACTATTAAGGGATTGAGCTAGTTGTACATAGCTCAGACTAATTCGATGTGTTTGGGTATAAAATATGACTATTCCTATCCTAAATTTAACCATCTATACCTGTTGAAATTTTTCATTTGTTCACACAAGTTGCAAAACGAATGTTACACCCCTTTGCAACTTTACACTACTTGCATTTGACACTTTTTCAATCAATTAAAAAACTATCACCACTAGAAAAGGCCTTCGTGATATCAAAATTGAGAGAGGTAATTATAGAGGGGTCCAACATGATCCCATAGCCTTAGATGGTAATTTTATAAGTGTCACATTTTTTTAGTAACGACCTATCAAAGATTACAGTCATTTTGCACTTTGAACTTTTAAGGGATTGAACTGGTTGAACATAGTCCAAACTGGTTCAACTTGTTTGGGTGTAAAAGAGGACCATTCCTATTGTAAACGTACCCATACATATGTGTTGGAATAGTATGTTTGGTCACACAAGTTTCATAACAAAAGTTACACCCCTTTGTAACTTTGCATTGCTTGCATTTAACACTTTTTCCATCAACTGAAAATTCCTCTGAGATATCAAAAATCAAGAGAGGTTGTTTTATAGGGGCCCAATTTGATCTCATAGCCTTAGGAGAGAAGTTACTAAGCATCACAATTTCTGAGTAACATCCTGTCAATGATTGCAACAATTTTTCACTTTGGACTCTTAAGAGATTGAGTCAATTGAATGTAGCCCAAACTAATTTGGTATGTTTAGGTGCAAAAGAGGACCATTCCTAGCCTAAACGTACCCATCTATATGTGATAGAATAGTATGTTTGGTCACACAACTTGCCAGAACGAAAGTTACACCCCTTTGCAACTTTACATTACTTACATTTGATACTTTTTCCATTAACTAAAAATTTGTCACCATTAGAAAACGCCTCTAAGATATCAAAAAATGAGATATTTTATTATAGAGGGGCCCAATGTGATTATGTATCCTTAGGAAAAAGTTTCTAAGCATCACGGTTTTCGAGTAATAATTCATCAAAGATTGCAACCATTTTTCACTTTGGACTCTTAAGGGATTGAGCTGGTTGAATGTAGCTCAAACTAATTTACCATGTTTGTGTGCAAAAGAGAAACATTCCTAGCCTAAACATACCCATCCAGATGTGTTGGAATAGTACGTTTGGTCAAATTAGTTGCAGAACAAAAGTTACACCCCTTTTCAACTTTACATTACTTGCATTTGACACTTTTTCACTTTGGACTGTTAAGGGATTTCATCAATTGAACAAGAAGTTTCTAAGCATCAGGGTTTTCTATTAATAGCCTGTCAAAAATTTCAACCCTTTTGCACTTTGGACTCTTCAGCGATTTCATCGGTTGAACATAGCTCAGACAGATTCAACATGTTTGGGTGTGAAAGTGGATGATGCCTAGCCTAAAAGTACACAATCAAATGTGTTAGAACATTTTTTTGTCACACAAGTTGTAGAACAAAATTTACACCCCTTTACAACTTTACACTGCTTGCATTTGACACTTTTTTCATCAACTAAAAAGTTTTCACCATTGAAAAATTCCTCTAAGATATCAAAAACTAAGAGATGTTATTGTAGAGGGGCCCAACATGATTCAATAGCCTTAGACAAATAGTTTATAAGCATCACAGTTTCTAATTAATAGCTCATCAAATATTGCAACCCTTTTGCACTTTGGATTATTAAGCAATTTTTCCAGTTGAATGTAGCTTAGATTGATTCAATGTCTTTCGGTGTGAAAGAGGACCATTCCTAGCCTAAAAACACCCATTTGAACATGCTGGAATAGTTTGGTGACACGAGTTGAGGAATGAAAATTACACTCCTTTTCAACTTTACACTACTTAACTTTTTTTGGAACCATCGGTTTCCAAGTAATTTCTCGTCGAAGTTTAAGACAGACTTATGGTGAAGAAGACAACGAGATTCAACCAAAAAAAAATTATATTAGTGACTTCATAGGACATATGATATTCTTAAATTTTTAAGGCTATAGGAATAATCTTGATTGTCACTATAGGAATTTCACACTTGATTTATTTCATGGGTATATAACCTTCCAAGTCTAAATTTTCAAGTGATGATCATCAAATACTACTACTTCTATACATACCAGAAACATCATTTTCTTTGAATTATAGGAATTATGTAACAACATGGGAAATATTGCATACCCACCACTACCATCATCTCTATCACTCTCTCTCTCTTTCTCTTCATTTCGGTTGTTTCCTTTTGAGAAACATATTACAGGTAGTTTGACTCATCATTTTTCTCCAGAATTGTATCTATAAAAGTGATGAATAGCTTGCTTCTTGCTTTTGCATTTGGGTTCATTTTCTTCAACATGATTCAGTGAGGTGATATTTTCATTCTATGATTGTAGAACAATAGTCAAGGATGCTAAGTGTGTATCATCAAAGCTTGCACCTCTCTGATAGCCTTATGGGAAATTCAGTGAGTGGGGGACCGATTTGCACCTCACTAAATTCCTCTAGTATTTTTCTAGAAATTTGTCTCTTCTCTGAGTTTGGAGGAAAAGGTAGAAGAAAATGTAAACATAAAATAGGAAAATGGTGATGCATCAAAGGTTTTACAAATTTTTAAATCCAATTCCTTTTCTATGAATGATATATTAGACACAAAATTCCACAACCCTTCATTGTAAGGAAGAGAATGAGAAGAAAAGGCTAAATATAAGCACAGTGCAATCTTTCAAATCTCCCTACAAGAAGTGTTCACTAAGGTCCGATCAAGCATAAAATTTCCAAAAGTTCATAGAAAAAAATTAAGAAATTACATAAACCCTTCCTCCTTTTACAACACAATATAAAGAAACAATAACCCTTAAAGAATCTGGAGAAGTTCAATGGACATAATCCAATTTCCATCGGTCATTACTATATCATATAATCCTACATCATGGAAATCAGCTACTCAAACTATTCAAATTAAGCTTAACATAGTGTTTCATTCTAAATGAAAGAATAAAGAAGGAAACTTGACAAAGGTCATAACATGCACAATTTCAAAATTTCTTCCAAACAGTTCATGCTTAAACATAAAACGAACTTAAAATAGAGGTCAGATGCCAATATGATAATAGTTTAAGTAAAAAAATATAACATGCTAGAGAGAAGCAACGGTCTTCAAGATTTTTCTTTTGAAAATATCTCTATAACTATAAAAACCTAAAATAACTTCTTTTTCCAAAGGAGAAATATTTTTTTTTCCCCTTCTCCCGCCTCTTCCCATTTATAGCTGAGAAGGGGAGAACCATCGCCAACGTCCCAGAAGTAAATACTGTCAGATGCCAACATTTGATAGCTAATGATCTTATCTTAAATCTCTTGTTAGGTCATGGAAATATTTTCTCATTAATTCTCAACTATCTCATTTATGTCATTTTAGACATTTAGCAAAGATTGCTATCTGAAAGTAATCAAATCCTAGAAAACAACCTAGAAAAAATTTGGTTGACCAATCACGTAACTCGACAGCAACGACTTGAAGTTTCCATATTGAAAAAAAGAAAGACCCAACTTTCTCCAACAAACTCCAAAAGAGATCGCTTCTTAAAAGTAGAAACTACCTGTAGCAAAGAGATGACATGTCGAGCGGATGGGGATTCTTAGTTTTAAGAAAATTTCCTTTAAGAAAATCTTTGCCGAGCTAAAACTTGTCCTGGCTCTCTTCCAAAAGGAAGAAAATAAATGAAATCCACACAACCACCACATGGCACATTGTGCACCTTTCTAAACAACTTTTTCTTTGATTGCAGACACATCCAAAGAAAAAAATGTATAAAAATCGAAAATAAAAAAAAATTATGGAAAAATTGTTTCATAGTTTTACAACTCACAGGGGGCCTTCACTTGCAGAGGCATGAACCTAGAGCTCTAGAAATTCTTGGAGTTTAAGGAAAGTGTAATATTACACTATCCATTCCAAATCAGTTTGTCGTACAAAAGTATAAAAGACCATGTATACCTAATCCAATTCAAAAATTTCCTTAAAAGAAATGACTCCCCATGTAGCTAAAATATCTCCAAGGTGCTAATAGAGGCAGGAAAGGGGAAATATATTATGCTCAATTTCACCAACAATGGGTGTCTGGCTCAAACTCGAGAGTTCTGTAGAAATCCAAACCTTCTATCTAATTGTCATAGCTAATCATAACATTGAAATCCTTCTGGATTTCATCAACCTTCTTATTCAACACTACCTAGAGTTCATTGCTCTTTGTTGCAGCTTTGTGGAAGATGAAGAATTCACTCACTTTTCTTGAGGTGTATTTTTGGTTTGGAATCCCCGCACTTCTTATGGCCTCATTAGTGGCCACACACAATCAAAAAATTAGAGTCTATGATACTGCTACCCGAGGAGCATATATGTGTAATATTTGGTCAGCCATGGAGCCAACCTTTCCATTTAATTCCTGAGCATCCCTTAAGAACTATAGGGCTGGCTTGAGAATGGAAATCGCAACTATGATCCTCTCCTAGTGTGTAGATATTAAATTCTTTAATATTGGGAGGGTCCTAGACCCTTCTGTAGTAGTTAACTCCTAAAGGAATTGAGCTTCTCTTTCTCTAATCTTCTCCTTTATCTAATTCTTCTCTTGGAGGGTGTTTGTTAGTTCGGGGCTCAACCTTTTGACCTCTTGGACATGAGCCTGCAGAGTGGACACAATCTCCTGTTTCTCGTGTCTTTACCTTTCTACTTCTGCTTGGGATTTTTGCAGATTGTCAGAAGCTTGAGATAAGACTTTGTCCAACTCTCTCTATATGTTTACCTAAGTACATTGGTTCTTGGTGTTTGTCTAGTGCTCATTAGCAAGCTCAACTCTTAGCTTTTCAATTTCAGCATACAAATGAACCTGTTCACCTTGGGCCTCTTCAAGCAACTTGGTTGCTTCTCCTTGCTAATTTTGTATTTGTCTTATGTGAGCCATCTCAAAATATATGGCCTTGATCTCACTCTATAGCCTACTCACTATTTCCTTTACATTTATCAACTCTACTTCACACTTCTTCAATTTATTTTCCAACCTCTCGTAATTCACATATACCACCTTTTGGGTGGCCTTGGCTAGGACCACTCTGCCACATAGGTGAGTTTTATTTAAATCCAAATCCATGGATATAATGTCCTAATCTTACATCTAAATTTGTCTATCAAGCTTGGACATGAGTAGCTTCATGGTATTAATCAATAGATAATGCATCTCTTCATTGAAGCAAGCTTCAATCTTCTTGGTAGTCGGTAGTGTGGCATTCTTTAACTGTCGTTTCTTCTTTCTGGCCTATCGGGCCTAATTGGTTGCATCAAAATGTTCTAGGAGACTCTGTGGGTTGGAAATGCTTTGTTTTGCAATGGAGGCACCTGGAGGGAGACCAAAAAGGGTGGCAGAAGGAGAAACTTTGGATGTATGAGCATGAGGAGAGGAAAATGGGAGTGTTATCATGGAAAATGGTAGGATACCGAATTGAGATTGGGCAGGGGGAAAACTAGTCTGAGTGAAAAAAGACATAGGTGGAAAGAGAGATGTTTACCCAGAAGTGGATGGACATGGAATAATGGGCAACATGGATATTTTAGCTCTTTCAATGGGGTCCCTTGACAGGGTAATCAAGGAATCAATAGTGGCTGAAGTGGATGCTACTCGTTCAGTGCACGGGGTTACTTCACAAGGTTCATTGCTAAAAAAGGTTGGGGGTTCATTAAGGACCAAAATATTGGGGTTTGTAGATGGAGGACTCTTCTCTATATATGGGGGTAGAGGAGTAACCAAAGATACAAAGATATGAAGAAGAGAGGGAGTAAAACTTACCTGGGTTGTTACGGTCAAAACACTTTGTAGAACAGACTCCACTTCTTCTTATCTTTTGGTCGATGCATCGAGTGTACCTAGATCTTGGACTCGTCTCCTCTTTGCATGACTAGAATTAGTACATTCTAGTCCTTTGGCAACCAATCTTGTTGAAACCTAGCCTTTGATAACCACAACGAACCTTCTTGGGGATTGTTGGGTTCTTTTCCCTTTTCTTCAAGTAATGGCAGAGGACATGACTTGTGAGTCCCTTTTCCTCAATCCTCTTCTCCTGTTGGATTGCTGAGGGCGGGAAGCATGGTGTAGAAGCTCCTCCTCTTCAACCTCATGACTTGTCTCTAGATTTCTATTTTCAATATCAGCCTCTTGGTCATAAACCTCTTTGAACCTTTCATCATACTACTGCAATGCTCAAAATAGGGCATTGAGGCATCTCATCTCTTGTCAGAACCTCCAAAAATATTCCTTCTTCCTTTCTAACCACCCCTTGCATTTCAACTACATGTTGAGGGATTTACCCATCGAGAGATTCTTTTGATACTCTACCTACACTACATTGAAGTTCATCCATGCTAGTTGTTTGAATGGTATGTGAGCCAAGTCTATGTATACTTATAGCCTTTCCTGAGTTAGATTCTTCCTTGACTCAAAATATTCCCAACTCTCATGTTTCAAAGTGAACTGCTTTGCCGAATTATAGTCCCATGTGTCACAAATAAGAACCAAGCCTAGGATCACTAGTAGGTTTGTAAGATCTCCCTCCACCTTCCACCTTGTCAGTATTACTTGACTATTGGAAATGCTAAAGGGGGTTGGGTAAAGCCCTATCTTGTTCCTGTTGGTGCCATAGGAATTGTTGGAAAGGGTTGCCTAACGGAATGCCTCCAATGCAAAAACTCTATCTATTAGAAATTTGGGGATTTTGAAAGGCTCCTCAATGAGACTAAGGAATCTGATAAATGTAAAATCCTCACCCAAGAAATAGTCCACCAGAGTCGGTGAAGTCTTCGTCCATTACAAGATCTTGGGAGAGAAACAACCTATAGGGCATGGCAACAAGTCTTGAAGTATTGGCCTTAGAAAATAATCTACAAACCAACAATAATTCCATGTTCTTGAAAGCACATAAGTCCATACAAAAACTAGTTGATATAAACTCTTTGCATCAAACCTAAACACTGGAAAATTTTTCTCCAAAATCTTATAATTTTGATGCAAAATCAAGTGAGCCAAAAAGGACGAATACCTAAATTTATACTCAGTATCATAGTTCTTCAATTGTTCTAGCATCCCTCTGGCTAATACATCAAAAAAAACATAGTACTTCTAAATTTTCTCCTTTTTAAGCATAAAATCTAATCCCATCTTAAAGGAATGGACATCTTCATCATCATCAAGGCCGTAAACCCAGGCTAGCATTGAGAAGATAGACTATGTGTCTTTCTTGAACTTTTTATAAGCAAGAGGAAAGAAAAATGACCTCTCTCCAGCTTTTCCTCTGTCTCATCCTCACAAAAGCTTCCCTTCTTGGTTATGGGTTCCTAAAAAGCTTCCATTTCTTCCTCATCAAAGCATTCAATGCCAAAATTTGTAGAGATACATAACATATCCCATATGGCTATTGCAGAAATTGTAACCTTGATCTTGCTACCAGCAATAACTCTTGTATGCTTGTTGAATCTTTTGGAACATATGTCCACCAAATCCAAGATAGGGTGTACAGAGGGCAACATGAATTGTAGAAAACCATAATTCCAGAGCTGAGACACGAAACCTTCAGATGACCCATGCTGCATCATTCTTTGTAATGCCCACTCCCTAACACTTTTAGGGTTAGTTTCCAACTTTGGGTTGAAAATTTCATCGATGAAATCCTACACCACCTCTGTCTTGAAATTTTGATTCAACTATACTAATTTTAAAAATTCAAATGACTGTTCTTCTAGAATTGGGGCATTGGTGAATGAATTCCTCCCAAAGATATTGACATAACGCAACCTTTTAGATGAGGCTCCAGCCTTTCTACTAGATGTTGATGCTTCCACCATGGCTATGCCAAAAAGTTGTAGAGTTTCATAAACAGAATGACCACTTTCCTTTTTTCTACTTAGAAAAATATGCTTTTGGGTGTAATTAATTCCTTTGCACATACATGCAGTTAAGGCTATTTCATTACTGCTAGTCTATTAAACGTTGCCATCAAGGCGATACATGTGAATTTGGGATCAGTATTCCTTGATAAACACGCTTAAGTAATGCAAGGTGCTTTTGAAAAGATGCGCCTATTTAATTTTTCAAAACTTAACATGTTAATCCATGTCTTTTCACATAAGTGAGCTAGTTAGTATTGATGATGGAAAAGGACACATGTCGATGATCGGTAAATGTGAGCATTTACTCTCAATGCCCAAATTTCTTTCTCAGAACCTCTTGTTAGATTTTCCATATGATTCATCTCCTACCATGTGGCTGCCTTAGTATTTTCTCTATTGTCATTTGGCCAAAAGTTGGCTTCACATTAGTTGGGTTTGTCGATACATCTTTTCTATATATAGCTATGCCACCTTATTGAAATATTCATTTGAAAGATAGTTTTTAAGTTTAGCAAGCTTTCCCTACTATCTTTCGTTCCACTACAATCTACTACTTTATCATAATGTCAGTTGGTGTAGGCACTCCTATTCATATTCTACCATGGAGGCCACAATACTCCTTCATGGGGGAGGTCACCTGTGATAGAATTAAGTGTATAGTGAAGAAGTGTGGCTGCCTCGTTCTCGTTGCATTCCAATGGGTAGTTGGCTTCGACTACCTTGAATATGAGAACTAGTTGAGAAGCAACTACAATGTTGTTTCTCACCTTGTCGCCTCCCTACTCAACCTAAAAATTTCCAAGCCCATGATAATTGAATTGTGCCACAAGATGTTTGACTCTATACTACTAGAAGGACTCAAAAAAATCATGCAAGTGGTTATCCCTAGTGTTGGGATTTTGAGTGCCATGGATGTCCATAGACACATCGATTATGAGATAGATGTAGCCTAGTTTCCTTTCCTTACTAACTTCCACACCTCGATTTTCTATTCCTTGTGTACTCCTAGTCAAACATATTTTTAAGGGAGGTTAAACCTCAAGGAAGCTTATTTCCTTTTAGCTAGATAACTCGCTCTTCAGGAGATTCTACTTTGGGTTGTGGATTGTCAGAAGCTCTTCTTGATTTTTGTAAAAGGGAAGCGATCAAAAAATAATCTTCAAATATCTACTAGTTTTTATCTTTGTCAAGGATTGTTGGTTAGACGATGATTTTTACTACATTCCTTTTTCTTGTTGAATCAAAAACTAGTTCAAATTGTGAACTTATTGAAGCCATTTGATTGATGAATTTTTTTTGAGATTGGGGAATGACTTGTATATTTAAAGCTTCAAAACTCTCAATCAGATCCCATATATGATGTTTGTACAATTTCATTCTTATATTATTCATAGCTGCTTGTCCACAGACCTAGCTCACAACTAACTCTAAATCTTTGAACGCTTACATTCTCTTTACGCCCATTCACTCTGCAAGAATCAAACCATGAACCAAGGCTTCATATTTTGCATCATTATTTGAGTACGAGAATTCAAAATTAAAAGCCTCAAGGGTCTTTGATCTTGTTGGGGACACTAATCAAACACCTGCTCTAGATCCATCTTTGCATTTGGTGCCATCAAAATATAAGTTCCAAAGATAGTTGTCACCTAGATCATCACATTCCTCTCAATGCTTCAGCTATTTCAGAAAGACTTGATCATCATCGAAGATCATATAGGTACCTAGTCCCATTGCATGAAATTTGTTGAATGGGTCATATTTGATGAATTGGTTGAGGAGGACCTCCTCTTTAGGAGTTTTATCACTTGTTTATTCTTCGTCTTCCACCATCTCTAAACAATATCTCTCTTTGTGAAAAGAAGGTATGTATTGTTTCAAAGTGTAGGAATCCATTGTCTACTATGTGTTCTAGATGCAAAGATTTGAACAATATTTTCATCTTCACCCCATTCTTGGTCCTCAATATTAGGTGGGACCAATCAACTTCCAAAAACCTTCCAAGCTTTACAGTGAAATCTCTTGAGAGACACATTTCGAAGACCAGGGAAATTTCTATCACCACTATTTCTTATGTGACCATTTGGATTGGACATGAGAAGAGGGTTAAAGAAAAATATTTGATGTGGTTGACAGTCGAAACCTTCTTCCCATATAATTGCATGATTCCCCTCTCAAGGGGATCATACTTAAGTTTTCGGGCATCAACCACTTGCTTTAGCATGACCATTGTACTAGCTCCTGAATAAATCATTTTATTATGCAAAATTTAATTCCCCACAATGATTGTTAAAAAGAAACGTATGGGATTTTTCTTGCTTACCTCTTTCTCCTTTGCATTATCCACATAATTCATGTAAATTTCAAAACCTACTCCTCTTGCAACTATAGTCAGCATGGTTGAGGATGTGATAAAGCTTATTGTACATATTCTCCCATGACCCTTCTTTTGGATCTTGTGTTGTAGTATGACTGTACTTGTGAGGCACTAGTAGTTAGAGTTTCATTCTTGAATATTGCATCTTCTTCCTCCATCCATGAAAATAGTACTTGATCAAGTGCAATATCCAACTCTCACTCTAAATATATTCCTTTCATTTTCACTTTAAAGAAGACATTTTCCATTTCAAGGGACTCATATTCTTCCACATTCAAGAGTGTGCCCTTATTTCTTTGTTTTTCTATCTCCTACTGCATATTTCCCCTCAGACAATTTCGAGGCATGTGACTATCACTTCATGGTAAGCACCATATGTTCTCACCTTCCTCCAAGTTATTCTAGCCTAGGATTAACTCTTTAATCTAGCTATCCTTGATTGCTTGTAGCAGCATAGTGACTAGGACTATTTGGTTTGCAGATGTTGTTTGTTGACCTCCTCCTCTTGCGGGCCCTTGGTATGCATTCTATTGATAGGATGACCTTCCCCATAATAGGTCTGATTGGCATGCTTTGGAGGTGTCGCTTGCTATATTTTGATGAGAACTAACTCATTAGCAAAAAACCATATGAGACTCTTCATATCATTGATGTCTGCTCCTAGACTGGAAGAGCCCAATGTGCTCAGTTGTGCGGTGGGGTACACATACATGGATTGTGGCAAGGCCAATGTCACTACTTGTGTAGCAGAAGTGCTTGGAGTAGCTTCTTCCCAAGGACCACTGAATATTTCTATGAATATAGGCATTAGAGGTCATGGAGGAAGATTTCCAATGTTGATCAAATTGTTTTCCACATGCACAACCAACTTGTATGTGTCGAGTAAGATATCCCCTCCCATAAAGGTTATCATAATTGCAATTTCTGAATTGAAAGCCTTCAGGTAGAACATAAATTCCATTGTAGCTAGTGGTCAAGTAGTCATAGGGATCCTTTTCCAGTTTTTGTGAAACCTGGTATTGAAGTCTCTCATGCCCTCTTGTAGGTATCTTTTGATAGTGATTAGTTGAAATAGTAATGAAGAGTGATCTCCCTTCTTTGAGAGGCATTCGAACAACCTTTCTCCAAGTTGGTCCCAGGAGCAGATATGTTGTAGGTATGAGCAAGTTTGGTGGTGTTGTCATTAATATTGTCATTGATTTCAACACTATTCAATATGTTGCAGATTGACATGAATAGTTGAGATAATGCTGAAATGTTGTGAGTACATTGAGCTATCATTTTAGTATTGCAGATGTGATGGTTTGGTGAGTTTCCAAGTTCTTTTGAGAAAATTAAATAAAGACAAGAATTCAGAAGGTTGAAAGTGTTTAGATTGTGCTCCAATATGTGCTCCGCATTTATCCTATGTTGTTCCTATGCTTGTGTGGGTCTGAAGGCTTGTTAATGAGAATTTAGTGGTGATATATCCCAAGTTTTAGTCTCTAGTCTGATGGTGTGTGAGTTATGATCATTGGTATGTGAACTTCTCTAGCAAAGTTGGTCTTTTGTGGACTGTGAGAAATAATTTTGCTCTGCAGTCCTCTGTTGTTTTTTTTTTCAGATCTTTTGGATCTTGGATACGTCTTGTGAAGGTCTTTTCCATCCTTTGGCAAAGAAGTTCAAATTTTGGTAATCTGGAAGTCATGTTTCTATATTCTAGTATAGGTTTGCATAGTTTGGATGATCTAGTGAGAGGTATTCAGTGTATAAACTATATTGTTTTGTTGTGGACGTATCTAAAGAAGTTTAAGATGACATCTCATGCATATTGAAGTGTGTTGAGGTGTCCATGTGTCATCTTCTTGTTGGGAAATGTGTGCATCAATGTTTTTTTATTTTTTCATTAGCTTTCACTGACCTAATGTTTACACTTCATTCAAAGAATAAAATTTAATTGAGGAAGTTTGTATAAGGTTCAAGAAAATAATTTTATTGGTCCACTCTTATTCCTTTCCACTATGGGAATTTTGAGTTGCTAACCTAATTTGAATTTATGAAACAGGTTATTTTGTGGTTGAATTTGGTAAATGTTTCTAAGGTTGAGAATGGTATAAATGCAAGTTGAATTGTGAAGAGTTGTATGATAGTGTTATGCAAAGTGATGGAAGTAAGCCACAAATCATAAGAGCAGAAGTGTGTGTGTGTGAGTTGTGTTGAAGATAGTGATATAAGGGTTTTTTTAATCTTGCGAATGTGCTTTAATTATAGTGGTGGATCTTTTTATTCTCTTTTGTATCTGTAGGAAGTGAGTCTCCATGTTGGAAAGTGAGTCCTTTTGGTACGTAATGAGCCTTTGTATTTGGAAAGTGAGTCCTCTTTTGGGTAGTGAGCCCTTAGTAGTGAACCTTTGTATTCAATTTATAATCTGTGTACTATGAGTTAACCCTCACTATGGTTTTTTCCTTATTGGTTTTTCTACGTAAAAATTTGGTGTTCATTGTGTTGATTTACTTTTTTTTATTTTTGTTTCATGCTCATACTTAATAATAGAATAGTGTGGTTGAAGAATTGATAAGTGATAAATTTTTAAGTTTGAACTTGTGTGACAACTAATTCACTCTCCCATCTCAATTGTCCTCTACCTATTTAATAATTGGTATTAGAGCTTTTTGCTCCTTGTGTGGAGATTAACTGCTTAAGGAAGATTTGATGGCTCATGATTTGGCAATCCCTATGTTTGATGGAACTGACTACAATGATTGTAAGGGATGGATGAGAGGATATAATATCTCTCTTAGTTTCAAGACCTAGAAGGCTATTAAGAATAAGTATACACTTCCATCCGGTGGTGTTAATTCTATGGATGAGATCTCTGCTTATGAAGAAAATGAGAAGGTGAAGTATACGATTTGTAGTGGATTATCTAAAAATGAGCGAGTTAAGATTAATTCTCTAGATACTACATATGAAATATGGAAGAAGTTGGAAGACATGTATGAAGGAAATGAAAAGGTGAAATTGACAAAGAGGCTAGCGACAAAGCGTAGATTTATGAACCTGAAGATAGAAGATGGTGAAGAATTTACAAGTTTCTTTCAGAGAGTTGAACTAGTAGAAAATGAAGTTAGAAATGAAGGAGGAAAACTAGCAGATGAAGATATAATCAAGAAGATCCTGATCACTTTACCAGAATGTTACAGTGAAAAGATCTATGTTATTGAAGAAATGTATGATCCTAAGAAGTACACTCTGGAAGAGTTGTTCGACACCCTGCAAGCATTCAAGATAAGGAAGTTTTAGAAAGAATATAAGATAGAAGAAAAGATAGAAACAACATTTAAGGCGTTGAAGATTGAAGAACCAGATAGCGATGATAAAGAGTTGGAAGCAAACTTCACCAGGAAATTGAAGAAAGGTACTAAAAAATATAAAGGTATGTTACCCTTTAAATGTTTTAGTTGTGGTAACATTGTTCATTATGCTTCAAGATGTCTGAATAGGGATACACATAAAATTAACAAGAATTATAAGGATAAGGATAGGAAGATAAGAATTATAAGAAGTTGTACTATGTTAAGGAAGAGTCAGGTATTTCTGATGATGAATCTGAAAATGAGGTTGATGATAGTGAATGCTTATTGTTAGCTATGGAAAGTAAATATGTATCCACTAACTCTGGAAAATGTGTAAGTAAGAGGGCTCGGGAGGTTAAGAAGAATAGGATGGAAGGTACTTTGGTTACCTCTTTTCATGCAAGACAGGATGAAGACTACTGGGTAATTTATAATGGATGTTCAAATCCCATGACCAGAGATAATAGTAAGTTCACTAAACTTCAAAAATATGATGATGGTTTAGTCATGTTTAGTGATGATTCAAGAGCTAATATGTATGGTAAGGGTTCAATAAGTTTTGATGGAGTGCATAATACTGATGATGTATATTATGTGAAGGGTTTGAGGCATAACCTTTGAGTGTTGGTCAGATGTGTAGCAATGGTTTTAAACTTGTGTTTCAGAACAATACCTGTGAAATCAAAAAAGGATCTAGAAATGGAGATATGATTCCTATAGGAAGAAGAAATCATGGAAACATCTATTAGTTGAAGGAAGTTGATGGTCATTTTATTTTATCTCAAATAAGTGAAAGTTGGTTATGGCACTAGAGAATGGGACATGTGAACTTTGATAACCTAGTCAAGATCAGTGCTAAGGAGATTGTTTGAGGACTACCTAGAATCACAAGACCTGCTAATGCTATGTGCAGAAGTTGTCAATTGGGGAAGCAGATAAGATGTAGCTTTAAAGGAAAATAAAATTCTACTACCGAAATGTTGAAGTTGATTCACACTAATCTTTGTGGTCCAACCAAGACCAGAATCCTAAATGGAGACAGGTACTTTATGTTGCTTATTGATGATTATACTTGAATGACATGGGTTGCTTCTCTTAGAGAAAAGAATCAGGCCCTGGATAGGTTTAAGGTATTCAAAGAAAGAGTGGAAAATGAAGTAAATCTAAAAATAAAGTGTTTAAGATCTAAGATAGAGGTGGTGAATTCACTTCTAGTGAATTTAATACATTCTGCAAGAAGCATGGCATAAAAAGACAATTTTTTGCATTGAAAAACCCATAGCAAAATGGAGTAGTTGAAAGGAAAAATATGACAATACATGAAGCTGCTAGAACTATGATGAAAGAGTCCAATGTACCAGATGCATATTGGAGAGAAGCGATACATACTATTGTTTATATTCTTAATAGAGTTCATATTAGACAGAATAGCACAGGCACCTTTTGAGTTATGGACTGGTAAGACTCCTACTGTGAAATATTTTAAGGTATTTGGAAGAAAATGCTATATTAAAAGAGATGATAAAAATCTTGAAAATTTTGATGCTAGATGTGATGAAGGAATTCTTGTGCAATTTTTATAAACACACCCTACCAAAAGCAAGGACCCTATTTTGCTTGTTTGGTTTCTTTTTTTGCCTTAGGGTCCTAACCTTTTCCCCTTAAGGGATAGGTCTCTTGGTCTTGGTCTTGTTCCACCCATGGTGCTTAACGATTAATCAACATTTTAAATGCCTTATTCCAACATCACAATGGTAGCCTAACTCCTGGACAATTCACCCTTGCTTGAGATTTTGATTCAAAGGTAAAATTGGTTAAGTATGGAAACATTTTGGTAATTCTAAGGTATCTCATATTTTACCCAAGCCTCATTCCGGCCGGAAAATCCAACCTCCCTCAATTTTTCTAAGTTCGTGCCACCTTCACATACCCGAGGTTTTAAGGAATATTTTAATGCATTTAATGACAAGCATTTATGGCACAAAATGGGGATATATTTGTAATATGCTATTCATTTTGGTCATTTTTCTTGATGAAGAGTTAAAATATTGGGAGCTTGCTTTTTCCTCCATTTACTGAAGCTAAGAGGTAGGGTTGTGCTCTCCATTTGATCACTTTAGGATCATTGAAGGTCTCAGTCGTAGGTCGTCGTCATGTTTTATTTTCTTCCTATGTGGCATTCAAAGGTTGGTCTTTTCAATTTCTTTTGATCAATTTCATTTAATCTTCTCCTTAATTGTGATTTCTTGCAAGTGGATGTTCAATTATCAAGTTAAAGAGTTTCATTTTATCATTTCTTGCTTTGATATTGGGGACTTCTTGTTCTTCAAAGTGCACTCAATAGGGTTTCGTTATTGAGTGTCTCTAGCATAGACGAAGGTGATTTGGTATAATTGAATATCTTTAAGATATCTCCTCTATATTGGGTTTGCATGATTGATATCAAGATTTTTTTAGTTTTCTTTGTTTTCAAGTCAACTTAGGAACCCTAAATTTCCCAAAACCCTAGTTTCCGGTAACGTATTTGATCAAAGAAAGGTTAAATGATATCAAGTGATAGTTATTTAGGGTTTTGGATATTAATCATTTAGGATTTTCATTGATTTAAATTTGAGTGAATGGATAATTTAAAAATTGGGCGAATTGAACACTTAGTAAAATCATGCATTTGAGTGACATGCTCAGGAGTTTTGAGGTAGCTTGGATTATCTAAGCCTTAATTCACTTAGAAAATTTGAGCCCCCTCAGATTTTTTGGATCAAGTTCCCTTTTAAAATCCTTAAATCCCAAATGACAAAAGCCTTAAGTATTAGGTTGACTCATGTACCATGTTTGCATTTAGTGGGTTCAAAACATCTAGAAATGCTCGAATGTCAAAAAAAGTTGAGCATATTATTTGCATGATGAATTCGGCCTCAATGAATGTGATTTGCACTAAGACTTCGAAAAGGCTAACACTTGTATTTGATTGATCATGACAAGTAACTTAATTTTACAAAACTATCCCATGTTGGCAAATTGAAATGAGCTCCAATGGTTGAAATTTTGGGAATCTAAGCCTACTCAGATTACCTGAGATTTAGTCTGGCTGGGAATCCGAGCTTGCTCAGATTACCCAACTTTTGTTCATTTTGTTTCAAAATCTCAATATTCATGATGAAAAATTTTGCACAATGGGATTATATGATCATTTCATTGAATATTGGTTGAATTGAGTATCATTTTGATTCAATGGCATTATTATTGCATACATTGGTACTTTATGGAATTAATATAATGTGTTGCATTGTTATTTTCCATTTTGGTGATTTTGGTATTTTCTAATAGATGTAGGAAAAATTGAGTCCCGATGAGGCATCTAAGTCAAATACTGCTTTGGTACAAGAGGAGGTCAAAAGAAGAGCAGAAAGGATGAAGTATGATTTCAAGGGCATATGGCTAGAGTCGAAGATTTCATCTGCTTGGTCAAAGATTGTTGATACAAACATGGAACATGAGGATTAAAATGACTTTCAACAGAGATTGTATGGAAATTCACCAACTCAACTCACTCAGATCCTCATTCATACTAGATTGGCTCAAGCAGAAGGGTTCCCACCAACACAAATTTTTCTAGAGCTAGTTTTAGAGTGTGCAAATGACTATGAATCTAGAACAAGGATTGTAATTGGGCGACAAGGTAGAGTCATGGATAATCTTATTGAAGAGTCCATTGCAGGGGTTTTTAATATTTCCTCACATTACAAGCTTATTGAGGAGATTAACATTGTGGAAGAAATGAATTTTTATGATGAAGACCCCAATAGGACCTTGGAAATCATGAACAACTCCTAGATATTGAAGCCAAAACCACACTACTCTAAGTTTCCCATATAATTGCATAGGAGTGATTTCAACATGGAGTATCTTGATATTATCACTCTCCTAGGAAGAGTAATGTGAGTAGAAGAAGGTCACATTTTCCAAAATTGGATGTTCTACCCCATCACACAAATTGTGGCTAAAAGCATTATCATTTGGCTAGAATCATAAGAAACAACTCGGATGCCCAACTGAGAAGTGTATAGGATATCAATAGATTCACCATGACTTCATATCTTGTCTACATGTTGGCAAGCAAGACTAAGTGTAAAGGTCTCAGTTGGAAAGGGACTATAGGAAAAGATAGGATATGGGACATATATTGACAACTCCAACATAAAACAAGCAACTATAGGAGAGCCAACAATGCTTTCTTTATGTATTTTCCTAGGTTGTTGTAGGATTCTCTCCATATGAGGATTTTTTCTGATGCCATGGGCTTAATCAAATAGTATGGTGAATAGTTTATTTAGTTTCAAAGGTTCACATACATCTGGATACAAGGATGTCCTATTGTTCCACTTAGACTACCAAGGTATCCAACAAATAAGCTCTTAATGCTAGAATTGACAAGGAAATAGAAGAGAAGGAAAAGCTACATAAGCAATTGAATGGTGTTTAAAAATATGTCCAACACCTAATGAAGCCTCTGCAAGCTTGTACTAATGGTAGTTCATCAATTCCAGAGGGATTTTTACCCATGGAAGTTGTGTCAGAAATAGAGAAGTTAAAATATTTTGTGCACAATACACATGAATGGCTTTAGGAAGTGAGTTAAAGAGGGGATGAATCAATTGAAAATATTTTTGGTATCTATGCCAAGGTAGCTGAATTCTTTGAAGTTACCTCCTAGTTTTTTATAGACTGTAATAAGATTGATGAGTCGACTATTGACGAGCTGAAGAAGATCCTATAGGTACCTTAGGAAGACTTGGAAAAGATGAACATATTCTAGTATGATGAAATTGGTAAGGTAAAGGAGTGGATAGAAATTTGGAACTATAGAAAATAACTCCTTACTAATGCTTCAAATAAGATAATGAAGCTACAAGGAAAAATGAAGGAGATATACAATAGTTGCATTAGTTTTCTGGAGATAATGATGGGGAGGATAAATTTTGGTAAGAAAAACATGAAAATTTGTAGGTTAGAAGCATGGTGGCATGAGATATATGCTCCTTTTGATAGTGCACCAATTGATAAAGATAATTTGGAGGATGTAACCATATACATCTCAAAGTTGGACAAATATAATGAGTTACATGTGGAATGGAAAAAACAATTCCAAAATATGTTGATGAATTAAAAGTTCATAAATTAAGAAATAAATTTATCCCAATTCAAAATCTAAAAGATGTGAAAGAGATATTGGACAAATTCAAAGAACTATCTAACAATTTAGAGGCCAATTAAGAGGGAGAAAACAACCAGCTTGTAGGCCCCTAGGAACTTGTGCTAATCAAGTGACTTCATTTCCAGAAAGAACAACCTCAAATTTTGTAACTTCAAGAAGGAATGTTTCTAGAATGGTCTAGGCCGACCTAGAGTTAGTTACAAGCATTTAATTGAATTTTATTTTATTGAAAAAAATATCTAGGCCGACCTGCTGGGCTGACATAATCATGCAAACCCTAATTCTAGGCTGACTAAATGTTATTGTCCCGAAATTGAGGCTCCAACTTCATTTTTAAGGGTTAGACATAGTTGGAATAGTGAAAACTGAGCTAGGAGTTAGTATTTTCTAAGAGTGAGTGTTGAAACATTGTGGATATTTGAATTGTTGCAAACTTGGGTGATTCAATATAAGTAAAGACATTGTTATTTGGTGTTCTTTCTTGTGTTATGCACCTTGCATGGTTCTTGTTACCCTAGATCTTTGAAAATTGCTTTGAAGTAGTGATTGCATGTTAGATTTTAGATTTAGATGTGATGCAATTGTGTTAATGATTTGATATTGGATGTGTTTCAGAAATCCTCGATCCATAATTTTAGGATCTTATTGATTGTAAGTTGTTATGTAAAGTTATCTTGGGCCTAAAATTTGTGTGATAAGTTCAATTGTAGTTATTTATTCATTTCAATTACAAAATAAGATTGATTTATGTGAATGATTCATGATTATAAAATCTTTATTTCCTCATAAGATTGCACTATTTCTGTGAGATTGCAAGTTTAATTTGGGTTAAACAGGAATTGGTTTTGAAGGATTGGTCCACTTTGGATATTAGATTGTTTACACAATTGGTCTTAGGAATTAGTTAGTTTTAGAAATCTCTCTAACCCTTTATCTTTCGTTATTTCTTTTAAAATATGTGTTAGTTTTAGGTTTAAGAGCATCAATATATTGCAAGATTTGATGTATTTGAAGTCTCCAATATTTGTTTTGTAAGGTCCCTTGTGAGTACCAACATTTTCGCATTTATCATTGAGTTGTTTTTACATATTCAAGACCTGGCATTAGAGACCTTGGGGTTATCTCTTGAGGCTTGCTAATACATATTTACCTTTTAAGAGATATAGGATATTATATTATGTTTGAGTTGTTGTGTAGAAAACACCATCAACAGATTCATGCTAGAAGGAGGGCCTGAATAAGAAAGCTAGAGAGTTTCTTATCTAAAATTTCTCCTCAGAGATTTCGAAGAAGAACCAGATCTACACTAGGGGAGAAAGATTTCAAAGAATTACAATCCCCTATTAGGTCAAGGAGGACTAGAAGAAGGGGAGAGTCGTCATCTACCCCACCCTTTCCATCCTCTCTATCATCTTCACCCTCATCCAACTCATCCTCATCTGATTCTAAGGCCATTCCCATTCAACAACCCCAACTAGTTGTTAATCAACCACTACCACTTCCACCACCACCAATGGCTTCCTTGGAAAATAACCCATTACCCTTGTCCTTTAACAACTACAATATCATGCCAAAGAATCCTAAAAATTTTTAACCCCAACTAGTTGTTAATCAACCACTGCCACTTCCACCACCACCAATGGATTCCTTGGAAAATAACCCATTACCCTTGTCCTTTAACAACTACAATGTCATGCCAAAGAATCCTGAACATTTCTACTCCAAGTTTCATATCAATGACCCTAATAGGATGACTGAGGAGCACATTAGGATTTTCCAGACCTATCTTAGGGATAGGGGAATTAACCATGAAGATGTTGCATGTACTATTTTTTCATATTTCCTATGAAAGGATTCTTTTTACTGGTATAACCATTTGTCTATTGGGTCCATCCACAATTGGACTGAACTTGAAAATGTTTTTCTATAAAATTTTAAAATTCATATTAGTGCCAATGAGCTCTATTTGTAGTTTACCAAGATTAAGAGGGAGATCAATGAACCTACAAAGTCCTTCAATAATAGATTCCATCATGCGTACACTAGGTTGCAAGCCCCCTATGTTTTTGATAATGTCACTACCCTAGAGGTTTAATATCAAGCCCTTGATAGCCTAATGGCCATCTTTCTAAAATGGAGACCAAACCCTCCTAACACTTTACTAGATGCTTACATGGAAGCTATTAAGGTTAGTACGGATCTAAAGCAACATTTATTAGGACCTCTACCCTCTATGGGACCAATTTCTCACCCTAGAAATATATAAGCACTAAATCAAGCTTTGACCAATCATACACCTATCATGAATCCTATGCCACAATTTCCCTTGGTCCCGCACCCAGGTCCTCCAATGAATCAGGCCCCACCTATGCCTAGTTATCCAAAAAAAAAAATCAATCAATACAACCATAATAGTAGGATGGTTTCCCAACTTACTTGAAATTTTTTGAAGTATTAAACCAATCCATAAGCTTAGGGGCACCATCAAGATATTATCAGAACAATGTGGTTTCTTCGTCTTATAGTAATCCTTACAAAGAAAGGCTAGATGAGCTAACGAAACAAGTCAAGAAGCTGAATATGGAATTCACTTGTCTAAGGAACCAGAACAATCAACTTCAAGTTTCCCAAAGAAATATGCAGTCCAACCACAATAGCAAAATAGGGACTCTTCACAAGGACATAGAAAAAATTTTGATACAAGGAAATCATCTGGGTAGAAATTTGATAGAGGATAGTCAGATGGACAAGGATTTGATAGAAGAAAACCCCCTAGGAAAAACAAAACATGGAATACAAGGACAAATAATGGAGGTTTTCCTACTCAATTAGATCAACCAGTTAATCAAGAAAAGTCTTCAAGTGGTGTGTATTTGGCTGAGGCATCTTTGTCAATGTGGTGCAAACTCCACAAGACAAGTCAACAGTTTGAGTTAGATTTCCCTAAGTTCCAAAATTTTGCATCCATCTTTTCATATGAGGTTGAAAATCATTCCAGCAATCAAGAATCAGTACCACCAGACCCTTATGATTCCCTTGTGTTGGTGTTGAATCATGCTCCTTTCCCACCAAGTGAAGAGAATGGACTAAAACAAGAATCAAGTGGACAATATGACAAGGTGGAATAGGTATGCAATGAAGAGGAAATATAATAATTGTTTCATGAAGGTATTGAGAGTGATAATGGACCTTTAAATGAGGAGGAAAATGACATTGAAGAAGTTCAAATGTTCCCACAACACCCTAGAAAATATGATTTTAGGAGTAGGAAAGTAGGAGGTCCATTCACTACTTCAATCCCTCCTAAGCATTTTACTATGCCATCTGCTCCACATGCCAGTAACAATCCATCCTATCCTAATGTTCCAACACAATATCTATCAAAGGGAGGAAAAGTTGATTTATCAAAAGGGAAGAATATTGATGCAAGCAAGGAAAAATTGGTGGAACATTCCAAAGAATCCCTTGCTGAAATGAGTACAAAGAAATTGGGTGAGTATGTATCTAAGGAGCTCAAGAAATTGTAGGTAAGTCTTTTTTCTTTTGAATTGTTGAAGGTTCCTGCTATTAGAAATGCAGTCTTAGGATCTTTTAAAACTCATGAAGTCCCTCAAGATAGGACAGTTAATGAAGTAGTTGGGAAGAACCCTATCTCACAAACACCAAAAGATCAAATTCAAGGGAAGTATAAATATAAAGGAAAACAAAAAGGTTAGGGGCCAGGTCGTATAATTTGGTACTCATATGAGTCTATTTCAAGGCAAGACTAAAACTCCTACCTTTCTAATTTTTGTTCACCTCTTTGGGAAAAACTTACATAGTTGTCTTTTAGACTCAGAAGATTCCACAAATGTCATGCCTTTTGTTGTTTGTAGAGCCTTAGGTATTACTCCTATAGCCAGTCAACGAAAGGTCACTTAGTTGGATAAGACAAAGGTGAATGTGGTAGGAGAAATTAATATAATTCCTATGCAAATTGCATCAAATCCTAGGATTCAACAAGTCATCAACATTCAAGTGGTTGATATTCCTAATACATATGGTTTGATCCTACACAGAGATATCACTAAGGCATTGAATGGGTATGTGTTGACTAATCATTCTCACATGTTGCTTCCTTGGAAATGAGTACCTAATTAGATCAGGATTGAAAGGGAACCAAGGATGATGTATGTGATTACTGAATATCAGAATACTTCAAATTAGATATTGTTATCGGAATTCGATCTAGGGAATTATGAATTGGAAACCCCTCCTCTAGAACTAGGAACAAATGAAATATTCATGTTGCAAAGTGTACCCAAAGAGCTCACTTCAGAATCCAAAAGCACTGGAGTGTTAGTAGAATCAGTAGAGAAAAGTGGTGATCAAGAGGATGGTCAGCTTAGCTTGTTGGATAGCTTTCAAGAGTTTATTTAGAAATGCATCGAAGACCAAATTAAACTAGGAAGGTAAATTAACTTCGAAGAGTTTCTCCTTCTGAATTGGTGTAGGGTCCATAATTCCTCCCACTTAGAATTAGAATTTTTTATTTTCCAAACAGCAATGGAGCAAATACAAATTTGCATCAATCCATCTCCAGCTATCAGGATTAATATACAGATTGTTCAAGACGATCCCAAAGGTAAAATGCCAATGCCCCAAGAAGAACCTCCAAGTAGCAGCAAAGTTAATGAAGAAAGAACAAAAAGATCAAAGGTTGTTGGTTGTTGGACACTCCAGTTTGATGGGTCTAAATCAAAACAAGGCGTTGGAGCCAGGTTTTAGGTAATTAGTCCTAGAGATAAAACCTTTTTTTCTACTCACAAAATTCAATTCCATTGTACTAATAATGTAGCTAAATATGAAGCTTTGATTCATGGATTGTTGATGGCATTAAGAAAGAAAGTTAAAATTCTATAAGTCTTCGGAGATTCTAAGTTGGTAGTTAGGAAAATCAAAAAACAATATTCATACCATGACAGAAGGATGACTAACTATAGACATAGAGTGTGGGATCTCATTGAGGGGTTTGATGATTTTAATATTCAATTGATACCTTGCAACAAGAATCAAATTGCAGATTCCCTAGCATAGGAAGCAAGCACTTTTTCAACCCTTGTCACTCTCAAGCTTGAATAAATTTACTGTGGAACTTACTCCAGTACCCTCAATGCCTAATAATGTAACCAACTTTTAGGTGTTTGAGGATGACAAACATATTCTTGATTTCATTACAAGCTCTAATGTGTTTACTTCTTAGGTAATTGACAAAGTAGAGCCCTAGGAAGCATAAATGGGCCTAGAAGGAGTTATCAACCTAAAAACCAATACCATTCCAAGAGAGATGGTACAAATAGAGAAATTTTTTGATTTAGATAGAATAAAAGATTAGGAACATCAAGATAAGGAGTCCATTTGCATTCAATGTGATACATATAATATGGGGACTCTAGACAATGTTAAGAATGTTTTCATTGGGAAGGTGTGCACTCTAGAAGAGAGGAGGGGAATAATAGATACACTCCACACATATCAAGATGATATAGCTTGGAGTTATAAAGATCCAAAAATGTATGATACTTTGATCATCACACACACTATTCCTCTCAAGCCAGGTGCTAAGCCATTCAGACAAAGATAGAGACCAATCAACGCCCTACTAGAATTGATTATCCAGAAAGAAGTATAGAAGTTATTGTCTACTCGCATCATATTTCCAGTCAGGAACTATACTTGGGTCGCTAATTTGGTTCTAGTAAGGAAGAAAAATAGGGAAATTAGACTTTGTGTTGACTTTGGAAATCTTAATCGTGCCTCAAAAAAGGACAACTACCCTATCCCATCATTGGATGAAGTTTACAGATCGTTAATGGATCCTAGATGATGTCTTTTCTAGATGGATACTTAGGATATAATCAAGTTATGGTGCAATATGAGGATAGGCACAAAATTTCCTTCACTACAAAGTGGGGTACCTTTGCTTATAGGAGAATTCCTTTTGGGTTAATCAATGTAGGAGAAACCTTCCAAAGGGCAATGAAAATTTCCTTCAAGGATATCATTGGTAAGTGCATCATTATCTATATGGATGATTTAACTATTTTCTCCAAGAAACGAGGTGATCATATTGCATATTTGTGCAAAGTATTCCAAAGATGCAGAGAATATGGTATTTCACTTAACCCTAAGAAGTGCATCTTTGGAGTCACTGAGGGGAAGTTGTTAGGACATGTTATCTCAGAAGAAGGCATATCTATTGATCTAGAATGAATAGAGGCTATACTGAAGATCCAACCCCCAACCAGTAAAAAGGAGATGAAGTCCTTCTTTGGGAAAATCAACTTTATCAGGAATTTTATTACTAGATTTGTAGAAATAGTTAAACCTCTTAATGCTATGCTAAAGTAGGATGCAAAAGTTGAATGGAGTGCTGAAGTGAAATAGGATTTTGTAAAAATTAAGAGGGAAATAGTTGATGCCCCTGTATTGATGAGCCCTGATTATTCCAAGCCTTTTTATATATATTCATTCACATCGAATCATTCTTGTGTTGGTATGTTAACTCATAAATTTGATAAAGGAAGCGAGCATCCTATAGCTTTTATGAGTGCTCCATTGAAGGATACATAATTGAGATATCCTAGTGTTGAAAAATAGGCTTATGCTCTATTTAGAGGTGTGATGAAATTCAAAAACTACATCTTGAGAAATAAGGTTGTTGGAATAGTACCTAATCCTGTAGTCAAACTCCTATTGATGCAGAACAAACTAGGAGAATCAAGAGCTAAATGGGTTATAATGCTACAAGAATATGACATCAAAATACAACCCATGAAGCTTGTGAGAGGGTGAGTATTGACTAGGACTATGGATGAAATTGGTCCGGATCTCATAGCCAAACAATACCACCTTCAAGATGTCTCTCCTGGTGAATGATACGATGACATTATCTATTATCTCTTAAATCAATAGTGTCCTAATCATGTCAACATAGTGTAGCGGAGAGTCTTGCATTTAAACAGTGATAGCTATATGTTAAATGGGGCCATTTTATATAAGAAGAATCATGAAGGAATTTACCTATGCTATCATGGGAAAGAAGAAGCTATAAGAGTGATGATTGAATTTCATGACAAGTATGGCACAAGCCATGGTTCTGGACCAACTACTGCAAATCAGATCTTGAGGGTAGGGTATTACTAGCCCACTTGGTTCAAGGACATGCACAAACATGTACGAACCTGCTATATATTTCAAACTGTAGCAAGTAAGGAGAAGCATTCAAATCTTCCACTTCAGCCAGTAATTGAGGTAAAACCATTTGCACAATGGGGTTTGGACTTCATTGGTCCAATAAATCCACCTTCCTCTTTAGGCCACAAGTGCATTCTCACTGTAACTAATTACTTTACTAGGTGGACTAAAGCTCTTGCTTGTAAGCAATGTACTTCTGAAGTAGTGATCAATTTTCTAGAATCAGGTATTATCAATCATTTTGGTTGTCCTAACGCTTTAGTCTACGATAATGGTCCTACATTTGATTCATTAAAGTTTTATAGATGGTATTTCGATCATGGTATTATCATCAAGTTTTCTTCTAACTATTACCCACAAGGAGATGGTTTGGTTGAGTCCTCAAACAAGAATCTTCTAACAATCATCTATAAGCTCTTAGAGAGAAATCCCAAGGATTGTCACACCCAGCTTAGATTTTCTCTCTACATAGATTTTACTAGACACAAAGCCTCTCTAGGAACCTATCCTTATCACCTTGTGTATGGTCTTGAGCCAGTATTCCCCATCCAATTGAAAATCCCCACCTTGCAATTCATTAATGATTATTATGATGAGGGGGATAGGCATGAGGCTCATTTGGCTGAACTTTTGCGACTTGAGGAGAAAAGAGATGAGGCATTAGAGAAATTTTCTAAGCACTAACGCATTGTTAAGCGATGGTTTGATCGAGAGGCCAAGGTGAAAGTGTTCAAAATCTCTAACCTGGTCTTATATTGGGATAAAGCACATGACAAAAAGGGGGAACATGGAAAATTTGATAAGCTTTGGCATGGCCCCTTCCATATTTCAAAGATATTGGGGGATAATGCTTTTTTATTGAAAACTCTCACTAGGGAGGATGTCCCATTGCCTATCAATGGGTAGTATTTGAAGCATTAATTCCTAACCTGAGTTGTTTATAGCTCTTCCTTGTACATATTTAGTTTAGGGATTGTTTTCTTTTTGTTTTCTCTTTGCTTTGTTTTGTTTTCTATTTTGGTTGCTTTTGCTTCCATTTTTGGTTAGTGTAGGTTTTCCTTAGGTTAGGTTATGGTTTCCTTTTGTTTTTCTTTTTTCTCTTGAGCTTCCCTATTCTCCTCTAGGCATGTTTCATTTTCACAACATTCATTATATTATCTGGGACTGTTACAAGTATTTCCTTTACAAACTTTAATCATCCTTCCAAAATAAGTTGGTGGAAATCCTTTACTTGGTGTCACATGTGCTAAATGCTTGAAGTGGATGAGTCAGTTGATTAGGTTAGTTCTAAAATGTGCTTGAGTCTTATATTTATATACACATCTTAAGAATCCTTAGGTTGTTAAGGGTTCCTTGTGAAGTTTGTTCAAGTGAAAAATCCTATTTTTGCTTCAGTGCCACTGTGGTTCTCAGCCCTAAATGTGAGCTTCATTTCTTACAGGTGAAAAGGAAAGTTTAAATGATCATAAAAGAGTATCAAAAAATGAAAGAAAGAGAATATTGAAAATCAAAAGTGAATATTCACCTCATCAGGAGTAACTGAATATCTCTATCGGGGCTATGGATGCCTAGCTAGTAGTAGATCCATGTTCGGGAGGGCCACATTGATAACCTCATCAAGGCTATGGATGCCTAACTAGTAGCAAGGCTCTATCTAGGTTTCTTTTGTAGTTAGAATCTTTACATAGCTTGATTATACTGAGCTTGATTCCTACAACAGCTAAAGGAGGGAAATGAATGAATTTGCACACACTTTGACTTCGACACAGGAAGAGCTTCCCTATCTATGCACTTTTAAACTCTATTTATAGTTGAAATGATGAGAGGATTGAAACCAAAGTTCTGGGTTCTTGATTCCATTTTTCATTGAAATGCTCTAGAGAATTTCCCAGTAGGAGTCTCCATTTGTTGTGCAATTTTTGTACACACACTCCACTGGAGGAAGGGACCCTCTTTTGCTTGTTTAGTTTCTTTATTTTCCTTAGGGTCCTGACCTTTTCCCCTTAAAGGATAGGTCTCTCAGTCTTGGTCTTGTTCCATCCATGGTGCTTAATGATTAATTAGAATTTTAGATTCCTTATTGCAACATCACAATGTCAGCCTAACTCCTAGAGAATTGATCCTTGCTTGATAATTTGATTCAGAGATAAAATTAGTGAAGTATGGGAAAATTTTGGTAATTTTGAGGTAGCTCAGATTACCCGAGTCTCATTCTGGCTAGAAAATCCAAGCTCCCTCAAATTTTTCGTGTATGTGCCTCCTTTGCATACCTAGGGTTTTAAGGAATCTTTTCATACATTTAATGACAAGAATTTATGGCAACAAATGGGGATATATTTGTAATATGCTATTCATTTTGGTTATTCTGCTTGATGAAGAGTTAAAATATTGGGAGCTTGCTTTGTCCTCCATTTCTTAAAGCTAAGATTAGGGTTGTGCTCTCCATTTGATCACTCTAGGATCATTGAAGGTCTCAATCCCAGGTTGTCATCATGTTTTCTTTTCATCCTGTGCGGTGTTCAAATGTTGGTATTTTTAGTTTCTTTTGATTGATTTTGGTGAATCTTCTCCTTGATTGTGATTTCTTGCAAGTGGATGTTCTATTATAAAGTTAAAGAGTTGCATTTTCTTGTTTCTTGTTTTGCTATTGTGGTCTTCATGTTCTTCAAAGCACACTCAATAGGGTTTTTTTTATTGAGTGTCTCTAGGGTAGACAAAGGTGATTTGGTATAATTGAATATATTTAAGATATCTCCTATGTATTTCATTTTCATGATTGATTTCAAGATTGTTTGAGTTTACTTTGCCTTCAAGTCATCTTAGGAACCCTAAATTTCCCAAAACCCTAGTTTTGGGTCATGTATTTGATGAGAGAAAGGTTAAGTGATATCAAGTGATCATTGTTTAGGGTTTTGGATCTTAATCATTTATGATTTTCATCGATTTAAATTTGAGTGAATGAATGATTTCAACATTGGGTGAACCGAACACTTATTAAAATCGTACATCTAAGCGACATGCTCAAGAATTCTGAGGTAGCTCAGATTATCTGAGACTTAATCTACTCAAAAAATCTGAGGCCCCCTCAAATTTTCTAGATTTGGTTCCCTTTCAAAATCTCAGAATCCCAAATGATAGAAGCCTTACGTATTTAGTTGAATCATAGACCACATTTTCATTCTGTGAGTTCAAGCCATCTAGAAATACCCGAATGTCCATATTTTTTGAGTATCTGATTTGCATGATGAATTGGGCCTCAATGAATGTGATTTGCATTAAGATTTTGAAATGGCTAACACTTGCATTTGATTGATCATGACAAGTAACTTCATTTTACAAAACTATCCCATGTAGAAAAAGTGAAATGAGCTCTAATGGTTGAACTTTAGGGAATTCGAGCTTGCTTGGATTACCTGAGATATAGTCCGGTTGGGGAATCTGAGCCTGCTCGAATTACCTGAATTTTGTTCATTTTGTTTTAAAATCTCAATATCCATGATAAACAAGTTTTCATAATGTGATTATATGATCATCTCATGGAATATTGATTGACTTGAGTATAATTTTGATTCAATGGCATTATTATTGCATACATTGGTACTTCATGGAATTAATATAATGCGTTGTATTATTATTTTCCATTTTGGTGAATTTGGTCTTTTCTAACAAATGCAGGAAGAATTGAGTCCCGAAAAGGCATCTAAGTCAAAGGTTTCTTTGGTACAAGAGGGGGTCAAAAGAAGATCGAAAAGGATGAATTATGATTTCAAGGGCATATGGTCAGAGTCCAAGATTGCCTCTACTTGGTCAAAGATTGTGGATACAAACATGGGACATGTGGATTACAATGAATTTCAACGAAGAATGTATGGAAATTCACCAACTCAGCTCACTCAGATTCTCACTCATACTGGCTCAAGCAGTAGGGTTCCCACCAACACAACTTTGTACAGAGCTGGTTTTAGAGTGTGCAAAGCACTATGACTCCAAAACAAGGATTATAATTAGGCCACAAGGTATAGTCATGGAAAATATTACTGAAGATTCCATTGCGGGGATTTTCAATATAGCCTCACATCACAAGCTAATTGAGGATATTAACATTGGGGAAGCAATGAAGTTTTATGATGAAGACCCCAATAGGGCCTTGGAAATCATGAACAACTCCTGGATATTGAAGTTGAAACCACACTACTCTAAGTTGCCCAAACAATTGCATAGGAGTGATTTCAAGATGGAGTATCATGATATTATCACTCTCTTGGGAAGAGCAATGGGAGTAGAAGAAGCTCACATTTTCCAGAATTGGATGTTCTACCCCATCACACAAATTGTGGTTGAAAGAATTATCATTGGGCTATAATCATAAGCAACAACTTGGATTCCCAACTGAGAAGTGTACAAGAGACCACTAAATTCACCATGACTTCATATCTTTTCTACATGTTGGAAAGCGAGACTAAGTATAAAGGTCTCAATTGCAAAGGGACTATAAAAAAATTCAAGAGATGTGACATATATCTAGAGTTGTAGCATAAAACAAGCAACTACGGGAGAGCCAACGAGGATTTCTTTATGTACATTCCTAGGTTGTTGCAGGATGCTCTCCATATGAAGATTTCTTCTGATGCCATGGACTTTGTTAAATAGTATGGTCAATGGTTTATTCAATTTCAAAGGTTCACATACATCTAGATACAAGGATACCCTGTTGTTCCACTCAGACTACCAATGTATCCAAAAAATAAGCTCATAATGCTAGAATTGACAAGGAAATAGAGGAGAAGGAAAAGCTACATAAGAAATTGAATGATGTTTACAAATGTGTCCAAGACCTAATGAAGCCTATGCAAGCTTGTACTTATGGTAGTTCTTCAATTCCTAAGGGATTGTTTCCCAAGGAAGTTGTTTTAGAAATAGAGAAGTTAAAATCTTCTATGCACAATACATATGAATGGCTTTAGGAAGTCAGTAAAAGAGGGGATGAATAAATTGGAAATATTTTAGGTATCTATGCCAAGGCAGCTAAATTCCTTGAAGATACCTCCCAGTTTGTTGCAGACTATGATAAGATTGATGAGTCAATTGTTGAAGAGCTAAAGAAGATCATGTAGGTACCTTAGGAAGACTTGGAAAAGATGATCATTTCCTTTGATGAAATTGGTAAGGTAAAGGAGTGGATAGAAGTTTGGAAATATAGAAAATAACTCCTTACTAAGGCTTCAAAGAAGATAGTGAAGCTATAAGGAAAAATGGAGATATATAATAGTTGCATTAGTTTTCTGGAGATAATACGGGGAAGAGAAAGTTTGGTCAGAAAAACATGAAAATTGGTAGGTTGCTAGCATGGTGGCATGGGATATATGCTCCTTTTGATAGTGCACCAATTGCTAAAGACCATCTGGAGGATGCAACCATCTTCATCTCAAAGTTGGACAAATTGTTTGAGTTACAAGTGGAATGGGACAAGCAATGCCAAAATATGTTGATGAATTAAAATTTCATAAATTAAGAATTAAATTTATCCAAATTCTAGAGCTAGAAGATGTGAAAGAGATATTGGAGAAAGTAAAAGAATTGTCTAACAATTTGGAGACCAATAAAGAGGGAGAAAATAGCTAGCTTGCAGTCACCTAGGAACTTGTGCAAATCATGTGACTACATTCCTAGAAAGAACAACCTAAAATTTTGTGCCTTCAAGGAGGAATGTTTCTAGAATGGTCCAAGCTGACCTAGAGTTAGTTACAAGCATTTAATGAAATTTTATTTTATTGAAAAAAATATTTAGGCTGACCTGCTAGGCCAACCTAATCATGTAAACCCTAATTCTAGGTCGACATAATGTTATTTTCTATAAATTGAGGCTCCAAATTCATTTGTAAGGGTTAGAAATTGTTGGAATAGTGTGAATTGAGCTAGGAGTTAGTATTTTCTGAGAGAAACTGCTGAAACATTTTGGATACTTGAATTGTTGCAAACTTGGGTGATTCAATATAAGTAAAGACATTGTTCTTTGGTGTTCTTTCTTGTGTTATCCACCTTGCATGGCTCTTGTTACCCTAGATCTTTGAAAATTGCTTTGAAGTAGTGATTGCATGTTAGATTTTAGATTTAGATGTGATGAAATTGTGTTAATGATTTGAGATTTGAAGTGTTTGAGCAATCCTCGGTCCATACTTTTAGCAGCTTCTTGATTGTAAGTTCTGTAAAGTTAGCTTGGGCCTAAAATTTGCATGATAAGTTTAATTGTAGGTATTTATTCATTTCAATTACAAAATAAGGTTAAGTTTTTTTAATGCTTCATGATCTAAAAATATTAATTTCCTTAGAATATTGAAATATTTCTATGAGATTGTAGGTTTAATATGGGTTAAATAGGAATTGGTTCTGAAGGATTGGTCCACTTTGGATATTAAATTGTTTACACAATTGGTCTTAGGAATTAGTTAGTTTTAGAAATCTCTCTAAACCCTTTATATTTTGTTATTTATTTTAAATTATGGGTTATTTTTAGGTTTAAGTGCATCAATATATTGCAAGATATGATGTATTTGAAGTCTCTAATATTTTTTTTGTAAGGTCCCTTGTGATTACTAGCATTTTCACATTTATCACTGAGTTATTCTTTCATTGTCAAGACCTGACATTAGATACCATGGGGTTATCTCTTGAGGTTTGATAATAGAGATTTACCTTTCAAGAGAGATAGGATATTATATTTTGTCTAAGTTGTTGTTGTGCAGAAAACACCATCAACAAGAATATTTCTTGGATACTCTACTACTAGCAAGGCATACATATGTTTTAACAAAAGGTTGAGAAAGATTATTGAAAGCACTAATGTGAATGTTGATGAAGACATACATAGATCTATTGAGATAAGTGAATTTGAACCTGATGATCCTATCTATGGACATGTACCTAAGGAGAACAAGGAGAAGAAAGAAGAAGAGAAAGAACAAGAAGAACACGAAGAAGAAGAAGAAGAGAATAAAATTAAGCCAACTACTAGGACTCCTAAATATGTACAGAAGAATCATTCGGAAGATCTGATAATTGGAGACAAGAGTGAAGGTGTGAAGACAAGAAGCAGAGTTGCAGTTGAGGTAAATTTTTGTTTACTTTCTACAATAGAACCTAAATCTATAAAAGAAGCATGTGAAGATGAAAGTTGGATGAGAGCTATGAAAGAGGAATTGTAGTAGATAGAAAAGAATTAGACCTGGGAAATAGTCCCTAGGCCTGTAAACAAAAGTATGATTGGCTCAAAATGGTTGTTCTGGAATAAGCTGAATAAAAATGGAGAGGTAGTAAGGAATGAGGAAAGACTAGTATGCAAAGGATATTCAAAATTTGAAGGTATAGATTTTGAAGAAACATTTTCTCTTGTGCCTAAAATGGAAGCTATTAGAATGTTTTTGGCATTTTCTTCCCACAAGGATTTCAAGGTATATTAGATGGATGTTAAGTCATCTTTTATGAATGGTGAGTTGGAGGAAGAAGTGTACATGGAGAAAAATGAAGGTTTTCAGTTGTCTGACAAACCAAACATGGTTTGTAAGTTAAATAAGACATTGTATGGGCTAAAGCAAGCTCCTAGAGCTTGGTATGCAAGACTGGAAATATATCTGACCAAGCAAGGATTCAAGAAAGGTTCTCCTAATAGAAACCTCTACTTCAAAGTGAAAGGTAATAAGACGTTGATTGTAGTTGTTTTTGTTGATGATATCATTTTTGGTGGAAATGAGGGAATTTGTATAAAAGTTTGCTAAAGAGATGCAAAAATAATTTGAGATGTCTATGATTGGTGAATTGAATTTATTCCTTGGTCTACAAGTGAATCAAATTGATAAACGGATATTCATTTCACAATCTAAGTATGTAAAAGAGTTGTTGAAAAAGTTAGGGATGGAGGATTATAAACTGGTTTGTACTCCTATGGTAACCAGATGTAAACTAAGCAAAGATGATGAATCTACAAAGACTGATCTAAGAAAATATAGATCCATGATTGGTGGAATGTTGTACCTTATTGCAACCAGACCAGATATTATGCATATAGTGTGTTTAGTTGCTTTATTCCAAGAAAATCCTAAAGAGGCACATGTTGTAGCTATAAAGAGGATATTTAGATACCCTAAAGGTACACCAGAGTTTGGACTATGGTACCCTAACAGTGATGATTTCACTTTGAGTTCCTATACAAATGTTGATTGGGCTGAATGTATAGATGACCAGAAGAGTACCAGTGGTGGTGCTTTCTTTCTTGGTGGAAGATTAGTTTCATGGTTGAGTAAAAAAAAGACTCAGTTTCTTTATCTACAACACAGGGAGAATATATTCTTGAAGCATCTTGTTGCACAAAAATTTTGTGGATGAAGCAAACTCTAAAATATATTGGTGTGGTATGTTATAAGCCTATTTCTATTTTTTGTGACAATAAAAGATAAACATTTTGATGAACCCAGTTATGAATTCAAGAATGAAGAAAAAATCTATCAAGTATCATTTTCTGAGAGAAAAAATGTTGAAGAATGAGGTTAGACTAGAGTATGTGACAACAAAGGAAAAAATTACAGATATAATTAAACTAAGGCTCTTCCGAAGGATACTTTTGAGAATCTTAGGGAGATGTTGGGGATCATTGGCCCTAATAACTAGGTGCACATGAAGGTGCATTAGTCCAATGAATTCACAAATTCTTCATTTATCTAGACTGATAAATGGGTCTACTCTGCAAGGGGAGTAGAAAAGGTTTTCATTGTTGTAGTATGGGTGTACTCCTAAGGGGGAGTAATCAGAGTTGCCGATCTTTTCCATTGATGTCAAAGGGGGAGAGATTGGAGTAAGGGAAGCAAAAAGTCATGTGAAAAATAGTTCTCCTAGTGTTGTGAAGGATTATGTTATCTTTGATGGTTTTTCACATCATGTGTTTCCATCAATGACAAAGGGGAAGATTGTTGTAGGTATGAGAAAGTTTGGTGGTGTTATCATTAATATTGTCATTAATGTCAACACTGTTCAGTATGTTGCAGATTGTACATGAATATTTGAGATGCTACTGAGATGTTGTCAGTACATGGAGCTAACCTTTTAGTGTTGTAGATGTGAAGGTTTGGTGAGTTTCCAAGTTCCTTTGAGAAAATTAAATAAATAAGAGAAGTCAGAATTTTGAAAGTGTTCAAATTGTGCTCTAGTATGTGCTCCACATTTCTCTTGTGTTGGTCCTATGCTTGTTTGGATCTAAAGGCTTGTTAATGAGGATTTAGTGGTGATATCTCCTAATTTTTAGTCTCTAGTGTGATGGTGTGTGAGAGTTATGATCATTGGTATGTGAACTGCTCTGGCAGAGTTGGTCTTCTATGGACTGGGAGAAATATTTTTCCTCTATAGTCCTCCACTGTTTTGTTTCAAATATTGTAGATCTGGTATATGTCTTGTGAAGGTCTTTTTCGTGCTTTGGCAAATAATTTTGAAGTTTGGTAATTTGGAAGTCATGTTTCTATATTCCAGTATAGGTTTTCATAGTTCATATGATTTGGTGAGAGGTATTCAGTGTATGAAGTATATTGTTTTGCTACAAATGTATTTGAAGAACTGTAAGATGAATTTTTTTGCATATTGAAGCATGTTGATATATTCATGTGTCATCTTCTTGTTGGGAAGAATGTGCATCAATTTTCTTTTGTGTTTTCATTAGGTTTATCTGACTTGGTGTTTACACTTCATTCAAAAGAATAAAATTTAATTGAGGAAGCATGTAGAAGGTTCAAGAAAATAATTTTATTGGTCCACTCTTATTCCTTTCCACCACAGGAGTTTTGAGTTGCCGACCTATTTTGAATTTAAAAAATGGGTTATTTTGTGGTTGACTTTGGTAAATGTTTCTAAGGTTGATAATGGTATAAAAGCAAGTTGAATTATGGATATTTGTATGGAAATGTGATGCAAAGTGATGGAAGTAAGACACAAATCATAAGAGTAGAAGTGTGTGTGTTAGTTGTGTTGAAGATAGTGAGATAAGGGTTTCTATAATCCCACAAATGTGCTTTAATTGTAGTGGTGGATCTTTTTGTTCTCTTTTGTATCTGTAGGTAGTGAGCCTCCCTATTGGACAATGAGTCCTTTTTGTAGGAAATGGTCCTTTATATTTGGACAATGAGTCCTCTTTTGGGCAGTGAGCCCTTGGTAGTGAGCCTTTGTATTGAATTTATAATCTTTATATTGTGAGTTAACTCTCACCGTAGTTTTTCCCTTATTGGGTTTTCCATGTAAAAATCAGGTGTTCATTTTGTTTATTTATTTTCTTTTATTTGTGTTTCATGCTCATATGTAATAATAGAATAGTGTGGTTGAAGAATTCATATGTAATAAATTTTTAAGTTTGAACTTGTGTGAAAACTAATTCACCAAGTTTTCCTACTCCTATTTAACAATTGGTATCAAATTTTTTAGTTCCTTGTGTAGAGCTTAATTGCTTAAGGAAGATATGATTGTGCACAAGTTGGCAATCCCTATGTTTGATGGAACTAACTACAATGATTGGAAGGGACAGATGAGAGGACATATTATCTCTCTTGGTTTCATGACCTAGAAGGCTATTAAGAATAAGTATACACTTGCATCTGGTGGTGTCAATTATGTGGATGAGATCTCTACTTATGAATAAAATGAGAAGGTGAAGTATGCAATTTGTAGTGGATTATCTAAAAATGAGTGAGTTAAGGATAATTCTCTAGATAATACATATGAAGTCTAGAATAAGCTGGAAGACATGTATGAAGGAAATGAAAAGGTGAAATTGACAAAGAGGTTGGCGGAAAAGCATAGATTTGTGAACCTAAAGATGGAAGATGGTGAAGAATTTACAAGTTTCTTTCAAAGAGTTGAATTGATAGCAAATGAATTTAGAAATCAAGGAGGAAAACTAGTAGATGAAGATAGAATCAAGAAGATCCTGATCACTTTACCAGAATGTTACAATGAAAATATCTCTATTATTGAAGAAATGTATGATCCTAAGAAGTACACTCTCGAAGAGTTGTTCGACACCCTACAAGCATTAGAGATAAGGAAGTTTTAGAAAGATGAAAAGACAAAAGAGAAGATATAAAAAACATTTAAGGATTTGAATATTGAAGAACTAGATAGTGATGATGAAGAGTTGGAAGCAAAATTCACCAAGAAATTGAAGAAAGGTATCAGAAAATATAAAGGTATGCTACCCTTTAAATGTTTCAGTTGTGGTAACATTGGCCATTATGCTTCGAGATGTATGAATAGGGCTACACATAAAAATAACAAGGATTATAAGCATAACGATAGGAAAGATAAGAATTATAAAAAGCTATACTATGTTAAGGAAGAGGCAAGTATCTTTTATGATGAATCTGAAAATGAGGTTGAATATAGTGAATGCTTATTCTTAGATTTGGAAAGTAAATCTATATCCACTAACTCTAGAAAATGTGTAAGTAAGAAGGCTCTTGAGGTGAAGAAGAATAGGATAGAAGGTACTTTGGTTACCACTTTTCATGCAAGATAGGATAAAGACCATTGGGTAATTGATAATGGATGCTCAAATCACATGACTGGAGATAAGAGTATGTTCACTAAACTTGAAAAATATGATGGTGGTTTAGTCATGTTCAATGATGATTCAGGAGCTAAGATATGTTGTAAAGGTTCAATAAGTTTTGATGGAGTGCATAATACTAATGATGTATATTATGTGAAGGGTTTGAAGAATAACCTTCTGAGTGTTGGCCAGATGTGTAGCAATGGCTATAAACTTGTGTTTCAGAACAATACCTGTGAAATTAGAAAAGGATCTGAGAATGGAGATATGATTACTATTGGAAGAAGAACTCATGGAAACATCTATTAGTTGAAGGGAGTGAATGGTCATTTTCTTGTATCTCAAATCAATGAAAGTTGGTTATGGCACTAGAGAATGGGATATGTGAACTTTGATAACCTAGTCAAGATCAGTGCTAAGGAGATTGTTTAAGGATTGCCTAGAATCACAAGACCTGCTAATGCTATGTGCATAAGTTGTCAATTGGGGAAACAGAAAAGATGTAGCTTTAAAGGAAAATAAAATTATACTACCAGATGTTGGAGTTGATTCACACTAACCTCTATGGTCTAAATAGGATGAGAAGCCTAAATAGAGATAGGTACTTTATGTTGCTTATTGATGATTATACTCAAATGACATGGGTTGCTTTTCTAAGAGAAAAGAATCAGGCCCTAGATAGGTTTAAGGTATTCAAAGCAAGAGTGGAAAGTGAATTAATTCTAAAAATCAAGTGTTTAAGATCTGATAGAGGTGGTGAATTCACTTCTAGTGAATTTGATGCATTCTATGAGAAGCATGGCATAAAAAGATATTTTTTTTCTCCAAGAACCCCACAAGAGAATGGAGTAGTTGAAAGGAAAAATAGGATAGTATAGGAAGCTGCTAGAACTATGATGAAAGAGTCCAATGTATTGGATGCATATTGGAGAGAAGTGATACATACTATTTTTTATGTTCTTAATAGAGTTCAGATCAAACACAACACAAATAGACCTTTTGAGTTATGGACTGGTAAGACTCCTACTATGAAATATTTTAATGTATTTGGAAGCAGATGCTATATTAAGAGAGATGATGAAAATCTTCAAAATTTTGATGCTAGATGTGATGAAGGAATATTTCTTGAATACTCTACTACTAGCAAGGAATATAAAAATTTTAACAAAAAGTTGAGAAAGATTATTGAAAGTGCTAATCTGAAAGTTGATGAAGACATACGTAGGCCTATTGGGATAAGTGAAGTTGAACCTAGTGAGCCTATCTATGTGCATGTACCTGAGGAGAACAAGAAGGAAGAAGAAGAAAAAGAAGAAGAAGAAGAATAAGAATAGAATGAGCTGAAACTAGCTATTAGGACTCCTAAATATGTACAAAAGAATCATTTAGAATATCAGAGAATTGGAGACAAGAGTGAAGGTGTGAAGACAAGAAGCAAAGTTGTAGTTGAGGTAAATTTTTGTTTACTTTTTAAAATAGAACCTAAATATGTAAAGGAAGCATGTGAAGATGAAAGTTGGATGAGAGCTATGAACAAAAATAAAACATGGGAAATAGTCCCCAGGCTTGTGAACAAAAATGTGATTGGCTCAAAATGGGTGTTCCAGAATAAGATGAATGAAAATGGAGAGGTAGTAAGGAATAAGGAAAGACTTGTATGAAAAGGATATTCACAAGTTGAAGGTATATATTTTGAAGAAAAATTTGCTACTATGCCCATAATGGAAGCTATTAGAATGATTTTGGCATTTTCCTCCCACAAGGACCTCAAGGTATATCAAATGGATGTTAATTCAGCTTTTCTAAATGGTGAGTTGGAGGAAGAAGTGTACATGGAGCAACCTGAAGGGTTTTAGTTGTCTAACAAACAGGACATGGTTTGTAAGTTAAAGAAGGCATTATATAGGCTGAAGCAAGCTCCCAGAGCTTGGTATGCAAGACTGGATAGAATTTGACAAAGAAATGATTCAACAAAGGTTCTGCTGACAACAATCTCAACTTAAAAGTGCAAGGTAATAAGATGTTGATTGTAGTTCTTTATGTTGATGATATCATTTTTGGTGGAAATGAAGGAATGCGTAAAATTTTTATTGAAGAGATGCAAAAAGAATTTGAGATTTTTATGATTGGTGAATTGAATTTCTTCCTTGGTCTACAAGTGAATCAAACTGATAAAGGGATATTCATTTCACAATCTAAGTATGTAAAAGAGTTGTTGAAGAATTTTGGGATGGAGGATTCTAAACTGGTTCATACTCTTATGGTAACCAGATGTAAACTGAGAAAAGATGATGAATATGGAAAGACTGATTAGAGAAAATATAGATCCATGATTGGCAGACTATTGTACCTTACTGCTACTAGACCAGATATTATGCATATAGTTTGTTTAGTTGCTAGATTCCAAGCAGATCCTAAAGAGGCACATGTTGTAGCTGTAAAGAGGATATTTAGATACCTTAAAGGTACACTGAATTTTGGACTATGGTGTACCCTAACAGTGATGATTTCACTTTGAGTGCCTATACATATGCTGATTGGGATGGATGTATAGATGACTGGAAGAGTACTAGTGGTGGTGATTTCTTTCTTGGTGGAAGATTAGTTTCATGGTTGAGTAAAAAACAAGACTCAATTTCTTTATCTATAGCAGAGGCAGAATGTATTGTTGTAGCATCCCTTTGCACACAATTTTCTGTGGATGAAGCAAAAATTGAAAGACATTGGTGTGGTATGCGATGATCCTATTTCTATTTTCTATGACAATACAAGTGCACTAAACATCTCAAAGAACCTAGATATGTATTCAAGAATGAAGTACATATCTATCAAGTATCATTTTCTAAGAGAAAAAGTGTTGCAGAATGAGGTCAAACTAAAGTATGTGAAAACAAAGGAACACATTGCAAATATATTTACTAAGGATCTTTTGAAGGATACTTTTGAGAATCATAGGGATATGTTGGGGATAATTGGCCCTACTAACTAGGTGCACATGAAGGTAAATCAGTCCAGTGAATTCATAGATTTTTCATTTATCTGGACTGATAAATGTGTCTACTCTACAGGAGGAGTAGAAAAGGTTTACATTGTTGTAGTATGGGTGTACTCCTAAGGGGGAAGTAATTAGAGTTGTTGATATTTTCCATTGATGTCAAAGGGGGAGAGATTGGAGTAAGGGAAGAGAAAATTCATGTGAAAAATAGTTCTCCTGGTTTTGTGAAGGATGATGTTGTATTTGATGGTTTTTCACATCATGTGTTTCCATCAATGACAAATGGGAGATTGTTGCAGGTATGAGCAAGTTTGGTGGTGTTGTCATTAATATGGTCATTGATGTCAACATTGTTTAGTATGTTACAAATTGTACATGAATAGTTAAGATACTGCTAAGATTTTGTGAGTACATGGAGCTATCTTTTTAGTGTTGTAAATGTGATAGTTTGGTGAGTTTCCATGTGCTTTTGATAAAATTAAATAAAGAAGTCATAATGTTGGAAGTGTTCAGATTGTGCTCTGGTATGTGCTCCAAATTTCTCCTATGTTGGTCTTATTCTTGTGCAGATCTAGAGGCTTGTTAATGAGGATTTAGTGGTGATATCTCCTAAGTTTTAGTATCTAGTGTGATGGTGTGTCTGAGTTATGATCACATATATGTGAATTGCTCTGGCAGAGTTGGTCTTCTATGGACTGGGAGAAATATTTGTTCTCTGTAGTCCTCCGCTGTTTTGTTTTAGATCTTGTGGATTTAAGATATGTCTTGTGAAGGTATTTTCCATGCTCTGGTGAAGAAGTTTGAAGTTTGGTAATCTGGAAGTCATGTTTCTATATTCCATTACAAGTTTGCATAGTTCGAATGATCTGGTGAGAGGTATTCAGTGTATGAAGTATATTTTTTTGTTGTGGACGTATTTGAAGAAGTCTAAGATGAAGTCTCATTCATATTGAAGTGTGTTGAGGTGTCTGTGTGTCATCTTCTTGTTGGGAAGCTTGTGCATCAATTTTCCTTTATGTTTTAATTAGGTTTGGCTGACCTAGTGTTTACACTTCATTTGAAGAATAAAATTTAATTGAGGAAGCGTGTAGAAGGTTCAAGAAAATAATTTTATTGGTTCACTCTTATTCCTTTCCACTACAGGAATTTTGAGTTGTCGATCTGATTTGAATTTATGAAATGGGTTATTTTGTGGGCGACTTTGGTAAATGTTTCCAAGGTTGAGAATGGTATAAAAGCAAGTTGAATTGTGAAGAGTTGTATGACAGTGTGATACAAAGTGATGGAAGTAAGCCACAAATCATAAGAGCAGAAGTGTGTGTGTGTGTGATTTGTGTTGAAGACAATGAGATAAGGGTTTTTGTAATCTTGTTAATGTGATTTAATTATAGTGTAGATCTTTTTGTTCTCTTTTGTATCTATAGGTAGTGAGCCCCCCTATTGGATAGTGAGTCCTTTTTGTAGGCAGTGAGCCTTTGTATTTGGATAGTGAGTCCTATTTTGGGTAGTGAGCCCTTGGTAGTGAGTCTTTTTATTCAGTTTATAATCTTTATATTGTGAGTTAACCCTCATCGTGGTATTTCACTTATTGGGTTTTCCACATAAAAATCTAGTGTTCATTGTGTTGATTTACTTTGTGTTATTTGTGTTTCATGCTCATACTTAATAAAAAAATAGTGTGGTTGAAGAATTGATAAGTGATAAAGTTTTAAGTTTGAACTTGTGTGACAACTAATTCAGCCCCCCTCTTAGTTGTCTTGCACCTATTTAATAGGATAGAACCAGAAGCCAAAGATTGATACCAATCTTGAGCTTTTTGTTGTCAAATAAAGGGAAAACAACTGAGATGGGGGGTGAATTAGTTATCATTGAATTTCAAACTTATTCAACTTATTAACCTTAATTTAAAATCTGATCATTAATCATGAAAACATAAATGAACAACACATCAAAAGCACACATAACACCAAGATTTTACATGGAAACCCTATTAGGGGAAAACCACAGTGGAGGTTAATCAACAAGATTATACCCTATTAAAAGTATAAGGAAATATAAATGGGGAAAGTACATGCATTCAAGAACATTGCCTAGAGCTCACTGCTCAAATACAATAAGGCCTACTACCCAAGGAAGACACAATATCTTATAGAAAGATTCAGATTAAAACTATCTAGATTTGAACTGAGAAAATAGCATTTGCTAATGCCTGGTTATAGTTTTGGTTAAGCACATGAACACTTCACTCCTCTTCACTCTTCTTCACTCTCAACTCTTCCTTCAAATGATCTGAACTTTATTCACACACATCACTCATACACTTTTCATTTGCACCACACTTGCACACTTTGCATGCTATGATTCGAACAAACAATCTCTCTTATATATTTGCAACAAGAAATTACATCGCAATGAGTCAGCCATAAAAAGATAATAAAATAATTTCAAATAGTCACCCCAAAACAAATAAAGATTATTCATGTGAATAAACCAAGGTTGTCCATGACATAGTGAAGGCCAAAAACATCTCCAACACAAAAAAAACTTCAATTAATTACTCCTCAAAGATCCACAACACGCGTCAACATGTTTTTAAATCCAAGAACAAGAAAAACATGAACACGCAAGAGAAAATCTCATATCACGAGCACAATTGTCAATGCAAACATACCACAAAGATAGAGAACAAACTAGAAACATCCACAAGAATCATGAAACACTAGAGAAGCATCTATGACAACTAAACTTACTGAAATAACATGATCTTCAATTAGGAACATCAACTAGAGCAACAAAAAAATTGTCAGAATGAAGATGTCCATAACTTGATCAACTCTTCATGCGGATCTCTTAAACTTGACGTGGATAAAATAGATATACTCAGCAAGAAACCCTTTATTCCACAACCTCAGAATAGTAATGTACTAAACACACCGACAAAAATATCTTCACTCCACCACTGACAACCTATAGACTTCTTATTACAATTTTATCAATATCCTCGACATATACAACTTCTAATGAAACAATGCTAATAGTGTTGACATCAATGACAACCACATATCAGCAACACAACCACAACATCCAACACTTTTCCTTTGAAAGAGGTGGCCAATAGCCTAAGAGCGATGTTTCCCTCCACTATGTTATGTACCTCAAATACCTCTGCTATATCTTGGAGGTGTTTGAAGGGGGTTTTGAAGTCTTCTCTAAAAAATTTTGGAATAGCCTTGAGGGTGTTAGCAGGTATGGAAGGCCACACATCTAGGGGCATGGGTGGTTTTAGTGGACTACCACTATCCCAAGTCACAAAATTTATAGGAGTAGGAGCAACTACATGAGCCATAGAGAATAGATTCCTATGAATCAAGTATATTGGTATTCTGATTTGGAAAATCTGGCCTCCTGGTGGGGTAGATAAGGTTCTAGATTCTAGGCTCTCACTTCTTATTCTATTACACCTTACAGGTGATATAGAATCTATAGGTGTTCTTCTCCTAGATACCAAGGTGGGTAACAAAGAGTACTAGAAATGGCCTCTTGAGGATGCTCTTTTTTGGATTATGGGCAAAAAAATTCTAGCTTCTTTCCTTGGCCTTATTTAAGAAATATTTTGGACTTCCAATCAGATGTTTGAAAAGCTTCGGGTCCCACTAGGCATGCCAGAAAAAGAAATGTGGATCATCAAATCTTGCACCTCTCCGATAGCCTTATGGGAAATTTAGTGAGTAGGGGACCAATTTGTGCCTCATTGAATACTTCTAGTATTTTTATAGAAATTTGGCTCTTCTCCGAGTTTAGAGAAAAAGGTAGAAGAAAATGTAAACATAAAATAGGAAAATGGTGATGCGCCAAATTTTTTACAACATTTTAAATCCAATTCCTTTTCTATGAATAATATATTAGACACAAAATGCCACAACTCTTCATTGTTGGCAAGAGAAAAAGCAACAAAGGCTAAATATAAGCACAATGTAGTCTTTCAAATCTCCCCACAGGAAATTTTCACTAAGGTCCAATCAAGCATAAAAGTTCCAAAAGTTAACAGAAAAACATTAAGAAATTACATAAAACCTTCCTCCTTTTACAACATAATATGAAGAAAAAATAACCCTTAAACAAACTAGAGAAGTTCAATGGACATAATCCAATTTCCATAGGTCATTATTGTACCATATAAGCCTACAACATGGAAATCAACTACTCAAACTATTCGAATTAAGCTTAACATAGTGTTTCATTCTAAACGAAAGCATAAAGAAGGAAACTTGAAAAAGGCCATAACATGCACAATTTCAAAGATTTCTTCCAAACAGTTCATGCTTAAATATCAAATGAACTTAAAACAAAGGTTGGATGCCAATTCAATAATAGTTTAAGTAAAAATAATATAACATGCTAGAGAAGCAATTTTCTGCTAGATTTTTCTTCTCAAAATATCTCTATAACTAAAGAAAAAGAAAAAGAACTACTTTTTCCAAAGGGGAACTATTTTTTTTTTCCTTATGCCACCTCTTCCCATTTATAGCCAAAAAAGGGAGAACTATCGCCAACGTCCTAGAAGTAAATACTACAAGATGCCAACATTTGATAGCTCATGATCTGATCTTAGATCTCTAGTTAGGTCACAACAATATTTGCTAATTAATTCTCAACTACCTCATTTATGTCATTTTAGATATTTAGCAAAGATTCCTATCTGAAAGCAATCAGATCCTAGAAAACAACATGGAAAAAATTTGGTTCACCAATCACATAGGTTGATGGAACCGACTCAAAGTTTCCATTCTGAAAACAAGAAAGACCCAACATGCTCCAACAAACTCCAAAAGAGATCTTTTCTTAAAAGTGTAAACTTCCCGCAGTGAAGAGATGACATGTCGAGTGGGAAGGGATTCTCAGTTTTAAGAAAATTTCCTTTGATAAAATCTCCACCAAGCTAACATGTGTCCTAGCTCTCTTCCAAAATGAAGACGATAAATGAAAGTCGTACAACCACCACATGGCACATTGCACACCTTTCCGAACAAATTTTTCTTTGAGTGCAGACACATCCAAAGCCAAAAAAGTATAAAAGCCAAAAATAAAAATAAAATATTAAGGGAAAATTACTTCACACTAAGTTCTTCTAGTAAGGCTAATAAAACATGCATACAAATTTTTCCCATTTGGGTATTTGAAAAGAGATATCCCTCGAGTATTAAGGAAGAAAACATAGATCTAACTCATTTTTATTCTTAACCAATTTAGAAGAAGAAAGTTAGCAGTAATGGTTGTTCACCTCCTTATGATGTAAAAACCTTGGAACAAAATGAGCCCAAGGCATTCAAACCTCTAGAATTATATCCATCCTTTTACTAGACTACTTATCCATGTGTTTCATTTTTCCAAGTTCTATACTAAATTTTCTATCAATGTCACCAACCAAATTTCCTTTTAGCTACATAAGAGCTCCAATGAGTTTTTGGTCATTCAAGTAGAATATTGCTAAAAGTTTCCTTGTTTTTCATAGTAATTCACTTGCTATTAAACTTTAGACCGTTCTTCCTCCTATTCAATGTACACACAATTCATGAATGGATTTTCTTATGAGAGAATACATGATAACAATCAAATTGAAAGTTGAAACAAATGAAATGTGCCCCCAGTCTTTCATTGGCATACTCTATCATGTCTTCTTCTAAGATGATTTGTCATCTATTTGAACCACATGAATCTCTCTCCTACAACCTAACCTTATAATGTATTATTGCATTGCAGTTAGGTTAAAACATATAATATTTCTATAAATATATAATAATATATATATTATTATTTTAATAGAAAGAACTGATTTGTTTGATAAAATTCCTCTAAGAAAAGGGGTCTCATGGTGATGTACATCACCATGAGACCTTGTTTCTTTGATTAATTTTATCAAATAGCTCACCACCTTGTCTATGCTACCACACTAACAATGTAGTGAGCTTGTCAATTCTCACTATATTTTCAATACTCATCACTAGAAGACCCCATTTCTTTGAGGAATTTTATCAAACAACTTGTTGTGCAGTTTTCGCACACACGCCCCGCTGAAGGAAAGGACCCTCTTTCGCTTCGTTTTTGGTGTCTTGGCCCTTTCGTCTTGCTTTGGCATGTACTTAAATACTTATTTTGATGGCCTAAGTAATTCCCATAAGTTATTCATTGAAAATATTGAGCTCTGGCTAAATTTCAAGTTTTTACCCTGATTCGGGACTTTCCACTCCGTCTGGATTTTCCTGGATCCTGCTCGGACTCCGGCTAAGCACTGTCGTTCGGAGATTTTCGGTCTTCATGGAATTCCGCCTAGTTTGGATTTTTTCGGATTTTTTCCTATCGTCGGGATCCCAAATTTTCCTACCTATCTTGTCGATTGCATTTAATGACCTTTGTACGAGCTTTAAACAGTGTATTTAATTGATTTTCGAGGTCTTTTATGCCATTATGCTTTATTTTTTATCATCTTTTGAGCTGAGGAGCTTGTGCATTCTGGTGAATGTTTGATTGGATTTGGGGCATTGAGTTTGGATTGTGGATTTGAGTGGTGATTTCTTGTGTATTCCTGCCACTGTTCTTTGTGGACGCCATTGAATTCTCATTTGTTGTTCTGAGATCGATTCCCACTTCACAATGCTATGTATTTGTTTTCCTTGCTTCTAATTGATGATTGTGGATAGGGCGTTGGTGTTGTAGAGCTTTTGGGGCTCGAATTCTTAAATCTTTAATCACTTTATGGCTAGGGTTGCGTAGCATTGCTTTATTTATCATCTCCCAAGTGAGCTTTAAGGTCCTTTGTCCATTTTCATTTTGATGTATCTTTCTTGAGAGTTGTGAGTAATCCCCTAGCGATCAAATTAGCGGTTGAAATGTTTAAGTTTGGAGCTTGTCTGTGTGTTAATGGTAGATCTGTAAGGTTTAACTTAGGGTATCATTGTTTATCTTTAGTCTGCTCTCGAATTAGCTTGGGGTGCTAAGAGAATCCATAGAAAACCAGTATTAAACTTTCCCTAAGCTTAAATTTTTGAAATTCATGATCAATCTAGTGTTCTGAGTGAAATCGTGGTTTTATGTCGCAATGCGGGTTTTATCCTCAGTCCGGGATTTTCCATCTCTGGCGGATTTTCCCAACTTCCTCCATTTTCCTGATTTCCCTTGATTTCCTGGAATTTGCATGCTTTCAGAGTTTTACCTTATCCATGTATTTTCGTTGACCCCGAATTTTCCCAAAATCTTATGCCACCTAGATTTTTTGAGGTTTATCAAATGTCTCTGCCTTCGCAGAAATCCGTCTCTAGCAGATTTTCCTGAACTTTGGTGAAATGTAAGGAAATATGGAGTAGCATGATGTGTTAGGGATTTTAGTGCATTTCATGATTAATTCATGCTATCTTATGATCTCCTATGTGGTTTATTGATTGATAATGATCAGGTTTAATTGTCAGTAGGTGTTTCATAAATATTCCGTCGGAATTCGTCTGGCCCAGAATTTCTCAAAATTCCTCTCTGGCTCAGATTCCATGGATGGTCCTGAAACCCAAAGTTCATCTAGATCATTTTGTATGAGTTTTCATAACACCTTGATTGTATGAGGTTCTTTCTAATGGTGTTTTGATGAATTAACATGGCCTTCCTGTGATTTTTTGTTATGATTTCCTTGTTGGGTGCAGGTTGAATCTAGCAGGACAATGGAATAATCCTCAGTATCTGAAGTAGAAAGAATTAAGGTGGACATCAAGAGAAAGATCCCTGAGAGTAAAATCACATCAATTTGGTTTGAGGTAATTGATACCAATGTCGGACTATGGGATTATGAGGAGTTCAAAGGAAGAGTGGCAGCGCAGGATCCTCCTCTGGTGACAAAAAGGATGTTGGAATCAAGGTTGGCACATGTGGTTGGTTTTCCTTCCACGGTGCAGTGTTATGAGTTGGTCCTCTAATTTGCAAGACACTATGACCAGGATACACAGAGGATCATTGGTCCACAAGGGAGATTGGTGGCGAATCTCAACCATGTTTCCATTGCTCAAATTTTTGATATGCCGGATAGGTCTCATGTGGTAGCATTTAATATGGAGGCAACTAAGGGGTTCTATGAAGAACAGACTATGAAATCACAACATCTCATCAATTCCTGGCTGGAGAAGCCAAAGTCTCACTATTCCAAGTTACCTAAACAGCTATTCAGGAAAAAATTTAAGGAGTATTATGATGCCATTACATTGCTTAGTAGGGTGGTTGGTTTGAGGAACGCGGGTGTGTTTGAAAATTGGATGTGCCACACTATTGTGAGGATGGAGCAGGAGCTGATTGATTATCATTGGGCTGGTGTGATTAGCAGAGTAATTCATGAGCAATTGTCCAATGTGTTGCAAACAAAGACCTTCACAATGACTTCGTACTTGGTCTATGCACTTGCAAGATTTCACCCCTACAAGGGATTGAGTACAAGGGGCACCTTTGGATAGGATATCATCTATGAGGTCTTCCCTCAATTGCATTTAGGAAGTTCAAGCTATAGGAGGGTGAATGATGCATTCACCATGCATATCACTAGAATGCTTCAGGGAGCAGAGCACACAAGGATTTCAGACCAAGCCAAGGAGCTAATTAAGAAATATGGTGCTTGGTTTATTCAATTCCCAACCTTCTCATACATTTGGATTGATGGCTGCCATAGGGATCCATATAGACTTCCAAGGTACCCTACCGATCAAATCATACTCCTAGAAGTAGTTAGGAAAATTTGTGACTTTGATTCCATTGTCAAGAGAGACAAGCATAAGACTGGCTTTGGTGGGGACTTCCCAATCATGATTGGCACCGGGGAGGCATGTCCTTCCATTATTTCTACCCAGGCCTTAGAAGAAGAAATGAGTACCCTTGGCTTGTCTTTTCATTCCAAGAGATCAAGGTTTGATATTACAAGTGAAGCCCAAAGGAAGGCCAGTAGAGAGTATAGCCACAAGGTTGATTTTGAAGACTATTGGATCAATTGCAGTGATGAGTTTGAAGTCATGAAGAAGAAATTCTCTCAGCTCCCGGTTGAGTCAGTTTGATTATACAATGTGAAGGCAGTCCCAGATCAATTGGAGGATGATGGAAACTTGATTCAGAATCATGCTTATGAGGTGGTAAAGGATAGGCCAATTGGTGATGTGGATTGGTTAGAAGAAGAAAATACATAATTAAAACAGCTAATGGATCCGGTTATCAAGTTTACTAGGATGTGGCTAAGGCACAAGCTGTGGGAGTTGGACAATGAGGGAGTGAAATGCACCTACCATTTGATGGGAGATTTGGATCCTTACTCCACTTCTGAAGAATCAACTGAGCAGGACCCTAAGGGCAAGGGTAAGTTGGATTCTCCTTTCAAAATCAAGATAAAAGGTGTTCAAGAGGAGGAAGTCCAAGAGACTGAAAAACAAAGAAATCCAAAGGCTAAGAAGAGGACAAAGACTAAGAGTCTGAGCAGAAAGAAATAGAGAGGTAGGGTCCTGAAGTTGATGTTCCTATGCCCAAAAGGAGAAGAGTCATAAAATTGTTAGAGAAGGAAAGCTCCAAAGTAGGAGAGAAAGAAGTTACCCCACCAATGATGAATGTTGAAAGCTCAGAGGAGAAGGCACGAGTATACACAAGGAGGTCTAGAACTCCTTCTCCCAAGGATAGTGTCCCTAAAGCAGTCCTCCCTTCAGTTATTTCTCATAAGGAGCAACATGATGGTATTCCTTCTACACGTGAAGCTCAAAGCAAACTAGGTGAGTTGGAAAACATTGGGGAACATCCAGATACTGAAGGGGAGGAATTTCATGAAGGTGACCTTTATAGCGCAGAGGCAGAAATTGATAAGGTAGTGAAGTCTCCTTTGGTTGCATACACAGAGTCACCTGTTGGAACTAAAGAGGTTAAATCACCTCCAATATAAGAAGAAGTTGTGAAGGTTCCATCACCTGTACATAAAGAGGAACATGCTAAAGAAAATGACAGCAAGATGGATGAGACTCCTGAAAAATAGAATTTGAGTGAAGATGCGCCTAAAGACCGGCAGGAGGAGAAACACAGTGAAGTGCAATTGGAATCCACTATCCCTAATTGGTTGGACAAGGAAATAATGAGAAAACAGGTTGTTGTGGAAGATACTCCACCAAATTGGGATGAGCTATTAACCAATATCAGGAAGGATAAAGGTACAAAGAAGGCCAGGGTGATTTCAAGGATTGAAAGAGATGAAGCTAGCAACAGGGTTGTCCACATTGCAACTCCTACTCTAGATAAGAGTAGAGGTGAGGTGACTGGAAAATATTATAATGTTCAGACTTTCAATCTATGGCCTACTTCTGTTGAGCAAATATTGAATATTATGAGGGTTCTAGTGTGGTCATTTTAGGTAGATTGAGGAAGGAAATAAAGACCAAGCAGGAGTTAAAGAAGGAAAATGAGAATCTCAAGAAATGCTTGGAGTATTTGATGAAACCATTGCAATCTATTAACCCTTCGATTTTAGTTGTGAATCCTTTGCCTCAGGAGACTATCACCGAGCTTGAAAAAATGAAGGCCTCCACTCTTGCCACTGCAAATTGGCTGAAGGGGGTGCAAACCAAAGGAAATGAGGCTATTAAGGAGATTTTGTCAATGGGGAAGGATGCCATGAGAGCAACTGATTGGTTGAAGGGAGTGTTGACATAGGATAAGGAGGACACAGATCTCCTACTGCAGAAAACCAAAACCATCATGGATTACACCAGGGATAGGATAGTAAGTGATAAAATTCTCCCTTCCTCCAGGGCTGTTGAACCTTGGGAGTGGTTTGAAGCATTGCAGATCAAACAGAAGGTGTTGAAGAAGATTTATAAATAGAGGAGGCAGATTGATGATACCCTGGCCGGTGTGTATAATGGTTCCATCACTTTCTTTGAGATTATGACATGGAGAAGAAATATTTCCCCCAAATATTTGAGTTTGGAGCAGTTGAGAAAATGGTGGCATGATGTTTATGCTCCAACCAATGATGATTTCATTTTTGAGCACCAGTTAGATGATGCAGCCACCTATATTGCTGTCATTTATAAATACTTAACCTATAGGGTTAATTGGGATAAGTCGGTAAAGCAATCTAGGGAAGAAATTGCATCAATTGAGAGATGACTTAGGGTTTTGCCTCTACCACCTATGGCCGACTTGGATAGGGTGCTTTTGAAAGTTCATGAAATGATTAGAATAAGGACAAAGGGGAAGGTAGTTAATGATTGGCTACATCGATATTTATGCTTCCCTATTATTTTTCCATGCATTGGTCTGAGCTACATTGAAAATCCTAGGCCGACCTAGAGGAAGTTCATGCATTTAATGCATATTTTATTTCATTTTGAATTTCTCTTGGCCGAATTGTTGTGCCTAATTATTATTGTAAAAACTTATCTAGGCCGACATGTTTGGGGGGTTCTATAAATTAGCATTTTTCCTTATTTGTAAGGGTTAAGAAAATTTGGATATAGAAAAATAGAGAGATAGTTGAAGTGAATTAAGTAGAGCAAGAGTTAGTAAGTAGTTGTTCTCAAGCAAATATTGTAACAGAAACTGGAATTGTTGCTACAGTAGATAATTTAATGCAAGTAATGACATTGTGATTTGGTGCCATACTTGTGTTTTGTTTATCTTGCATGGTTCTTGTTATTCTATCTTTAGAATTGCTTTGAATAAATATGATATTTAGGTGTTTATAGTTAGATTTGATTCAATAATGTTTATGGCTTGATATCTGAACTGTTGCAGCAATCCCTAGTCCATACTTTTCGCAACCAACTGATTGTTAGTTGCTTTGCAAAGTTAGCCTGAACTTTATATTTAATAAGCTTAGTTCGATTGTGAGGTTTATTTATTTTAACCTTAATAAGGTTGTTTGAATGACTATTCATGATATGAACATCTTAACACCTTAGAAGATTGCACTGTTTCTATAAGATTGCAGATTCATCTAGGTTAAGTAGAAATTGGTTTTGAGGGATTGGTCCATTTCAAGTGCTTGGTCATTTGCATTGTTGATCTTAGGTTTAGTATTAAGTCTAGAAATCTCTTTGAAACCCTTATCTTTTATTCTTTCTTTGATTATTGAGTTAAATTTAGGATTGAAGTATCATTTCATTGTTAAATTTGATAAATTGAGATTCAATATTTTGCTTGTATTAAGGTCCCATTGTGATTACCATCATTTTCACATTTATCACTGAGTTGTTTATGCATTGTCAAGACCTAACATTAGAGACCTTGGAGTTATCTCTTGAGGCTTGCTGATAGAGATTTACCTTTTAAGAGAGATAGGATTTCATATTATGTCTGAGTTGTTGCTGTGCAGAAAACATCATCAACACAACTCACTACCTTGTCATTGCTATAGTATTGATAATGTAGTGAGCTTGTCAAATTGTCAATGCGGTAGCATAGAAAAGGTAGTTAGCTATTTCAAAAAAATCCTCAAAGAAATGGGGTCTCTTGGAAATTACATCACCAGGAGACCCCATTTCTTTGAGGGATTTTTTCAAATAGATCACTACCTTTTCTATGCTACCATACTAACAATGTAGTGAGCTTGTCAATGCTCGCTACCTTGTCTATGCTACACATTGAACCAAAACATGTAATCTACCCAATATTCATCTGTAAAATTTGAACCAAAATATAAAATCTACCCAAAATTCATATGTAAACTTCAAACCAAAATGTATGTACAAACTTGGAACCAAAAAATATGTAAACTTGAAATATAGAAACAAAAGGTCTAACTATCAACTAATGTTGATGTGAATACTCTAAATTTTAATACAAATTAATGTGAATACTTACAAATTAATCCAATGAACCATCTAGGTCTTCTCTACTCTTTATTGTGTCAAGTATTTCCTCATGTTCAGACTCACACACCTTCCATAAGGTCTTGTTCAAAGGTCTACCCCATATTTGATCAAATGAACATTGGATACCACAACAAGGTTCGAATAATGAAGATTCTTCCAGTATAAAATTTTAAAGTCCTAAAATTTCCAAACACTAACACTCTTATGTGGGTACCTTCTAAGCCATGTTCTAGTAACAACCATTGAGCCTATAAGGTATTTGATATTTTCTCCATCTATAACTAGGGCCTCCAATTTCTTTTTGGTCTCAACACAATGACACAAGTAATAATGCATTCCCTCTTTGTTGTCTTCATATGCAATAACTACATAAGCATGCCCTACAATTATATGTGCAACAAATTAGATGAAATTAGTCAACATTACAAATACACTACAAAGTAAGATAACAATAGGAATTTCAAAAACTAGTAGATATATTACCTAGTTGAACTAGATCTGATATGTGGTCAATGTCAATCAATGATTCCATCTATGTCATTTCCAATGTCATTGGAGGCTGATATATGTAAAGTTGGATAAGATAACTTAACCACTATTCATCAACCCACTCCTTTGACTTAAACTCATTGCAAGCTTGAATTGTACATGAATAACAAAAGCATGCCATCTTCTACATATGGATAATCCATGAACCTAAATTTGAGCTAAGGAAAGAGTGTATATTACTTGATCATATCAATGTACAAGAATCCTCATATGGTGCAATGTTAGTATCATCTATCAACCAAAAAATATAAGAACTAAAGACTTACCTTCATTACTTAGACCCATCAAATCATTACACCACTCGACGATTGATTTTGCATCTATCAACTTTTCATTGTCTTTATACTTTAAATCTTCTCATGCTAATGCTCTTTTGATACATGCTGCTACACCATCATGCTTCCCTTTCCATTCTCGACCCCACAAAAGTTCCATATATGTTGAACACCTATATTAACATGCATATTGCACAACCAATAGAACATTCAGGAGTTCTTGTATTGTGATGAATAGTTATCTGACCATATTATATGTTGAATGCACATTATACCCCTCCTAGATAAATCATTGTAGAATAATTGAAAGCAACCTTGCACGAACTCTATAAAATGTATGTGATCATCAATAATGTAAAAATGGCACTCCCTTAATATCTATTGCTCTAATTAATTATTAATTACACTTTGCATAAGTTTACTTAGGCATATTTAATTCCTAAGTTATAGGTTTTATCCTTATCTTGTTGAGCTATCTTGTTGCTCAAGATAAGATAAGGTTTATGCATCTTTGCTTTTATAAAGCAAATTATCTCTTGTAATTATTTGTACTTTGAATATATCAATTTGCACATCTTTTTCAAATCTCTTGCTTTTTTTTTTTTCTCTTCTGTGGAAGGTCTATTCTGGTTTCCAAATCTGATCTTGGTTTCTAGCATGGTATCAGAGCCTTGATTTGCAGCCCCTTCTCAGCTTTTTTGGAGGAACACAGTGTAGAGCTCTTTCGAGGTCCCTCAAGGGTTTCAATCCTTGAGCATCTTTATGCATCGTCTTGGATCAGATCGGGGTTTTCCGTTGGATTCAAAGCACTAGAAAAAGTCAAAAATGGCTTTTATTTCATTGATTTTCATCACCGTTTGCCAGATCTACGAGGGTTTCAAGCTCGGTGATTTATCTGATAGATCTGGGGGTCGCTTGATTTTCGAAGCACTTTGGGCCCAAACGAACCTCACCGTTGAATTCGTAGCGCCCAAAAACCCCTATCTCCATATAAATTTTGTCTGATTTGGACACAGTCATCCGGAGAGGAAAATTTTTTTTGCCCAAGGGTTGTACAGCCCCCAGGCATAGTTTACGAGGCATCGATTTAAAAAAAACTCAAAAGAACATTCAAAAAATCAAAATTTTCTAACAAAAATTTGCACGGCCAGTGTATTTGGTCGCACTACCCGCGCACCACCGGGCAGCCACCAGTCTACCACCGCTGCCGGTGGCACTGCCCATCTTCTCTGTCGGTCAGCGCTAGGCCCCACAGGATCCAATCCAGCTCATGCAGTCATTTGGGGGGACCGGGTGCTATGCGCCCAGCCCCTGGCTAGTTTTCTAGCTCCTTGCGTGGTCCCATGGGCAACCAGCGCTCGACCCCAGCCCCCGCTAGATCTATAGCCCCAGCCCTGGTCATATCAGTGACTGAGGGCTTCGGCCCAGCTCCCTGCGCACCAGGCCCTGGTCTTGCATGTGACCAGGGGCCTTGTTTTTTTAGCCCCCGAGGGCTTTTGGGGGCCAAATCGGAGCTTTTTGGAGAACTTTCACAGAAATGGGCAAATCTTGTGTATACGATGTCCTTTTTTTGCAAACGAGATATCATCAAAAAGTTGTTTCGATGCTCTACGCAATGGTGTAGGTGTGGTTTTCTGGTTTTGTTTTTTTGATATCTTTTTCGGCCTCGGAAGTTAGATGTTTCCGTTTTCACTTCGGGATGCATATATTTTGACTTGCTTATCCATTTTTCATGATTTTCACGACGTCAGAAAGTTGGTTTCGGCCTCTATGAAAATCTGAGGTCATTTACAGAAAATGTGTAACTTATTTTATGCATGCATTCATTCTTGTTTCGTGCTCTAGGTTTGCATTTTCTCTTATGCTTCTGTAGTTTTGCATTCTCTCCTTCTGCAATCATTGGGTATTGTAATAACGAACTGATATAAAGTTCCATTAAGGGGGGTTCTTGCATCCATCTTTAGTATTGGTGACAACTCACAAGAGTTTTTCTGGTTTTCTGTTGTTTCCCTTAGCTTCTTTCTTGCTTAGCTAGACACATCGTTGGTTTGCTTCAGTTCACACTTCACATTGGGATTTTATAGTTCTTGATCCGCATTGGTTCAACTTTTTCTCATTTGAGGGCCATGTTTTATGGTTAATGTTCCAGAATCTTGATGGTACTCATCCTATGGGTAGTTTTAGTTTCAGTTTGGCATTGGCTTCGAGAGACACAACTTCCAGATTTGTCATCATTATGGGTCCATTCATCCTTTCATCTACTGTTGCTTACAGATCCAAGGGTTGATCCAATATGTGAGTTTCCAGTGTTCCTTGGCATCGGGTTTGTTGTTGCATTTGTGATTCTATTTTTGGTTTCAGTTGTAGACAGAATTATCTTTCCTTGCTTGTCAGATTTGGGGTTCCATCAGAGTTCTTTGCTTCTTTGCAGCAGTTCATCTCTCTGAGGGGGGAGGGGTTTCCCACTGGAATTTCTCTCTCTTTGCATTTGTACATGAGTACCTGATCAGGCCTTGTTGTCGGGACTCATATTTGCATAATAATCTGCTTCTCCCTAAGTTGCACTTATGGGGGGGTGTTGGTGTAATTAATTATTAATTACACTTTGCATAAGTTTACTTAGGCATATTTAATTCCTAAGTTATAGGTTTTATCCTTATCTTGTTGAGCTATCTTGTTGCTCAAGATAAGATTAGGTTTATGCATCTTTTCTTTTATAAATAAAATTATCTCTTGCAATTATTTGTACTTTCGAATATATCAATTTGCACATCTTTTGCAAATCTCTTGCTTTTTTATTTTTCTCTTCTGTTGAAGGTCTATTCTGGTTTGCAAATCTGATCTTGGTTTCTAACAATATCTTCCTATTATCCAAGTTGTATTATGAGTTGCATGAATGAATCCTATATGCATAAATATAGAAACCTATGTGGAGTTGTAATATTGTGATTTCACCTCATCCTATGGCTATAGAGTGTAGTTCTCTATAAATTCAACCATTGAAAAAATGCTACCAACTAGAAATGTGTCCTTACATAACTTGAATTGTAATTCTAACCATTGATCTCTATAGGTATGCCTTGCATACTCATACACTATGCCATCATGAAATATAAACATAAATTGATACACTAGAATCTTTTGAATAACCAAATCATACCTTTTTTCTTGATTACCATCTTTTTTATTATAGGCTACTGTTTTATACTTTCTTAACTCTACTAGTTCTTTTCCAACCACATGTGTTCTTTCCATATGTTCACATATTTGCATATGTTTCAAGCCACCACAATGCTAACATGTGCCATCCAAGCATAGTTTCCTATCAAATATTTGGCCTTCCTCTCTTTCACATAATTCTTTTTATAAGAAGTATCTTGAGGATCTTGGTGGGGTATGTATGCTACAATCCTCCAAAACATTGTTAGTATGAAAATCTAAACATATAAAATTATAAACATCAAAATAGTTAGAAAATTAAATATTTAAGCTACAAAATAAGTAGTGTGTGTGTGATTTACCTTGATATAAAAAGGTTTAAGCATTTTAAAATATCTTTGAAATTTTTTAATTTAAGGATAATCCTCTAGAAATTTACAAAAAATTGTGTTTTATTCAATCCAAAAAATGATTTGGATGTGGCTCATGGTTTTGACTATCGATTCTTTTTCTTATCAGGTCCCTTTGATTTAGAGACACCCTTGTGTTATTCTTCAAATAGTCTTCAATAAGAAATATTAATGCTTCAACTACTAGTTTATATTTTCATGGGAGGCTCCCTAAGGATTCCCATAATTCAGTGGAATTGGTGTCCTCAATTCTTTGGTACCTTTAAATGGCTCTTGATAAAAAAAATTCTATTAATTCTCAATTGTTGAATCATCTTTCTAATGAGACGAGCTTTCCTGGTTTGATTACTTACTAAAGTAGATGTAATGACACATCGTGTGACATTACTATCTTTTGAGTGTGAGGTCTTACCCACACTCTATGCATCCATTATATTCTTCAAAATATATTTTTTTCACTTTAAGCATCTAATGTTCTCAATCCAAAAATCTTCATGATGAACCTATACTTTATACTTTGCATCATTTCAACAAATAGTTGGCATCTTGTGGTTTCATTTAACTTTTCAAAGAACAATCTACAAATATTATGAGCATATCTTTTACAAGTGCATTGTGGAATCTTACCTTCCATTAGCTTCAAAATATTCTCATCAATATTAATCAAAAACTTTGGATTTCTATGCAAAATTCTAAGTGGTATTCTCATAGGTAAATTCATCTCAACATTAGGAATTTCTCAATATTTAAATGAGATAGGCTAGATGGCATACCTTCAATTGAGGATGGAATAGATGACATACCTTGAGGTTGAGATGGGAATGATCGTGTACCTCCTTCCTCAAATGTGAGTGATGATGTACTCTCAACTTGAGATGTTGTAGATAGTGTCCCTCCATATTCACTTGCAGTAGAGGGTGTTTCTCCAACTATGGTATTCAAATCCCTCTTAGCATGAAGGTTTCACATTTGTTCCCTTTGTGCCACAAATTCCATTTCTCTTCTTGATGGTTGAGGTTCCTCTTTAATTTGCATGTATTCATCAATTGTTTCCAATTTCTTCTTCTCATGATTTTCCCTCATCCATGTTCCTTTCTTTCAATTATTAGCTTCTATCTCTTCCTATGTTGGTTAGATCCTTGATCATTTCCTCAAAATGATGGACAATTTTATCTATATCATGATAAAGAGACAAATATTAGTTCCTAAAAAATGAATCCATACAAATAAATGAAATATATGTCATTCAACACTTCATACAAAATACTTACAATCATCCTATAAAAGAGTATTTCTAGCATAGACAAAGCTCATATGATTTTTTTGATGGAATTCCTTAAAGAAATGTGGTCTCATGGAATGTCATTGTTGCATGATAGGAACATAATGGAAGCATGGAAAAGGCATGTGAATTGTTTTTCAAATTTTTTTAGTAGATATGTATCCAAATGTGGTAGCATTAACAAGGTAGTGGGCTATTTGAAAATATACCTCATAGAAATGGGGTCTCTCGGTGATACATCACTGGGAAACCCCATTTCTATGAGGCATTTTTTCAACTAGCTTTTCAAAGCTCACATGAATTTTTTGATGGAATTCCTTAAAGAAATGTGGTCTCATAGAATTCCATGATTGCATGATAGACAAAAAATGGAAGCATGGACAAGGAATGTGAATTATTTTTCAAAAATTTTGGTAGCATAGACAAGCTAGTCAGCTCACTAGCTTGTCAAAGCTCACATAATTTTTTTTATGGAATGCCTTAAAGAAATTTGGTCTTGTGTAATGCCATGATTGCATGATAGGCACAAAATGGAAGCATGGACAAGGAATGTGAATTGTTTATCAAAATGTTTTGGTAGAAATGTATGCAAAATTTGGTAGCATTAACAAGCTAGTGAGCTCACTAGCTTGTCAATGAGGTGGAATTGAGAATGAAGTGGTATGTTTGAAAAAATGCCTCATAGAAATGGGGTCTTGTGGTGATGATTGATAAGCTAGTGAGCTCACTATCTTGTTAAAGATTACATGAATTTTTTGATGGAATTTCATGAGTAAATGTGGTCTTGTGGAATGCAATGATTGCATGATATGCACAAAATGGAAGCATGGAAAAGGAATGTGAACTTTTGGTCAAAATGTTTTGGTATATATGTATGCAAAATGTGGTAGCATTGACAAGGTAGTGAGCTCACTAGATTGTCAAAGATCACATGAATTTTTTGATGAAATTCCTTAAATAAATGTGGTCTCATGGAATGCAATGATTGAATGATAGGAAAACAATGGAAACAGGGATAAGGCGTGTGAATTGTTTTTCAAAGTGTATTGGTAGAAATGTATGCAAAATGTGGTAGCATTGACAAGGTAGTGGGCTATTTGAAAAAAATCCTCGTAGAAATTGGGTCTCCTGGTGATGTACATCACCAGGAGACCCTATTTATATGAGTAATTTTTTCAAACAACCCAATACCTTGTCAATTCCATTGTTAGCCTCCTACAATAGTTTAATAACTAAGCCCTTATAGCCATGATTCAGAGATTTGACATCTAATCTTAATAGCTATTTTAATCATCATGAAGGTACATTTAAATTTTCAACCCAGGGACATGAACTTGAAATGGGTCAACATAGTATGTGCACTATGAACTCAAAGTAGCCATTTCATTCTATAACTAAGGAGCACACAATATTGAAAGTAAATTTCTTAGAAGGGGATACCATAAATGCCAATTATCAATCAAAAACTACATCAAAGTAAAATTCATAACATGAATGAAAATCTAAGCAAAAAAAAAGGAACTACTCTATCTACTTTGGTTGCAGGAATAGTCACAAAATGGACTTCTAGTGGCTACATGAACAGCCAATGCTAGATTTATAACTAATTACTAAACAACAAGTAATAATATACTAATAATAAACTAAGAAGATAGATTACTCACCAAGCGGGGCCCTATAGATATGTATCCTCTAAAACTAATGAGAATTCACATGCTCAAACTCAGAACTTTATTTTATTAACTATAAATCATGAGTACAAAAGAGTAATATATATGTATTACTAAAAAATTGAGAGTACAATATCAAATTGTGCAACCTCTTCCTCTTTAGGAAGGAGCATCAAATCTTTATTTATACTATCAAATAAACAAGGCATTCAACTCCATAACTAGCAGGATGCCATTTAGGGAAAGTGGAGAAAATGGAGTGATGGTGGTTACACATGCATGGAATATGGTTAGACATGTAGATCCAACATAGATTTAGCACAACAATAACACCCACACATGCTCAATCTTTAAATTCCACTACAAGGTGGTTACATTTGGTTCCATTAGGAATCTTCTATCATCGACCTCCTTGACCTTGAGTGATTCCTTTGCTGGAAATTATGGTGTATTCACAACTGGCGATGTCTTCCTCAACTTAGCATCTTTAAATTGAATTTGCATGGAAATGTCAATATGCATAATAATTTCCCATCTATAACCACCTTAAGGAACACTCATTAACCACATGCAAAATTAATATAGATAATCCACATAATATGAAAATGTCATTAAAAATTATAGAGATAGGATTTAAGCCAAATGTCTATTTTTTGAGAGAAACATTATAAAAATATCAACATTAATCATCAAAGTCCATGAAAAATTCCAGAAAATAATCTATAGATTCTACCCAAAATTGGACCAAAAACTAGGCTCATCACTCCCCCCAACCTAACATTTTGTTGGTCTTCTAGTAGGGAAAGAGTTGTTCTTCTGCTTAGTCAAAGCTCTGAAATTTTCAATTGATAGTTTTCCAACATTAGTGGTTGTGGTCCATGAATTAGGGTCCCAATAGAATCCTCCTAATCTATCAAATCTTTTCCATCTCTATTTCTCTGCAGCAATGTCATACTAGTAGAATTTTAAGTTTGGCACAGACCACATGAGAATGGGTGGCTAGAAAGTCATGGGAAGCCAAGATCACCCATTTTTTCTCCCAATTTGAATATACCTATCAATATTTTTTAGTGCTCCAACATAATTGTGGATGAAATGAGGCTCAACCTACTTTAGCTCATCAGTTAGGCTATTCCATCTTTGTGATAGACATCTTCTCATAGTTTCCTCCTTTGTTGTTGTATTTACCTCATACTCAGTTTAAATTTCCTCAATCCAAGGAATAATCAGGTTTCCATAACTAGGTTTGAGTAGCATTCTATGTCATTCTCTATAAATATCCCTTGGGTTGCTTTATTCAACCCTAATGGGCAAAGGGATATTAGACTCCAATTGCTTATAAGCCCCCTGTTGTTGTCTCCAAATGATCTCATTTTGTACCCAAGACATAAATGCCATTAATTGGAAATCCCCAAAATACAATAGTGGATTCTAATCATGGTCTTGAGTTACAACATAATTATGCAAATAAAACTCACAAAAATTTCTTCATTTTAGGTGAGGCAATCCTATAAGCATTGAAAAATTCAACAGGGGTGTTAATAGAAGGATTCAAACCTGAAGCAATCCTTGATAGCTTAAAAAAGAGATACTTTTCTTTCAAGAGAAAAGCATAAACCCTTGGAGGGATCCTACATTCTAAAATATGTGGTACCAAGGTTGCCTTATCATCCACCCTCTACTTCAAGGTGGAAATTTATGCATCCTTATCCTTAATTTCCTCATCCCTCTTTTGAATTTCCTTCTTCAATTTATGTTTTTCCTTTTTCCATTCCTCCTCCCTCCTTTGTATTTCTTTCCATAAATTCAAATTTTCCATATGTATTGTAAAATCAGGAGGATTATGAATTCCTACCAGTCTTTTTGTTGATGGGGGCTCCTCATATAGCACTATCTACATGGACTTGGTCTATCTAGTTATCTCTATCTATTTTCGTAGGACTTCTTACTACAGGACTTCCTACTCATACTACAGGAAATCCTAATTTTCCTCAAACTCTTTTGCAATGTTAGTAAGATTGACCAGTGCTATTGTTACTACTCTCTCAAATATTTTTTCTTCTTTGAAATTCTCCTACCCCATTGGAGTTTTAGGGGACTCATGTGATGCCTCACCAGTCTTAGGGCTTTCATGTGGAGGTATACCAAATACTGGCCTAGCTGGTCTTGACTTCCTAGGAGGTCTCCCATATTTTTCTTTGGATGTACAATGAACAGTGTCAGCCTTCCTCTTCTTAGAACTTGACATCTTTCTTTCTACAAGCTTCCTTTTGGCCTCTCCTTTTCTCATTTCTACTCCTCTCTTTTGTGCCCTATTTTTAATTATGGTGTAAAGTGTAATGTCGTCATCAGAATCTAATGAAGATATTTATTTTGATGAGTGCTTTGTTCTAGAAGAACTATTTTCTATGGTTTCTTCTACTACAAGAGGATTCACACTAGAGCTAGCACCAGAGGTTGAAGCACCAAGAGTGGCTTCAGTTGTGCTCAATCTCCTACTAGACCTACGAGGTTGAGGTAAAACTCTAGGTTGCAACTGCTCAAGTCTAATTTGATCAACATTTATAAATTCTTCCCATGTCATTCTAGATGCATCATGCAGAGACTTCTCAACTAGCAATTTAATTAGACAATGGTGGGAAAAAAAATTATCCGTACCTTTTTGGGTCTCAACTACCATGATTGAGAGAAGATTGTATAGCACGTTAGGCACATTCATCCTCCTTTTGTGCCTCATGTAATTCAAAAGCTTGAAGTGAACAGAATGCAAATTCGACAGGAGACCCTCACAGGTGATGTATTTGATAACATAAATGACTATCTGCTTCCATGGCTCGGGTAGAGACATTCTCTTTGCACCCTATTTATCAATGTTCAATGGAGGGTTGTTTGGCTCTGTAAATTCGACCCTAGCTGATCTAGCATCTCTGGAAGGAGGGTAATTTTTACCATTTGCAGGTAAGCTTGTGACCTCTACAATTATTTCCTCAATTGCCACAACTTCCAACACTTTTACGGTGGCTTTTCCTTTAGAAAATGTCTAGGAGAATTCAAGGGCAATGCTTTGATCAAATCCATCCAGCTTCAGGAAGTAATCTAACCATCCACAATTTCTAAATTTGGTTAGGAATTGTGCATCTTGTAATAAAGAATCATGCACCATGGGTTCATTTCGAATTAACCCACGTCCCATTGTCTGGAATCAAAAAAATGCTCTACAATTTCTTTCATGCAACTCCTATCTAAAAATCAAGTTCACTTTCCTACAATACCTACTAAATTTCCTATGCCAATATCAACTGAATTTCCTTTTCTTTTATTTCACCTTTTTCCTTGCAACTCAAGATTACAACATAGTCAATAATAATCAAAAAGGAGTGATAAAGGAGAATTATGATGGGAAGAAATGGAAGATGTAGTTAATGTCACTTCACACATGCAAGCAATCCTCTCACTAGGATCTCAAATCAATTCATTTTAAATTTTCTAACATAGCCTAGCATAAATTGACACATGGAAAATATATTTGCATCTTTTTCTTTTCCCACCCCCAACCTAAATTTGGACATGTTTCTGCAAATGCAAGATGGGAGTGGTGATTTGATAGGGAATAATGACATATTATGTGAACATCTATACTAACATATGTGATTAAATGAATGCACTTAAAGTATGATTAAAAGGTAGCAATTAATGCACACGTACCTGAATGTGTTGAGGATTTTTTGCAAAGATTGTGGAGAAAGTACTGCCCACCTTTTAGAGAAATAAATTGAGTAATTAATGAAGATGAAGTGGAATGAGGTGAGGTGGAATGAAGTGATGGAAGAGAGAGAAAGGTGGTGATGGATGGGTGAATAAATGGACTTACATGTAAGTGAAAGCCTTTATTATGAGAAGACATAACTTAATTATCTAGAAGGAGGGGCACTAGGTCCACTTCCTTCGGCTATAGGAAGCTCAGGTGTTTAATGTTGGGTGAATTGCTACAAGAACTCTTCTTTGGAAGCTAGCTTGTGATATAATATGAGGAAATGACCATTGACAAGTAATTTGAATCTAACAGGTTAGTAAGCTAAACAAATCCATTAGGAAATATATCAGCGACTTCATATGGTCCTAGCCACCTTGTCTGCAATTTTCCTACATTGTCCTGATATCTTGAGTCATAGAGAAGGGCCCAATCTCCTAGTTGGAATTTCTTGTCCTTGATAAATTTTTCATGCCATTTGATTCTCTGATTCTACACTACCTCTGTATGCTGTAGGACTGATCTTATTATCTCATCCAAAGCATTTAGCTACATGATTCTTTCTCTGTGTGCCTCAGAAATATCCATCCCTGAATCTACTATAGTTCAAAGAGTCTTATATTCAAATTCAATGGGAATCATAGATTTATTTCCATAAAACTCAAATGGAGTGAAGCCTATAGTTGTTTTCCAAGTTGTCCTATAGGCCCAAATAGCTTCTGGTAATCTATTTTCCCAATCCTTTCTATGAATAGCTACCATTTTGGTCATAATGACTTCAATTTCTCTATTGGTCACCTTAACTTGGCCATTAGCCTTGGGGTGATAAGGAGTAGACTTCCTATGCCTTATCTTGTACTCATTAACTAGTGTTGCAACAAGAGTTGATGTGAATTGAGCTCCTTGATAAGTCACTATTTCTCTTGGAACTCCATATCTTGTAAAAATCTCCTCATAAAGAAATTCTGCAATTTTGTTATCTCTCGCATTCTTCATGGCCTTAACTTCTACCCACTTTTTCACATAATCAATGCATACCAATATATAAGAATTACCATTTGATGGAGGGTCAATGGGTCCCACAAAATAAAATCCCCACTTGTCAAAGGGAGTGATTACTACTTGAGCGAAAAGTGGAATCTCATCAAATCTAGTTGGTCTTCCCATTCTTTGACATCTATCACATTTTCTGGTATACCTTCGTGCATCCTTGTGGAGTGTTGGCTAGTAATATCTTGTGTTCAAAACCTTCATTTCTATCCTCTTGGCTGAAAATTTTCCTCCACATGGTTCATTGTAACATGCAAGAAAAATGTCATATGTCTCATCTTCTCTCACACATCTCCTCATGACATGGTCTAGTTCAGTATAAAACAAACATCCAACAATCCAAGAGAAAGGGAAATATTTTTCAATGAGTGCCCTTTCTATTTTAGAGAGAAGTGAGAAGGAACTCTACATGTGACCAAATAATTGGCTATTTCAGCATACTAGGGTGTTTGTATACTAAGGGATAATATATTCTCATTAGGAAAAGAGTCATCTATGGGTTGATTGTCTTCTGATGTAGTCAGCCTTGAAAGAAAATCTGCAACAACATTGGCTTTCCCTAGCTTATCCACAATGGTTATATCAAACTCCTACATCAAAAATAACCATCTTTCCAATCTACCTATGATCTGGTAGCCTGCTATGTAATGTTTGAATATGTTCAATGCATAGATTACTGCCAACATTTCTTTCTCTATCCCAGTATAATTGAATTTAGCTCCTTGTAATTTTTTGTTGACAAAGTAAATGGTGTTTTCAACAGCTCCTTCTTTCTATCCTAAAACTGATCCTATCACATAATCTAATGCACCAGTATGGATGTGGAAAGAAAGCTCCCAATTAGGTCCTTTGAGCATAGGAGCGTGAGTCAAAGCTTCCTTTAAGTCAGAAAATGCTTTTTCATAGGCTTCAGACCACTGAAATTCAACATCTTTAGTAGGAAGAGTATACAATGGTGCTACTACCTTGCTGAAATCCTTGATGAAATACCTATAATATCTTGCATGACCCAAGAAAATCCTAACACCCTTTTTTTTTTTGCAAGTGTGGGAATATTTGTAATTACCTCAATCTTTGCAGGATCTACATGAATTCCCTTGTGGGAGATGTAGTGGAAAAGAACTACACCTTCTTGCATCATCATGAAGCATTTTTCACTGTTTAAGGACAAGTTTTTATCTTCACATCTCTATAAAACTCTCCTAAAATTTTCCAATCCTTGATTAAAATCAACACCATAAGTGGTAAAGTCATCCATATCAATTTCCATGCAATCATGAGAAATGTTTGAGAATATGCTAATGACTACTCTCTGAAAAGTTGCAAGTACATTGCATAAGCCAAATGGGAGCACTGAATAGGCATAGGTCCCCCATGGACAAGTAAATTTTTTCTTCTCCTAGTCCTCAGGTGTAGTTTGGATCTAGTTGTAGCCAGTGAATTCATCTAGAAAAGAAAAGTATTGTTTTCCTGCAAGTGTGTCCAAATCTTGATCAATGAAGGGTAAGGGAAAGTGGTCCTTCTTGCTGGAAGCATTAAGTTCCCTATAATCAATACAAACTCACAATTTCCCTCCTTTCTTGGGCACAATCACTAATGGAGACACCCACTGACTATCTAAAATGGTGTAGATAAATCCTACATCTAGTAATTTTTGTAGTTCCCCTTTCACAATTTTTCTTAGTGCAGGGTTAATTCTTCTATGTGGCTACATTACTGGGGTGCAATCATCTCTGATGTAGATTTTGTGTGTACAAATTTTAGGATCCATTCCCTTCATATCATGATAATCCCACACAAATGCACGTTGATGGGTCTTTAATAGGTTTTCCAATAACAATTGTTGTTCTTTAGTTAATTTACTATTAACATTCAGATATTTTCCTTCTAACACCTATACTTGTGTAGTTAACTCTATCATGGTTGATTCATTAACACATGATACCTTTAGTTCATATGACAACAATGTATGGGACATACCTGTTGCTATAGGAACAATGGCTATAGGAAGAACATCTACAGGAACAGTGGCTGCAGGAAGAATGTCTGAAGGAATAGTGGCTATAGGATGAGCAAGAAGAAGTGTCTTGAATGGAGTAGAAAAATGAGAAGATGATGCTTCCTCTAATTTACAATGGTTATGAATGATCTTAGCCAATACTTCATCCCCATCTTGGAGCTGCATGAAAGAGCTTCTTCCTAGCATCATAAGCTACGCCACAAAATTAACTTCCTTAGCCTCTTCACCAACATATGACCATACGAGATTATCTGCATCATGAGATGGATGAGAAGGCTGATAAAGAACAAAAAATTTAGTGCTCCTCCCATCTAAAATGGTCATTTCACCTGACCAAAATCCAATGTATGCATCTACAGTTTCCAACCAAGGTCTTCCAAGAATAATGGGATACCTTCCTAGTGTAGCTTTAGGAGAAAGAATCATAAAGTCTGTTGGGTATTCCCAAGAGTCTAAAACTACCACAAGATCCTCCACTACACCATCAGGCTTAATAGTAGAGCTATCAGCAAGTTGCAAGACAATAGGAGCATATCTCATGCTTACAATGTTTAGTTGCTACAAGATGTCTTTGGTCATTACATTTATTTCTTCCCCTAAATCAATCAGAGCATTATTTACTTGGACCCCATTTATAATAATTGTTACCATAAGATTACCTAGGTCATTATACTTGGGAATAGTTACTTTTCCCAACATGATTTTGGCTAGTTGTCCCACCACATGAATTTTAGTTGGGTCCTTCTTTTTCCTACCTAGCTTCTTGAGGCATGCTTCCTTGATTTCCTTGTCATAGATTGGAACATCCTTTATGGCCTGAAATAGAGGTATTTGGACACATATATGTTTTAGTTGATCCAAGATATCAAAAAATTTATCCTCCTTTTCTCCCTTCTTGGAAACTTCCAATCTCTGAGGAAATGGTGGTTCTTGTTAAGTCTTCCTGATTTGGACCGGTTTAGTATTTTTAGGTACGCCTAGCTAAATGGGATCATTCAAAGGTTCATCTTCCTCTTCCACAGGAAGTTCAGTGATAATGGGCTTGGAAGGGGCTAGTAAATTAGTTCTTGAATGCAAGTGGATGTCACTTACACTCACAACATGTGCAGGGAATTGATTTGAATTGGTAGAGTATGCAGGCTACTATTGTTGTTTTTTATTTAGATTGGGTGTGGGATGATCTAGTAGCTGAGTAGGTTTAGGTGAATTTGAGCTTAGATTAGTAGGTGGAGGAATTATAGTAGGATGTTGGGGCTAAGAATGTGGTTTCATGTAACTGGTTGTCTAGGTAGGTCATTGCTATCCTCCTCTCCATTGATTTTTTTGTTGCCAATTTCCTAGAGTTGGCTACCAATGCCCTTGCAATTGTTGTCAATTCCCCTAAGGTTGTTTCCATTGGGGTGGATAACTCTGATGACTGGGCCAATCATTTGAAGGGTTTATCCAAGGATGTGGTGGATATCCTCCATAACTTGAAGGATATGGGGGCTGCCATTGGTTACCAGATGAATAAGAATTAAAATATGCCCCATCATAGGATAGTGGATCCAGTGGCATACCTTGTCTTGGAGCCCAAGGCTTCCTTTGTGCAACATAGTATACTTGGTCTTATTCAATCTGGATTAGCTTGACCTTAGGTGGAATCTTTTTGCTTTCAAGATTAGCTACCATCTTGGATCTGTAGTCCTTGTCTGTACTGGGGGCAATACTCTTTCAACATTGCCTCTTCCTCCTTTTGTTTCTTCTTGTCCTGAAGTGTATCTAGCTGAGTAGCTAGATTATTTATAATGTCTTGCTTGAATTCTACCAACAAATGAGTAATCTCCATTCTTTAAACTCCACTGGTAGTTTACTTACCCATGGAAGATTGATAAGCTCCCCCCTTCTTTGAAGCTGCCCCAGAGTAGTTCTAGCATATTTTCTTGATGTCTTCCCAAGGAACTTGGGAGCAATTTCCTCCTCCCATGAGGTCCAAGTAATCAATGCAACTATCATTGATTCCTCTCAAGAAAAGAAACTTTTTTGAGTCTTCACTAAGTGTATGGTGTGGAGATTGTTTTATAAAAAACAAAAACCTTGCAATGCAATCTTCCAAGCTCTCATCTTCCTTTTGTTGCATCCTGAAAATGTCACCTCCTCTCATGTCGCTTCCCATGCAATATTCCTTGTATTTCTCAAGGAATTTTGTCTTCATGTCTTCCAAAGTTTCCAAAGTATCTCTACCTAGGCTCATGAACCATCTTAATTTAACCTCTTTCAAAGTGGTAGGAAATAGCTTAGGCCTATGGGAATCAATAGTATAATCATAACTCCTATAGAGTATGTCAAACTCAAATAAAAATGTATCAAGATCTTCTGTGACAAGTCCATAAAACTTGGGGAGTGCTAAGGTAGGAATGTTCTTGATGTTGTCAACTTCATTTTTGATGAGCAATGGGGAAAGGGAAAGCTAGTGGGTTAGGTTTGTTCCTATTTACACCACCCATTCCTGCTTAATGTAGTTCTAAAGAAAAGGGGTTCTCAAGCTAATTTTGATCTTCAGAGGAGACTTAAGAGCTATTCAAATCAATAAATGCATCAACAAAGGGGTGTGTATCTTCTTCTTCTTCTTCTATTGGTATTTTGTGATATTCAACTAGCTGGAATGGATTAGGATTGTTAGAAAGGAATCTCCCATAAGCATCCCTTCTCCTTCCTTTATTCATGCAGTATCACTCACTATCAGCCAACTCACACAAAGAATTGGTAAAGAATAAAGGGGGTCATTACTTCCTAAATGAGGATATACTAAGAAAAACTTCCAGAAACATTACAACAAGAAAAACTACCAATGACTCCAAAAGACTCCCTAGTTTGACACCATCCCTGGAAATGGTTCCAAAAATGTTGGCCTCCTACAATGGTTTAATAACTAATCCATTATAACCATGATTCAAATATTGGAAATCTAACTTGAATAGCTATTTAAATCATCATGAAGGTGCATTTAACTTGTCAACCCAAGGACGTGAACTTGAAATGGGTTAGAATAGTATGTGCACTAGAAACTCAAAGTAGCCATTTCATTCTATAGCTAAGGAACACACAATATTGAAAGTAAATTTCTTAGAAGGGGATACCATAAATACCAATTATCAATCAACAACTACATCAAACTAAAATTCATAATTGGAATGAAAATATGAGCATCAAATAGGGAATTACTTTGTCTGCTTTGGCTGCAAGAACAATCATAGAATGGACTTCTAGTGGTTGTAGGAACAGTCGATGCCAAATTTCTAACTAATTACTAAACAACAAGTAATACTAAACTAAGAAGACAGACTACTCACCAAGTGGGCCCCCTTGGTTAAGTATCCTCTAAATCTAATGAGAACTTAGATGCTCGAACTTAGAACTTTATTTAATTAATTGTAAATCATGAGTACAAAAGAGTAATGTATCTGTATTACTAAAAAATTGAAAGTACAATATCAAATCATGTAGCCTCTTCCTCTTGAGGAAGGAGCATCAAATATTTATTTATACTATCATCTAAACAAGGCTGTCAACTCCATGACTGAGAGGACACCATTTAGGGAAAGCGGAGAAAATGGAGCGATGATGATTATGTGTGCATAGAATCTAGTCAAACATGTAGGTCCATCATAGATTTAGCACAACAATAAATTATGTGCATGCTCAATCATTAAATTCCACTACAAGGAAGTTACATTTGGTTGCATGATGAATCTTTTGTCATCAACCTCCTTGACCTTGAGTGATTCCTTTTCCGGACTTATATTGCATGCCTAGCTGGTAGTGTCTTCCTCAACTTAGCATCTTTAAATTGAATCTGCATGGTAATGTCAATACGCATAATAACTGCACATCTATAACCACCTTAATGAACACTCATTAACCACATGAAAAATTAATATAGATAATCCACATAATATGCAAATGTCATTAAAACTTGCAGAGATATGATTTAATCCCAATGTCTATGGTTTGAGGGAAACATTATGAAAATATCAACATTAATCATCAAATTCCATGACAAATTCCAAAAAATAAACTATAGATTCTACCTAGAATTGGACCAAAAACTAGGCTTATCAACCATCGCATTGAAAAGCTAGTGAGATTCACTAGCTTGTCAATGTGGTGGAATTGACACAATAGTGGGATGTTAAAAAAAATGCCTCATAAAAATGGGGTATCCTAGATCACTAGGAGAACCCATTTGTATGAGACAGTTTTTTGAACAACACACTACCTTGTCAATTCAACCACATTGACAACCTAATGAGACCTACCCTCACTAGCTTGTCAATAAATGAGACATGTATGCAAAATATATACAAAATGTGGTAACATAGACAAAGCTCACATGAATATTTTGATGGAATTCCTTAAATAAATGTGGTCTCATGGAATTCCATGATTGTAAGATAAGCACAAAATGGATTTTTTAAAAGACATTACAAACTTTCAAGAGCATAGAATTGGCTTGAGTATAAATCCAAATTCCAAAAGTTTTGGTCAACATCCTACCTTTGGAACAAGGTATCCAGGCATCAATCAAAGCATTGAAAGAAAGGGAGATTGTTGATTTCCTTGTCTATGTTGTTGGATAAAATTCTTTGGTAGACATGCATGGAAAATTTGGTAGAATAGACAAAGCAATCAGTTGCTTTGGTAGAATAGACAAAGCAATCAGTTGCTTTGGTAGAAATATTTGACAAAATTCCTTAATGAGATATGTCCTCATGGACTACAATGGTTACAGGATATGCATAAAATGGATTTTTTGGAAATCATTTAGAAAATTTAAAGAAAATGCAATTTTTAGATGTAAAACCGAATTCTACTGCATTTTCCAATATCTCCATGCTTATTCCAAAATGGAAGCTTTGGGCAGGTGTATGCACATCCATAGAAAAGGATTGATAAATAACGTATTATATTACTATAACTATTCTTATATATATGTGTATACAAAATGTGGAAGCATACACAAGGTAGGTCAATTGTTTAACAAAATGCCTCAAAGAAATGTGGTTTAAAATGTAATTGGAAATGGTAAAGAATTGTGTAGTTTTAATTGTGCCAAGAGGGGCTAAGTATATAATGACAAAAAAACAATTATGAACATGGAATATGCATAATAACAATATATGTGCATAAAAAATGTGGAAGCATAAACATGGTAGGTCAATTGTTTACCAAAATTCCTTAAAGAGATGTGGTTTAAATGTAATTGGCAAATGTAAAGAATTGTGTAGTTTAAATTGTGCCAAGAGGGGCTAAGTATATAATGATAAAAAACAATTATGAACATAGAATGTGAATAATAACAAAATAAAATAATTTATTAAGCATGTATGATAAGGGATGATAAAGAAACATAATAGAATTAAGGAAAATGTGTAAATACTTCACATACCTAAAACATAGAGATTCAACTGGAGGAGTTCTACCCAATTTTGTAGTTTTTTTTTCATCTTGCATCAAACTTCTCAAAAATTTGAGTTCTTCACAAGCTTGTTTCCTTTTCAATGTTCAACTATATATCACTCTTTAATAGAATTATACTAACAACAATACAAATAACCAATGTATAATGTTAAATTTCTATAATTTAATCACAATTAACATTGCAACACTACAAAAATTGATACTTGAATTGATATATATCAATTTTTTTGTGAAAACTCTATTATTTTATCTTTCCTAAGTTTTAAAACCATAGAAAGGTGGTGGAAAGTCCATGCAAAGTGGTAGAATGTGAAAAAATTGCATGTGCACTTCCCAATAGCATTAAAAAGCTTCTTTTTTTTAGAACACATGCATAACCAGGAGAATAATAGAGCATGTGGGCATAGTTCACGGGTGTGCTAAATTTTTTACAATTTTTAGATCAATCCAAAATGTGCTCACATTATAATTCATTTGTATTATAATTTTCTCACATTATAATGTGTTATCCTTATAATGTGCTTGCATTATAACATGAGCATGTTTTGGCTTGCTATACAAAATGAATAACAAAATCATTCAAAACATGCTCGCTTTATGAAAATATTGATTTTCTAAATATTTCCTTTGTATCTTTATCTCTTTCTTTAGCCATTTATCTTTATTTATCCATTTATCTCTCCTTATCCATATAGGTCTCTCACTTAACCCTAAACCCTCAACCTTGGACACTATGCCTTAAACCCTAAACCATCAACCTTGGACACTATGTCTTAAACCCTAATCCATCAACCCTATACCCTTAAACACTTAATACCTTGACACTTAAACCATAAACCCTAATATCTCTATCCCTCCCTCTCTTAAGTCTCTCCAACCCTCAACTCTATACCCTCAATTCTCAACCCTCAACCCTATACCCTTAATTCTCAACCCTCCACCCTATACATTGGATCCTCAACCCTCATTTATCTTTCTCCTTCCCTCCTCTTCTCTTGTTTTTCTCTATCTCACTTATCCCTCCATCTCTCCCTCCCTCCATCCGTCCTTATTTGCCCTAATCCCTCAACCCTATACCCTAAACCCTTAAAACCTTAACCCTAAACACTCAAACCTTGAACCCATAAACCCTCTACCCTCTACCTTCAACCCAATAACCTAAACCCTCAAATATAATACCTCAAACCTATACCCTCAACCCTTAAACTCTTTACCCTAGACCCTCAACCCATAATCACTCAACCCTAGTCCCTCAACCCTTAAACCCTAAACCCTCAACCCTTAATCCATCAACCCTCAATCCATAAACCCTCAACCCTCAACAATTAATCCCTCAATCCAATACCCTAAACTCTCAACCTTATACCCTAAATTCTAAACCCTCTACCCTATGCATTGGAGCCTCAACCCTCATCTATCTTTCTCCTTCCCTCCTCTTCTCTCCTTATCTATATTTCACTTATCCCTCCATCTCTCCCTCCCTCTATCCCCCCATCTCTACCCTAATCCCTCAACCATATACCTTTAACCATTAAACTCTTAAAACCTCAACCCTCAACCCTTAAACCCTCTACCATCTATCCTCAATCTAATACACTAAACCATCAACCCTCTATCCTCAAACCTTAAAATTTATACCCTAAACCATCAACCCTAAACCCTCAACCCTCAACCCTTAATCCATCAACCCTAATTACTCAACCCTTAAACCATCAACCCTCAACCCTTACACCCTCAACCCTCAACCCTCAAACCTTAAACCCTCAACCATAAACCCTCAATTCTCAACTATCTACCCTCAATCAAATACCCTCAAACCTCAACCCTAATCCCTCAAACTTAAGCACTAAACTGTTAAACCCTTAAACAATATACCCTAAATCCTCAATCATTAATCCCTAAACCCTAATCCCTCAACCCCTAACCATTAAACCCTAAACCCTCAACCCTTAATCCCTCAACCCTAATCCCTCAACTCTCAAACCTTAAACCATAAACCCTCAACCTTATACATTAGACCCTCAACCATAATCCCTCAACCCTATACCCTCAACCCTAGACCCTCAATTTTAAACCCTCATCTATCTTTCTCCTACCCTTCTCTTTTCCTCTCTATATCTTATTTCTCCATCCATATCTCCATACCTCACTCTCTACCCTAATAAATCAACCCCATACCCTCAATTCTTAACCCTCTACCCTATAAATTGGATCCTCAATCCTCATATATATTTCTTCTTCCTTTTTCTTATGACCTCTCTATATCAATTCTCCCTCCATATCTCCCTCCCTCCCTCCCTCCCTCCCTCTCTATCTACCCTAATCCCTCAACCCTATAAACTAAACCCTTAAACCCTAAACCCTAAACCATAACCCTTCAACCCTTAAACCCTAAACCCTAAATCCTATACCCTCAACCCTTAATACCTCAACCCAAATCCCTTAACCCTTAAACCCTAGACCCTCAACCCTTAATCCATAAACCCTCAATCCCTAAAGCCTCATCCCTCAATCCCTCAACTCAATACCCTAAACCCTTAACCCTATACCCCTCAATTCTCAACCATAAACCCTATGCATTGGATCCTCAACCCTCATCTATATTTCTCCTTCCCTCCTCTTCTCACCTTCTCTCTATATAACTTACCCCTCCATCTCTCCCTCCCTCCCTCCCTCCATCCATCTCTACCCTGATGCCTCAACCTTACACCCTTGAACCCTCAACGATAAACCCTCAGCATTCAACCCTTAAACCCTCTACCCTCAACCCAGTACCCTAAACCCTCAATCATATACCCTTAACCACTAAAATATTTACCCTAAACTGATGCAATGCATGGTTCCAAAATTAAAAATTTCCTAACAATAGGTTTTACTCTTCTCAATTCACCATCCTTCAAGGAAAATTTCCTTCAAAAATAAACTACTGGTTTGAAAACTCATAGAACCATAACCAGGTTACTCATCACCTTCAAACTCCTTAGTAACACTAACTCAACCAAAAAAAACACCTACCTAAGTCCACCCTTTCATATTTTGACAATTCCTTCATTAAGACCAAATTCCTAGTAGCCATGCAATTATAAACTATCAAACATAACTCCTAATCTAGACTAAAAATATAGAATATGAGGGACCCTATGAACACCCATAAATGGGTTGTAAAACATATGGAAAGTGTAGTATAAGTTGTTTGTAACTTAAGCCTTCAAATTTGACTGTACTGGGCTCTTGACTGGCCTAATTAGGCTTGGCTGCAATAGGGGTTATTGATTCCCTTACTTCTAGACTCAAATATTCTTAACAAACACTTTACTCATTCCCAAGGAGGCCTTCCCTTGCTAATTTTACCACCCAAAGTCCCATTACATGGGTATTTTAATAAACCCTATACTCTTGGCTTCTTAATTACTCAAACACTATTTTTACAAACTAGGGCTTCTTAGAATTTTCCCAAATCCACATCTTTTGAACCTACAACTTAGGAATCCCTTAGAAAACATATAAAAATATCTATACACCAATTTTTAGGAGAATTTAATTGTTATAATAGGAGAAATGCAATTTTAAAAGCTGACTACGACCTTAGTTTAGGGTTTTGACCCGCCTGTCAAGAACTAACAATAAATTTCACTAAACCTCATCAAATACCACGATACCAACTTTGCAAGGAAGGTGATTGGGAAAAATATCAATTACAATCAATTTGAGAAGAATTATTGCCTGTACTGGGCCGTATAGTGCCTGCAAATAGTAATTTTCTATAAAATCATGCAAGAGATAGTGATTTTCATTATTCAAATACATAACTACAATCAGCCACACTTCTTCAAATGTACATTAGGCCTTTTAAAGGCATCACCAACATGTATAGATTCAGTTTCTAACTAATTCCCAATGAAATAAAACTAACTTGCCACTTCACCTTCCCAATTTTGCTCTTTTTTTAATTTTACATTGACAACATTTACATTGTTTGCAATATTTTGCATGTTTAGCCCTCTAATCACCTATTGATATATAATATATCATAAAATGGTCAGACCTTATTATTTGAACAAAAAGAATCGAATACTCCCTAAGGATTTAAACTATACCAAACTTATTTGAAAAGAAATGGTGCTCCTCTACCATACTCCCAACCTTGAAATATTTCCAAGTCTCTTGGAAAATGGTTTGCAACTTGTCCTCTCCTGAAATATTCATCTTCACTTTTGGTTTGAGTTGGTCTATGCCAATTTGTCTCCTCTTTGTCTTTCCTTCTTGAATCTACTCCTTCGTACTCTAATGTGTCACAATCTCAATCTCAACTATTTGTCCTTCTTCTTCCATCTATTGCATCATGTCCATTAATTTGTTCCTCAAAAGTGTTATCACAACAAAGAACTGGTATATTGTCTCTACCACATGTACCTTCAAATATTTTTGTATCTTCAAGAGGGATTCATCATTTCCCCCCAAAATCAATTCATCCTTTACCTCTGTTTCACTTTCACATTCATGCTTGGGAATGGCTACAATTTCTTCTTCATCCACCTTCATGAATTCTTCTTCCACATCTTAAAATTCTTCTTCTTCCTCTATTATCTTCATTTGTTTCCTCCTTTGAACTATCTTCTTAATGGGACATACAAATTTTCTCTTAACTGATAGGTTCCAACTAAATGCTCTTTTGAGCAACTACTCCATCTCTTCTTCATGCCTTCTTCTCATCTCTTCCATAGCTTGCCTTATTTCTCCTATCTCTTTCTCAATCTCTCTTTGTCTCATCTTTTCCTTTTTCCTCTTCCTCTCTTTTTTTTCTTCTTTTTTAACTCTACTTCCTGTAAATTCCTTCTTAGCAAATCCATTTTCTCTTTACTCAAGTAAGTCTCTCCTTGCTTCCTCTTCACTTTTACTCACATAGGTCTCTTCTCTTTTCCTCTACCTAGTCTCTTGGCCATCAGGTTCACACAAACACACAACCACAAAAAAACTCCAAACTATCTCTCTTCCTAGACCTTTCTAAGCTCTAATACCAAATTGATGCAATGTAGGGGTCCAAAATTACAAATTTCTCAACAATAGGTTTCACTCTTCTCAATACACTATCCTTCAAGGAAACTTTCCTTCACAAAGAAAATTTTGGTTTACAAACTCACAGACCCATAACTAGGTTACTCATTACCTTTAAACTCCTTAGGAACACTAACTCAACCCAAACAAAAACCTACATAAGTCTTCCCTTTCATATTTTTACCATTCCTTCATTGAGACCAAATTCCTAGTAGCCATGTAATTATATATTTTCGAACATAAATCTTGATCCAAACCCAAAATACAAAATATTAGGGACCCTTTGGAAATCGATAAATGGGTTGTAAAACATATGAAAATTGTAGTATAAGTTGTTTGTAACTTAAGCCTTAAAATCTGACTGTACTGGGCTCTTAACTGACCTAATTAGGCTTGGTTGCAATGAGGGTTATTGATTCCCTTACTTCCATACTCACATCTTCTTAACCAACACTTTAATCATTCCCAATCAGGTCTCCCCTTCCTAGTTTGACCACCAAAAGTCCCATTACATGGGTATTTTAATAAACCCTATACTCTTGGCTTCTTAATTACTCAAACATTTTTTTTATAGACTAGGGCTTCTTAGAATCTACCCAAATCTACATCTTCTAAACCTGCAACTTAGGAATTCCTTAGAACACATATAAAAATATCTATACACCAATTTTTAGTAGAATTCAATTATTAGAATAGGAGAAATACAAATTTAAAAGATGATTGTGACCCTAGTTCAGGGTTTTGACCCCCCTGTTAAGAACTAGCAATAACTTTCACTAAACCTCATAAAATAGCATAAGACCAAATTTTCAAGGAAGGTGATTGGGAAAAATATAACTTACAATCAAGTTGAGAAGAATTTCTACTCGTACAGGGTCGTACCATGCCTAAGAACAGTATTTTTTTGTAAAATCATGCAAGAAATAGTGGTTTTCATTATTCAAATACAAAACTACAATCACCCACATTTCTTAAAACATAAATAAGGAATTTTAAAGGAATTTCCAACATGTCTATTCAATTTCTAACTGATTCCCAATGAAAGAAAACTAACTTGCCTCTTTACCTTCCAAATTTTTCTCTTTTTTCAATTTTACATTGACAACTTTTACATTGTTTGCAATATTTTTCATATTTAACCCCTAATCACCTAGTGACCTCTAATACATCATAAAATGGTCATATTGACCTTATTATTTGAACAAAATTACTCAAATACTCCTTACGACTTTAAACTAGACAAAACTTATTTGAAAAGAAATGGTGCTCCTACACCATAAACCCTCAATCCATAAAACCTAATCCCTCGTATCTAAACCCTTAAATAACAAACCCTCAATATGTATACCCTTAACCCTCAACCCTAATCCCTCAAACCTAAGTCATGAACTCTTAAAACGTCCACCCTAAGACCTCAACCCTCAACCCTTAATCCTTAAACTCGAATCCCTCAACCCTCAAAACTTAAACCCTAAACCATCAACCCTTAACCCCTCAATCTTAATCCATCACCCCTAAAACATTAAACCCTAATAACTCAACCCTTAAACCCTCAAACCTTCAAACCTTAATCCCTCAACCCTAATCCCTCAACCCTCTACCCTCTACCCAATACCCTAAACCTTCAACCCTATAGGTCCTAAACCCTATACCCTTAATTCTCAACCATCTACAATATACATTAGATCCTCAACCCTAAAATCTATCTATCCTTCCCTCCTCTTATCTCCTTCTCTCTATCTCAATTCTCCCTCCATTTCTACCTCCATCTCTACCCTAATCCCTCAACCCTTTACCCTAAACTCTTAAACCCTTAAACCCTCAAACCTAAACCCTCTACCCTCTACCCTCTATCTAATACCCTAAACCCTCAACCATAATCCATAAAAAAAAATCCCCCAACCCTTAAACCCTTAAATCATCTACCCTAAACTCTCAACCCATAGCCCTAAATCCCTCAACCCTAATCCCTTAACACTCAAACCTTAAACCCAAAACCCTCAACCCTTAATCCCTCAACACCAATCTCTCAACCCTCAACCCTTAAACCCTAAACCCTCAATCCCTATACCCTCTACTATATAAATTGGACCCTTAATCAGAATCCCTCAACCTTATACCCTCAACCCTCTACCCTCAACTCTATACCATAAAACCCCAACCCTATACCCTAAATCTTAATCCCTCAACCCTCAAACCTTAAACCCTAATTGCTCAACCCTTAAACCCTTACAACCTCAAACAATGAGCTCTTATACCCTCGACCCTTAACCCCTTAATCCCTCAACCTGTATAAGAGCGAATTTGCACCCTGTGTGCAATTCCCCCTTTTTCCTTTATCCACCTTAGAAAACCAAGTTCAGAGGATTAATTATACTTAAACCCACTATTGGCAGTCCACTTGGAACCTATTTTGTGTGTCGATGGGGGATTTTCTATTGGGGATTCTTGTGCATCGCACAATGAACTTACGTCCTTGGAAAATTCCTACAATTGAAACTTCAGAGGCATTACACTTCTCATTGGAAATGAAGTTGTAACGCCTCCTTCAGCCAACCAACCCAAATATGGTTATTTTCTTCCCTCATTCTTCATATTCAGTCCTTGAACTTGCATTAAAAAATGCTTAGTCACATCAAGCTTCCATTCTTGCATTCTCACATTCACTCTTAAGGTCATTTTCACTCACTCCAAGCATCCAAGCATTCCATTGCAACAAAAGCTCCATTCCATCACTTTGGTAGAGCACATCTGGGACCACACCATTGCATTAGAGGCTTGAGTTCCTCTCATTTCTCCCCCAAGAAGCCTTGAGTGATCTTGGTGGAGGTGGTAAGCTTCCCTCTCCTCTCCTCTATCACTTGGTTGAGCAACATATTACTACTTTGTAGTGTTTGTATTCTCTTCACTTTATTGCTTCTTTATCTTGTTTCCTTAGGATTCCATGGAGGTGGAAACACCTAAACAAGGGTCTAACTAAGGCAGGCCCCTATATAGCCACTCAACATTTTCCCTCTTTCCGTGTTCAGGTGAGTGTGCTTCTCGGAAGATCAATGGGTGAATGAATTTCTCGGTGAGATCCTGCTTGCCCTTGTCACCCTTACATTCCTACTTTACAACATTAGAGAATATATTGTTTATTTGTTAGTGTCATTGTGAATTTTTAGTTCAGTAGCTAGGATGTTAGTCATTTTTGTGAGTTCAACCTTGTCTCTATTTTTGTTGGACCATATCGAATACAATGCACTTTCGATATTCCAGTGCACCATGCCATCATCCAGAGTCCATGTTGATGTCCTCAGGCAAAGAGCTCCTTGAGGTGTAGATTTGAACCTAAAAACTAACTTGCCTAGCCCCAATCTTAAAAATTGGGATTGTAGATTGGTTGTAGGATGTCATAATCCTCATCATTCTCATCTCATACCCTACATGTTACACATAGTTGAGGTAAGTTAGGGAAGCCTCTCTCATCTTGCCCCTCTGTGACCTGGGCTCTTTCACGCAGTGGTCCCCCTCTCTTACATTTTTGGTGAACCTGATGTGAACCAATGTTTGTTCATCCATTGGTGTTGAAACTTCCCTTGGATACTTCGTGATTTTTTTTTTCTTGAGTGTTGTGAAGGTTTATGAGCATCAAAACCTAGTCCAAAACTTTTGAGAATATTGTGAGGAGAAGTGTATGACACCTCCCAATGGATAGGATGAAGGTCTCACTTGGTATTTCTATAGGTCTTTTCTCTTGTCCTGCCACTATTTTTTCCACACAAGAGTATTTATCAAGGAATGAGATGGGATTCACTAACAAAACCGACTACGTTCCCACTCCTCTTGCATATCCCACACCATCATCAGTGGATGAGCATGAGGTCGTTCAAATCCCTACTAAATATATTTTCACCCTCGCTAAAGGGTTGGATGACCTTGAAAACCATTTGGAAATAAATTCAAAGATGGCTAGTCACTTAGGTTGTTAGTGAATTAAGACATATTATGGGTAAAGATAAAATAAGCATTGAGCTTCTAATTAGTCTCTTTGGTATCACTGAAGCATGCGCTCCTTCAAGCAACTCTAGCTTTGTACAAAGAGTCACCTTCGAAGAGCATGAGGGGAAATTAAGGGTATCAATGCCTCTAACTTCTATCTACATGGCCGATGCGGTCCCTTCCATTAGTATCCATTCCATCCCTAATCAATAGGAAACTATCAAGGTGAATAAGGTCTCATTGGGCTTCAACTTTACCCATTTTTTCACCTCTAGTGGTGGATGTTTTGATAGAATAGGTGGTGGAGGCTTTGGTAGTGGTAGTGGATTCGGTGGTGGAGGTGGTGTTGGTGGAGGTAGTTCTGACTGAGGTCATGGTAGTAGTTCTAGAAAAGTCCCTACTAGTGGCGGTGGCTTTGGTAGTGGCTCTGGTGGAAGTCACACCAGTGGCAGTTCTGGAGGTGGACTTGGCGGTGGCTCTGGAGGAGGTTCCTCTGGCCCTCTATCTTCTAATGACCCTATTCTGAATACTTTGCTTTAGAACATGGGTAAGATGTAAAGTTAGTTAGCGAGACTTTTCCAGGCCTCGACCCATCCTATCTTCTATCATTTCTTCTGACATAGCCCATTGTCGGTTTACATTTTAAACACTCCCTTCCCTCAGGGAATGGATATCTCTAAGTTTGAGAAGTTTAGTGGTAAGAGAGACCCACAAATGGACGTGTTTTCCATCAATGATCTCTGCACTGACTTCTTCCATCATGATGTCTTGATGGTGAAGTTGTTCCCATGATCCCTCAAGGACACATCACTCGAGTAGTATTGTTCCTTACATAAAAATTCTATTTTCTCATTTCATAAACTTGTAAATTAGCTTTTTGGAAAATTTCAAGAAAACATCGGGCCAAAGATGACCTTTTCAGATCTCGTCCGGTGTAAGCAAGGAGACAATTAAAATATTACTGATTTCATAGCACATTATCAAGTGCTTTTTTCGCAAATCTCATATCAACTACCTGATTTAGACATATAGAAGGTCTTCATAGGGAACTTAAAAAGGCCTTGGAAACAGAAGTTTGCCCTGATGAAATATCCTTCTTTCATGCATCTGTGTATAGCTTTACAAGACTAGCAACAGATAGTTGCTCAGTTTGGGGGGTCCTCCTCGTGCTCTCATTTTGAAGGAAAATCCATCATATCAATCTCTAGGAAAGGAAAAGTTGTTGCAAATGTAGTAGTCGTTGTTAATGACAACTGCCTCAAATGCAGCCAAAAATTCATGAAGTTGTCTGAATCTTATACTTCCAACTTGTAGAATTTGTTGAAGGATAAGTTCATAACTTTTCCGATCCCTAAGCCTATTAAGGAACCTTACCCTAATTGGTATGATGGGAGTGCTTATTGTCAATACCATTGTGTTAATGGAAATGATGCCGAACATTGTATGCAGTTGCATCATGAAATAAAAGACCGCATTGAGGATGGTACCATTTGTCTTGATGGGAATAAATGAAACACTAACAAATTAGTGGAAAAGGAAAACAATGAATTGCAAATATACACGGACTTGTTTCTATTGCATTTTTCTAACATGATTGTTGATTGCACTAATTTTGTTACCCAACCCAAGGCCTATGTAAACATGGTCATAGTAACTTCCACCATTCAAACCCACACCCAGTTCGCCAGATGTTACATTTACATCACAATATTTTCCCTTGAACAACAAATCTTCACCTCTCTACATTCCCACTCGTGTCAATGGTAACATGGTGATAGGAGTCTTGATAGACCCTGCGAATCATGTAAATGTTATTACTGAAGAAACATTAGTATTAAATTTACTGCAAAAAGAAAAGTATGAAGAAACAAAACCTACCATTCATACTCATGATGGTATGAGTCTTAAATCCTATGGATCGATTGCTTTGTCTATCCTAGTTAGACCTAGGGCCATTCACACAATCTTCAACATCATTCTGGAGTCGGACCTATTCAAAGTGAAGCTAGGTATTCCATGGTTAGTTTCCATGAACAGGATCGCCTTTTTCATCCACAAACATTTAAAATTTTCCCACAAGGGTGTCGTGCATGTAGTGCATGGAACTGGATATCAACCCTTGGTATCTCATCATGGATATTCATTAGATCACTTCTGGCCCTCCCCGATCAATCTACTTCCTACAAGAATGGACCTAATTTACAAGAACTATATGAAGTATAAAATTGGGGCCAAAGGGGAGCCAAAGCTAATCCTTCTTGTGACAGAGCAATTGGTTGCCTCCTCTTCTTAGGAAGTGAAGAAGAAGCACGTCGATTGTTATTCCTTCCCTGAAAGGGAAGGAGAATTCCACGCCAACACCCTCTCCTTCCCATGAAGGCAAAGAGAAGGTTATACTGTACACTCCCTCTTCCCCAAAGAAAGAGAATCCTATGACAATTCCCTCTCCTCACAAAGGTAAAGAAAAAACAACTCTTTCTCAGACTACCTCATCCTCTCCCCTTTCTTGGGAAGAGTACTGGATGAGCAGACCTAGTGGCTACCCACTAAATCTGATGATCCCTCCTTGGCGTAGGCCCAAGATTAGGATCGCAGATCTCCCTAATGAATTTCCTAGACCATGGTATTACTTATATGGCAAAAAGAAAGGTTCTCATAGAGAATTCAATCTGCGGCCTCCTACCACTCCTGCTTCTAAGGTAGTGAGTAGAAAGAGGCCTACTATTGAGGCTCTTAAGTCGACCCCTCGTATCATCCCTCAACCTACACCCCATGCTCCCATATAGGAACTTGTTCCTCCACCTAAAACGGACATAGTGGACATTCCTACAGTCAAGAAAGAACCTCCTATCCCTTCGTAAGCTTCAAATTCTAACTCTAAGAAGCATAGAAACTACCTTACACATGAGTGCAAGTACCGGTGAAAGGCTCTCTTGGCTGAGAAGGCCACCTTGCAACAAGAGGAAGTAATGACCGCTCCTATTTTAGGACCGCCTATAGTATCTTTTTCCTCCCTTCCTTCTATTTCTCTCTAGTTTGATCTACTCTCGGCTTCAATTAAAAGCATGAATGTGCTTAATCCTAAATGAGTAGCAATTCCTTGGTCTCTTTTGGTTGTTCTTCTACATGCTTCAAGTATTCCACCCTCTTAGGAATCAAGGCATAACACATGTTCTCATGTCTCAATCCATCTAGGAATCTCCTTCCATCAACCAAACAAATTCTAGCACTCATACAAACCTCAAATATAGGAACATCTTCTAATGGCAACAAATTCTGCTTCATCCCATTTGCAACAATGGTGTTTATATTCTTTTTTCCATCATGAATCTCTTGTCTATCATACTACCAAGGTCTTCCCAACAAAACATGGCATACATCCATAGGCATGATATCACACAAAACTTCATCATGATAATTTCCTATCTTCAATTTCACCAAACATTGTTCACTTACGAGTATCTTATGCTCATCTTGAATCCATGCTATCTAATAGGGCTTCGGGTGTTTCAATCTTTCCAACTTCAATTTGGTCACCATCTCTTCAAAAACTAGGTTCTTAGAACTTCCACTGTCAACGATCACTTTGCAACATTTTCCAACTACCTTGCATCTGGTCCGAAAAAAATTATTTCTCTACAATGGCTCCTTTTCCAACTCGCTTTGACACAATACTCTTCTATTCACCAACACTTCTCCTTCTTTTGGTTTGTTGGATGATCTGGAATGATCCTCCTCAACAAAGGTTGTTCTTCTATTGGTTTTTGTCTTTTTTTTTGTTTCCCCCTGATTACATTCAAATGCTCTATGTCCTTCTCCACCACACTTAAAGCAAGCTCCCTTGAATACTCTTTTCTCTTGTCCCCTATCATCTTTTCTATACCCTCATTCTGGTAACCACTATATCCTCCTCTTTGGTAAGAATTTCCATCATCTCTACAGTATGAATTTTCATTCTTGTTGACTTCCTTATCTTTATTCTGATCTGCAAAATTTCCTCTTCCTCCTCCAGTAAAAATTCTTCCTCTCTGAAATCTTCCACCTCTTCCTCTCTATCTCTACTCATGTCTTTCATTCAACTTCTCTTTTTCTTTTAGGGCACACTGATATGCTTCTTCCACACTTTGCAACTTAATCAAACAAATCTCATCCTATATAGATGACCTCAAACCATTCACATATCTAGCTACTTGCTCAATCTCCTCCTCTGAATGTCCAGATCTAATATTCAACTTATAGAACTCCTCAGTATACTCTATCACACTTGATTCCTTCTGCTTCAAATTTTGCAACTTCTGAAAAAAAAAATATCTGATAATTTGTAGGCATAAAATTTGTTTTCAACTTATTCGCCATCTAATCCTAGATGATTTTATCTTTTTCTTTCATCTTCTTTGTCTATCTATCTATAAATGTTCCCACCAAAGCGATACATGTCCTTTCAACTTTGTACAAGAAAATTTCACCTTCTTATCTTCAATGGTGCCTTCAAAATTAAAATATGTTTCCATCTTTGTTATCAAATCAAGCAATTCTATTGAATCCAACTTACCATTATAATCCAGTGGATTGAAATGTGGTTTTGTATTCACTCTAGTTAGGGCTCTTATGAACCTCTCTTCTCCTTGATCCAGGCTAGGTTGATCTTCTCTTCCTCTTTCTTCCTATACCTCTACCTCTTCATCACTCACATCATCAATTGGTCGACCTCTTCTCTAGGCCATTTCAACTACATCTAATATGGTAGAAATTCTTCTCAACATCTCCATTAAAGCTTGGTCTACATTTGCACGTCCATTTCCTCTAACATTTCCTCTTCCTACCATATTTACACAATTCCTCTATAGCTATAGGTCGGATCTTCAATTCGCCACCCCACAACAAATATTCAATAGGACTTCACAAATTCGTACAACCTCACATAGATTGAATCTCACTCTGATACCAATCTGGCGTAGCCACAATAGGAGGGTCCTCAAATAGAACAATTTGGACCGTGTAGCTAGAGTAACACAACATAAGAAACACATAATATGGAGGAAAATGCAAATGAAAACATGCTCATTAACAGAAAATTCAATTACAAACAGCTGGAAACATTCAAGCTTACAGATTCGGATCATAGGCCTGAGATAACATGTTCAAAAATACATCATTCTAATGTGCTCCTATATGCTAGCTGAAATCTTATAATTTGGATCAAGAAATTATAGACTTATTATTCGCTATTTTCTTAATGATCTATTACAATATTTATATCACTTTTTCGGGTCTAGAAACATCCACGATGGCCAAATATTATTACAATCTCCAATGAAAGAAAATGTAACGTGTGCATGAATAGGTTGGCCTTAAAGTTGAATCACTCCTTGGTGAATGCATAGGATGAATTTCAGACCTAAAATTAAGGTTGGGGACACCCCATGAACAATTTAAATCACACCAACAAGGTCTACAAGTTATGGGAAAGATCCACAAACTATCAAACTAGTTGCTAGCTTGAAAATTATTCTGGTGCCAATTCAAGAAACTGCCATCAAATCCAAAAGTGATAACTTATTAAAAAAAGACCCAATCGTGCTCAAATCTTGGAATAAGGAAAATGAACATTTCCATAATGAAAATGTCGATCCATAGGATCTGGTGGGAAAATATGACGGATCCACCAACATGAACTGAGCAAGAATAGAATAAGAACAAAAACTAAAAGAAAATATTTTTGGTTGCAATATTTCCAATAACCAAGGAGGCTCCTACATCAATTTTCCATTTATGGAAAATGAGTCCCACTATCAGGCCTAAACAGAGTTTTCTGAAGTTTTCGATACCCATTGTATGAAACGGGCTTTGAAACAATTTCCTAGATCTGGGACTAATTCACCTAGAATGGTGAATGAGTCCCAGTAGGCCAAATTTTCAATATTAGTATCATTTCAGATGTCATTTCTAGTCTCCATTAATATCTCAAGTGTACACTTTCAATTTCATCCATTTCTATTACAGTTTACTATTCATTTCTAAGTATTTTTGCATATCATAATGTGTTTTCAAACACTCTACATTTCCTTAGTTTCCATTCATTAATAAATATATTTAACTAGTTTGGTGCATTTAGGACATTCCATTTAGACATATTTCTATCATAATTTCATTATTTTGAGTGAACCACCACAGTTTTTGAGTTTATCTCTCGCCTTTTAGGTGAAAAACCCTAAGAGAGCAAGAGAGTCATAGCAACACAAAAAAATTTGGTTCACTTTGGTATGGTTAGTATGATGAGAAGCTAACATAGAGGCATGAATTTCTCTTTTTACAGTGAGAAGCCAAAATAGAGGCATGAATTTCTCACTAAGCCACCCCTTTATTGGAAGACTCACCTAGTGGATAGCTTGAAGATCCGCTACCTCAGAGTGAGTGCAAAATCAATAGCTTAGATGTCTTCTACAGCGCGTTGGAAAATCTAGGCTTGATCTTTATTGGTATTTGATGTTGTATGATTGTGTATCCTTGTTATTAATGCATAAATAAGTGTCATGAATGTCTAATTTAGTGTGATTTTGACATGGGGTCATACACTCACTAAAGTGAGGGAAAAATGTAGTAATAGAAAAAGTATCCATTTTCCTTACTTAATTTGGGAATGTAATCAAGGGAAAAATAGATTGTTAGATGATTAGATCAATAACATCAAAATCCACTGAACATAACGAAGCACAAAGGAATACAATGAAAACAAAAGGCAATTATATCACCAGAGCTCTTCATCTTCCATGGTTCACCTTCGTTACACCTCCTAGCTTGCAGTAAATAAAGATGCCCTCAGATTTGTGTATGAGCAACTATGACAAGAGACAAGACTAAAGCAAGTTTCGAAGGATTTAATTAAAATCTAAATGCCTATGCCTATGACAATGTCTAAAACTTTGATCAAGCAATGACAATAGTTGAAAAATGAAAAGCCTTAAGTGTGCAAGCTAATAAATGCCTATAATATGTGCGTAAATCTAAAATGTTAGCATGTGCGTGTGTAAGCCAAAAGTGAGAGGAAAATGGCATTTTATAGAAAATTCCATTTCAAATGGACGGGTGAGATTAATTGATGATGAGAACCTAGAATGAGCGGTCCAGATTAAACCTGAGAATCCCTAATTAGGGTTAGGGAAAATTCATTAATTGGCTGGTCAGAATAAAATCTCAAATAATCGGATCGACGGTGGAGAATGAATGAGAAAATTAATTAAAGAAATAAAGATTTTCAAAAAATCAAGAAGATAAGATTTGGACTGAAGATAAGATTTGGAAAATCAAGAATCGACCCGATTAATTGATTTTTGGAAGATTAATTACTATTTTGAATTAAATTAATTCAAAATATGAGATAATTTCTTATTTATCAAACGACCATAGTTAAGATTGAGATGACATTTTAAATAATTTAATTTATTTTAAAATGAGAAGAATATTAATTGGCAAATAACTACCAAATTTTAATTATTTAATTTTAGCAGATAAGACTAATAATTAAATAAATTAATCAATTTATTTAATTAAGGGAAGACTAAGACAATTAATGATCGTATTTAATAAATAAATAAAATCTATTTATTTAATAATCATGAAAAATAAATGATATGAATTAATTAAATAATTATGAATTATTTAATCAATAGTAATGTGGACCAAGGACATAATTAAATGTCATAATTATGCTAGGATGAAAGTGGTAAAATGAAGCTTGAAGGCCTAGGTCATTTTTAGATGTCTACATTTTGCCCCTCTTTGTCATAATGTCGCTTGTCGCATTGTGACAAAGAAAATAAGTCAAAGTCATGCCCCAGTAAAGGTATGGAGTATCATTGCCCCCTCGAAATTTTCAAATTTTTGGCGACAGAAAAATTTGCAAAGGGTCCCGATAAATCAATTTAATGCCTAGAAAAATAACAGCACAGTCAGTTTCAGATTCTGATATGTTTAAGGCAACTAACGAGGAAGTCAAAGGTGGTCAAATGAGCCTCTAGTATTGACCCTGTTTGAAAAATGTCATTTTGACCCTATAAATAGGTTGAAAAAGGGGTAAAAGTCAATTCACTTTTACTATTTACCTTGCGAAATTTGAGAGTTCAGAGCGAAAGGTGCAGCAGCGAGGATGGTTATTCCAGTGTCAGAGCACCACGGGGAGATCGTGAGGACCTTCAGACGGCCAGAGGGCTCAGAGCCAGCGGTATATACCTTTAACTTACTTTGTCATTTTATCATTTTGAGTGCCATTTTTAGCTTTCTAGGATAGTCAATGTCTGCGCCGCGACGCATATGCGTTTGCGTAAGCCGTAACTACTTGCACGTTCGACGCATTTGATGCGTCGCGACGCAAGTGCCAAGACAAAATAAGTTGCAGCGGTGGTTTGCGCCACATTTGACAATTTCTGCGACGCAATTGACTTTTCGTGCCGCAATTGAATGTTCGGATGCCGTAATTGTCAAATTGCAACGCATCTGCTTATTTGATTGACGCAATTGTGACTTTGTGATGCAATCGCCAAAATGCAACGCAACTGCTAAATTTCGCGACGCAAGCGAGATAATGAGACGCATCTGATATTTTGAATCAAAGACGGATGTAACGGTGCATCGAATTGACTTATTGTGACGCACTGCTCCCCAAATGGCGCATCGGCTCTTTTCCTGACTTTAGCTTGATTTTTGATAGTTTGTGTATCCTTAGATAGCTTTTCTAAGGGATGTTGATAAATTATCCAAAAGTACTCAATGCATTTCTTTATTCTTGGCAGAGGTAGCTGGCCCCTATTGGAGTAAGTGAGAGGAGGATGGTGGATTTGACCAATTTTCCTGCCTCACGCATCGGGCCTGGGCCCCTGGAGCCGCGATTGATGATCGGTTTATTTTATGCCGTATCCATGCCCGCCATTCGGGCGAACAGGGGATTATTGATTGCACTTTGCGAGCAATGGCATTCTAAAACCTGTTCCTTCCACCTACCGATAGGTGAGGCCACCATTACGTTGGAGGACGTCTACCAGATTCTCCGAGTACCTATTCGAGGGAGCCGATCGCCTATGATCCGCTGCATGGTGAGCAGACCTTCGTACCTACTATCGAAAGATCGTGGTGTTGGGTCGGGGCATTTAGGGCTTAAAGTGAGATTAGGTGGAGTTCATGGTATGGATCATTATGGTCACTTCCACGCTCTCCCGGTGACTCTAATTACAGCATCCCGACCTGCACTGCTGGGGACATGGATTTCTGATTAGTTGGGGAGACGTCCTCGTTGGCATGTGACGAGATAGGACTGTTTACGCTTGGGGTCCTTGCCTACTTGGGACACTCTACCATCAGCTACATGATGTTGCTTATAGGAGAGGAGAGAGCATCTCCTGCGGGATGACACTGATGATGATCTGGGTCAGAGCACATCACATATTCTCAGCCCCATTGAGAGACCACAGCTGGCCGAGGGAGTTCCCACTTACTACTTCGCGTCGTAAGGCGCTTACAACACATGGATGGGTGAGGATCGGTTGGTGGCTTTACAGGGACGGGACACCATGGTGACATTTATCTAGAGGCCATACAGAGACTATGAGTCGTGGGACGACGAGGCCGAGCACCTCAGTTTCTACAGATAGTACAGGTATCTTATTGGCCGGACAGTGCAGATGTCTTTGATTATCGAGATGTATCTACTGCAGTGTGTTCTTAGGTAGTTTAGAGAGCAGCAGGGTGTACCTGTGGGGATAGTCGAGTATGCTAGATCGTTCTGAGAGTATGCGTGGGGGCCAGCCATCCCAGTGGCATTTGCGACACAGCAGATTGACGGGCTAGTGGCCCAGGCCTAGGGTTAGAGGGGAGGAGCACTGACCAGTGGACAACCCCGGATTGAGACGAGTGGTCGCGCCAAGGTAGACCCGCGGCTATTGATGATCTCCACCGGGCCAAGACTGCTGACAGACGGTCAGCTATTCTGCTGGGTGCCATGAGCCAGGCGCAGGTGGTAGAGGCAGAGATGGAGGTAGAGGGAGAGGCAGAGACAGGGGGAGATGGAGGGAGGGGTGGAGACGGAGGCAAGGATGAAGGTAGAGGTGGAGACGGAGGCAGGGGTGGGGACGAAGGCAGGGGTGGAGACGGAGGCAGAGGTGGAGGCAGAGGTGGGGATGATGGCAGAGATGGTTGTAGGTGATGGTAGGATGGGCAGAGACAGGTCCAGAGGGTACGCACACGTGTGGCGAGGGTGGCCTTAGATGCTATCCCTGAGGTTGGTGAGGAGGGTGAGGGTGAGGAGTAGCCCAGACAAGAGGGAGAGGGTGAGGAGAGACGGGAGGAGGAGGTGGAGGTGGGCGGATAGGAGGAGGAGGTGGATGTGGTGGTAGGAGGTCAGCAGGAGGAGTTGGATGTGGGAGGTCAGGAGGAGGAGGTAGAGGTGGCAGGACATGAGGAGGAGGCAGAGGTGGCAGGACAGGAGGAGGAGTTGGAGGTGGGAGAGAGGGAGGAGGAGGTAGAGGTGGCAAGACAGGAGGAGATAGAGGCCGATGATGATGATGAGGAGGACGATGCCATAGATGAGGCCGAGAGACTCCTCCAATGGCAGATGGTGGAGGGAGAGGAGGAGGTACCGTCCACTTCAGGGTTGCCGCCGGATGCCACAGCAGATCAGAGGGTGGTCGACCTACAGCAGAGACTGGATGAGAGCACAACACATGTCAGATCATTACATTCAGCACTGGAGGTAGCCCGTGTAGAGTAGGATCAGGCAGTGATCCGCCAGCAAGATGCGGCTAGTGGTGTACAGAGTTCGCGGCTTTATGTTCAGGACCCATGGGGGATATGGCCCAGGAGTTGGCCAGGGTGAGCACGAGACTGGGGCAGTACAGGACTCTATACGAGCAGGCAGTGCCACCAGAGTGGCGAGATCCTACCTTGTCCCGGTCATAGTCGAGGACAGGCAGTGGACACAAGTCAGGCAGTGGCAGTGGTACCAGGAGTCATACCAGTGTCGGACGGTCTACCTTGACAAGGCACACTTCAGGGCACCGGTCACATCATTCACGCAGGCACACTCCGAGCCACAACCATGGGTCGACTGGGTCAGCGTAGAGGTCAGTACAGGATCAGCCACCAGTGATAGATCTGTACCCCTTTTAGAGTCTAGCTGCAGTGACTTCACAGGTGTTTGCTACCGTCAGGATGGTACCCTCACTCGCAGTTCCATCAGTTTCACAGACAAAGGCTACTACAGGACCACCTATTGTTTCAGCGCCCGTGACAGAGTTGTAGCCGCCACATTCTTCACCTCGAGGGGATGATGAGAGCCTACCCTAGGGGCATACTTGTATTATGACACACTATGTATATGATTAAGCCTGCGAGCTCCATTTTTGGGATATCCCATGACTTTATCCTGTGATATTGTACATTTTAAGATGATACTATATGATGTTGCAGTTATGATGTGGCCTACATGTATTATGTGATGCTCTTTGCTTTATGTATTATGATATGTATGATGTATGATTTGTGATGTATCATGTATGTGATATGATGCCTATTTGTGATTTTGATGCCATGATTATGCAATGCTTATTTATATGATTATGTTAATGCAATGTTTTTGGATGTCACAGGATATCATCGTGGGATGGATGAGAGAAGATGATCAGACCAAAGAGGAGAAGACATGAGACTGACAGAAATGCATGCTAATTCCTAGACCAAATCCTTCAAAACTTTACTGTAGGACTTTTAATATTTATTGCTCTTAATCATCATTGGGAAAACTGTTGTAATGGCCAACAAACACTATGATATGACATAGATCAAGGTGTGCAAGGTCGTACCATTACGTAAGACAAACAGTCACAGACAAGGATGATCATGACTCATACTAAGAGTGTGATTGCCCCGGTCTTTTTGTCATAATCAGCCACAAGCAGAAAAAGACAAGGGCAAATCATGAAACATCGTTGCTTCTCTAAATCCTGTTTCCAGGACATCCTTGAAAAACTAGCAGCATGATTGTCAAAATAAAAAAATAAATGAAGCATTTACCATGATATGTCGTTGTTTTTCTAAATCCCAAAATCAGGACCTCGCTGAGAAACTAGTAATCATGCGTGTCAATTGACATGATACGTCGTTGCTTCTCTAAATCCTACTTAATGGGATTTCGCTGAAAAACTAATATCATGATAAAAACTAAAAGACAATTGTCAAGTGTTTGCCAAGTGTGTCTGGATATCCATTGTTCTAATGTCAAGATGTCATGTTTGATAATGTCAAGATGTCCAAATGTTTGACGTTTTGATGATCTTGAAAAAATGTCGAGAATTGGTGAATTCAGGAAGGACACATCCTGAATAATGTCGATGTCGAGAGGATTTGATCCCTCATAGTCATAAGGGGTCCCTCGAAATAATGGCGATGCCTAGGAAGGACACATCCTAAGGCATAAATGACAGAGTTGTTTCTTCAGAAGGACACATCTGAAGAATACTGATGTGATGAAGAGTGATCTTTAAATGTCAAGAGGATCACTCAAAATGTCGAATGACGATGACGACGCCTAGGAAGGACACATCCTAAGGCATAAATGATAGAGGTTATCGTTCAGAAGGACTCATCTGAAGACTAACCAAAATTTGACAGTTTGATTGGTTTATGATGATTTGACTTGCTTTGACCAAATTTGACTTGTGTTTGACTATATGCCGATATTGCCATGATGATATGAGTGATGTGATGATGAGATTGCCATGCTGAATAAATGATTGCTTTACTTTGTCTTAGGAGTTTTCCCATGTATAAAATGATTGAAGACTGTTGACGTGTGTGCTAGTGTAGTGCCATGAACCCTAATGAACTGACCTAGTGCGGCCTCGAGGGCTCATCAACAGATGGCCTTACCTATGTCATACACTTAGAGACCTCGTAGTTCGACAGGACCAATGACTTTGTCTTGATGACCAAAGATTGTGCCATGATTTTATTTTGACAAACTTAAAAGGACTGACCTAATGTCTTGGGGACTCAAGTATGAGTCTTGCCTACGTAGCAAATGCACAGAGACAACGTAGTTTGGACAAATGACGAAGACTGATTTGACTTGATTGAATTTGACAAGAGATGACAGTGTGTTCATGTTCTTCGAGTAGTCTAAGGTTTTGTTTGGTTTTCTTCAGGACGTTTTATGATTTTTAAGTCTTTTTTCAGGACATTTTGCGATGTTTTTTGGTCTTTGTTCAAGACATTTTGCGATGTTTTTGTCTTTTTTAGGACTTTTTGCCAATGTTTTTGTCTTTTTTCAGGACATTTTGTGATGTTTTTGTTTCTTTTTCTTTTTTTAATTTTCAGGTCTTTTATACTGTTTTTGTCTTTTTTTTTAAGGACTTTTTATGATCTTTTTGTCTTTTTTCAGGACTTTTTTATGATGTTTTTGTCTTTTTATGTGACATCCACTATAGTTGCATGATAAACATTTTTCCCCCAGTCAAGTCTAAGACTTAGCCATTTGCAAGGAATATGGACGGGATGTTGTTGACTTTACGTATTTTAATAGCCTAGACTTGATGTCAATCGCTTATCCATTAGATGTGCAGGGTAGGATGTAAGGTGATTTGTGAACAATAGAAAAATAATTCCTTCATCCTAGGCTGCTAGGATAAAGTGACAATAGATGGCAGAGCAATGATTGATTACGATGTATGCCCTCGCTTGCCGCTTTCACCATGGTACTTGTCCAAAGTTGCTCTATTTTCCGTGCTTTTCACCATTGAACAAAAATTTTTCTCTTTTACTTCATTTTCTTTACTTTTTGATTTTTTGGTGTCACCAAGATGCTCCTCGCCATAGGTTTTCTTATCAAGGTGATGATTTTTGCCAATTTTTCAATTTTTTTGTATTTTATGGCTCTCAGCTCCATCCTCTAATGCTATGCGTAGAAATTTTAGAGATGCAAACTATTGATGGGCTCTATCAATTGTTCCACATCTGGAGTTGCTAGTTGATAGGCTCCAAAACCAAAAGAAGATATGCTAATATAGGGACCTAGCCAGTTTGGTTCAAAATTTCCTAGCTTTTCTCTGTCTGCTTGGTTCTTGGGGTTCTGCATGAGAACTAGGTCGCCAATGTCAAACTTTCTAACCATAACCTTTTATTGTAGCTACGACAAAGGTGGTTCTGATATGCTTGGAGATGATTCAGTGAGTTTTTCCGTCTTTCTTTCAGCATTTCCAGCTCATGCAAGTGTGATTGTCGGTACTCCTCTTCATTAGTTAGACCCTTCAAGGAGACTCGTAGTGAAGGAATTTCAACCTCAATGGGTAAGATGGCCTCAGTGCCAAAGACTAGGGCGAATGGGGTGGCTCCTGTAGGTGTACGAATGCTAGTTCGATAAGCCCACAGAGCAGGGTTGAGTTGTATGTGCCAATCACGGCCAGCGTCATTGACAGTCTTTTTTAGGATCTTGACAATGGTTTTATTGGACGCCTCAGCTTGGCCGTTTCCTTGTGGGTAGTATGGAGATGAAAAGTGGTGTTGGATATGGAATCGCCATAACCTGGCACGCCTTGGTTTTTAAATGGACGCCCTCATGGTCAAAGGGATGATGGATTATGAAGGCCATACCGCAAAATGATGAAGTTAGCGATGAACTTCATATTTGTTTTCTCCGCAATGGCGTCAATGGGATGGATTCAATCCACTTTGTGAAATACTCTTAGTGGCAGTGACAATGAGTTTGTGGTCATGGATGAGGTTGGATGAATCTTACCCACGCAGGTCGTAGTCCCCTACTGAGCAAAGGGCCAAGGAGAAGCCATCGGTTGAAGTTCTGGTGTTGAGCATGGACCAAATCACCGTGGAATTTGAGCATTTTCATTAAGTCCCGAAGCATATCTTAATTGCATCTTTTTTCCATTGTCTACCAATAATACCCGAAGTCCCCATTACCTCTCTTTAGCCAGAGAGGACCACCGAATCGAGATCCGTGATATAATCATTGCACTTCTCAAGGTTGTATATGTTTACCGGTCAAGACATCTAAGGATGATATCGCTTGAAGCTTTTACGGGCAGAAGGGTGTCACCGGATAATGGTGCATAATTTTGCAGATTTCCTAATGAAGGCCTTCCTTTGGTTATTAGACGTGTTCAATGGAAGGGTTTGAGATCTTTTAGGTAGTCGTGAAATGTCCCCGATACCAAGGAGAGTTGGGACCAACAAGTTTGCAAACCATTTCTAACTCTGGGATATCATATGCCGGTATCAAGAGCTGTTCTACTAAGAACTCAAATTGTGACATATTTTTAGGGATGTCCAAGAGAGAACTAATAGTAGCCATTGCATCAGCTGCCTTATTCTATGCCCTGGGGATTTGTTCAAAAGAAATTGATTGGAAGTATGTTAGGAAACTGTCCACCATCCTCTTGTAGGGAAGCAACTTCTCATCCTTTGTTTCATAGTCATCATTCACTTGGTTGATCATGAGCTGGGAATCCCCGAATACAAGCAACGTCTGAATTTTCCATTTGATTTCCAACTTAAGACATGTGACTAGTGCTTCATATTCGGCAATGTTATTTGTACAAGGGAAGGCAATTCGAAATGATTTAGGAATTGAATCCCCCTGTGGTGTGATAAACAAGATTCTAGTGCTTGAGCCATGACCAGTATGAGACCCATCAAAATATAGCTTCCATGGTGCTGCCGGTTCCGCATGAAAAATGGACTCGTCAGGAAAATCAGTTACTAGTGGATGAGTGACTTGGATTGGTGCATCTATCAGCTGATCTGCTATTACCTGCCCTTTTATTTCCTTATGCTTGACATATTATATGTCATACTTGCTTAGTATCATGACCCATTTTTCCAGCCGGCTTGTTAATGTCACCCGACTTAAGAGATATTTCAATGGATCAATCTTGGCGACCAGCTGTGTCTGATGACTGAGCATATAGTGTCTTAGTTTTTGGGATGCAAAGACAACAGCGAGGCATGCACGTTCAATGTATGTGTAGTTCAACTCATACCCTATCAGTGTGTGACTGATGTAATAGATTGCTCTTTCTTTTCCTTCATGATCATTTTGTGCCAGCAATGCCCCCAGTGCTGAACTAGTAGTCGAGATGTATAGAATCAATGGCTTTCCATGAATAGGTGGCATGAGGACCGGTGTTGATAGCAGGTAATCTTTGATTTTCTGGAAGGCCTCTTGACATTTATCCGTCCATACAAAGGGGACACCTTTGCGCAACAGATACTGGAATGGGTGGCACTTATCTGCCAATTGGGCTATGAAACGGTGAATAGATTGTACTCTGCCCTGCAGAGTTCTGAGTTCACTGATCCCTCTAGGCGGAGGCATGTCTATGATTGCTTTGACCTTTGTTGGATCGACCTCTATGCCTCTTCGGGAAACTATGTACCCCAAGAGTTTACCTGATGTGACCCTAAAAACACACTTCATAGGATTTAGCCGAACTTTGTACTCTTCAAGTCTCTTGAAAATTATGTCAAGTACCTTCAAATGATCTTTCCTTGTTGATTTGTCCAATAGGTCATCTACATAATCCTCCATTATTTTGTGCATCATGTCATGGAATATCATGGTCATAGCCCATTGATATGTGGCACCTACATTTTTGAGACCAAAGGGCATGACGTTCCAACAGTATGTACCCCATGGGCAAGTAAATGCCATTTTGTGTTGATCCTTAGAAGCAATGCGGATTTGATTATAGCCGGAGAAACCATCCATGAGTGATAGCATCTCATACCTTGTTGTAAGGTCCACTATAATGTCAATGTTTGGCAAAGGAAAG
>VDFB02270651.1:789350070-789379738 GCA_007258455.2 Sequoia sempervirens
CATGATTATTAAATAAATAAATTTTATTTATTTATTAAATCTGACACTAATTATCTAAGTCTTCCTTTAATTAAATAAATTTCATAATTTATTTAATTTCCCTTTGTCATTTATGTCTTCTTGATTAATTAAATAAATTTTATTTATTTAATTACGTCACTAATTAAGTCCCCTTCTTCTAAAAATTAAATAAATTCATATTTATTTAATTTTGTCCACTTTCCACTATAATTAAATAATTATTCTAATTATTTAAATATTCATTAGCTTTTTCTCTCATCTAAATTAAATAAATTTGATTTATTTAATTTAGTCAATTCTCTTGAATTTTGAATTAAAATCATTATTTAATTCAAAACAATTCTTTTGTCACATTCCTCCGTAATTAAATAATATCTTTATTATTTAATTATTTACTGGTCAATTGGAGTAAATAAATTTTATTATTTAATTTCTCCAGCAACCTCTTTTTCTGTGCCAGTCTTATCTTCCAAATTTATTCTTGTCTTTTGACATCTCATTTAATTTCGACCCTTGATTGAATTATCTTATAATTCAATCTTGGCTCTTCATCTTTATCATTGCCCTAATTTTGACCTAACCCTAATGCACACAGCAACATTCAATCTTGATCTTTGATTCTAGGGTTTTTTGTCATCTTCTCATCCTAGCCACACATTCAAAATTGTAGCTTTTATAAAATGGCAATTTTGTTCTCATTTGGATCTCTCTCTCTCTCTCTTAGCTCTTGGTCTCTCTCATGCTTAGATTTTAACTTAGGCTATTATTATTGTTACAGTCATAGTCACTTACAGTCATTGTCATTTTAGTCCATTGCAAGGTCATTTTATTTTATGCAAATCCTTCAACACTTGCATAGGGCTTAGTCATTTGTCATAGTTGCTCATACAAATCTGAGGGCACATTTTATTTACTGCAAGCTAGGAGGTGTAACAAAGGTCAACCATGGAAGGTGGAGACTTAGGGTAACCTTGTCCCTTTTGTCTTCACATTATTTCCTTTGTGCTTTGTTATTTCATAGGAATTTTAATGTTATTGTGCTAACCCCTCTAACAAATTTAGGATTTTCCCTTGATTACAATAATAAAAGAAAGAGGTTCAAAACCAACTATCTGATATAAACTAAGCTGTGTGTCCTCAATCTATGTCGCCAACTCATCTTCATTTGTGCATTTACTGTTACTGTGTGGGAATTTGAAGGCGACAGACATGGCACGATTTGCAAATGAGCTAAACTAAGCGTATGGTCTAAGATAGATACCAACTTTTCACAGCTTGGGGTGCATTCTAGAGACGTTAGAGTTCCAATTATTTGAGCAATATTAAAGCAATTCTTTTGGCGAATGTATACAACTAAGATGTTGCCTGCTGGTGCACCGTGCAGTACGGGTTGGACATGACAATGCCTTTACGCAAATACACTTAGTATACTGCTGAGTTTATTTATTAAAATTATCTGTTAAAATTATATTATAATATTTAGAAAATCCAAAGTAAATTTGAGAGAATTAAAATTTAATGTCATTTCGTGTAGCAAATCAATAAATGAAAAACAAAAATCTATTTTTTATTTTCATGTGCAATGATTTTTTATTGATTTCAATTACTTAAAAAATGCACGAGTTTTTACTATTTTTCAATTATTTAGAAAGTGGATAGTATCACAAAATTCTATTTTCATTGACCCTAACCCTAACCCAAACCATAGCCCTGACCAAATATAAATCCTTACCCTACCCCTAATTATAATTCCAATCCAAACCTTAATAGTAATTCCAACCCTACCCTTAACAATAACCAAAGTCTTTTTCCTAACTTGAAATATGTTATAATTATAATCCAAACCCTAACCCTAACCATAATTCTACCCCTAACCCTAACATAATTCCCACACTAACTATGACCATAAACCCAACCTTAACACTAAATCCTAACCCTAATCATAATAATAAATCTAAACCAAACCCTAACCCTAATGCTAACCCTGACCATGATATAAAGCCTAATCCTAAATGCCAACTCTAATCACAACCCTAATAAATATATTAATTTATGCAATGTGTTACGCACACGGCTGCTACTAGCTTATCTATCATAATATATTAATCTATATATTGCGCAGCTGCTACTAGCTTATCTATCTTAATATATTAATCTATATATTATACGCACGCCGAGAGATTTCATTTTCGAGGCGTATTTTTTAAATTTAAAAAAAAAAGAAAAGGCTCTAAATATGCCCAAAAAAAGAAACAAAAAAACCTCAAAAATGAGTTTTTATTATTTTTCAATTATTTAGAAAGTGGATAGTATCACAAAATTCTATTTTCATTGTTGAATTGCAATAATTTTTTATTTTTTTCCATCTAATAAATCATACAATAAATCTTTATTTATTTTAACTTTACTAATCCAAAAAATAAACAACTCATATTTTATATAGATTATCTTGAAGATATATATACTAGTAAATAAAAGTATAATTTTGTGTAAATTTTTGTCCATTTCTTATATTAGCTACCTACTTCATTATGCATCCTTCTATGCATCTACTAATTATCCTCTTTGGCATGTTCACACAGGTCTTATAATTTTTCCCTATCCATTTATATTACTTCCATGCATACACTATCCAATCTAGTCTAACTTCTTTTCTACCCAAATATTAGTTGACAATGACAAGGTCATCCTCATGGTCTAAGACTCATTCTACACTAATTTTAAAATCAAATTCAACCAACTTTCTACCATTACCCTTCTCATCTACAATTGACTAAGAAAAAGGCTACATGACATGTTAAATCTTTGTGTTGAAAGACATTCAATGGATTTATTTACAATTAAATGAAAAAATTGAAAATCAAGCAAATGAATGAAATATATTTTGCCTCAACAACCTTCAATTGGTGCTCTAAAAGTAATCTAGTATTGTACATTATTTTAAGTAGCATTTGTACTATTGTAGGATGTTGTCCTCGACTTTTTATACTCCCAAAAGATTCATCAAGGAAAATACCCATCACAAGTTAATTATATAACCACCTAGCAAGAAATTATCATTGGCATCAACCCCTACATATATCTAAAGTCAAGAATAAAGTCAATGTTGATACAAAATAAAAAACATAAGAGTAAAATAATCTAGCAAAAACATGAGATTACGTTATATCTAATGAAAACATGTCAACTCTCTGTCTTAACAATCAATTCATTTCTAGCCCAAAGAACATGATCAAATCCCATAAAAAAATAATAATTCAACTAAACAAAGTGATTGAATTATTGCTAAATGAAAACAAGGAAGAAAATTAGCTTAATCATATGTTGTAGCTCTTGCCATGTAACCAACTCTTGTTGAAATTAAGCCAATAATCATTTTCATTTAGATATTATGTTCCAAATCACTTGCAGATCTTTGAGACCAAAATTTATCCAACACATTAAATTCCTAACAACCTACTTACTAAATCCTTTCCATTTATCAATTTTTACAATCCACACATTCAAACGCCATTTTCTCTTCCTGCAAGATGAGCACTTCGTAAAAAAAAATTAAGGAAAAATTATTTATATAATTTTTTTAAAGCTTAATGATAACAAGCTCCAACTTGGTGGAATGATGCACTCTCAAATCACCTCATGGTGAGCTCTCCTCCTTTGAAAGTTTTTTTCTGTAGAGGATGACCCTATTGTTTCTTCTCAAGAACCTGTTTTTGTTCCTCTTCCAGCTAACCTTTTTGTGGAGCCACTGTTGGCTCGATCTATTGACACTGTTTGGTCTGAGCCTGCCCAAACATCATTGATTGGCTCTAATGGTGCTTCATTCGATCCTATTTCCTCCCATGTGTTGTCATCTCCCTCGCTATGTGGTGGCTCTTTTCCCTTGGTGGCTACAGTAGATCCGCTTCTCTCACCTCGCTTGGTGGACTTGGATTTTGAGTCTTTCTGGTCTATTGTGTTGAGAAAGAAGAGGGGAATCCCTTGATCTATCACAAATTTGTGGCCTAGGCTTAAGGGAGTCAGATTGTTCCCCTCAGATTCTTGGGTTGTCTAATCCTAGTTTGTGTTTCGACAACTGTCTGTCAGCTGTTTCTGTGTGTGGTCTGTCCACTTTTCCTAGTTCATTCTTGGTTTGAACTAGCTTCTTTTTTGGTCCTTTGGGATTTCTGTGTAAAGGGTACAAGACCCTGTAAATGTTGCTTATCTTATCAAAAACATGTAATAAAAATCACAAGATCTATTTAATATCACTTACAAAATCCAATTTTATAAGATTGATGTCATGTGAGGTTTCTATATTATTATGATGTAGGCTCTATGGATTAGATCCACTCTTTGAGAAATGCGTGCATTAGCGCTTAGTTGGGAACAATTGCAATCCAAGCATCCAAATTTAGCCTCCTCTTTATTTCATGGCCTTGAAAAAAAGGCTTCACTATTGTAGACACAGGGCGCTCCTATGCTCACCCATTGCAAATGATTCCCAACTTTCTTTTTGTGGTAGCATCATAGCACCATGTGATGGTTTGGAAATACCAAAGCATTAAAGGAAGGAAGATTCAAGAATGGACCTAGCTTCCACATGGCATCATCACACATTTTCAAGAGTGGAGGAGTTCCCCTTGCGGGAAAAGGATGTTCCATTGGTTGAAGCCACCACAATAGTCCCAACGAAGCACGTGTTAGTATTTGAAGTCAATTGAGCACTAAGGTAATGCATGGGATCAACAAATTACATATGGTGGTGTCGAGATATTTCCATGATATTATTCCATTGCCATCTTCATGATCAAAATACACACAAGACTACAAGTGTCTCAAAGATTCCAGGTGTCAATTTTTCTTAGCCTCAGGAGTCTCACCCATGTAGCAAGGAATCTTATTTATTCAAGGATGCTATCTTTGTTAAGGGTTTTATTTTTGGCGATGGAGTGGGTTATGTTAATTCAATTATGATTCGAACTTGAGTTCCCCTCTCGTTAAGATTTCTATTTTTCAGAAAGAATAGATTGTAGCTTTTAGTTTTGGAATAAAATAGTAGTTATTATTTTCATTTTAAAGGCCTTAGTAGGTTCCCCTTGAGAGAAGGATTGGATATTTTATATTGTTCCTTTGGGCCTTTGCAATCTATTCTTCCTCAAAAATGAAGATGATGTGGTGTTCTATGCCAAACTATGTGAATTTATTTTCTATCTATTGTTTCTAATTCCTTTACTTTTATAGCATAAGATTTTATAAACATTATAGACTTTGATTCATGCAAGAGTTCTTTTAATTTTTTGCGACGTTTGAAATGTATTGATCTATGCTATGAAAATTAGTAATGAGTATCAAAAGTGTTTTCGACATATATCACCTTAGCTAGTTTTGTTTTCAGTATTAATTTTTTTCTCTCTTCCCTTTTCCTCTCAAGGAAATTGCATATTTGACTTGTAAATGTTAGAAATATTAACAATAATCTAGATGAAGTTGTGCATACTTCAAAGGATCAACCATGAAGAATACCATCCACAGGAATAAGAAAGTGTTACAACTTGAGCAAGAAGAGAACTTGATCAAATAATGATCTATGATGTATTGAGATAGAACTCATGAGATGATTTACAAATGTACATCACCCTTATTGAAACTTCAAAAATAATCTCTCTATGTTTTAGGAGGTAGAACAACCAATTTCCCACAAGTTTCATTCAATGAAACCTTAGAGATATCAATCTAGGGATGGAAATGAGGGAGAGAGATCTACAATAAGGTGTCCTAGGGTGTGATTACATATCAAAAGGGGGTTCAACACCAAGAAAGGATTGGAAAGACAAGAAATACAATGATATGTAAAGATAACTATGCAATCCAACATATAAAACTAAAAATTAGAAGAATGAACTGAGAAAGGACAGAGGTGGACGAAAAAATATTAAGAGGCTCAGAAAAAGGTTTGAAATCCTAAAATTTTGAATTTTAAAGAACACTGGGAGTCCTAGTTTAGGGTTTCAGGCCGGAACCAGAATCTGGGATTGCTAAACCAAGATCTACAGAAAATGGTTGAAATCTGGTATACTGGGACTCATACGTCACAAGTGACAATTTAGTCCTAGTATCAAGGTTGATCTAAAACTCTGATATTCTCTAATGTTCTCCTATAGCTTCTCTCATGTTTTTGAAAATATCCAAGTCTAAAACATTGAATTGCAACTTGTAGGTGACTTTCCATGATCTTGCAATGTAGATGACAACTTTGACAACTTGACAACTTTTCTCCAATATTGCTCTTTAATTTCCTAGATTTGCAAATCACACATCAAAGAGAGGGAAAAATGTTGTTTTGTTAGTGGATAGGGGTTTTCCTTGGACAAACCTCATTTTGTTAATCAAACCTTGAAATGAATAGAAATAGAATAAAGGATTGATGAATGAAAAAATATGCTATGTTGCAACTCACCAAACCCTTGGCCTAAAATAAAAATTCTTGTAAGTAATCGATAGCATGAATTTGGATCTTGACTTGAATGCTTGCTTGAATCATAAAACCCTACATGAAAAATGTTAGCTCAAAAACAAACATGATGCATGATGACTTTGACATGGTGTTTGATTCTTAAATAGTGTTGCATAATGCTTGATAATCACTCTTGAATTATCTTGAATTCTCTCACTTGAATGCTCATAAAATCACTTAAATTTTTAGGAGAAAATATGTGAAATAACCTTGTATTTATACCTTTTTATGTCCAATTTCCTAAAATTACAACACTACAAGCCGACATTGGATCTGAGAGGATAAAATATTGTCAAGAATTGAATTCAAAATTAGGTCCAAGCTAAGTGGGACTCATACGCTATTTGGGGCGTATGAGTCCCAATAGACTAAGCTCAGGACACAAATTTCAAAAAATGTTTAGTTTGATGTTAAATTTAGGTTTAGGCTGAGGCAGGTGGGACCCATGTGTAGAGAGTGGTGTACAGGCCCCGTCACTGGAAATCACAGGCCACCAAGAACCAAAGATCATTTAAAATTGGTTGTCAGAACGTGTAATATTTGGGATTATCACCAAGTAGTGCATTAAATAGGGATTTTTCAGTAGGGAACAAGACCAGATAGGGATATAAAGGCTGGAGATTTTGGTTGGGAGGGCTGAAACAAGGTGTGAAAGTACAGGAGGGTTTTGGCCTTTATTTGAGTCCCACTTTGAGTCAGGGGAGGAGGAACCTGCTTCAAACCCACAGAGTGGGCGAATTTCTCATCAGGAGGTCCAAGTGTACCAATGCTAGTGAGATAGGATGACAATGATCAAGAGGGATGATCAAGCACTCAGAATCAAGATCCTATGGAAAACCAACATAGGCACAAAAGAACACACATAGAAACAGTGTATGAAGCAACAACCAAATATAAGCATGTACATTTCCAAAGTGAAAGAAAACAAAAATAAAAAGGGGGTGGATCAAGCTTTGACTATTTTTCCCAGATGTTGTGGATCAGATCTAGGTTGTTTTTCCAAAAACATGTACAAGTGGAACATGATGTCCAATATGCAAACCAAACACAAGCTCACAAGGGCTAGTGGAACTCCAAGTCATCTATTAGGTGAGCCCCTAGTGAGACACATATGCATGGTACTAGTATGCACTCACATAGACAAGCAAGTGGCTATGGGAAAGTCACACCTAAGTTTAGCTCCCATACACACAACCATACCAAAGATATACCTCCTGATAAATCTGATAAGGCACTACACAACACAAACAACAAGATTCACAAGGCAAGCAAAACTTCATATGCTTGAAACTCATGAACAAACAAGATGGCTCCATAGGCAGTTACCAAAGTGTGTTATGAAAGGTGGCCATATAACTGATATTGTAAATGAAAAATAGTCTAAGGTACGTTCAAATGAGTTTTTCTTAGTTCATGTAAGGTTTTAACTTAGGGAACATTGAACCTAATGTCTCCAAGAGAGGACCAATCAAAGAATAGAAGATTCACAACATAGGGGATGTAGTGTGTTGTATCAAGCCACTAAGAGGAATATAATATGCTAAGAGAGATCACACAGTTGAAGGACATCACACCCAATGCCACCACAAAGTGAAAAATTAATTGCATGAAGTAAGAAGACTACACAATTGCACATGAGAAATGCAATAAGAATAATGCCAATGTATGCCCCCACTTTAAAGAAATTTCTAAACACCATGCTATGTGCAATTACTTTAAAGTAGAAAAGGATAAGTGCTAACAATGAGAGCTTATTTGGAAATCCATATGCCCAGTCATATGTTTTTAAATGAAGCTACATCATGAAAAGGGGTTGCCCCCAAAATGAATCCCAAAATCACATAAGGGATCCCTAGATTTGGGGTTAGTATGTCTTTTCTACAATTTTTTTAGAGAGCTTGGAACTATCATCATTCCACAAATACTCATGGAACAAGAAGAATGACACAAAAAGAGTGAAAAAAATAAAATCCTTTCGAGTTAACATGAAAGAGACCTAAAGGTCTCGACGCCTTGCGTCATCCCCAAAAGGAAAACAAAATACAAAGAAAAGATAAAAGAAAATATTTTGGGTCAACATGGAAGTGACCTAAATGTCTCAACTCCTTGCATCATCCCCAAAAGAAAAACACAAGACAAAGAAAAGATAAAATTTTATGACATAGAGAAGAATGTAGGTACAAATAGAAGAATTTCACAAAGAGAGAGATACATAAATAAAAAATAGCATGGGAATCACATTACACACTTGTAATCACACAACATGAAGAAGAAAATAATGCAAAATACTAGTAAGGAACTACAAGTCCAACCTATTAGTAGGTTGTTCACATCCTGTGTATTCATCATATATATGGAAGGTAGGCCAGCTAATAGGAAGGTAAATAACAAGAGTGTCAGATTGGAGTTACTGCAAAGTTCAACACTCTTCCTAGAGGAGAATTGCTCAATTTAAATCATGAGAGGAAAAATCATTCCATTATTGCTCACTTCATCATTTTATCAACCTCATGTGTTTATGTCAGTTTCAATCTGAAGCTGAGGGTCAGAATCTTCAATATCCCGAGAGGATTTAGGTGCACAGGTGGGATATGGGATCTTTGGTAGCTGAAAAAGTGAAACTCATGGTGTATTTACGTCTGAGTTTGGATCAGTGAATTTTCCTTTTATTGTTTCCTTTGTTTAACCCTTCAAGCCGAGAGGCTTTCAAATATTTACTTATCCTAGCATTTCCTTCTTCAAGTTCGAGATTCCTAAAAGTGTGTTTGTGGGCGGGTTTATCATTTCAAATAGGGATTCTTCCCTAAAGGAGGAATGGAGAACTCCACCAGGAGATTGTTCAACCCACTTTTCTCTACCCATGGCTCCTTTTTATCTTGGGAGGTCTGACTTCGATTTCTTTTTCATTCTGACTCTCATATGGGAGACTAAGAGAAAGGTCCCATCTTCAGGATTGTCTTGGTTCTTGCAACATGTCTTCCAGGTTCAAATCATGATTTTTTTTTTCATGATAGGAGAAATAAATCAAGTGGGTGTGGATATTTTAGAGGACAAGTTTTATATTCGTTTCCACACAAATTTATTAGGATTTTGAAAAATAAATCTTAGTTGTAGGGTTCCACTTGTCAGTGAAACAAATCTAATGAAAAATTACCATGGAAAGATAGAGGATTAAAGCCACTATGGTGCACAATAAATATTTCATTGTCAAAGGGAAACTTTAAGCATTTATGCACAATTGATGGTACAACTTCCATGGAGCATAGCCATAGATAACCAAGCTTCACACATAATTGATCTAATGTCGGGATGATAGAGAATGAGACATCTAATTATTTCAGTCTAATTTTTAAAGGAAGGGTGATTGATCCCATCGTAGGGCAAGCGAAACCATTATGTGTTTTTATCCATGTTTTTGGTTTATCATATGTTTCTTGATAGAGTTCATGCATAAGTAAGAACTATTCCGTGATTAGATTCTCTCCACATATGAGATCAATTAATATCCCATTAGTGGGCTTTTCATTGATTCATTTGACTATGTAAAGAGAACCATTAGGTGCATTTCTAATTATATCTTTAGATGAGAAAAGAGTGTCAAGAGTCTTTTTAGTTTGACCCTTACAAGGTTGAATTTCCATCAATCCAACCATGTCATCCATAGGAATTTTTTCATTAGTATCCATAGGAACTTTATCAATGGTATTCGTGTTGCCATCATCCATATCAACATTCATCACATCATTCTTCTTTGTTTCACTAGCTTCAATACAAATGAAATGTTATGAATTGGCATAGGGTTAGTAAATATTTTCAAGTTTTGGTTTGGTGGGGTAACAAAATTATTTCCCTGATCATTAACACCTCCAATTTGAAGTCAACTAGAATTAATGAGGTCTTGCAAAAGATGTTTAAGACACTCACAATGTTTTGTATCATGTCCATTTTCTCAATGATAATGGTATAAGAATTAAATCTAAAGTTCGGAGGTAAAGGCTTATTAGGATTGAGATTTTTAACAGGAGGAAAAGCTATCATTTTCTATTCTAAAAGTTGTGTCATTTTACTATAGAGGGTATCAAGTAAGGGAGTAAATCGTCTAGTCGGATCCCCAAATATCAAAGGAGTTGTCTTATAATAGCCACTTGGGTATCAACATGTTGAGTTGGTTAAGGGGGGTTAAGTTGAAGGAATCCTTTATTCTATTTTCTAAAAGGTTGATAATTGTTTGGTTTGTGGATTTAGACTTCTCAAGATGGCTAGAGGTGGGTTTTGTTTCATGACTACTAATTGAATTTTGATAATCACGAAGGGTAGTACACAAGTGTATGAAGAAAGGAAACCTCATCATGGTAAACTTATCTTGTATCTTAGTTTGCAAGTTATCAATGAACATCCATTGAAGGTGAGGATCAAAAATATTTACGTCGATTTGGGAATAAAGAATTTAGTAATGTGAAATAAAGTTAGTAACCTTTTCATCATTTTTTTCTTACATCTCATCAAATCATCTAAGGTTATCTTAGGAGTCATGTGCACTTGGAAATGGTTTATAAAGGCATCAACAAGTTCATTGGATGAATGAATTGAGTTATTCAGTAATGAAGAAAACCATTCTAAGGTGGTATCTTTCAAGGATCTAGCGAAAATATTAGCCAAGAGATTATCCTCAAGGACAAAATAACTACATAAGGTAGTTTAAGTGGAAACATGGTTAGAAGGATCTCCTTTCCCCCCATATTTCTCAAAACTAGGAATCTTTAGACCTTGTGGCATCGAAATTCTCAATATCTACAAGGATAAGGGGTTGCTTTTGACATCTTATGTAGGTTGCCCATTTTGAATTTGGTTTATGGGGGAAATTTTCTTTTGAAGGGATGAAACATTTTGCAAAAGTTGGTTAAGGATGGTGTCATTGGTTGTATTTTGAGATGGAGGTGAATATGGTGGAGGAGTATATGTGTTCAAGGGAGTAATGGATGGAATGCTTATGGGAAGTAAACTGGTAGGAGATATGACGTGTGATGCCACAAAGGTACTAGGATTGCTAGTGGAAATACCCAATGTAGGAAAGATATTACTAGTAGGTTACATTGTTGTTGTAACTTGAGGGTTGGTATAGGTAGGAATAGAGGCAATGGTTGTAGGACAAATTTGAGATCCTCCTTGACTTTGGAAATTGTTGTAAGGTAAAGCACAACTAATTGTTGAGGTAAGATATTTTCCAAAAAATCTGAGCTAGCTTACGCACAAGTTCAACTCCTTCACTTTCAATCATGCAATGTATGTTATCTATGGGAGGGATAGTAGTGGTTGAAATTTTTTGAGTACTCAATCAATGTTGTAGGTTTGCTAAGTCTTCATGGATTTGGATTATGTTTTCTTGTGGAATACTAGTAGCCATTGTTTCAACACTTGTCACACTACTTGAAGGAAAAGAGTTGTTAAGGGTATGGTCCATACCTAGCGAACTAGTGTCAAAACTAGTAGTGAAAGAGCTAGATAACGCAAGATCCATGATGATTGTACTATCACGGGATGACATGAGTTTCAAACTTCATCTCACTATAGTATTAGCAATAGGACACCAAGTTGTAAAGCTCATGCAAGGGACAATCAATGAATGTAATGAATGAAATGAAAACAAGATAAATTCTATTCTCTAATTCTACTTCAAATGAAATTAAGCTAGATGCAATGAAATGAATGAAATAGAAACTCAGTAACTAAAACAGAGATCTAACACCAGCAAATAGAAGCACAAAAATAGGGTTTTCAATCCTACAAAATATAGTTTCAGGTCTGACATGAGACTAAATTTCCTAGAGGGGCATATGAGTCCCAGTTATGGTTTTTTAGGGATTCAAATATTACAAAATAATCCACACAAAATACCCAGAAATAAGGAAAAACAACTTGTATTGGGACTAAATCGTCCAGAGGGGCGTATGAGTCCCAAATTTGGGTTTTTGCTCTAATTTTAGAAAATTCTGAGTGAATGTGAAGTTTTAGGTTTGAATGATGTCTAGACAATGTGCCATTACATATTTTAAGTGAAATTCAATGATGCAAGATGCAAAAATGCAAACTATATGCACTTTCGCTAATGCAATATTTAGAAACCCTAGATGCAAATTAACTAATGCAAGACCTAATGAAATGTTAATGCAAGCTAGATCTAGGACTATGATGCACTCCAAATAAAAAAAAAGGTATTCTAAAGGTCAGGTTCACCAAAATGAAACATCATTTGAAAATTTTAGTTTTATGTTTTAGGAGATAGAACAACCAATTTCCCACAAGTTTCATTCACGTAAACCTTAGATATCTCAATCTAGGGATGGAAATGAGGGAGAGAGATCAGAAATAAGGTGTCCTAGGGTGTGGTTAAATATTAAAAGGGGGTTCACCACCAAAAAATGTAAGGAAAGCTAGATTCGGAAACAACTCTCCTAATGTCAAAACCTCAGGGAAGAATGTAGATATACATTTATTTTTTCAATTACAGTTCAATTAAGATGCACTTTGAAATGAATAGTAGAAACAGAGAATTAGACAAACACAGATGAACACCAGATTTACGTGGGAAAAACCTCACGGGAGAAAAACCCACCACACCAAGAGAAGTCACTTTGTATTACAATAAAAAATAATTACATATAGAGTTTTGACTTATCTTTTTGATGCTAGATTACAGTAGCTTTCACAATGATCAAACTTGTATAGGAACGTTCAAGTTACAATATTTAAAGAATAGAAATCACTTTGATACAATTCGAACTGATCACCCAATTGTTCTTCGAACCAACCAAACCTTCGAGCATCTACAACTACAAACTATATTCATGTCGTTCTCTGTCTATCGAGTTTCCTCACAGAACCACCACAACGAACTATCTTCCAACTATTCAAATTCAGCTTCTCCTATTGGTCCATGAGATTCCACATAGGATGGTCAAATGGTCAAAAGAGTTCACATTGGATTGGCATGTCGGTGAGACACAAGAAGTGTCTCCCCGATGCCCAAAGACTTCACCATTGATGTTGCCAAGAGTTCATCCTATCAACAAGATGTTTTATCGAGCTCACAAGTTGCATCAACTTCAGTTTCTATCAGCAAGACATACCACTCTCACCAAGACCTCCCATCGAATCTCCTTACATTACACCGAAGCATCCACCAGTAAGTGAGACTCATCACTTTCACCAAGACATCCCAAAGAAGTCTCAAGGTTACTTTGAAGTGTTCATCTATTGCCAAGACATATTGCTATCGATGAAACATCATACCAAAGCTTCAAAGTCACATAGACATGGGTGTTCACATTGGCAAGACAAATGTCTTTTGCTAAGACATCACACCGAGCTCTAAGACTTTCTCTAAAGTGATCAGTAGTCAACAAGACTAACGTTCATCGCTAAGACTTCACACCGAGACCCCTTTAGTTATTCCAATGACTTTAATGCAAAACCGTTCGGCAAGATATTTCATATTAGTAAGACTTCTTACTAAACAACCTCATGTTATACTGATGTATGTTGTCGGTGAGACAAAGCAACTATCACCAGGAATTTATAACGAAAACTCTGAGTTACCTTGAAGACACCAAGTGAATACTATTGGTGAGACATTAACATATTGGTAAGACCTCATACCGAAACCTTAAGTCTTTCGGCCAAGTCTCTTCGATATCCAATAAACTCAACAGTCGGTAAGAGATGTTCACGAGTGGTGAAATGTTACAACGATAGTCACAAGTCATAGCGATAAGCTTCTTCGGCATGACTTAAACATTGTCTCGGTGACCTGATCTGTTCAACAAGATTCAAAGCTGCTAGTCGGCCAGACATAGAATATGTGACACCGAATGGACTCCAATAAAGGTTATAGCCTGTGATGATTGAGGAAGATATTTCCAACAAAAAAGGCTTGGAAAGACAAGAAATGCAATGATATGTAAACCTAACTATGCAATCCAAGATATAAAATTGACAATCAGAATGAACTAAGAAAGGATAGAGGTGCACCTAGAAATCTAAAGAGGCTCAAAAAAAGGTCTAAAATCTTGAGAATCTAACTTTTAAAGCATAGTGGTACTCATACGCTAGTAGGGGAAATTTAGTCCTAGTTTAGGGTTTCAGGCTGAAACCAAAGTCTATGACTACTAAACTAGGATCTATAGAAAATGCCTGAAATCTAGTATACTGGGACTCATACTCCAAAAGTGGTGATTTAGTCCCATTATCAAGGTTGATCTAAAACTTTTATATCCCCTAATCTTCTTCTTTAGCTTCTCTGTTGTCAAATATCTGAGTCTAAAACATTGAATTGCATCCTGTAGGTGACTTTCTGTGATCTTTCAATGTAGATTGCAACTTTGACAACTTGAAATTTTTTATCCAATCTTGCTATTTAATGGATCTTCAACCTAGATTTGCAAATCACACATCAAAGAGAATGAAAAATGTTGTTTTTTTAGTGGACATGGGTTTTCCTTGGTCAAATGGCATTTTGGTAAGGAAACCTTGAAATGAATAGAAATAGAATGAAGGAATGATGAATGAACAAATATTCTATGTTGCAACTCACCAAACCCTTGGAATAAAGGAAACAATCTTGTAAGTAATGGATAGCATGAATTTGGTTCTTGACTCTTGCTTGAAGGATATGGATCTTGACTGGAATGCTTGCTTAAATCATAAAACCCTACATCGCAAATGCTAGCTCAAAAACAAAATGAAGCATGATGACTTTGACATGATGCTTGATTCTTGAATAGTACCCCAAAATGCTTAATAATCACTCTTGAATTATCTCACTTGAATGCTCATAAGATCACATAAATTGCTAGGAGAAAATATGTGAAATAACCTTGTATTTATACTTGTTTATGAGATTTTTTTTTAAATTACAACACTACAGGTTGACATCAGATATAAGAAGATAAAATCCCACCTTGAATTGAATTCAAAATTAGGTTCAAGCTATGAGACTTATATGCCAATTGGGGCATATGAGTCTTTATAGGCTAAACTCAAGACACAAATTTCAAAAAAGTTTAGTTTTATGTTAAATTTAGGTCTAGGCCCTAAAACTTAGGTAGGACCCTTATGCCTAAGGCGGCATATGAGTCCTATATCACTAAATCTAGGCCATACAAACCAAAATCATTAAATTATGAGTGGTAATTTGATATATGTCAATATTATCCTTAGAAAGATGCATTAAATAAGGCTTATCGATGCAAAATAGGACCAAATAAGGCATAAAGAAGCCCAATTTTAGTAGGGAAGGCCCAAAAAAATGTGAAAATGTAAAGGGATACTTTTTTCTACTCTACACTTATATAGGCAAGGTGAGAGGTAGTTGGATAACCACCTTAGTTACAAACATTAAATAAATAATGCATAATTATAAATACATGAGAGATATATTAAATGTTGGGTGATCCCACAATACTGGTTTACAATTTTTGGCCAAACTAGACATTGAACCAATTTTTAACTAAATCTTCACTTTTGGGAATCTATAGTGGCTAAACCATGAGGAATTTGAAGATGATGCAAACTAGTGATTTGTAACATTTTGTTTATAGACTCTAGATTAAAAAAAAATCAAATTTTTGGAATCAGATTGCATTTATTTTTCCATCTCCTTCGAAAACTAGTTTTAATAGTAAACCCCATTTTTAAAGAGTGATGTTACATGCTAACACATAACTTTTTTTCTATGAAGGATAAAATTCTATTTTTTTTTCAAATTTAGATTTGTAACTATGATATCTAGTGCATGGAATTGGTTTCATAGCCTTTCATTGAATATTATTTTCTTAATTAAGTTTCAAAGTCAAACTAGTTACAATTTAGACAGGATTTCTTGGCTAAAACATAACTTTTTGTATGTATCAAAATTAAATTTTTTTGTTGGGTTAGGGACAAAAATATCTAGTGCACTGATATTTTTCATTTTTTTTGATAATTTTCTATTTTTCCACATGTGCAGAACATAGAGCTTGATTTTTGGTAAAAAAAATATGTTTAATCAAACTATAAAAAAATACATAATAAACAAAAAATATATTAAAATTATATTTGATGGATAGCTCGTTCTGAGGACTACCATCATCCAGTCGGGTCTATGAAGTCCCTTCCATTTTCATCCTCAACTCGAGCTTCGAAAGGAAATATTTTGTAGAGATTTGGTAGAAGAGGGGGAGAAGGGGAAAAAGGGGGTTGAATCGAACCCCCCTTCAAGCAAACCCCCCTTGACCCTTCTAGTGAAGGGGAGTTTGCTTGAAGGGGACTTCAAGTGAACCACCCTTTTTTCAAAATTTCCCTTTGTCTTCCATTTAAAACATGTGCCAAAAGGTGGATCCCATCATTAAATAGGGTTCACTCGAAGGGGAGTTAGAGCGAACCCATTTTTGGTCCATGTGAATCTCGAGTTTATGTGAACCCCTAAAAACCAAAAAAAAATTCATGGGAGCATTTTTGCAATTTTTCTTCCTCAACAAAATTGTAAACCAGTATTGTGGGATCACCCTGCCTAGATAACTTTATTCCTATTAATGAGATATTGTCCCATTAAATACTAATTTCTAGAATGCAACCTAGGAAACTAACAACTATGTAAACTTATTAATGATGTGAATAGGTCCTCACTAATATCTAGTTAGGAAATATCCCCATTCATGCTAACACTCCCCATAAGTGCAAATTGGGAGTGTAGTTATGATGCAAATGCAATATGATTGCTCTCGATGACTAGGCCATCTTAGGTACCCATGTACAAATGAAAATGCAATCTCTTACAAATGGAAAAAAGGAGAAAACCTCATGGGAAAAAACTCCTCCCCAAAAAGAGATATAATGCAATTTATATAATGTTAATCATTCACAAGTAATGAAAGTGATGTATGGAGGTCTCAACATCAATGCCCCCAAGTGCTACATCCATCACACGAATACAATATAATCAATAGCCCCCCATAAGAGGGAAATAGAGAGACTATGTAGCCCCCTCGTTTAGTGTGTTATCACTTGCAAAAATGGTAAGTTACTGAAGAAAAAACATGACCTAATGTCAAAAAATAACTTGTCTCCCTTTCAGAAGAAACAAAATCAAGTACAAATGTATGGATGCTTCCTATTCCAGAGAGAAATTGAATTAAGGATGGATGAATAAGTATGATGTCTCTGAAAACTGCTCAACTTCTTGATATGAGATGGATCTCCTATGGCCTGAGCTTTGATACCATGTTGGAAATATGAACAATAACCCAGATGAAGCTACACATACTTCAAAGGATCAACCATGAATAGTACCATCCACATGAATAAGAAAGTGTTGCAGCATGAGCAAAAAGAGAACTTGATCAAATGAGGGTCTATGATCTATTGAGATAGAACTCATGAGATTATTTACAAATGTACAAGAGACTTCCTTATATAGGAAAGGTGAGAGGTAGATGAATAACCACCTTAGTTACAAACATTAAATGAATAATGCATAATTATAAATGCTTGAGAGAAATATTAAATTCCTAGATAACTACATGCCTATTAATGAGATATGGTCCCATTAAATACTAGTTTCTAGAATTTTGAACCTAGGAAACTAACTCCTAAGTACACTTATTAATGATGTGAATGGGTCCTCACTAACATATAGTTAGGAAATATCCCCATTCACACTAATAGTAAAACCTCATAGGTTATTTCACAGGTAGCAAAATTAGGTCCCACATCTATGAAACTTTCCATAAGATGGTGTTTCCCTAAATGTGAGGGTCTTTATCTAACATGCATGATGGGACCTATTCAAACTTGACTAGATGTCAAAGTTTATGAACCTGTATAAGACTGAATTTTCACCCCTTATACAAATTCCCCTTTTTCCCTTCTCTACTTTAGAAAACCAAGTTCACAGGCTTAATTACACCTAAGCCCACTAGTCTCACTCTATTTGGTGCTTGTTTTGAGAGTTGGTGGAGGAATTTATGTCTGGTACACCCACTCGGTGCGTACATGTCTGCACAATGCACTTACGTCCCTAGAAGATTCATGTGGCTGAACCTACAGAGGTGTTACACTTCTCATTGGAGGTCAAGTTGTAATGCCCACTTCGGCCGACTAACCTGAACATGGCCATTTTCTTCATCTCCTCTTCAAACTCTCTAGAATTCTACATGCATTTAAACCTTTCTCACACTCTTGCACTCACTCCAAGCATTCACTTCAAGCATTCTAGCAACTATCTTGCACTCCATTGTAGTAGTAACTTCACTCCATCACTTTAGTAGAGAAAGTTTGGGACCACACCATTGCATCAGAGGCTCGAGTACTCTCATTCTCTCCTCCATTAGCCTTGTGTGCTTTTGCTGGAGGTGGTAAGCTTCCCATTCCTCTCCTCTATTACTTGGTAGAGTAAGCACACTTACTATTTTGTAGTGTTTTGGTGTTCTTCATTATATTACTTCCTTTATCACACTCACTTTGTTGGTTGTCCATGGAGGTGGAAACATATAAATGGTGGTCTGATTGAGGAAAGCCCCTATACAACCACCCAAAATTTTCCTCCTCTTTGTGTGTAGGTGAACGTGCTTTCAAGGAGCTAGCAAGCGAACAAGTTTCTTTGTGAGATCATCCTTGCCACCCTAACTCTTGCATTTTTACTTTATCACATTAGAGAGTATTTTTTTACTTAATCACATTATTTTTTCCCTTTAGTAGTAGTTAGCAGGGTCGTTAGCTTATTTTCTTAGGTTCAACCTTGTCTCTATATTTGTCTGTTTGTACGGATGCCAGTGCACTTGAGAGACCCTAACGTGCCACATTGTCTTCCCAGGACTGTGCTTCCTTCCTTGGGAAAAGAGCTTCTTGAGGCATAGCATTGAACCCAAAAACTAGCTCAGCTAGCCCTTTTCTGATTTTTGAGTCTGCAGAGTAATCGAAGGGCCTTATAGTCCTCGTTATTTTCATCCTCCATTTGTTAACACCACATTAAGCTAAGGTAAGTTAGGGAAGCCTTTCGCATTTTGGCCCTCTGTGACTTGGGGCCTTGCACTCGATGGTCCCCCACCCGACATGAACCATCTTGGTTTCATTTTGCGATATTGAAAGACCCTTTCCTCATATCCTAGGAGAGTTGTAGGTGTGTGTTATGGGGCTTTTTACTTGCAGCCCAACCTGTGACCCTTAGTACGTGTAGTTGGAAGGTTCCAAAAGTGTTACATGATGAAACCATAGTTCAGTTATTGTCCTATCCTATCACCTTTTGGAGGGCTCTGAGAAAGTATTGTCTAGTGTGTGTATGATGGCTTCATTCGTGCACCAACCTATCCCCTTTGTGTAGCTCGTGAATAGTGATAATTGTATAACCTTCACAAAACCTGTCAATGGATTTCAATAGGGAACCATCTCCTCTATACATCCCTACGCGCATCAATGGGAATGTTGTAGCTGGTGTTCTCATTGATTTGGCATCTCAAATGAATATTATAACTGAGGAGATTATGCTTATCAACTTCTTACATAAATATGGGCATGATGCACTTGTAAGTACCGTTCACACACATGACGGACTTTTCGTACCTCCCTTGGGTAGTATTGTCCTATCAATTTTGGTTGGACCTAAGACTGTGAAATTCCCATTTGATATCATCCTTGGAACTAAACTCTTTAGGGTAAAACTAGGTATCCCTTAGTTAGCGGTTATGAATGTTGCACCCTCGTTCATGCATAAATGCCTAAAATTTATCCACGAGGGTTTTGTGCACATAATAAATGACATTGGTCAGTTATAGACCACCGGTTGCTTGTGGTAGCTATTCCTTGGATTACTCTTGGCCTACACCTATGGGTCCTCTTCCACCCAGGATGGACCTTCTATACTGAACTTATCAGAATTATAAGAGAGGATGTTTAGAGCCAAGAGTGAGATACCCACCTTCGCCTTATGTTGTTTCACATAGGTCTTGCCTAAAACCTAACAACAATGATGCTAAGGAATGTAAGAGGAAAGAAGAGAAGTGGTCTCAAGGTCCTCCTTCCTCTTTTGTTGTTCAATCAAACGCTTCCTCTCACTCTGCTGTGGTGCCATCAAATTCCACCCCATGCCCGTGAGAGAAACCTATGGTGTCGTGCATTGGAACTTCCTATGTTTCCTATGGAGCCTAGAACCATTTGGCATAGCGAGAAGAAAGTCCCCCATGGATATTCCTCTATGTATCGGCCTACACAACCTCTTATTGCTCCCACTCGTAAAGCAATGAGTGGGAAGAGGCCTACTACTAAGGCTATTGAGCCAACTCCCCTTGTTGCTTCTCAACCTGGTCATCTTGATCCCATTTAGGAATTTGTTCCATTGCCAAAGATGGCTAGATTGGATATTCCTATGGTTGAGTAGGATCCTTCTGCTCCTTTTCTAACCTCGGCCTCCAACTCCAAGAGTCGTAGAAGTTGCCTTGTGCATGAGTGCAAGCGTCGACAAAACTCTCTTGGTTGAACAGGTCACCTCACAAAGGAGGGAAGAAGAGATGACGATCCATACTTCACGGCTTCCTACAAAATCCTCTTCTCCCTTTCCCTTTGTTTCTCTCCAGTCTAGTTCTGCATCACTTTCAGCTTCTGCTATGAGTGTGAATACTCTTGACCCCAAGGGGGTACATGTGTTCATCACTCCTTCGGTGGAGTCACCTTTTTTGATGTCTGTTCCAGATATCTCACCTTTCCTAAGGCCTGTAGACATGATGAACACCTCGGTGGTGTCTACTATGGTCTTCTCCACCTCCTCTTCCTCTGCACCTCTTGCCTTGTCTGTGGGGAGATCGCCTCCCTCGATGAAGCATAAGGTGGAGAGTAGTTCCTCCTACAATGGGGAATGTAAGAGGAGCCTGCCTTCTCCAAAAGTTGGACCCATGCTGACATGTTTTTTCAAAGTGATGGAACTAGTCCCATCTTCCCCTGATTTTGTCACCACTCTCGAGTTGTTCGATGAGCGTAGTGATGAATCTTAGGTGTCTCTTTCCCCATTCGTTGAAGTTAAACATAGTACTCCCATAAGATACATGTTTAACTCTATGGATGAAGTTCTATCCTTGTCAACGATTTTCATGAAATCGTTGACCTTAGCTCGACAAGAGCTTGGTGGAGAGGAACTCATAGGGCCCTCTTCCTTGGCCTTTGTTATGGATCGGATGCTCATCCTCTTAACATCCCACCACTGCAGGCTCATCCTCCTCCCCCCTATGATGATTTAGAGTGGGAAGTGGATGACCTGATGGTCAATCATTGTTAGGAGGAGGCATCTTCTTGATCTTTTGTGTGTGTGTGCTTTGTGATGTGTTCCCCTATGCTCGTGTTGTGTGTACCTAGATGACCCTTGTCACCCTTATTGGTGCTTGGATACAAGTGTCATTTTTGTGTCATAAACCTTCTATTTTTATTATCATTCTTCCATATTTTTTGCTTAACTTTCGATGAATTAGGGATGATACAAAGCATTGCGGGAATTTATTTTTCCCTTCCATGTTGACCCAATTTTTTATTTTTACTTTGTTTTTTGTGCAATCTTCCTGATCTGTTTGGGGATTGGTGATATTTCCCTTTGCACCATGGTTACCTATTATTTATATAAGCTTGGACAGATCTGACCCCACAAAACCAGGTCCCCCTGTGCCCTTGTTTGCATTTTTCTCCTTTTTCTTTCTCTTTATCTCTCTCTTCTTTGCTTGAGTTGTTCCTCTCATGTGTGACAATGCCTTACTTCAACATTTCAATATTTAGAAAATGCATTCATTGCTAATAGATCTTTTCTCGAAAATCTTCACAAACCTTTCTTTAGAATTGCATTCTCAACTTGGAACCCTAATAGAACATGTTTCCTTCATCACAATTTGTAAAGAAAGGACTTGAAAACCTTCCTTTGAAGCAAGAACACCTTTGACCTTCCCCTCATATGGGGGCATATTCTTCCTTTCAAATTCCCTGATGAAGTGAACATCTTTCAAAAGGATCCCTTGATTGAATTGAGAAAGAAAATGTTTTCTTTCAAACTATGCGTCCCTTGAGTGGATCCTCTCTTCACGGCGGGTTCCTGAGGGATCCCTTTGAAATTTTTCCAAATTATCAATGGTCTATGCAATTGTTCTCTTACTTGCCTATGTGGCCACTTCTTGACTCTGTGGAGTCCACTTTCCTAGGTTTCCTCCATGTGAGAGATCCTGGGGGATACCTCCCTATAGGTCTAAGATCCAATAGGGAACTTCCTTTGAGCTTCCTCCATGTGAGAGATCTTGGGGGTGGCTCCCCTAGAGGTCTTTAGGCTTGTAGGGCACTTTCTTGGCTTCCTCCATGTGAGAGATCTTGGGGAATCCTTCCTGGGTATCCTCCATGTGATATTTCTTGGCGAACACCTTCCTTGCAGGTTTGCGGGTCTATAAGGTTCTTGCTTCATGGGGCTTCCTTCATGCGAAAGATCTTGGGGGTTGCCTCCTTGTAGGTGTGCAGGCCTATAAGACTCTTTTTTTCTTCAACTTCATAGTTCTGAGAAGATATGAATTTCTTTGCTTCCCCTATACCTTCAGGTTCATCAAATCATGGTTTTCATCCTCAATAGTTCAACTATACAATTCTAACTTTACCGAGCACTCATCAGTACTCGTGCTCGCTAAAGTGAGGGAAAAATGTATAAGAGTGAATTTGCATGGTCCCTTATGAAAATTCCCCTTTTTCCCTTCTCTACATTAGAAAAAAAAGTTTAGAGGCTTAATTACACCTAAGCTTGTTTCTCTCACTCCACTTGGTGCCTATTTTGAGCTTCAGTGGAGAAATTTCTGTCAGGGACGCCTGCGCGGCATGCAGATGTTGGCATGACGCACTTACGTCCCTAGTAGATTCCTATGGTTGAACCTGTAGAGGCATTACACTTCTCATTAGAGGTCAAGTTGTAACACTCCCTTTGGTCGACCAACCCGAATATGGTTGTTTTCTTCATCTCCTCTTCAAATTCTTCCTTCTACATGCATTTCATGCTTTCTCACACTCTTGCACTCACTCCAATCATTCACTTCAAGCATTCTAGTAGCACTCTTGCATTGCATTGCAACAATAACTTCACTCCATCACTTTAGTAGAGAAAGTTTGGGACCACACCATTGCAGTAGAGGCTCAAATACTCTCATTATCTCCTCCATTAGCCTTGAGTGCTTTTGGTGGAGGTGGTAAGCTTCCCATTCCTCACCTCTATTACTTGGTAGAGTAAGCACACTTACTATTTTGTAGTGTTTTGGTGTTCTTCATTATATTACTTCCTTTATCATACTCGCTTTCTTGGCTTTCTGTGGAGGTGGAAACACCTAAATAGGGATCTGGCTGAGGCAGGACCCTATACATCCACCCAACATTTTCCTCCTCTTTGTGTGTAGGTGAACGTGCTTTCAAGGAGGTAGTTGGCGAATGATTTTGTTTGTAAGATCATCCTTTCCACCCTAACTCTTGCATTTTTAGTTGATCACATTAGAGAGTATTTGTTTTACTTAATCACATTATTTTGGCCCTTTAGTAGTAGTTAGCTAGGTCGTTAGCTTTTTTTCTTAGGTTTAACCTTGTATATGTAGTTGTCTATTTGTACAGATGCCAGCACACTTGAGAGACTCCAGCATGTTGCACTATCGTCCCAAGACCACACTTCCATTCTTAGGCAGAGAGCTTCTTGAGGCATAGCGTTGAACCTAAGAACTAGATCACCTAGCCCTTTTCTGATTTTTGGGTTTGCAGAGTAATCGATGCGCCTTATGGTCCTCGTTATTTTCATCCTACATTTTTTAACACCACATTAAGCTAAGGTAAGTTAGGGAAGCCTTCCACATCTTGGCCCTCTATGACATGGGGCCTTGCACATGGTGGTCCCCCTCTCTTATAGAACCAAAGGCTTATTACAAGGTCATTTATAGCACAAAAAATTGGTTCATTGCTACCAACTCTTATGGTTGTAACTCGCCAAAGGCTTGTGGGGAAAAGCATGAAACAACTACCACAAATGGCTACTCCAAGTCGTAGAGCTCCTAAAATTTTGAGAAATTTGATCTGGCTCCTTGCTTTGTCATGAATTATTTATTTTGTTCCCAAAGGAAACGTTTATGGTTTTGAGTTATAAGCCCTCATTTTAAATCTTGCAAGTCTCAAACCCTTGAGCATTTTGTTTCTCCATGAACATGTCATACCCATTTCCTAGTCATCCAAGTTACAACTTGAGCCATTTATAGAATGTTTCTATTGGCCCTTTGGTTTAGGTTCATCGGTTACCATTCTTCAGTTCATCATTTTAATTTTCCTATAATCTGGTGGAAAATATTTCATGATGAGAGAATTAGGTTTTATGTTTTTATTCCTAAGGGTTTGAATCTCATCAACCTTGCATGACCCCTTTTCAAAACATCATATTTGTACATGGAAAATCTTTAGCCACTTAAGTGGTCATCCATTGATAAAGTGGTTTGCACTGGTGGTATTATTATGGTGATAGGCGATGGACCCCAGTTTCCCTTTGCATCGCCCATCGCTAAAGTTCTCTGGACCTTCGGTCTCACATCAATGAAAAGTGATGAGTGTTGTGGTGAGTTGTATCACGCTATCACCAAAATGTTTCGGGATCATTCTTAGTTTCAACTATGAGCAATGGAAAGGAATGAAAGGAAAGGAATATGATAGCTACATGTCTGAATTTCATCCCTTCATTATGTTTTCCCATTGTCGTTAAAACATATTCAATTTCAAATTCATTATGGCAACAAGTGATGGCTCAGGTTGTTTGATTGCGTCACTAGAAAGTTCCCCTTGCCAAAACCTTCAAGGAAGTTCAACTAACTTTTGTGACTAGTGATAGAGTATATATCTAGGTATATTCCATGGAGTGGGATGTTATTGTATACACTCAAATTTGGTTTGGAGGAATTAATTAAATACAAGTTATTTAATTAATAATCTTTAATTTGTCTACTTATGAATAAATTGAAAAAAACATTTAAATAGTTATTTTTCTCTAATTCTTCCTATCTTTAATAATTTGAATTTAAGCACATGTCTACTAAATTCTTCCCACCTTCCACCTCATCATGTGTCTCAAGAAATTAAATATTTCTAATATTTAATTTGGTATTTATCCTCAACAAATTCTAACTAATTTGGGACACTTGGCCTTCATTTCCATTTTATTCCTCCTCACACTTGGCATTTTGTTCTTATGAAGGGAACACACTCCCCTTTTCTCTCTAACCTCTTCATCTTCAACCGTCCATTCTCCAATTCGAATTGAAATAGTTGATTTTTTCCACCTAATCTCATGCCTTAGAAAATCTATAAATAAGCCCTCATTTTATAGCAGAAAGGATCTTGCTCCTAATCCTTAGAAAGAGAGCTAAGCATTTGAAGCAATTACACTCTGCAATATTTTAATTAGCATTTTTATTTTAGTGAAGCATTTTAGTATTAGAATTTTAGCATCAAGTAGTTTAATGATGGCATTTTCATTAGCAGCATCTTAATTACAACATTTTCATCATATCATTTTCATATAGTAATATCAAAGTAGCATTATTACCTTTGTATATCATCTACAACTAGTTTAGAAATCATATAATGTAAGAAACATCTCTTGCATTTCCAACATCTCTCATTCTTCAAGTTGTCATTTGGAAATTCATGTGCACAAACAATCTGAGAGAAAAATGAGAAGCCATTGAGAGATTTTTCGTTTTAATTTGATTGTTATTTAAATTCCTCGATATAATGTTGCATTGGTGTGTTGTATAAGTTTAATTTGCTTATTCATGTTATTTGCATACACAGAGTTATTGTTTGTTGCTGAAATTTGGAGGAATTATAAGGGAATTTCTAGAATAACCAATGGAATGCAAATGATATGGCTAAGTTATGGATAGCTACATGGCAGCTTTTTAAGACATCATTGTTGTTTCCAAGTACATATGAAAAGGCAAGTGGAAATCCTTAATGAGCTTCATTGATTAATTTTTAAATCCAAAATGATTGACGAATGAGATTAAGCACAGAGTGATTGATTATCTATTCACTTGTGCGAGCCAGGATGCTCATTAATTGAGACACACTCAAATCACTCTAATTAGTATGGATTTTTTTGTAGTTCATCTTACCATTTACAATTATCAAGGAGCCAAAATAATTGTTGTAGTACTAAAGGATTAACGTATGAGTGTTGAGTGAATGATCATAGAAAAAGTAGTGTGGTTTCCCTGGGTATGTAAGTGTGTACATATGCTTCATTTTGAATTATGCATGGCTTAGCTATCATGTTTTAGCTTCCTAGGGTGGTAGTGGTTTTATTGCTTGCAGTTGTATTTTGTTATGTTTTGCATTAGGATGCTTTGAGATTGCTTTCTTGCAATGACACACTGAGGGTATAGGCGGGTATCTCTTCTGTGAGGTGGTTTGCTAGTCTGTGTCTTATTTTGTGTAAGATGGGTGAACCAAGTAAATTGGGAAAGCCAGTTAAAAGGTATAGAAGGCTTAGCATGCATAAACCTCATGACGATGCTCCTGATGTTAAACTGGGTATATTGGGAATTCGTACAACACCAAAAGGCAAGAGAAATGTCTATGGGAAGAGTAAGAAGATTACTGTCCAGAGTACCTATAATTTGACGAATAGGACCATTTCTGAAGAATTGGTAAAGTTTAAAGGGAAGAAGTCGGTTGAGCCAGAGAAGAAAATGAAGAAGAAGAATGAGGTTCCTAAGGCTCATCTGGTGAGGCACAATGCTCCCATTGTGGTTTCTAACAACTCCTTTGATGATGGAGGAGAAATTGACCCTGAATATGGTCAATATCTTATTTCCTTGGTACCCTACGATGATTCTGATGAGGAGGAGGTGATTGCTACTCCAATTTCAATATGGACCCCAAGCGGGCCTATTTACTCTGCTACTGACAAAGTAGGGTAGTACCTCATTTTCCTATTGAGTTGGTGCTTGGTTTTTTGGTCCTTTGTGTTGACTTGGTTCCTTTTGGCTGGTTTGTTAGTTTGTGTCATTAGTGTCAACTGATGGTGAATTTTATAGTTTTGGTATGGACATGGAAGTTTTGGTGTTGCAAAAACGATGCCTTTTGGAAGGCTAGCTAGTCTCCTTTAGCTAATTACAAGGATTTTTTCCCTTTTGTCTTCCCTCGTTCTGAAATGATTAAATGTAACTATTTGGGGAATATTTCAAATGAAATGAAATTAGTCTTGAAATGAAATGTAAATGTATTTTAGCTTGATGCTTGTTCCTCCCTTGTTCTATAAAAGGGATTTCAAGTCCAATTACAAGGGTTTTATTTTTGAGTTTCATAATGGTTTGAGTGAAAGCTAAACTCATGAAGAAGTATATTATAAAAAAAATTGATGAATAGAATTGTGTGGAGTCTAGGGTTAGAGTCAAATATGTAAAAAATATTAAATAGTTTTATAGAAGTTGTAGATGTGAAAGAAAATATTTGTTCTAGAACACGTATTCTCCTATGTAACTCCCTTGCAAATTATTAATGAAATTATCAATGATCTTTTTATTTATCTTCAATTGTTTTAATTGATGTGTGTATTCATTTCTACTTCAATTCAAAGAATTGATTAGATGCTTAATTGAGATCATAGGTTTGTGAGGAAGAGTATAGGATTTGGTAAGAAGTTCCATTTTAAACGCTGTGAATTGTCATATACTACAAAGTAATATGATAAATAGCCCACCAATTTCTTAGTTAAATGGCTAATATATTACTAATTGTTACAAATTTGACTCCATTTTCCCAACAGATGAAGTAATGGTCTCTTCATTAGAATATTTTAAGGATAATTGAGCTACTAATGCACCTGGCTAGAGATTCAGAGTGAGAATGAAAATCATTAAAAAATATTTCAATTACGATGTATGAGCTTGAAGTATTGCATAATTCCTAGTGATAGATAATAATTTTCTCAAAGGCGGGTGATCCCACAATACTGGTTTACAATTTTTGGCTAAACTAGACACTGAAATAATATTTTCTAACTAAATCTTCACTTTCGGGCACCTATAGTGGCTAAACTGTGAGGAATTTGAAGATTATGCAAACTAGTGATTTGTGACATTTTGTCTATAGATTCTAAATATTTTTTTCAATTTTTTTTTGGAATCAGATTGCACTTATTTTTCCATCTCCTTTAAAAACTAGTGTTTTTAGTGAACAAGGAATTTTTTTGGTGGCTCACTTGTATAGCACAACTTTTTTTCCCTTGAAGGATAAAATTCTATTTTTCAAAATTTTAGATTTGTAACTATGATATCTAGTGCTTCCAATTGGTTTAATCATGTTTTTATTTAATATTTTTTCCTTAATAAAAGTTTCAAAGGTAAAGGCAAAGGTACAATTTAGACTGTAGAGCTATTATACTTGATGTAACTTTTTTGTATGTATAAAAATTCAAATTTTTGTTGGATCGGGGACTTCAATATCTAGTGCTCATATTTCTCAAAAGAGGTGATAATTGCTATCTTTCCCACATGTATGTAGGAACAAAGAGCTTGATTTTTTTTAGAAAACCTATGTTTAATGGAAACTAAAAAAATAAATAATTAATAAAAGCAAAACATATTAAAATTATATTTTCTGGATAGCTCTTTTCGAGGACTACCATCATCTAGTTGGGTCTGTAAAGTCTCCTCCAATTTCATCCTCAACCCAAGCTTTGAAGGGAACATTTTTGGAGTTTTTTGGTACTAGGGAGTGAGAAGGTGGGAAAAGGGAGGTTCGGGAAAACCAAGGTTTTCTCAAACCTTGGTTTGAGTGAACCCCCTTTCAAAAAAGAATTTTATTTTTGTTTTTGCAAGAACAGTGAGCCCTTGCATTTAATGGGTTCACTTGAACTAGGGTTCTAGCAACCCCTCTTTTGGTTTTCTTGAAACAATAAGTTCGTTTGAACCCCAAAAACCATTTTTTTTTGCATGGGGTCATTTTTTTTGACTTTTCCTTCTTCACTTGAATTGTAAACCACTTTTGTGGGTTTACCCAAGCTAGTCGGACAGGTTTAGTGAACAATGTCTATTTGCACTCAATAGGAATTAATCTATGTATAGAAGTGTTCTCAATCAAATAAATACC
>VDFB02270651.1:789379838-789405430 GCA_007258455.2 Sequoia sempervirens
ATTGCATTATTAGCATGTAGAGTTATTTCATAGAGATGTTGATTATTAGTTTGGTTTTAAAATACTAACCATTTGTAGATTTTGACATCCACAGATACCAATTTGATAGAAAGAGCAAAGACAAAAACAAAACAATAAGAAAGAATGCTACAAGAGAAAACAAACCATATCTTCATTCATTTGATCGATACAAAAAGATTACACTAGTCTTATTTAAATAGATACAAAGCAGCTGTCAACAATGACAATGAAAAAGAAACTTCTACACATAGCAACTAAGATCATGGAAATAAGCTAAATTAACACAACAGTTTGGTTGGTAGATTCAAAAAATATATTATAGAATCTACAAACTACAGGAAACTATGGAGGGAGAAATTAGAAAGTTTCTTCCAACACAAACAAGCTTTTGAAGGTTGAAATTGCAATATCCATCAATTTATTGGCTCCAAAACTTCCTCCCAAGCTCCCTCATGTGGATAGTCTTGTTTCTAATGAAATAAACCTACTTTCTACAAGCCCATTTTGAGTGAAGACTTTCCTTCATGTAGAATGTTCATTTAGGGATTTTTTTTTTCAAAGTTCTAAAAATGCATGTGAAAAAGCAATATTTTGGGCTCAACTTACCTTTAGAAGTAATAATAGGCTAAATGATGAAATTGATGTCACAGGTGCATACGACCTCTAGAGGCAATAAAAATTTGCAAGGGGCATAATCAATTATTTAGATCATTGTGTAATTGCAGAAAAATTACATAGCAAATAATTTTTATACCTCCTTTATAAATTGGGCCTTCCGACAAGGAATTTAAATTTTTTCTAGTTCAGACTCTAAATAGCTCCAACAACGACAAAAAATAGATATATAGACTATTGCATACAAAATAACACTTGGGTCATCTCCAAAATTGAGCCATTTGAAAAATTTTAGGGGACTCTCTAAACCTGCTCCAAAATGGTGATAACATTAAATTCTTTTTCAAAACTTGTTCGAAAATCACAAAATTAGGTTTGCACACTCATGATAAATTAACTAAACATTTTGCAAAAGGAATTTACATGATGACTTATAGATTAAAATATTTTAATGCTAGAAGTTTATGACTAATTGATTGCCACATGACTTAAAATGTCTTTTTGCTACCAATTGAAAAAAAAAAAAACATTAGAAATAAAACAAATTTATAATGCTAATGGTACATATTATAATATATTTTTTAACACAAAAAAATTTACATAATTTGAAAAACTGAATTATTCAACTTTTTTTGGGTTAGAAGAGAAATCAACCCGCAAATTTGACCTCACTCAAACTAAGGATGAAACGTTTCACCTAAAGAAGCCCCGGCTCCAAGCGTATTACAATGGCATCCACCAAAAAACAAAATTTAATGTAAGGAAAAACCCTTTAGCTTGAATTTGAGGTTCAAATGAACTGCATAACTATATTCATTGTTTTTTATTATAGATTTCAAATTATTTTTAAAATAAGAGAAAAATGGATGTTATATCTTTTTAAAAAAATTATTTGGAAGTCATTATCTTTCTTGCTTTTCAAAATATTCTAAGATCAATAAAATTCAATTGAACTAAAAAATTTAGAAGATACAAATCAAAAGCTTTTTTACAACTTTTTTGAAATTAGAATTTATTTTACTTTTAGAAAGTGAAATGATTTTAAAAGATACAAATCAAAAGCTTTTTTACTTAAACTACGTTATTACTTTTTTGAAATTAGAATTTATTTTACTTTTAGAATGTGAAATGATTTGCATGTCAAAAGAGAAAAAAATAAAATAGAAAGAATATTTTTATATAGAATTTATTTTACTTTTAGAATGTAAAATGACTTGCATGTCAAAAAAAGAAAAAGAAAAAAACATAAAAAGGTTGTTTTTATATCTAAATTTCAGCGTATTTTATATATATTAATATTTAATATATGTATACTAGTTTTAAACTCAAGGGAAGCCCAGGGAAAATCATGGGTGCGCAGGGCCCAAAGACAATGTGTGAGTTTATGTCCAACGCATATTTTGCACGGTGCACCATTTGTGTAATAACTGCATTTGCCAAAAGAATTGCTTTTTAAAAGATGCTCAAATAATTGTTATACGGAACTCTAGAATGCACTCTAGAGTTGATATCAAATAATTGTTATTTTACCTCATTTACTCAACTCCCATTATTAAAACTCGGGCCGTCGGATTCCGACACAACACAAATGAAAATGAGTTGGCGAGATAGGTTTGAAGACACGGTTTTTAGTTACTGGACGCGTTGGCTTTGAGCTTTTCTTTATTGTTATTAGGAAAGATGGCAAGCTTATTATTTGGGAAGCCCTCAAATTACAGAGCTCATATATGAGAAACTTCTCCATTATGATATCCAAGTTTTTTGGCCTTTCGCATTAATTTTTCCAGTTACAGATAAATCGTTACTCTCTCACGTATGTTTCAGTTCTAAATATTTTGCCAGAGCAATTGAAGTTTTACCCGGAAAAAATGAGTAGAAAGGATCTATCGAATTTTCCAGTTGATCTTTTCTGTTCACAGATTTTAACGAGACTCTCTCTGAAAGAAGCCGTTCGCTTTTCTGCGGTTTCCCGAAAATGGTGTAGAGCGTGGACTCGGTTACCCCATCTCAAGTTTTCTGATGAATTTTTCGATTCTATTTGTGCTACTCCTATTAAGAGAAGGGCTGTGTCCAAATTGACTCGCCAAAACATGCCTGCATATATAATTAACAAGATTATTCGTATGCAGTGTGTTGGCCTGGAAACTTTTGAGCTTTACAATTGTGACTGGTGTGAAAGTAGCATTCACAAGTGGCTTCTATGGATTTCTTTATCTGGTGTGAAATGCATAGATTTGAAAAGTAGAGGTATTGAGTTGGAGGTTCCAGAGTCTCTCTTTTCATGTCTGACCCTTACATCTCTGTCTCTCAAGAACTTTTATTTTAGAGGCGTGCCTGGACTATTTAAGGGTTTCTCTCAACTTGGAACATGTTATCTTGAACAAGTTTCGCTAAGTGAGGAGGCATTTAAGGTGATTTTAGAATTATGTGGCCTTCTTCAAAGTTTGACAGTATCCCAATGCAATTTGCCTTCAAATTTGAAAATAATTTCCTCCAGTCTTAAGTCTCTCGCTCTTCTTGAACTGAGTTATACAATCTGGTTGGAAGCAGATTGCCCAAGATTAGAAAGCATTAAAGTCATTGAATGCCCTTACTTGCTACAGGAAAACATGTGTGTACCTGTGTGTGTCCATTTGGAAACTGACTTTCCACTTCTTAAGCATTTTGCAACAGTAAAATCGTTGAGGAAAATTACCTGTTTTAATGATGCAACCTTTGTCAAGATTCTACAAAGATTTCCTCACTTGGAAGAGTTGTGCATTGACTCTCCCTGTTTTTATCCTTACTCAAAGGTACGTATTTCTGTTGTTTTAATGTGCATCAAAGCTTTCGTTTCCAATCATTTGAAATCAAAATCGAATGACATTTGGAAAAAAACACTTGTTCACAGATTCGAATTTGAATTTAAAGCAAAATATTAAAATGATACTGATCATTTCCCGCATCTCTTTTCGCTGTTTGAATTTTTTGTTTTTTCAAAACTATACACCTGCCGTTTAATAAGAGGATTCAAATCAATTAATAACATTTTGTTTCCACAGTCCATGATGTTATTATGCAGAAGATTTTTGGAAAAAACTGTGTAATTTTTATATCATCAACGTTTCGGATCATACTCCATGATCCATCATCAGGATGATCAGCAGAAGAGAGTATGAAAATCATCATACTCTCTTCTGCTGATCATCCTGATGATGGATCATGGAGTATGATCCGAAACGTTGATGATATAAAAATTACACACAGGATTCAAATCGTTCCAACCGAGTTCGTGCTTAGAGAAGGGGTTAATCTCGTAAGAGCTATCTTGTTGTGCAAATTTTAACGATTTTAACTCACAGCAATGCTTTCCATGCAGGATGCAGAAGAGTCGATTCTAAAACTACCAAATTTGAAGACTTTTATTGTCAATATTGGGTTGTATAATCCCGACTACGGAAGACATTATGAATGTTATGATGTGGCTGTTTTGTTGTGCTCTTGGATTTTGAAAGGCGCTCCTCTGTTGAAAACAGTCAGAATCGGCATGGATTACAGCTTAGAGACATTTTGGCCTGATGGGTTTGATGATTCTCTTCAAATTGTAAACGATATCGTAAGTCTTGCAAGGGATTTTCCAAAAACCAAAATTTCAGTATCAAGGAGGATAGTAAGTCCAGGTGGGCGATAAAGTTAGATAATACGTGTTCTCAAAGTTTTGATTTTGGTAACAGTAAAAGAGTTTGCCGTGTTGGTTTCATAGAAGTGTAGCCAGCTTTATTCAAAGCAAAAAGGTACACCGTGAATTTTGGTACATTTCTGAAGAATGAATGCCTTATCTATAACAGCTCTTGTATTGAGAGATCTTTAAGTTGTGACGAAATCAACGTTCAAACCATAGCGTTTAATAGTTTGGCGTTTGTATAGAGAATTTTGTTTTGCTTGTAAAACTTATATATCGATGGAACATTTTCAAAGAATTATCTTCCCCGGATTTAAACAAATTCTTTGGTAAAATTATAAATGACGATTAACTATCTTTTAAATTAATCTTTTTATTTCAAAACTATTATTTTTCATTTCTCAGTTAAGATTTGATGTTATTTTTTTATTTAGTAATACAGATTTGATTTTTTAATTTAATAATACAGATTTTATGTTTTAATTTAATAATACAATTTTTTAATAAAATTTGATTTCAATAGATTAAATATTTCATATTAAATTATATTATTTGTTTATAATTGATGTTTGAAATTTCCAAGTTGGCATGCCCTCATGCCCTCACCGCATCTGTTTCTACTTTGTTATTTTGTTTTAATTAGTCTTTTAAGAAACCTTCCAACTATCTTATTTGCTTAATAGTGCATGTAAAAAACACTACCTATTATTAGTTTGTTTTTGTCCTTTTCTTCTAATTGCTATGAATCTTTGTATTGAACATTGTTCAATTTCTACTTTGTTATTCAGTTTTAATTAGTCTTTTAAGAAACCTTCCAGCCATCTTATTTGCTTAATAGTGCATGTAAAAAACACTACCTATTATTAGTTTGTTTTTGTTCTTTTCTTCTAACTACTATGAATGTTTGTATTGAACGTTGTTCAATTTCTACTTTGTTATTCAGTTTTAATTAGTCTTTTAAGAAACCTTCCAGCTATCTTATTTGCTTAATAGTGCATGTAAAAAACACTACCTATTATTAGTTTGTTTTTGTTCTTTTCTTCTAACTGCTATGAATGTTTGTATTGAACATTGTTCAATTTCTCCTTTGTTATTCAGTTTTAATTAGTCTTTTAAGAAACCTTCCAGCTATCTTATTTGCTTAATAGTGCATGTAAAAAACACTACCTATTATTTGTTTGTTTTTGTCCTTTTCTTCTAATTGCTATGAATCTTTGTATTGAACATTGTTCAATTTCTACTTTGTTATTTAGTTTTAATTAGTCTCTTAAGAAACCTTCCAACTATTTTATTTTCTTAATAGTGCATGTAAAAAACACTACCTATTATTGGTTTGTTTTTGTTCTTTTTTTCTAACTCCTATGAATATTTATATTGACAGTTGTTCAATTTCTACTTTTGTTGCTTTACAATTTTTATATGTTGAGTGTAGTCTTTTTTTTTAAGGAAACCTTCCAGCTTTATCTTATTTTACCTTGTAGTGCATGTAAAAAACCACTACATGTTATTAGTTTGTTTTTGTTCTTTTCTTCTAACTACTTACATATTATTAGTTTGTTTTTGTTCTTTTCTTCTAACTGCTATGAATGTTTGTGTTGAACGTTGTTCAGTTTCTACTTTTGTTATTCAGTTTTAATTAGTCTTTTAAGAAACCTTCCAGCTATCTTATTTGCTTAATAGTGCATGTAAAAAACACTACCTATTATTGGTTTGTTTTTGTTCTTTTCTTCTAACTCCTATGAATATTTATATTGACAGTTGTTCAGTTTCTACTTTGTTATTATCTTCTGCTCCAACCTACAAAGGAGTTGTATAATCTACATCATTTGATTCCAATTTGTATGAAATTAAAGTTCAATAATGTTTTTCTAGACATGTATTTTTAACCTCAATTTTTATGTAGTGATCCCAACACTTATAAAATATCCAACTAAAAATTTAAATCTATAAATTTGTTATTTTAAACTTTTTTTTAAACAACACACCTCTCCTAAGTTTTTATTTATTTCAGTGAACAAAGACATAGCATTGAATGGTTTTGGGTCTATATGAGGATGGGAGGAAATGTGTTTTGGGACACAAAGCTAGTAGGGAAGAAAGATATTTTTTAGAGTTTTTTTGGAGATTCTTTATAGGGATGATAGAGACAATTTAAAAATAAAGAAAATTTGTAAATATATATATTTCAATTATTTTTATGATAATGTATTCATGATATTTATGATATAAATATAATATGAAAATATTAAAATTGAATTGAGCATTTGAATGAGGTGACAGTAAAAAGTTCATTTAAATTTTCATTGCTCATGTCTATATATAACAAAAAGTCAAAAAGGCTACAATATTTGCATCAAGGGTTAGAATTAGTATGTACACCATAATAAGGTACAATAGTTACAACAATAGAAAATTTAAATAATATATTAGACAATACTGATCAAAATAAAATTAGAGATATTTTGTTTTGTAATTTTTTTGGTGTAGAATAATATACATAGGTAGTTTTTCTAAATTTATAATATTATTCTTCTATCTAGTTGATTACTAAACTCATAAATCTTGGGAACATATTAAATCATGTCTTGTCATTATAAGTAAAATTGTGTAATATGATTGTAACAATAAGAATCTAGGAGCTTCTCACTATAAATTTATGTAATAAACCTTATTAAAGCTCTAAATTTAGAAAAAAAAAGTTTAATTGAAAAAAGGAAGTCCATTGAAATATTGGTAAGGAATCATAAAAGTTACAATTGTAAGAAAAATATTGATATTAAAAATTTCGAAGTATAAAATATAGAAAGTATTCTATATCTTAGCAATAAGTAATAAAAAATGTCATACATGCAAACTATTTGTAGAGAGCTAAGATCCACAATTTATATATTTGAGGGTGACACAAATAAATTGAATACTTAAATGTAACAAGTACATATTCTAACAATGAAGGTAATTCTAAAAAAAATGGGTGGGGTTGTGGAGCGTGGGTAGGAAAAGCAAGATTTTGAATCTTTGAACAATGGAGCAAGCCGTGGAGCAGGATCTAAGGAATCCTGAGTGGAAACAGTGCATGTTCCCAGTGTGGAGAAAGGTAGGGATGAATCAGATGAGAAGGACACTGGTAGTAACATTTAGGTGGACCCAGGAGGGAAGAAAAATTTTGCGGACTCTCCTGAAGCACAAAAAGGAAAAAAAAACCAATGAAGTGGTGGGGGCCACTGAAAAGGAAGGACCAAAGCACAAATCGTGGTCTTCTCTATTTAGAGTTAAACCAAATGGAAAATCAATCTTCCCTCTAGTGCGTAATATTTTTGACCTAATGAAAAGTAAGTTTTCCATCTCTATGCCTAATCTGATTATTGATCATAATATTGCTTTGATGGACAAAGTTCTGGTTGGTAAGTTTATGGGTCCTAGAACAAATGTTGAGGTGGTTAGGGATTTTTTCAAAAATAAGTGGAGAATCAATGGAAAGGTCATGGTGGCTGCTCTTCCTAGAGGTTTTTTTTCTTTTGAGTTTACATAAAAGGAGGACATATTGGATGTGAGGAGTGGTGGACCTTGGGTCATTGGAAAATCTTCCCCGACCCTCAAGAAATGGACATCTCAATTAGATTTCTTTGATTCCATTTTTGAGAATGTTCTAGTATGGGCTAGACTTTCGAGTCTCCCTCTGGAATAATGAAATTAGGATGTCTTCAATGGCATTGCTAACTCTTTTGGAGAGCTTTTGTTTATTGATTCTATGATAGTGGCTAGAAAGTGGCTGGTGTTTATAAGAATCTGTGTGGGAGTTTCAAAAAATGCTGACCTTCGCTCCTTAATTGAAATCTAGTCTAAGTTGGGTACTTGGACGCAAGCAATAGAGTTTGAGTCCATTCCCTTTACTTGGTTCAAGTGCAGAAAATTAGGGCATTGGGCCAATAAATGCCCATTAAACACCAGCAAAGACAAAGAAAAACTCTAGTCTAACCCAAAAATTATTTGGAGAAAGAAGTTTGAAGGGGAAGGACAAGCTATTGGCTATGCCCTTAATGAGAAATCTAGCAGGAAATCAGAAGTTTTGAGGAATACCACTGAAATCAATGGTGAAGCAGTGCCCAAGGAATCTGAAGTCTAGAAGAATCAACAAGGGGTAGAAAGCATCTCTGAGTCAAAGGAAGAGGGAGAACATATCTTGGAGAATGTTGGGGGTGGTAAAAGGAATATGGTTTGTGTTTATTCCATTCTTGAGATGATGTCAGAAGACAAGGAAAATAGTAGTCCAGGCCTGGAGGATATTCCTATTCAGGGTTTGTCTCTAGAGATTAGCATTCCTATCCTAACTCCTGCCTCTGCAGAAAGTTTTCCCTTGAGTGAGGATCCTCTTAAACTGTGGGAAAAATAAACTCTGGATTTTTTCAAGGACACATTTGAGAACTGAGTTAGAATAATGAACTTTCAAGTGACAACTCAAACCTGCTCAGGAATGGTCTGATGGATGTACTCTCCCCTGGGAGAAAAGAAAAATGTATGATAAGGAATGGGAATCTAGGAGAGACATGGAGAGTCAAGAAGATATTGACTGGGAAGAAGTCTTGTCTCAATCGAGGAAAAAGAAGGAGAGAAGTAAACAACAGAATACTCTGAGTGAAGTTGCTACCAGGACTAGAGCTAAGGTGAATTATGGTGCTACTAAGAATGGCCAAGGTAGAAGATCGGCTAAATGGTAGAGAGAGCATGATAGCCTTTAGGACATAGCAGATGGTGTTCAAAAGAACATTCTAGAGATTCTCCAATCCCCTCCAGTAAGATATGAAGACAATGTCTTGGAATATTAGAGGGTTTAATAGCCTTCATAAGAGGGATGTCTTGCAAAATTTTGTTATGGATCATAAACCTGATATTCTTCTCATCCTAGAAATTAAAATGTCTAAAGATAAGGTGGAAAAGATCAAAATATTTCAAAACTGTGGAATCCAAGGAAATAGTTTAGATGGTGCTTCTAGAGGAATTGCTACTTTTTAGAACCAGAACTTCATAAAAGGAGTCTAACATTTGCTAGAAAGCAGTAATCATGTGGCTACTAGATTCACTCATATTAGAGACAATTTTAATTGGATTCAGTTGAATATCTATTCCTCTAATGGGAAAGGTGCTTTAAAATATTTTTGGAATGAGTTGGCTTCTTTCCGTAGGATCTTTGATAATGACCATTGGGTTGTTATGGGAGACTTTAACACACCCCTTTTGAATGAAGAGAAATTTTGGGGCTCTCATGTTAACTTGGAAAGAAAATCAGACCTTTTGGACTTTATCAATAACAAGGTGTTGATTGATCTTGATTTTCAAGGAGTTGTATACACTTGGATGAACCAAAGGAATTGCAAGGACTTGATTCAAGTAATATTAGATAGAACTTTAATTTCTGATTAGTGGATTATAAACTATTACTATTCTCTTAAAGCTCTTTCTAGAGTGGGTTTGAATCACTTTCCTATAAGTTTTGTGGCAGACCCTATAAAGGTGAAGAGGAATTCTCCCTTTAGATTTGAAAAGATGTGGATTTCCCACCCCCATATTTTTGAAGAAATCAGGAAATGGTGGAATATTGATGTGTCGGGTACTGCTATTTTTAGAATTGCTAAGAAACTAAGACAAGTCAAATAAAAATTAAGAAGTTGGAAAAAAGAGTCCTTTGGGAATATCTTTGGTATAAAGTCTGAACTTCAAATGGAGCTTGTGGAGATCCAAGATAAAATTCAGAGGGAAGGATACATAGAAAATTACAGGGTAAAAGAATATGAGCTTTTGGTGCAAATGAATGATATCATAGCTAAAGAGGAGGAGTTTTGCAGGTAGACATATAGAGTGTTGTGGCTTTTAGTTGGAGATAGAAACACCAGGTACTTTCATTTTTTTCCTCAAAACACCGGGTTGCCAACATAATCTCTCAAATAGAAGTTAATGGCATTAGATTTGAGGAGAAGGAAGATATCAAAAAACATGTCCTTTTCTTTAACAACCTTCTTTCAGCGAGTGGGGGAGTCAACAATAATGACCAATATTTTATGTTAGGGGCCATCCCTAAGGTGGTTGGAATGGAAGATAATGATAAGCTAGCTGCCATCCCCTCTAGGGAGGAAATTATAAAAGTTGTCTTTTCTTTTGATGGAAACAAGGCCCCTGGCCCTGATGGGTTTCCTATGTTCTTTTTTCAATGGTTTTGGGAGATTTTTGAAAAGGATGTTGTGAATGCACTAAAAGAATTCTTTGGGTCTAGAAGTATTCTTAAGGAATTAAATGCTACTTTTTTGGTCCTTGTTCCCAAGAAACCTGGGGCTATGGAGTTCCAGGTGTTTAGGCCCATTAGTCTCTGCAACTCTTTCTATAAAATCGTTTCTAAGGTTTTGACGTCAAGGTTCCTATCTGTTCTTCCTTTATTGATTTCCCCTCAACAAAATAGTTTTGTTCTTGGAAGGAAAATCCTTGACTCTAGTCACAATTCATGAGAATATCCACTCGCTAGTGGAATCTAAAACTTAAGGGTTTCTTCTTAAGTTGGATATCTCCAACGCTTATGACTGTGTTGATTGAGAATTCTTATTCAAAATTCTAAGGGTGTTTGGTTTTAGCAGCAGAGTTATTCAGTTGGTGAATCAACTCATTACCACTGTCTCCACTTCCATCATTGTGAATGGTTCTCCCTTGAGATTCTTTTAGACTTTAAGAGGCCTAAGATAGGGTGATCCTATTTCCCCTATTTTGTTCACAATAATGGCTAAGAGCTTGGGAAGAAATCTAAAAATATTGATAGTTTTAGATATGCTCCATTTTGATTAGAAATAAGTGTTGCCTCTAACTTTCTCAAGTTTTTTTTTTTTTTTCAAACACAATTTCTTTGTTTCTTTTCTGTGGTATTAAAAAAAAAGAAGCAAGGTTGTAGATTTATAGTATTGAATAAGAATAATAAATGCTACTTTGTGTTGTTAAATTGCCATGTGAATCGACAATTGGTCTTGCTGTGCATTAATGTGCCTTTCTTAGCAACATTTAAATGATTTGATATGCATTAATTGATTGTGTCTATTAGAAGTCGTCTACTTTTAAATCAATCAGAGCAATATGGTAAGATTGAAATGAAAATCTAACTTCAAGTGGCATTGTCAGAGATTTCCTTACTTCATTTGTGTGGTTTGTAAGAGAACAACCTCAGGGTATGTGTAGGATCATGGTATGCCAAAAAGTGGCAATGGAGAAAAAATTACGTGTTTCATCGACTCAAAAATGTGAAAATGCTGAGTTGAGTTTATGTGGCTTGGGTGTTAGTACACACTATTGAATCAAAGCCCAAACCTAGATTTCCAAATCGGATATCGATTTGTGACACATATATATTTGCATTTGGCCTGATTAAAACTCATTTCACATTTGTTTAACCACGGGTGCATAGTGAAAACTTCATTCTGCAAATTAGATATCGGATTTCGCGCAAATCCATCTTCAAAAGGTTAGATTCTTGGTTTTTCTTTGCTCTAATCAAATTTTCAATTAGATTTGTGTAATTTTAGTTAATTTTTTATAGATTTTTTTCAAAATAGGGTTTTTGATAGATTTTTTATGAAAAATTGAGTTTAGTATGGATTTTGATGAAAATTGAATGTTTGTAATGGATTTTGATTTAAAAATAGTGTTTTTTATGTATTTGGATTAAAAATTAGAGAATTTTATAGATTTTTGTTAAAAACTAGGGTTTTTGTTGGATTTTTTTAAAAACTAGGGTATTTTTATAATATTTTCATTTATATTGTCTAATTTTAATTAGATTAATTTGTTTTTAACTTTAATCAGGCATTATGGCTGTTGACAATGAAAATTCACAAATTCCAAATGCTCCACCACCTCCACAGCCATCAATTGAAGAATTAATTTGTGAAAAATTGCAACAATTAAGGGGCATTTCTGAAGTTTATACGAGAGTTCCTTGATTATCTGAGATGTCAAACACAATGAAAGAAATAATTAAAAACATAGAAACCCTCTCCTTGCAACATAATGCCTTTCATTCGTGGTGAGAAGACATGAGAGAATATTATGCATGTGGATTGTCCTATGATGATGTGAAAGATCTTGGAATAACCAAAGCCCATATACCCTCTTTATTTGTTAACCCCTGCACTGGTTTTCCGGTTAATGTTAATAAACCAAAACATTCTATAACATGGTGCACTCATAGAGACATTGTAGAAAACTTTTGGGATCATTGGTGTATGGTTTTTTTGAAACCACCGAACAACAATTGTGATATACCATTTTAATTTATAAAAAAATTATATGCTGAGTTTGTGTTAGGGCATCATGTCAATTACTTTGACATTAAACCCTTCCAGGGAATTGGTGGAGGTATGCTCCAGGATAGACCAGGGGCAGTTATAGTAATACCCCGACCATATGTTCCCCTCCCTCACCTTCCTCCATCACTTTCAATATACCATCCAGATATTATGCAGGATGCGACCACACAGACTATCCATGCTATTCACTCTTTGAGTGGTCTTTTGGTTTTGCATGCTTCTGTAGTAGCTCAGCCACATTTTGGTGATGTTGGTGATGGCTCAAGTGCTGCTGCATCATCCTCGTCAGGTCCACATATTTGTGTACCACATACTTGCTCCATGTGCCACCAGATATGCTTGGGTCCTCTTGTACAACCTGCCGAGCATCCCTTGGATACTTATGATTATGACTTCCATGATGTGGACATTATAGATCAGACGCAGGGGAGTGGAGCACACCGTACAAAGTCCTCTCCTACTAGAGAGGGGGACATTGGAATAGTGACACAAGTAAAATTTAAGTTGTGAATTCATAACTTGCATTTGTTTTTAAATGAATATTAATAAGAGATAGTATAATGTACTAATATTTATTTACATGGTCTATTTAACAGTTGATGTCAGAGGAGGAGGCTGACACAAGTGACGGATAGCACCCTGAGGGCCATTTCATTTGGCCTCGACATGAACACGATATATATTTTTCACTCACTCATTTACATTTATTTATTATATACTTTCTTGTCATTTGAATTGTCATTAATGAAATTATATAATAACTTATATGTTTATCTTATTTTTCCTCTTGTAGGAAATACCTAGTGCTAGCGAGGTGCAGCCTTGTCTAGATTATGGAAGTGCAATGTTGGATAAGGGGAAGGTAATTGAACTCAAATTTGATTGAATTAAGAATTTTAAGATCTTATATTCATTATACATACATCGACATAGATTGGTAGTTTCATATGTACTTGTCATTTTTATGTGTAGGGAATTATGAGCTATACGTCCTTGTTGACAAGTGCCACAACGCCTGAAGCAGTACATATTGGAACACTTGAAGGAGTAGGTGTTGAAGCACCTCAAGGAGGAGGTGTCGAAACACCTAAAGGAGATAAAGAAAAAGATCAAACAAAATAAGTATGTGTTCATTTTATTTTGTGTTTGGTATTTATATGTTCCTATTACTGACAATTGTATGCTAAGTTGGATCACTTTTATGTTTTTGTTCACCTATATAGATTGAAATTACAAAAGATGGTTTGGTCGGTTCTTTGAGAGGGGCATATTCTAGGACTCCTAACCCTTTGAAGAGACGGATATTTTAGGTAATCAAGATTACAATTTTAGAGTTCAATTATAATTTAATGTATATTGATTTTGATGTTAATTATTTGATTTTAAATTATATAGTATAACTAATCTCAACTATTGGTTTGACTTTTTCTTGTCACTACCTTGAGAGGCAGAGTGCTTCAAAGAGGCTCCATTTTGATGATCCACCAGTAGTTTAGGATGAGATAGACATTTTGGCATGTAAATATTGAATAGATACTGAGATGGCATATGCCACATATTGTAAAATTTTGTTTGAGTTGGCATTGATGCCATTTTTGTATATGGACATACACTCAATTATTGGATAATTTGATATATAGAAGTTGACAATTGAAATTTAATTGCCTCCTCATGTGCATAATTAAACTCTTTGAAAATTTAATCAAGGGAGCAATGGTTAAATATCTTGATGTACAATAGCATAAAAGAATGGTTATATTATGTAGTTTATTCATATTGCTGATTACATTGCATTGCACATCTTTCAAACTCAAAGCATTACTTCACATTGCATATAAGTAACAACTAGATGTTGATAGATGAAAAAATTTCAATTACAATATAGTTTTTACAAAGTCAACCTAAGCAGTTATGCAATTACTTCACATTACATAACTAATAATTAAAAATTTATTCATATTATTGATTACATTGCATTGCACATCTTTCAAACTCAAATCATTACTTCACATTGCATAAGTAACAACTAGATGTTGATAGATGAAAATATTTCAATTATAGGCCTGTTGCCCCCTCATTCCACACACTATGCAACCATTTACTTGCAGTGTAGGGGCCGAACAATGGAGAAAACATGTAAAAATAATATATATATGCAGCCTAGATGCATGAATTAGTACCAATATTAATGCATCACCATTGATTAACTTGAAGTAGAGATTTGAATCAACATCATTCTTCAAGAAGCCCAAACTAGACAGGTACTGATCAATCCTTTCTTACCATGCACGAGGAGCCTATTAAAGACCATACAAGGCCTTCTTCAGCTTACACACATGTGACTCCTTCCCATGAACCTCAAAACCATCAGGTTGCTCGACGTAAACTTCTTCCTCAATCATGCCATTGAGAAAAGTTGTCTTCACGTCCATTTGATGAATCTTTGATCCTCTTGATGTAGCAAGGGCAATGATAGTTCAGACAAAAGTGTAACGAGAAACAAGAGCAAATGTTTCTTCATAATCAACTCCCTCTTTCTGAGAAAGCCACTGTCGATCAGCCAAGTGTTGGTGTCAATGGGTACATTGCTTGACAATGCTGAGCAAAACAAATATTCATTCTTCTATGGAGAAACATCATCTACATATGCAACAGAGGCTTGATGCTTAGGTCTATCCGAACAATGTTTGGAAAAGTGACAAAACTTATGAAACCTAAAGCATTGAATCTTGGACAAGTCTCGCTTCTTGGAAGGGGGAGCACCTTCATTTCCTTTGTCTCGATTCCTCTTGAAGAATCCCTTCTTTCCACTTCTTCCTTTCTTCTTTGAAGGTTGGGCGGCGAGAAAATGAATCTCTTCATTAGTAGAATTTTGGCCAACACCTCTAACCATCAATCTTGATGCATAATGAATGCAATTGGCCCTTAAATGATTGAACTTTGGAAGTTTGGACCTTGCACTAATTCCTTGAATATAGGACTCCCAAGACAATGGCAAACCATTGAGGGCAAGCATTTTCAAATCCTTATCTTTAACCTATTGATGCGTGTTTTATGACACACTCATACATCAGAATAAAAATGCCTAGAGACACCCTATCCTCTCTTGAAAAACCACCTCATATGCTAAGATTGCGAGAAGATCATATGGCGATTCCAAGGTTTCTTATGTCAGGTCTTGACGTGTGGTAAGCTCAATGGGCGTTGTGATTTTCTAGTAATCACAAGGGGACTTACGCTGGATTTTTTCAATTCACAATGAAGGTCTGGACAATGAAGCTCTTTTATTTGGGTTGTAGATCAAACAAACTAAAAAAGGAGACAAGGGGTCAAAAGTGCTAATCTACTTCCTAAGAATTCAAGAGACGGTATTGACTTGGTGAAATGAAACCAAACTTTGTTTCACCATGCAGGAATCACGCCAACTACACAAAGCCATTGCAATCTTCAAGGAAATGTGCTTATGGTTTTCATATCATGAATAACTACCTTCCAATCGAACAATATTTATCCAGACAGAAGTTAAGAATCCACAGAGTAAGCTCAGGATAACTTTAGGAAAATTTTATTCCAAGTGTAATCTAATTCTAATCTATCTCCAATCTATGGTGGAAGAAGTTATGCAACCATGCACACTATTTGGCAATAAAAGTGGTTCAAATCAAATCATGGATAAGAGCTTTTATTATCAGAAATAGTCTATCACAAACATTCTATACACTGCCTCCACCCTTTACAAATGAGGGGCGAGCTCAATTTCACTTTAAGGCTGGCAGACTTCCTCTTTTCTCTTGCGATTTTAGACTTAACATGCTGAGCGGACTTCACTCATTCACTTTCCATGTTCATATTCTTCTAAGTGCAGACACTCATTATCCTCTTGAAGTGGATTTGGAAAGATTCCATCTTTTATGCCATGTCACTCTTTGGTAAGCGTGAACCTTGTCAAGTTTCATGGCCAAGACATGTGGCAGACTTCAATCATGTTTGACACATCCCTTTCTTAACATGGGTGGGATTTGCTGAGTATTTGTGCCAAGAAACAAGGGTGGACTTTCCTTTATGTATTGCTAGCGGACTTTTCTTTATACCAAGCTATTGATTATTTCCTTGAAGTGGACTTGGCTATATTGTATGCCACTTTTGTATGGCTGGGCGGGCATAGTCTTAGCAAGTGCCATGTTTTACTCTTGAAGAAAACTCTACTCTCCTCTTTTCTAGCAGACTTCTTTCTCTCTTTTCCAAGCTCTGTCATGTGCTGGAATGGCTGGAAGAGATCGATGAAGCTACTAACATCAATATATTTGTGGTAGCTTGATATATAGAGTCTATTGATGTCAGGGTTCAATTTGTATGATATTGAGAGTGGTAGCTTAATATAGGTCCACAATACCTTTTTGTAATATCATAGAACAGGGCACATAGACCAACCTCCAGTCAAAATTTCTGTCAAATGCACAAAAAATAATGAAATTACTTCAAACCAAGTTTGTGAAGAAGTTAACTTTGTTGCCCACTAGTTTGCCTTAAGAGTCCAAAGTGCTAAAATGCAACAATATTTGAAGGGCTATTTCTTGGAGACCATGGGGCATACAGACTCTCTGTCAGAGGCTACGCGATCGTGTTGGGACCATCTACAAAAATATCTCTCAATTTTTTCTATATTAGAGGCATTTTTCTGTGGTGATGACTTTTCAGTGGAGGGAAAAGTTGCTAGATGTGAGCAGTGTAAAGTTGCAAAGTGGTGCAAATTTCATTCCGCAACTCGTACGACCAAACGGACTGTTCCAACACGTCCATATGGGTACGTTTACGCTAGGGATGGTCATCTTTTGCACCCAAATATGCCGAATCACTCCGAGCTACATTGGACCGGCAATTTCCCTTAAAAGTCCAAAGTGCTAAAAGGAAGCAATATTTGAAGGGATATTTCTTGGAGACCATGAGGCATACAAACTCTCTGTCGGGGGCTACGGGATTGTGTTGGGACCATCTACAAAAACCTCTCTCATTTTTTGCTATCTCAGAGTCGTTTTCCTGTGGTGGTGACTTTTTAGTGGAGGGAAAAGTTGCCAGATGCAAACAGTGTAAAGTTGCAAAGTGGTGCAACTTTCATTCTGCAACTCGTATGACCAAACAGACTGTTCCAACATGTCCATATGGGTATGTTTACGCTAGGGATGGTTCTCTTTTGTACCCAAATATGCCGAATCACTCTGAGCTACATTGGACCGACGATTTCACTTAAGAGTCCAAAGTGCTAAAAGGCAACAATATTTGAAGGGCTATTTCTCAGAGATCGTGGGACATACAGACTCTCCGTCAGAGGCTATGGGATCGTGTTAAGACCATCTACAAAAACCTCTCACTTTTTGCTATCTCGGAGGCGTTTCCTATGGTGATGACTTTTCAGTGGAGGGAAAAGTTGCCAGATGCAAGCAGTGTAAAGTTGCAAAGTGGTGCAACTTTCATTTCACAACTTGTACGACCAAACAAACTATTCCAACATGTCCATATGGGTATGTTTACGCTAGGGATGGTCCTCTTTTGTAACCAAATATGCCGAATCACTCTGAGCTACAATGGACCAACGATTTCCCTTAAGAGTCCAAAGTGCTAAAAGGTAGCAATATTTGAAGGGCTATTTCTTGGAGACCATGGGGCATACAGACTCTCCACCAGAGGCTACGAGATCGTGTTCGGACCATCTAAAAAAACCTCTCTCAATTTTTTTTTATCTCAGAGGCGTTTTCCTGTGCTGATGACTTTTCAGTGGAGGGAAAAGTTGCCAAATGCAAGCAGTGTAAAGTTACAAAGTGGTGCAACTTTCATTCTGCAATTCATATGACCAAAAAAATTCTTCCAACACGTCCGTATGGGTACGTTTACGCTAGGGATGGTCCTCTTTTGCACCCAAATATGTCGAATCACTCCGAGCTGCATTGGACCGATGATTTCCCTTATGAGTCCAAAGTGCTAAAAGGCAGAAATATTTGAAGTGCTATTTCTTGGAGACCGTGGGGCATACAGACTCTTTGTTGGAGGCAACGGGATCGTGTTGGGACCATCTAAAAAAACCTCTTTTATTTTTTGCTATCTCGGAGGTGTTTTCTTGTGGTGATGACTTTTTATTGGAGGGAAAAGTTGCCAGATGCGAGCAGTGTGAAGTTGCAAAGTTATGCAACTTTCATTCCGTAACTCGTACGACCATGGAGACTATTCCAACTCGTCTGTATGGGTATGTTTACGCTAGGGATGGTCCTCTTTTGCACCCAAATACAGAAACACTCCAAGCTACATTGGATCGGCAATTTCCCTTAAGAGTCCAAAGTGCTAAAAGGCAACAATATTTGAAGAGGATATTTCTCAAAGACCGTGGGGCATAAGACTCTCCGTTAGAGGCTACGGGATCATGCTAGGACCATCTACAAAAACCTCTCTCGGTTTTTTCTATCTCGGAGGCATTTTCCTGTGGTGATGACTTTTCATGGAGGGAAAAGTTGCCAGATGCAAGCCTGTAAAGTTGCAAAGTGGTGCAACTTTCATTCTGCAACTCGTATGACCAAACAGACTATTCCAACACGTCCGTATGGGTACGTTTACACTAGGGATGGTCCTCTTTTGCACCCAAATACGCCGAATCACTCCGAGCTACATTGGACCGACGATTTCCCTTAAGAGTCCAAAGTGCTAAAAGGCAACAATATTTGAAGGGCTATTTTTCGGAGACCGTGGGGTATCTGAGACTCTCTGTCAGAGGCTACGGGATTGCGTTGGATCATCTACAAAAACCTCTCTCAGTTTTTGCTATCTTGGAGGTGTTTTCCTGTGGTGATGACTTTTCAGTGGAGGGAAAAGTTGCCAAATGCAAGCAGTGTAAAGTTGCAAAGTGGTGCAACTTTCATTCCGCAACTCATATGACCAAATGGACTATTCCAACACGTCTGTATGGGTACGTTTACGCTAGGGATGGTCCTCTTTTGCACCCAAATATGCCGAATCACTTTGAGCTACATTGGACCTATGATTTCTCTTAAGAGTCCAAAGTGTTAAAAGGTAGCAATATTTGAAGGGCTATTTCTCAGAGACTATGGGGCATACAGACTCTCCGTTAGAGGCTACGGGATTGTGTTGAGACCATCTACAAAAACCTCTCTCAATTTTTGCTATCTTAGAGGTGTTTTCCTGTTGTGATGACTTTTCAGTGGAGGAAAAAGTTGCTAGATGCAAGCAGTGTAAAGTTGCAAAGTGGTGCAACTTTCATTCCGCAACTCGTACGACCAAACAGACTATTCCAACATGTCCGTATGGGTACAATTTATGCCAGGGATGATCCTCTTTTGCACCCAAATACTCCAAATCACTTCGAGCTACATTGGACCGATGATTTCCCTTATGAGTCGAAAGTGCTAAAAGGTTGGATCAAGCTTGTGCAGGTTATAACAACATCCTCCTTAATTGTAATTGTGTTGTGTAGGTTATAAAAATGTCATCTTTAATTCTAATTTTCATCTTAAATAGTATTACAATATAATAATAATAATAATAAACCATGTTCTAAAAAACTACATCAAGGTGATAGGTTAAGTATGATAAAGAATCTAGTTTTATTCCTTATGTCGAGATCAACTCTTTTCAATATGTTTATGCCACATGCTATTATCATTCACACCTACAATCCTTATTATTGTGCAATCACAAGAGTTAAAGAGGTTTGAATAGCATTATATCTAGCAGTTTAAACTTCTTTCCCTCTAACTTTAGGAAGCCTTGGTAAATTTAATACCTTGACTAGATGACTAAGATACATATTATAACCTAATTTTTAATTATTTGTTTTTTCTAATACATTTAGATAGCATCAAAGGATATTCTATTATCAAATTATATGAAGTGGAGAGAATATCTTATAGTTGATATATTTTTTGGAATCTATAATATAATATGTGTTATTTAGCATTATACACATTAAATTTTCTTAAAGGGTTTGATGAAGAAATTAGTCCCATGTTTTATTTTTCATTTAAAAGGACTACATATTTACATTCTTAATTTGGAGAAGAAATTAGATATAATTTTGTTTTGCAACATACTCTCATATTAAGGGATTAAGATACAATATAAGGAGAACAATTGGACAAAACCTACAAGTTGTTTTTTAACCTAAATGGAATTGTAAAAAATATTAGGCTAGGATCTAAAAGGATATTTTGAATGGGAAAAGTCTTTAACTTTACATTACATAAAACACTATTTGTAGAGTATTGTGTAATCAACTATATTTATGGTATGGTTCTCTTTCTATACCTGGTATATGAGAAGAATTTATACAAGTATCTATTTAGGCCTCCAATAGAGGGTCAATACATGTCTAACATGTATGGTGCACTCTTCATGTGGAAAAGAGCATAGTAGATGTCAAAGTTATATATGAACTTAATGATTGTGTTGTAATTGTAATTGTAAGTGCTAAAAGGTTGGATCAAGCTTGTGCAAGTTATAACAATGTCATCTTTAATTGTAATTGTGTTGTTTAAAGCCACATGGCTCATGCATTAGAAAACTCTTACTCAATCAGCTTGAACATTATGCACACCCAAATACCGTGTTTCCAATTTGCTAGATCAAAGACTCAATTACATTGGAAATGACCTTCACATGACATTTTTTAATTTTTTTGGGAAAAGTGGCAAGCCACTGTAATTTATTATATATAAATAGGAGATATTACAAAACCCGGTTCAAACGAGCATACCGGTAGGAAAGAACTAGGAAGAAAACCTCTGGTTGTAGCTCGATTAATTACAATAAGTTACTATTGAATTGTCTCAATACACAGTTATGGCCTTCTTACATTGTTTCACATTTCAAAATTGAAATTTTACAAAATTTTCCTATTGGAGGCATTCAGGGCACATTCTTCCAGAAGAGTAGTATGTTCATGTTTTGGACTGACAAGCACCTGTACAAACCATCAAGCTAGTAGTTAAACTACATACAATAGAAAAGATGCTTAGAATAACAAATATATATTACTATAATCTTTTGCATACCTCTCCGAAAGGATCAAAGCTGGCTATTGTTGCAGCAGTTCCATGATCAATCATGCCAAAAATATCGCAAAATTTGTCAAATGAGAAATCTATATTGTCACAATAGAAAATATGGTTAGACTAACAAATCTATATTAATCTAAATAACCTGAATGATGATGAATTGGTAATGCAAACTATAAAAATGCTTAGAATAACCAATCTATATTATTGTAATCTTTCACATACCTCTCGAAAGGATCGAAGCTGGCTATTGTAACTGAGTCCATGATCAATCGTGCCAAAAATATTGCAAAATTTGTCAAATGAGAAATCTATATTGTCACAAAAGAAAAGATGGTTAGAATAACAGATCTATATTAATCTAAACAACCTGAATGATGATGAATTGGTAATGCAAACTATAAAAAATGCTTAGAATAACCAATCTATATTGCTATAATCTTTCGCATACCTCTCTGAAAGGATCAAAGCTAGCTATTATAGCAGTAGGTCCATGATCAATTGTGCCAAAAATATCGCAAAATTTGTCAAATGAGAAATCTATATTGTCACAATAGAAAAGATGGTTAGACTAACAAATCTTTATTAAATTATAATGAACTTAACCATAATGAACCTAATCATTGTACCTTCCATTCTTGAAAATGCTATTCAAGTGTGCCTGAAGGGTCATCTCTTTGCTTAAGAGTATCCAATATTGCTTCATGATTAGCATTACTAAGTGTCCATAGTTGTTTTGTCTTTGGTCTGGCATGATGCTTGAAAAACTTAACATTTGTTGCTATAACAAGGTGCGAATACATGAGAATGGTTTTGTGTTTCTCATAGTCTTCAAATGTAGGTATGCCATTCTTTCTAACCATATATGTTCACAACTAAGTTCCTGCAACCACAACTGAACCTGTAGGAAACATGAACCTATCATCATCTTCCATCGGTTGTGTTAGCTTATTCTTTACTTGCACACATCGAGCCAACCAATAGTCTGATCTCTCTTCATTCCCCTATGGTGCAACAATTGTAAAAACTTGTCCTAGCTGTAGTAGATCTGAAAGTCGGTCGTAATCAACTGAACTTTCCATTATGTCATTTCTCATGGATATTGTTTGAGATAATGGAGTTAGATACTGTGGAACCCATGTATCCACCCACTCACTTGACTCGCATTGATCCCACTTGCACTTAATACAACTCTGACAAAAACAAGCCAAATCTAGTGTCCAAATGGTCCATGTGCTTGCATCTGAGCTTCGAAATGAATGCATCTTTGAAGAATTTTGATTGTATGACAATCTAATCTGCCTCCCAGTACCCTCTCCAACCAACCAAAAGAGATCTCTAAGCACTATTGAATCAAGTGTCCCTCCCTGTGACAATGCTGAACTACACCAATCAACAATAGAACGTGCATCACTAATTTTTTCTCCTGAATCTTCAATTGCTCCTTAACTAGAGCTATTTTTACATATGCACCTGCTCCATCATGCTCCCCTTTCCCATGCCCAACTTCAAAAAAACTCCAAATATGAGGTACACCTCTCTTTACATGCATTCTACTCAACCAATAAAACATACGAGCATTCTTGAATTGACTTGTGCAGTTATCTGACCAAATGAGATGCCGGCCCATTGCTATATCATGCTCTTGCAAGAACTCAAAAAAAATCTCAAAACAATGTTGGACATACTTGGATGAGTGAGATCTATCATCACTCATATAAAAATGATACTCTCTTATTATCTTTCGATCCTCCTCTATACTATCAAGTGCATGTCTAAATGTTATGTGGACAAATATAGCAATTTGAATGAAATTGTAATACTGAGATTGCACCTCGTTTTGTGGTTGTAATGTGTAGTTTTCTGCAAAATCAACCACTGATATAATAATGCCAATCAAAAAAGAGTCCTTACACATTATAAATTGTTGATCCAACCACTGAGACCTATGACTATGCCTTGCATACTTGTAGAAGAGATTGTCCTTAAAATCTGAAATAAAATCAGCAACACTGCATTCTTTTGAAACCAACTCACATCTAGAACCTTCACCTCCACTCTGCAAAGTATATTTGACTATCTCATATCTCTTTTTCTCAACAAGCTTCTTTCCAAATTCATGTTTGGAACTCTCATGAAAACATTGAACAAAGTTTGACAAGCCACCACATTGTGAGCACTTTGCATTTAAACAATCATTTCTATAGAAAAAACAACCATCATCTCTAGAACATAAAAAAAGATCTAACAAGTCCCTTGATGATTTCGGAAGATGCATTGCACCACACTCTTGCAACATTTCATTAGTATGCAAATTAGAACGGATATAGCATAATAGTTCATGGTACATTGAAAACTCCACATGGTATTTGCAACAACAAGTATTATGAATTTTAAGAGGCATACAATAAAATGGCTTCAAACCTTCAAAAGTCCTTTGCGATATTTCAATATTTGGATGTGTTTCAATAAATTTTTTGAACAACATTGTTTGGCTTGATTCCAAGAAATATTTAGGATGTGGTGTACGGTCTTGATTTCCAATTCTTAACTTTAAAACATCCTTTGCATTGGGTGATACTCTAGAGTTATCATGCCAAAATTGTTGAATTGTTTGTTTTACATTATTAGTTAGCTTCTTATCAACCGCATTGGAAATACCTCTGACAAAAGCCATGTATCATTTTGAAGAGGATCATCTATTCTTTCTCTTCTTCAAGTGATCTATCAAATTTTATGATTTATGTCAAAATCAATACAAGTTTGTCTCATAAAAGCGAGCCTTTTTCAATTGATGGCTTACTAGGGGCGGTTGTCTTGACTCTCAGGGCTTATCTCTTATCTTTTTGCTTGATAGTTTTCCAATAGACTTGAGAGCATTAAAATATTTTGACAATAATATAATTTTTTCGGTCTTCTTGTGCACGTGAATCTTCAATTTGGCAAGCAAAGGTCTCATCTTTTGCATCTTTAACAATTGTACAAAAAGTTGGCATTGCTCTGTTAATGTCTTATCGCTAAAATATTGCATGAAAAGTCTACTAGCCCACCACCGAATGGTTCGTGTTGACCTCTTGCCATCAAAATTGTTTATAATGTTCTCATCAATTTCAATTAACCATTTAGGGGTTTTTGAAGGTCTTGAGTTTGGAATATGTCTTTCTTCCACACAAGGTTCTTCAACATGCCGAGATCAACATTTTTACCTTGAGACATTTTTCATTATCAATTTCAATATTTTCATTCCCAATTAGAATATCATGTTTCAACATCTTCAATTCCAACATTTTAAAACTTGAATATTTTGAGTATCGAATTTTAACATTTTTCATTCCCAATTTCAATATCATGTTCAACATTTTCACCTTGAACATCTTCAATTTCCTCTTCACTTGAAAGACCATAGGGGTTAGGTTCACCAATATTTAGCATACCTTGTCTTCTCTTCCTATGACCTTCTTTATATTTTTTTCTATATGCTTCAATTTGTTCTTTTGTAAGGTTTCTCTTACGTTTATGCTTCTGATGACTGTTGCTCCCCATTATACCTCATAAAAGATGCTGAAAAATCATAGTTTATGACAAATTTGAGTGGAAGATGCTCCAAAAAGTTGATCTTTGTCCCTTCCTCTCTGAAACCACGCATTTGTCGCCTACAAAGCCTGCAAAAAGAATGTAGGGTCCATTGGAGTGCAAAAAAGGGGCCATATGGGGTTTTCCTATGGCCCAAAAATCGGATATCCAAACAAATCCGATATCTAATATGTAGAACTCTAAAAATAAAGCAATTTTTTAATGCTCCCCAACAACACAATTTTAGTGTTTCAAATTAGATATCTGGTTCAAATTGGATATCCGATTCCCAATTTGTGCATGCATAACTTTACAATAATTAGGTGGAGG
>VDFB02270651.1:789407971-789795115 GCA_007258455.2 Sequoia sempervirens
AAATCCTACAATCATTGTTTTTTAGGAACTAACATCTCTTTTAGGCATTATGTCCAATAGTCAATGTGCCTTCTCTATGCGTTCTTTCTCACATAGTCTTGTTGTTTCCACCTGCTTTATGCTTTTGATAAATGTCCATACCCCATTCCAAAGCTCTCATTTTGGCATAAGCTAGGAGGATGCGGTGAATGAAGGGGAGTTTGGTTTTGCACCTGCTAATTGGATTTTCTTGTACATTTCTAAAGCCTTTTTAACAAATCCATTGTGTATCTACCTTACAATCATTGCAACCATGAGACCACGTCTTTGAGGCAGTCTATCACACCCTCTCTATGCTTCCATCTTGCTCGCTGGCTCTCCATCTACAGTTTGCATTTTCCTAAAATTTTCTCACGCCTCTTCAATAAATCTATCTCATACATATCCTACCAAGGTGTCAACTCCAACAACCCATTTATTTAAGGCTTTCTGTCAAGCAGTTCATGTACCCGATCTATGATGACTACATTTTTTAAAGGATTTTTGTTAAGCAATTCACATGCCTTCATGTGCCTTGTCTCTGATTTCACATTTTTCACACATATCTTTTATGAATAAGTAATTTTAGAGAAGCACATAGGAGGAGCGCCTAAATGCAACAGTTGCAACCTACATTTGTGAAGGATTTTAGTGAATTTAGTATGGACGCTGGTCAAAGGTTGTATGATTAGGCTTTGCACCTGCCAATAGCATTGACTTGAAAGCTTGGTACACCTTTTCAACGTAGTCATGAGATATCATCCCTTTAGGACACCATATCAAACACTACATGCCTTTTTGTTTTTCCTCTGGTGGTTGCACACTCTTGCTATAAGCTCTTTGTTTTATTCTGTGGTCATAAATGATAATGTGCTAGAAGGTTTGGCATAGATGTTTGTCTTTCTTTGAATTTATATGGTCTTTACTTTAAAGCTTCCTAATACATGGGGAAAAGTCAAAAGGGATAATCAATACTTTCCTGGTGCTAGAAAAATGGTCATTGTATGCCAATAGAAGTAGATTACATGGCATTTATTGATCAAAATTCAGGCTTTTTAGTATTGAAAATGCTTGTCAATAACATTATGTTCCTTACCAACCCTTAAGCAATGTTATGATTGCGAAAGGGTTGTGATTTTCGTGCTTGATTTGTTTGGCCTCTTTATTTTGAGGAAAGTAACAAATGTTTCCTAATCTTTTGTATGTAATGCATTGGATTGTCGATCAAGTCTGCTTAAATTCGAAGCAATAGGAAATACATGAGATGGTGATTATAAACAATCAGGGGCATATGAACCATTGAATAAAATGTTCCAAAGTAAAGCTAAAATATTATTGATTTTGCAAGTTGGAGTGAGTATTTAAAGTTGTTTGACTTCTATGAATTCAATTCAGTATAATATATGATAAAGATGTCATTTGAATTTTATACAAGGTTCTGAAATCAATTGTTTCTTTATGAAAATGGGGGGTAAATTAATAATTTATTGACATTTATTATTGAGTTAAATCCATCATACATAACTCATGTGCCTTGTCAATTATTTTTTTCAAATAGTTGACATGTCTTGTATCTATTTTCATCATTTTGCAATATAAGCATAACTCTTATTTGTGATGTTTATAGGTGAAAGGGATTTTGTTTGCACAAAGAACTTGCAAATTCAAAGCGAAGGAAACAATATTTGGAGATTTTTTTTTGAATTGAATTGAAAGTGGGCCTTAAGCATTAAACTAGAACTTGACAAAAGCATTTTTAAATGCTTATCGAAATAATCTAGAGCATTCATTTCCCACTTTTTTTTTTTCTGTTTTAGGCCAACTAGATCATTGATTTTTTATTTTTTTTCAAAGTTGGACTAAAATTGAACCTTAGAAACTCATTAGACTTTGATTTTGGATTAAAATTGAACAAAAAAACTTCACACTTTATCTTGGTGCATTAAAAAGAATCAAAATAATTGCTTTGAGGCTTAAAATGAATATGTGTTTTTCATGTTTCATAATCTCATTTAAAAGGGAATATGCACTTCTCTCACGCTTCACAGCGACCTTGAGAATCAAAAGTCTTTTTGATGACATTAAATTGCATGAAATATTTCCTCTACACTTCATTTTGGGAACTAAAATTGAACAAAGCTTGTGAGTGTGAGTTAGGTATATCATGTGTGTTCTCCCTTTGTTTCTAAACAAATGTTGATCAAACTATGAATGTGCTTGATCGTTGTTGTTTACCTTTAGAGGAGCCTTCCTAAGAGACACATCTGAAAGGAGAACTTGAAGGTGACTCCAACTAGTTTTTCATTCGGGCCGGTATATAAATGGATAAGACTAAACTGTCAAGTCCTCATGGTATGTAGGCCTTAGTCGTACAGTGTCTTTTAGAATGGGGTACTACCATAAAAAGTATAAGTGCCCCTAGTAGGATTGATTAAAGCCTTTAGTGGCTTGTTGGATGCTCACAAGGTGTCATGTCCCCGATGTCCCGTCATTAAAAACCTTGTTTGTAGCAACCAACCAATCCATCCAACGAGTTTATCAAAGTGGTGCATTGGAACTTAGATTCCAAGAAGTTACTTGCCATGTCTGATCTTGGTTAAAATATAGAGGTTAAGACTTCATTCCTAACATACCTTTATATTTCTTCCTTGGTTGCATGTAAAATCATCTCTTCTACTACGAAGCGCATGAGGCAATCCCACCAAGAAAAATGTACCAATTGATCTAGGATGTTATATTTCTTGTGAGTTAGTTTGAAAACATGGTGCTTGGATCCAAAACATTGAGACAAACATTAAACAAATCATCAAAATTTCAAACTCAAGTTGAGAGGAACAAATACTTTTGAAAAGTCTTCATGTTATTGCTTGTCCCTAGGGGTTCTTATCCCTAGAAGGCTTCTAAACACTGAGACTGACATCTCGATTTGTTCATTCCAAAGTCAACAATAGGAAACTATGCTCTTGAAACCTTATTTTTCACATAATGGACCTTGTGGAACAAAAAGGAATTGAGACATGGACATTTAGTTTGAAAACTAAGCAAGAAGTGTGTTTGTGATGAAAACAATTCATTAACCAATATTAACTCAAATTGAACCCCACACATGTGCTTGCTTATCTTTTTTACCATATTTCGAGCAAACATTGGTCTTTTGGTTTGAACTACTCTTAGAGAAAAGCATGTTCTTCGATATCTTGGTCTAGTAAACAAAGTCTCTCTAAGTCTCTTAGGATCAAAATCAAACCTTCATCCATCCCCCAAACATCAAATAAAAATCATCTCATAAACAATTCTTGGAAATCTTGAAAAATCCCTCATGCTAAACTTTGGGAAAATCATTTGAACCAAATCAAAATCATTTCATTTGATTAGATGTGTGTAGATGAATCCTTCTCCACATATTTAGTCAAATTATTGGTCTTTGTGAACAAGTCTATCCCTTGATAACATCCAACATCTTGTGGTTTATGAGTTCTCTATCCAAGATCCAAAATCAAATCAAAATCAAATCATCTTGTTTCGTTAGGTGTGTCTAGATGAATCCTTCTTTACACATTTCTAAGTCAAATTAACATCTTGTGGAAAAATTTACTCTAGGACAACATCCAACCCCTTGGAGTTTATGAGTTCACTATCCAAATCAAATCAAACTAATCTCAAATCACATAAAAACATCAATCCAAGTCCTAAAGTTTAGTATCCTCTTCAAGGTTTCCTAACAGTTCCAATCATTCACCAATCATCCATCTTTCATATCTCATCACCATCATTTTGATCCTTAAAATCTTAGACTTTCTATTTTGTACCTAGAGTTTAGATCAACCCAAAGAATTAGAGGTTCACCTCCCACATTCTTGAAAATTGATCCTTACTTCACGGTCCAAACTAGACCTTGAAACAAGAAGAACATGGAATATAAACTTGATCCATACATTATGAGTAACCCAAGTAAACTAAACTTTCAAAGCCTTACAATGCTGATTGATTATCAACACTCACATTTATACAATTCGTACATGGGATCGTTCTCTCCTACAAACCTCAATGGTATGAATGTGAGTATGCCAAGTCAAAATTTTGGAACACTTTTCCCAATGGTAGATTTATGTCCAAGTTTAAACCTAAAAGTCTATCAACCAAACAATCAATGCATGAGATTTTAAACAAACAACGTCATCCCATCAAATCCCAACATCCCAAATGTGAATGTACCAAGTACAACTTTACAAAACATGAAACTTTTGAATCCAAACTTGGTAAACTTTGGGATGGATATGTTTACAAATCATATGAATATTGTTCAATGTCCAAACAAGATGTTAACAACTCCGTGTATTAATCCAAGTCAAGGTGACACTAGGAAAAATCAAAGTTACCTAAATCAAGCCAATGTGATTCCCAACATCAACAATATTCAATTTCAACCTATCTTTCCAAATCTAAACATCATCCCAAATCAAAACATTATCCAAAATCAATCGATCCAAGGAAATCCATCAATCACAAATCAAATAATTGCATCAAATCCTCCAAATATACCATTGATATTAGAACAACAGATGGTATCCAATCAAACAACAATGTCGATCCTGACAAAACAAAACACAATCTCCCAAGGACCTATCACCTCAGTCATTCCAACCATCACTATCACTTCAATCATTCCAGCCACCACTCTCACACCCATCACATCTCAACCCATCACTACCATGATCACTCCAAGCATATCTCAACCACTTGTCACTACATCCAACACAATTCCAAATCTGCCACCACTACCACCTAAACTAAATGCAGCAAGCCAATACAGTAATGAGCTAAAATATTACCAAGCTTGCCAAAAAGCACTCCAAGAGTACCAAGCTTCTCAACAAGATACTTAGGCTACCCAAGCCTCCCATGCCACATAAGCTGCTCAAGCTACCTAACAAACATAAGCACAAACATGAAAAATGATAACCATTGGGGAAAATGATCAACATTTGACCAATGACCATGTTGAAAATGTCTCTACATCACCTAATGAGTTAGAGGTAATATCTCAAGAATTCATTACAAAGCATGATCAACATATTTCACCAAAGTCTATCAATGGTTCTTTCCAAGAGATATTGACATCCTTTGACCTCATGGTTGCAGATATTGAAGGAATCTTCAACTCAACAATCCAAGTCCACTAAAAAATGAAGAGGATATTGAGCCAATTCCCATGCCTAATGAACACATCCAAGAATCCATTATAAGAAATCCATCCTTTTAAACTAACTCATGTCAAGAAACTAATCCAAAGTGTGTCAAAAGCAATCCCAAAATCATTCAAGATGAAGAATTCATATCTTCATGATACTAGAATGATCTAATGAACACTCTCCTATCTATACAAGATGTCACAAAAGATTATCATATCCACATAACACACACTCCTCCATCTACCCATGATATGATTTTTGTGGATGAACACATAGATGATTTTCATTCAGAACGTGATTCCTTTACTCCTAACATTATTACACAAAAAGAGCAGGTTATTGATTCCTACAATCAACCTGAGTTATCAACATCAGGATCAAATATATCCCAAATTCAAACTAAGGACATCATGAATAAGAATATCTAACATTATCCACTCAAGGAAACAAGTTAGATAGAACAATATATTCTGGAGTTAGCAGAGCAACAAATGGAAATAATTCCATCTACAGTGATAATTGATCAGAGAATGAATTCTAAGCAAGAGCTCTTAGAACAAGCAGAATCAAAGCATGAAGTTGCTACTTACACAATACTGGGGGAAACTATGTCTCAAAAAAACATCAACATAAGGAGCACAAAGAATCCTTATGATGAAACCGATTCCAATACTAAAACCATCCATGTCATGAATCTTCATCCACCCATCACCGCATCCAAAAATTGGGACCAACATCAAAAGAAGGATGTGAATCAAAGCACAATGAACATTATCAAAGAAAGAGAAGTTGAGAGGCATAATGGACAAATCAAATATGCATGGATACCAAAACATACAAAGAAAGATTATCCCTATCAAACTCCATTAGTCAAAGAAACTATGGGGCAAAATAAAAAAGGGAAAAGTATCCATCAAAGATGTCCAAAAAATCAAAAGTAGGCTTTTCAAGTGACATACAAAGTGTATCAAGCAGTCGGTCCTAATTCCCTTCACACTTTCGTATCCACCCATCATTGCTCATCTTCCCAACTTTAGAGAGTCAAAGGTTCCAAAATATAAACCAATCCATCTCCTATCCCTAAACACACTCCATCAATGCATCCATGCATGATATCCAGTTCTCACATTAACCATGTATTGGAAATGACCCTTCCTCCTAAGTATTTTGAAGGCACTCTATCACAATGTGCACACAAAGAGAAAGTTAACCCTGGTATCAATAAAGCAGATCAAGAATCCCAAAAGTTGCATTCAAGTGCACGTATCTTAGCAAAGAAACTTCTTCAAGTAGGCTATTGATGGCACATCATGAAAAAGAATCTACATCGACACCACCAGATGGTTCAACATGAGTTTAAAATCTTTGAAAAAAATCAAGAAAATAAAAAAAATCAAAAAATATGAAAATCCAAAAAGATAAAAAAAAGGATTGAAAATAGTAAAGAAAAAAATCATCCTCCAGTGAAAACCACTACGGTGGCACTTTGGACAAGTACCATGATGAAAACCTAGCAAATAGGCATCATGTGTAGAATTGAGCATCTATATGCGCCACTTCAAGAGAAAGCATCCCATCCCATCCATAATAAATCCAACATTCCATCCATCGTATCCATAATAAATCCATTTCATCCATGAACCATTTATCCAATCCATTTTCATCCATTTGCATCCATATTGATCTTGACAAAGTTTGGTGCACACTTTATGCTCACTTATGGTAAACATCTTGACATGGGTAATTTTCATTGATCCTATCCTACCCAGTGTTATCTGAGCCATGAAGTATTATCCAATGAGCATTCTTTATCTGAATACCTTACCTTGGCACAAGATAACCCTTGCATCCTTTGTGTGCTTACCATATCCATCCATCCATGACATTCCATACATTGCTAGACACTAGGAGAAAATATTTAAATCTCGCTTCAAGAATAAATCTTGATCTATATCCTCCAACTTATGTGGTGATTGAAACATTGGAAAACGTGAAATAAAATTGGGCCACCACTTGTGAGGAAAAATCCAAATAACTAGCCCATGGCATATTTTGATGAGAAGACATTCCTTATCAATCTTCACCTTTCATCTAAAATCAATCCAAACAGTCACTATCATTCGCATCTTACACACCCTTCAAATGTCACATCAAATCATTCAAACATATTTTGTTCCTAATCAAGCTTCATCAAACCCTGATCGATCAAATCCAATCAAAAAATCATCATCTCAAGATATCCTTGTGTTGCTTAACACTATCCTTGCATTGTTGTGTATCCTCAATAATGTTATCATCATCAAACCCTCATTATCTTCGGTTATCCATTCTAATCCTTGTGTTTCTTAACACTATCCTCGCATTGGTGTACATCCTCAACAATGTTATCATAATCAATTCATCAATCAGATCAATCAACCTTAGCTTGGTTTTCAACAAAATCCCAAAACAAATCACTAATATCATGACACATGTCCATATCCAAACCGTCAAAATCATGTGAAAATCCAAAAACATTCAAAACGTATCAAAATCCAAAAATAATCGAAATCAGAAAAAATTGAAAAACATTGGAATCCAAACTACATCGTCTCTGAGCTTAAACATAGGCAAGGCTCATCTTTGATCAGCACCTGAGACACAAAATCCAAAAAAAATTGAAAAATCAAAAATAAAAAACATTTGTAAAAATCTCAAAAAATACCAAAAACAACCTCAAAAGATTTCAAAACATCAAAAACATCCAAATATTTGAAAAAAATCTATCTGTCTCATCTCGCTTTCACCTAAAATAATCAATCATCCATAATAAGCTGATGATCACCTTCATCCTTTGGAAAAACAAACAGAAAGAAGTAAAACAATCAGAAAAAGAAAAATTCAAACACAAAATCAAAATTGAAGCAACAAACCTTTAAATGCAAAATCAAACTCTTGATCATTTTCAAACATGTCAATCAAATTTATATCAACAAGCCTATCAATCAACTTATCAAACCATCATCATCCTATACAATGCATGTTCTAGGAAATATCGTTCTGACAATGGGCATCATTTTGGATATCACTTGGATTCTTATCCTATCAAAACACATCCCTCTAGCTGAAGGTATGAAGAACATTGGCTTGTTTGTGTACTTGATCTTTTCTTTTGATTTATCTTATTGCACTCATTCCAATGACCTCTCAATGATGTCCAAACAAGTGGATTTAGAGAGGTAGGAATGGGGCAATGATCATTATCTTTTGTCTGTTGTGCTTGTTGGATGTTCTTGTAATATAACTTGGCGAATACTTTCTTTGTTAGGTATGTCCTAGCGAGGTTTCGGTATGTCAAGTGTGAACAAGAATACTCCTATCTGTTTGTCGAGTCAAATTCCATCACACTAGGTACAATGCCATCCTAGTTCTTTATACCTTGATGCATCGTATCTATGTGTGTTATCAAACATAAGGTAAATATCCCTTTTAAAGTCTCAATCCTTGATAAGCAAATCATCATCATCATCTCTAGTAAAGTCTCATTAGATCATGGACTTGTTGGATCCTCTTGTCATCATCTCATTTCTTCTTTCTTCTCTCCATGCTAACATAACATCACTAATGCATCCATCTTGCATCCATCCTACATCCACAAATCATTAGCATATCACATCATCCATCTCATCCATCTCACATGCATTATATTATCATTTAATTTGTTTAGGATAATCTATATTGGTTATTCTAAGCATCTTAAAACCTTTTCATTTGCATCACCATCCATATGTCCATCTTGAACCTCTTTATTGTGAGATCGGCCCTCAAATTAATTTTTTTCTCTTGATCTCTTGAGGGGGCAATGTGCCAGTATACTTATTTCTGCTAGGGCATCCAATAAAATAAAATAAAATAAAATTTGATCATGGCAAGATTATTCTTTGAACCAACACAGCAAGTACATTGCTTCAAAAGGGCCAAAATGTAGACATGTGAAATTAGCATCGTGAACTCAATTAGTTCATATTCATTCAATCATCAAATAAATCAAATTCATATTCATCCATTCATCAAGTAAAACAAGTTAATTCCTAAGGTCATCCATTTAAATTAAATAAATCAACTTTGTTTAATTCAAGTCTCACATCACCCTTTTAATTAAATAAACCAAAATTGTATTTAATTAAATCCAAAATGCATATTCCATCCCTTTTTATTTAAATAAATCAAAGCATTTAATTCAAATGGGTCAAAAGCATTTAATCATCATCTAAGTTAATCAAACTATGATTAATCTAATCTAACCACCCATCACATCCTCTAGCTTTTCCCAATTGCACCAATAAAACATTTTAATTTATTTATTAAAATCATCATTTTCCCTCAACAAAGCATCTTTTGAGAATATTCCTCAAGTTTTAATTTGAAAGCAATTTGACTTGTCCCTTCCAACATGGCAACAAATCCCCTCTTACATGTCCCCCACCTGGCATTAAAGTCACTCTTTCTCCTTCCAACAAGCCAAATTTGAATTTGAAAAGGCCAACCAATCCCATTTATTGGTACATTGACAAAAACTTGCACATTCCTCAACCATTCACAAGGTCACAAGTGGCTCCATCCCATTGACTAAAAAAAGTATCCCACATTGGTCCCTTTTGAGCACTCTTTCAACTTGAGAATCTATAAGTAAAGGCCTCATTCTTCAACAATCTATCCACAACCTTCATGCAAAGATACTCTCTTCAATTGAGACCTAATTTTTTCCATCTTCATAGCATTTTCATATAAGGTTCATCATTGAGCTTATCAAAAAGGGGTTGGGAAAAGGATATTTTCCACATCAAAATAACACTAATCCCCCCATAAGATCAAGTGTTTGCTTTGTTTTAGAATAGGAATAATTATCTTTTTTTGTATTTGCTCATTTATTTCATCTTTTTCCTTGTTCTTTAACAATGCAAATTGATTTTATGGGAGATTCTTATTCTAACCTTGCATTTTTGGCCTAACAATGTGATTTGTTTGCTTTGTTCGTGCAAGTTTGGATTTAGGGATCCACAAATAGATGTCTTATACCTTCTTCTTCTAATTTGATTTGTTCTCATCAATAGTTTGTTGATGATACAATGCTAATGGGAAGATCTATGGTGACTGAGGCTAAGACTTTCTAAAAAATATTGGACGTGTATGAGAAGGTGTCTAGGCAGATGGTCAACAGACATAAGAGTTCCCTTTATTTCTTTAATACCCCTAAGCATAGACAGTTAAAGATTGCTAGAATTCTTGGTTGTAGAGTGGAATCCTTACCCTCTACTTACCTTGGATTACCTCTATGCCTTAAACCTTTGGAATCCTTTTGGTGTTCACTGGTTGATAGTGTAGACACCTAAATTTGAACACTTAATTTATCCAAATTTATCCCTTTTCATCTAAACATCCCCTTATCTGCATTAATTAAGTAATATCACTATTATTTAATTAATACCTCTAAAGTTATACCAAACCCCTAAGGTATCTAGTTAAATAATTAAATACCTTCCCCCCTTTCATCAAATAGATTAAATAAATATGCCATTTATTTAATTCCCTTCATTCCACATCCCTTTCTTAATCCTAATCCATCTTCTAATCTCATCATTAGGGATGTGCACATGCCCAAATCCTTGATTATGATGTGTCACATTCTCCAATTTTTGCAAGTTGTTCTCTAATCTCTCTTAGCCACCTAACCCTCCTCTAAACCTTCATTAACTAACCTAATCAACCTATCAAAGAATTTTTAATTCCTTCTATCCTTCCAAGGAATATTAAATTCCTTTTTCTCTTCCCCATGTGATCTTTGACTTGTCACATCAAGTCACATGTGAAATCTAACCCTCTTCTAATGTGTCATTAATTAGTATAATCAAGTACTTGCACAACCTTAATCACTTAATTGAGTCAACCCTATTAAATATTTTCTCCTTTTGGAGAAGGCACTCCATTCCCCATGTGAATTTTTAATTCACATTTAATCCCCCAATGCATTTAAAGGAATTTTAAATTCTTTCTCTCATCCCCATAAGGATATTTGAGTCTAATTTTTAATTCCTCACATGTCCTCTCACCCACATGGGGAAGAGTACCTCCTTTATGAGGAGATCTTGTCCCAATCCCAAGGTACTATGTACCACCTCCATGTCATGTACTATCCTTCTGCCTCATGTACACATCATATTTTTTAAGTTATATCACATGCCACATGTCAAGATGTGGAGGCTTGTGAGTTCTCAACTCACCTTAGCCCTACATCTTGATCTTGGCGCCTCAATCTTGACCGTCCATTTCATTAGAGAGTCCAAAAATCTCTATAAATACCCCCTCTTTTCTCTCATTTTAGGGAGAGATCATTCATTGTAGTCAAACTCTTGCAAAAAATTTATAGGAGCCATACTTAGCCATTTTTCACACTTGCATCCACTTTCATCCATCCTCATATCATCATCTAGCTTGCATATCATGCCATCCAAGGAGTATACAACACCAAAGATCGAAGGGCCAACCAAAGGATCGATTCGAGACAAGGTAAAAGGTTTCATTTGTTGTCTTTACTTTGTATTGAATCTAACTATGCTAATTTTGAGGTGTAGGTAGTTTTTAGCGTTATTTGCATTCTTTTATTTGCTGCTTGTATTCTAGCACCTAAATTCACCCTATCACATTCTGGCACGCCCGGTGGGACCCACAAATGGCTCTCTTGCTTTCACATTTTCTATTTTTTGACTTTTCGTAGTTACATGTTACAAAGGGGCGGACCCAACCTACACAGGGGCAGATTTGACCTTCTTGGGGTAGACTTGATCTACAGGGGTGGACCTGACCTAACAGATAAGCAGACCTACCCTATACAGGTGGACTTGACCTTTCCCATGGGCGGACCTACCCTCCATAGACCTCAAAAGTTGATTTTGGCCAACATTTTACAAAGGGGTGGATTTTCCCTCGCAGTCAAGTGGATTTTCCCTCACAGTCAAGTGGATTTTCCCTCATAGTCAAGTGGACCTGCCCTCCATAGACCTCAGAAGTTGTTTTTGGCCAACTTTTCACGAAGGGGCAGATTTTCCCCTCAGTCAGGCAGATTTTCCCACACAGTCAGGTGGATTTTCCCTCCATAGACCTCAAAAGTTATTTTTGGCCAAATTTTCACAAAGGGGAGAATTTTCCCTCACAAATAGGTAGATTTTCCCTCACAAACAGGCGGATTTTCCTTCCCAGAAGGTAAAATTTCAATTTTTAGCAATCTTTTGGCTGTTTTAAGGGTTTTAACCCCTAATTTAGGTACATAGTGTAACTAGGAGGTGTCAATCAACCTTGTTTGTTGTGTTTTCTAGGTGAGCTATTTGACGTATCCAATCCCCTTGTGCCATTCGATGATCCTGGGTGATGAGAAATCATAGCTTACCATGTCCTTTGAGTCCACCCCTTTTTATTTTTCTTAGCGGGACCTACTTGGGGATTTTATCACCCCAAGGGACAATTCCAATGACTCGTATCGACAGGGTATATAAAGGGTGGAGAGTGAAAGTTGTAGCTCAATCCAACTGCATTGTAATTGGTGAAACATCGGGATGATGTGAAGTGGTCTGAGCCTTTAAGGTTCCCGACTCACACTTGTAATAGGTTAGTGTTCATGGTTTGGGCCTCACGCACCAGGTGTATATCAAAGACTCCCTAGTATCCATGTTCATCTTATATTAGAGGACTTTATCGACCATATCGTCTCTACTAGACTTAGGCTTGTGATTGTCTGAAATGTTTTCTTTGTGTGAAACCTGTGATTATCTGATTTATTTCACTTAGCCATAGCCTTTTGATTGATGATTGTGGTGTTTTGTGTCCTTTTCCTTAGTCTTTTTGTCAAAAATCAAGCCAAACTCACATAAAGACATATTTTCCCTCACAGACAGCCAAATTTTCCCTCACAAACAGTCTGATTTGACTCGTAACTAGCCGGACTTGACCAATTCTATGAAAAATTTGACCAAGTTTTTCCCCTTGCGTTGACTTGCCCTCATCCAGGGGTAGACCTGACCTATTAACCAGTCCTTTTGGAGCTTGTTTTGGCCATTTTTGACTAATTTTTTCTCCTTGGGTGGACTCACCCTCTATAGGGGTGGACTTGACCTGCTAACTAGTCCTTTTGGAGCCTGTTTTGGCCATTTTCGACCAACTTTTACTCCTTGGGGGGAATTTCCCTCTCTAGGGGTGGACCTTCCCTATTAACCAGTCTTTTTTGAGCCTGTTTTGGCCATTTTTGATCAATTCTTGCTCCTTAGGCGGACCTGACCCATCCTTGGGCAGACTTGACCTGTTGACCCACCCCTTTTAGGCTTGTTTTAGCAAAATTTGACCAATTTTTGCTACTTGGGTGGACCTGACCCATCTAGGGGAAGACCTGACCTTTTCTAGGGGTGGATTTACCCTGACAGACAACCATATATGCCCTGCTATTTGCACATTGTTTTCCTATTTTCCTCTATTCATGTGCCAATCTTCTCAATTTTTTGTGCTCTTTCCAATGACATACCACTTCATACTTTAGAGAATTTTCCCGGGGCCCCTTTTCCTTCCCCATCTACCTTCCCAAGGGGGAATACCCTACCATTCTCTCTCAATCTTCTGTCATAAACCTTCCCTTACGAGACTGGGTTATCCCCTCTAGACAACCCTCCAGACAACCATACTTTCCCTCCTCCAGAGCCATACCCACCCTCCTCTGGAGCCATACCTTCCCTCCTCAACAATCTTGATCCATCATTCACTCATTTTGAGTAATCTTTCAGCTATTCCAAACCTTCATCTTCTCGTTTCGAGAATCATTCATTCATTGTGAGCAGTCATTTACTCATTCTGAGTAGTCGTTCATCTGTTTCGATCAATCTTCTATTCATTTTGAGTATTCGTTCATCCATTTCTCGAATAAAATCATTGTTTTCCCCATCCAAATCCCCTTTGTCTCAGGTTATTATCCAAATTAACCTAAGTACCTGATCTGATCGTCATTATCAACATATACTTAGGATTGTCATCTATCCTAAGTTAATCATCAGCGTGGGCCCAATCATTCCATTTTCAATCTCAAAGTGGATTCGGTGTCGCAATCATACATTTATCCTTTAATTCGATCAATCAATATCCTACATCACCTAGGGTAATCTCTGAACATGGTTTAGAATCCCTTCCATCATCCTATCCAATCCATCGATCAATCTTATCAAATCTAATCCAATCGCATCCCTATCCAATCACCTTTGACCCAATCAATCTATTTCCATCTCAAAGCAGATTTAGTGTCGTAATCATCCTTTGATAATCTAATCTGATCATCAAAATCAATCCCATATCATCATCCAATCATCCTAATTTGAGTTTTAATCCAATCCTGATCTAAGCTTGACCTAAATCCTGATTTGAGCTTTAGTCCATTCCCATCCAAAATCTTTGATCCATCTTCTTTATCCTTTCATCATCATGAATCCTTATCCTCCATCAATAGTGGTCAAGGGAAACCCTAATTACGTTGACAACGATAATGAAAGTCTTGTTGATCAAGAAGAATGTGGCATAGATCCCCTTGACACTATAATTGCTAGTAAGCTTTCTCCACCTGCTTTCCAAAATCCAATCACCCCTTCGAATTATCTTGTTATGTCTTCATCCATGCCTAATTTTGTTTCTTATGCTACCTTTGATAAGGGATATCCATCATGTCCATCATATCCTCCATCCACATCATCCTCTTATCCAACACCCACATCCTCTTATCCTAGTCTGCCATCACAATACCCCCATCCTAATCCCCCCCGTCCACATCCTCCTATCTCAATCCTTCATCCACATATACCCCCTACCCTAATCTTGCACTCACACCTTCCTATCCTAGTCCAACACACCCATCAACTTACCCTAATCCAACATCCACTTCTCTCTATCCTAATCCAACATTCACGTCTTCACATCTTAGTCTTCCATCCCAATACCCTTACTACAATCCACCACATGCATCCTCATGTCCTAATTCACCATACCAATACCCCTATCTTAACCCTTCATCTAATCTTCATCCTCCATCTATTCCCAGTCTTGCATCCAATCACATTCCCCCATCTAATCCTTGTCCACCAATCCATAGCCATAATCCCCCACCAATCCCTAATCTTTCATCCACTTCTACCTTGCCATCTTAGCCTAGAGTATTCAAGTTTCTCACTCAAGTTCTCCAAGGACTTATAACAAAAGACATCTCCCACTCTGCACCTCGAAGTAGTGGAATCATGCCATCCCAACCCATCATCCATAGTCATTGGTGATGAGACTCTTCTCCACCCAACATCTATAATTGATAATACCACCCCTAGCACCACTGAAACCATCAAAATCATCACATCCTCTAAATCCACTAATCCTCCATCTCCTAACATCACATCCTCTAAATCCACTGAGCCCTCATATCCTACCATCAAATCCATTGAATCCATTGAACACCCACTTCCTACTCCAAGAGTCGTTGAACCCATCAATGACACCCAAATCCAATCCACTTCTCCCACTCCTAGTGTCACTAAAATCCATTCTGATGACTGCATCGAATCCTCCATCCTTCCATCTCCCCAACTTGAAGAGCCTCTCCAACGCTTTGTCATCATGCCTCTCGCACAAGATAAGTCATGCCAAGAGTCTAATCCAAAGCATGCTAGCATATCCCCTTCCCTAGATCAAGATCCTACCATCCCATATAGTCCACCTGAAGATCATAGTCCCCCATCCATTCCATCCCATGATCCCCTTATCATTCAAGCCTCCACCACTCCATCTCCATCTCCATCGCATGAGCTCGCTACCGCAAATCCAGATCCTATCATATCCCCTGATCCCTCTTCTGATACTACCCATCCAAATGATGATATCCCACCATCTTCCTCTCATGATCCCCCATCATTTCCTAAATCTGCCACCCCCACACCACTTGCATATCACCTTAGTACCCTCATGTTCTTCCATGGTGGCCTCCTCGCGAAAGAAAAACATAGTTTATATACCACGCATCATCCTCCACCTAATAATAGACTTGCATCATGTTTTAAGAATAACACAAATCCTATTGTGGATCGCATGTGGTCACGCCCACAAAAGGATATAAAAGTCACAACAGAACTAAACCTGGGAATTGGACATTCCAACATGCGACTAACTTCTTCTCATGGTCATTCATTTACTTGTCAAACCAGGGCATGTATACTTTAAATGGAGCAGCACGGTATGTGCACTAAGAACTAGTTTCCAGTCACCATCTATAGAAAACAAATACTTAAAAGTAATGCAACGTAAAGCTTCTTAAGTCAAACACAACTTGGCTAAAACATAAATCATAATAGCTATTATTAATGGACAAATTGTGAACTCGCTTTATGCTGCAGGAACAATACAAAGCTGAGTTTGTGTTGAAATCTACAGAAATAGACTCTAATTGGTAATCAACATGAAATGAATAGTTAACAACAACAACTTGCTACAAAATCCTTACTAAGTGGGCCCCCTTGGCAAGCATCAACTAGATTACACAAGAAGTTAACTCAAAGATTCATCGAATTTTATTCATACTCAGAACCAGGATACATCGATTACTTTGTTTTGAGAAAAAAAACTTAACACAGAACTCTATTACTATTCAACTTAATTTTAATACATACTATTTCATCCTCTTTTACTTGCGTAGGAGGAACGGTTATTTAAATGAAAAAGACAACAAACTAAATAACAGAGGAAGTCGTGATCATAAATACATTATGAATCCGCAGAATAGATATTCATAAATGAAAGTCTATTTGCTCAACGCGACCCAGAGAAAATATAGCATTACACACTCCCTAGATCAAAGGATAGTTAAAGCTTCTTCCCAAAGATTCAGTCAAAGAGTTATTACTAGAATGACTTCTTCAACAGAGTCGAGATTCTTGCGCTTGATCAGTTTCTGCTCCCTCCAACAATCCTGCTATAAAAGATAGAGGCAAAGGAAAACATACACACAAGTAACATGACATCTATTCATTAATCACATGTTAATCCTATTCCATTATCCAAAATCATAAGCATATATCAGCCATGGGGGAGGTGAAAAAGGTAATTAATGAAGTTGTCAAGCTACAACAATATGGAATTCATTGCTACAGGATACCACCCGAAAAGTCTTTAATCAACAGGTTTAAACAAAATGTCAGAGTATCAAAAGTTCAAACTATGAGCATATTTAAGGCTCATCATTTTTCCCCTACTTAGCGTAATGCTGGTCCTCCAACATTGACTTTCCTTGCTATTTCCCTGAAATTTGTTGAAGCGTGACCCTGCAATGAAGTTTCAAACTTGTAGTAAAAACCTCTGGTAAACTCCCATCTTTCATACCTACGCTTCTCTATTTCTTCATTAATTTCCTTGGCTTGGTAAGGATAGAGTGGCCATATTAAAAATGGAGGTTGGAAGGTCAGTGGCATCCATAATTCAAATCTGCTTTACAAACCCAGTTGCATGTACCTTTCTGATCTCCTGAGTGCTGCTGTGAAGTTCAATGGGCTGTGAGGCTCTGTCCTTCTTAGACCAACTGTCAATTTCTCACACCTTACCTCAATCCTAGAAGAGGCAAGTTTCCAAAATATATATTTATGTTCTTTGAACTCATTGTATACCTATTTTCTCATATCAAAAATTTTTGCTCTTTCCTGAGGGTAATTCAATCCATAAGTAACTTTAAGCCAGGTTCTAAAAACTGTGTGTGGATCTGAACTCTCAGCTCTTAGAAGAACAAGTTCATCTCTTTCTGCTTCTTCATAAGTTTCCAATTGTCTCCCATAATTGACCTCATTTGCAGCCCAAGACATAAGTGCTCTTAGATGAATATCACCAATATAAAGAAGGGGGTTCCATTCAGTTTTTGCAGGAATTAAATAACCATGTAAATAAAGTTCACACATGGAGTTTTTTAACCAATTATGGGCCACTTCATAAGCATCATAGAATTCTTTGGCTGTTTCAATTTCAGGATCCAAATTTTTGGAGATCCTCATTAATTTGAACCAAAGAAATTGTTCCTTTAGGCACATTGCATATACTTTGGGTGGCGGCCTACACTCCATTATCTGTCCAGTTATTTTCATCATTTTATCCATTTTCTTCTGCATATCTTGAATTTCTTGCTTTTGCCTTTCAAATTCCCTGTGTAGCTTTTTCTTTTCTTCATCCCATAAACTTTGCTGGACTTCAGTTTTGGCGAGATGGCAAAAACATAAAGTCTGGAATGACACAGGATTCCAATTAACTTTCAGAAATTCCAAGTATGCAATCAGTAGAGTCCTTTTATACACAACTAAATCTGTGCAAACTTGAGTGGGCAATGGATTATTATAAGGTATTTCAGGTGGTTCAAGGACACCTTCTTGCTGTAGGACACAATCCTCTTGTTGCAGGATGAAACCTTGTTACCGTACAGGAGAAGATTGTTCTTCCTTAGAAATTTTCTTAGCTGCATAAGCCAAGCCGTCTAGACTCGGCATTTTCCCTTTATCAACATTACTAGGTTGTGTTGCCTCAGGAACAACAAAGGAGCTTTGTGGAACATTTTCAAATATATCCAGGGAGTTAACATGACCTAACTCAGCAGAGTCCTCCGATATTATGACAGTTTCTATTTGCATGGAGGTTGCAGCAAGCTTAGACTGTTTCCTCAATGAACTCCTTCTTAGTAGTTTTGCATAAGTAGTAGCAAAAGATGCTTCCTTAGCCGTCCTCTTCCTAGCTGGTCTTGAAGATCCAGACTCGGTAGGGGAAGAAGAAATTGAAATTGGAGTATTAACGGGTGTTGTTGTAGGAGAGACAGAAACAGGGGAAGACTTTGCAGGAGAGGATGAGGCAAAAAGTTTTTGTCTTCGAGTATGTGGGTCCGACTCAAGAGTCTACCCTACCCCAGATGACTCACCTATAATTTTCTTTCCTTTTTCCCTCCTAGCAGCAGACCTTGTCTGCACACCGGTAGAGGACGTCGATATGGAAGCTACAGGACTGGGCGCTGCAGGAGCAACGGATTCTTGCTCTGTTTCAGTACTTGTGGACTCAATTCTCATTTTCTTTCTTCTAGGTTGTGTGGGTAGTACCCTAGGGGGTTCAGGTGGTTGAAGACTTTTTCGGGCAACAAACTCATTCCAGGAAAGAGGTGAAACATCTCTTAAAGATCGCTCAGCCAAAAGTTTTATTAGGGCATGATGTGTGATAGAGTTTTGTTTACCCATTTGGGTTTCATGTGCACTATTTTGCAAAAGGTTCAACAAGAAATTTGGAACATTCACTACCATTCCATGTCTCATATGATTTAACAATTTGAAATGATATGAATGTAGGTAAGAGAAGCGCCCTTCACAAGTTAAATACCTGATAACAAAGATGGCATATTCAGAGTATGGATAAGGCAAGGACATTCTTTTGCATCCTTGCTTTGAAATTTCCAAAGGCCGATCAGCGGGTAGGGTAAACTCTGCCCTAGCAGAGACATCATCCCTTCCAACAGGAAAATTTTCACCCACTGCAGGTAATCCAGTAACTTCTGAAATTCTTTCCTCTGTCACAGCCATTGTCAAGCCCCAAACCGTAGCCTCATTTTCTGAAAATGTTCTTAAGAATTTTCCTGCAGCCTCTTCATCAAAAGAATCAATTCTCAAGAAATAATTTAACCATCCACAATTAGAAAATGCTTGCATTAACTGAGGATCCTGTATCAATGCATCATGAGCTGTAGGCTCGTGCCTTACCAGTTGGCCACCCATAATCAAAAATCTTTAAAACAAAAACTCAGATTGATGCTGAAAGCTTGAAAAAGACTCTTCTTTGTTACTACTCTTTCCTTTTTCCTTACTAAGAATAACAACTAGAGTTTTGCATAAAATAGTTTTAATAACTACTTAAACTAAGTAGTTAACTTGTTCTCAGGATATGGCTTTTCAATCATACTTTTAGAAAGTACAAGATCATAACTATTTTGAGCAAACGTAAATTTGGCACAGAAAAATTTGAAATTAGAATACCCCTGCCCCCTACTTAGCATTCGACATGTGTCCTCACATGTGCAAGTTGATAGGATTAAAGCATGCAATTACGACTGATGTATACATTACAATTAATGAATAGACAGAAAGAATAAATTATGCGATAATGAAAAGATTTCACGTACCTTGAATTTAGTTCTCGGGAATGCCGTAAAGAACAACAACATATCATGTAATGATAGCTAGAAGATTGAATGCATGAATGAGGTGGAGTGGCGATATGGATGATGTGACAGATAAAGAAATGATTGATGTGATAGATGAAAAGAAACGGACAAAAGTGGTTTTCTTTTAAAAGAAAACTTTATTATGGGTGGTCAACACAATACTTAAAGAGAAGCTGCAGGAAAAAGGCCTAAGCCTTTTGCTGCAGGAAGACTAGTGGAAACAAACTTCTTCAGGAACTCTTCCTTTGATGTCGGCTTATGATATAACCACAGTTAGTGGCCATTAACTAGCAATTTAAAACGGATTGGATCAATTGTGGCCAGCTGTATTGATCTGTTATCAAACACATTCTCAACTTCATAGGGACCGAGCCAACATGTTGTTAGCTTACCTTGATTTTCTTGATATTTGGAATCATATAGCAGAGCCCAATCACTAGCAGAGAATTGCTTGGTTTTGATGCATTGATCGTGCCATTTCTTCCTTTGTTGTTGGACTGCTTCTGTATGCTGCAGGGAAACTTTTCTCATTTTGTCCAAAGCATTTAGCTACAGGAGATGTTCCTTCTGTGCTTTCGATATTTCCATATTGAGTTCAAGAGTTGTCCTCAAATTTTTATGCTCAAATTCGATGGGCAACATGGTTGTTTTCCCATAAAGTAGTTCAAAAGGTGTAAACCGAGTTGTTGTTTTACATGCAGTTTGGTAGGCCCGGACTACTTCAGGAAGTCTACTACTCCAATCTTTCCTATGAAGCTGCACTGTCTTTGTTAGTATCACCTCAATTTCCCTGTTTGTAACCTCCGCCTGACCATTAGCTTGAGGGTGATAGGGGCTGGATTTCCTATGTTTGATTTTATAGTCATTCATTAGTGCAGTGATCAAATTGGATGTGAACTAAGCTCCATGATCAGTTACTAGTTCTCTGGGAACTCCAAATCTAGTGAAAATTTGCTCATACAGAAATTTAGCAACCTTGTTATCATGAGCATGAGTCATTGCCTTTACTTTGACCCACTTTGTTACATAATCTATGCAAACCAGAATGTATGATTTACCATTTGATGGTGGATCAATTGGTCCAACAAAATCCATTCCCCATTTATCAAAGGGGGTGACAATTACCTGTAGATACAGTGGCATTTCATCTGACCTGGTTGGTCTTCCCATATGTTGGCATCTGTCACATTTCCTTGTATAAGCTACAACATCCTTATGTAATTTTGGCCAATAGTATCCTATTGTAAGAACCTTCATTGATGTTCTCTTTGATGCAAAATGTCCCCCGCATGGTTCATCATGGCAAGCATGCAAGAGATCATAAGTATCATCTTCTCTTACACATCTTCGCATAACTTGATCAAGTTCAGTGTAAAACAGACAATTTGCAATCTATGAAAAGTTAAAACTTTTCTCAATTAACAGTTTCTTTTTTTTTGGGGAAAAGTGAGCTGGTATTCTACTTGCTACTAGATAATTGGCAATGTCTGCATACCACGGAGTATGTGCAGCAATGAAAAATAGGTGTTCATCAGGGAACGTATCATCAATGACTTCGTGTTCAGTAGGTGCAGTTATTTGAAGCCTTGATAAAAAAATAGCTACAACATTAGCTCTTTCTGGTTTATCAATGATTGTAATATCAAATTCTTGTAACAACAGGAGCCATCTTGCCAACCTACCAGAAATGGCTGGCTTGTTCATTAGATATCTGATTGTTGCATGGTCAATGTGGACAAATATTTGATAACCTGTGACATAATGCCTAAATTTATTCAAAGAATACACTACTGCTAACAACTACTTTTCTATAACAGTGTAGTTTAGCTCAGGACCTTGAAGGTTTTTGCTGATAAAATAGATAGCATGCTCAATTGAATTTTAGTTTTGGCTTAAAACTGCCCCTATACCAAAATCAGAAGCATCAGCATGTATGTGAAAAGGAAAAGTCCACTTTGGACCTTGAAGAATAGGGGCTTTAGTAAGCAAGTCCTTTAGTTGCAGGAAAGATTTTTCACAGGCCTCCGTCCAATCAAATTGAGACTCCTTGGTTAATAAGGCATATAGTGGACTGGCAATTTTGCTGAAATCTTTTATAAACCTTCTATAATACCCTGCATGACCAAGGAAACTTCTAACATCCTTTTGTTTTACAGGAGTTTGTAAATTCAAAATAACTTCAATTTTAGCAGGGTCAACCTGAATTCCATTCTTGGAAATATGATGGCCAAGAACAATACCTTCCTCCATCATTATAAATCACTTTTCACTATTCAGAGAGAAATTTTGCTCTTTGCATCTTTTCAATACTTTTTCTAAATTCACCAGTGCTTCTTCAAATGTAACTCCATAGGTAGTGAAGTCATCCATGTAAATCTCCATACAGTCATAAGATATATCAGGAAAAATACTAATTACTGCTCTCTGAAATGTTGCTTGCGCATTGCATAGACCAAAAGGAAATACTGAGTAAGCAAATGTCCTCCATGGATAGGTAAAAGTGGTCTTATCTTGATCTTCGGGGGCAATTTTTATCTGATTGTACCCACTGTAGCCATCCAAGAAGGAAAAATATATTTTACCAGACAATGAGTCTAGCACTTGGTCTATAAAGGGCAGTGGAAAGTGATCTTTTTTAGTGGCAGTGTTCAACTCTCTGTAATCTACACACTCTCCATTTTCCTCCTTTTTTAGGGACAATAACTAACGGAGAGACCCACTGACTGTCAGAAATTGGATAAATAAAACCACCATCAAGCAACTTTTGAAGCTCATTCTTAACTATTTCTCTAAGTGTTGGATTTATTCTTCTTTGAGGTTGTCGAACTGGTAAACAGTCTTCTTTGATATAGATCCTATGAGTACAAATTTGAGGATCTATTCCTTGCATGTCCCCATATTCCCATGCAAAAGCTTTTTGCTGATCTTTTAGCATTTTGAATAGGACAACCTATTGAGATTGTGACAACTTGCTATTGATATTCAAACAATGACCTGGAGACAATTCTACCTGCTTCGTGAGATCACTCATAGAATCTACAGGTGATGTTTGTACCTCTTGTGGAAGAAAGTTATGAAAAATTATAAGAAATTTAGGCAACAAACTCTCAGAATTTAGTTGTTGTAGGAAATATTGTAGATGACTGTTGTTTGGGTTAGATGAACTACCCGTATTAGAGTTAGACTGCAAAATTTGAAAAAGAAAGGCATCCTCATTTTGAAGTTGTGAGAATGGATCTGTTTGAAGCATCATTAATTGAACCAATGAATTGGCTTCTTCAGTTTCTTCCCCCACATCTGGCCAAATAGATTGGGACAAATCTGGTTGAGGTCTAGTAGGCGGATACAAGGCCAATTTTTTTGTGGACTGTCCATCAGAAATAGTTATATCTCTAGAACGACATCCTATAAAAGCATCAGCAGTTGCTAACCATGGTCTACCTAGGATAACTGGGCATCCTCCTAAAGTTGCCTTAATAGATAATATTGTAAAATCAGTTGGATACTCCCAAGATTCAAGAGTAACAATTACATCTTCCACCACTCCATCAGGTTTGACTGTGGAGCTATCTACAAGCTACAGGACTGTAGGTGTAGACCTAATGTTTAGAATGTTCAAGTAGTCCATAGTATGCTTGGTCATGATATTGATGGCAACACCAAGGTCAATCAAAATATTTTTTACAATTTGGCCATTTATATGTATTTGCACTACAGGACTTCCAGGGTCAATGTACTTTGGAATGACTACATTTTCCAACATTATATCAGCCAATTTCCCTAAGACATGAATTGTTTGGGGATCATTTTTCTTCCATCCAGGCTTCTTTAAACATGCCTCTTTAATAGCTTTTCCAAAAATAGGAACATCTTTAATGGCCTGAAATAAAGGGATTTGAATTTGTACATTCTTTAGCTGATCCAGAATGTCAAAAGTGGGTTCTTCCATGGCTTTAGGTGTGATACTTTGTAACCTGTGAGGAAAAGGTAGTTTGTCTTGACTTTGCAAAATAGGCTCCTTAGAAATCGTATCAGTTATAGGCATTTGCTCAGTAGGAACAATAGGTACAATAGGTTCATCAGGGGGAGAATCTAGCATCTCAGTAATTAAAGGCAGTTGTGAAGCAGGAAGAATGGTTCCAGACCTCAAATGGATATCATGAAGGTTTAAAGCATAAGCTTGATATTGGTTGGCTTCAGCAAAATACATGGGCTGCTATGGCTATTGCTGTTGATTATTATTGGGATTTCACAATGGTTGAGCAGGCATAGGCATTTGTTTTGGAGGGCCAGTATTTGTGGCAGTTGCTGCAGGAGGTGGCATGAGGGCCTGAGGTTGTGGCTGTGGAAGCTGCAGGAACCCAGGGGACTGGTTCGGCCATTGCTGAGGACCTCTCCATTGAGGACTCTGCTACCAATTACCTTGGGGTGAGGTCCATTGTCCTTGTGGCTACTGCCAACCTCCTTGAGGAGATTGCCATTGAGGGGACTAATAATTAGGACAATTTGGTTGAGATGTATTCCAAGGTGGTGGTGGTCCATATGAGGGTTTCCATTGGTTATTATAGCTAGAATAAGGATTACCAAAAGTCAAAGGGTCTTGAGGCATACCTTGTCTTTGAGCCCATGGTCTCCTTTGTGCAATGTAGAACACTTGATCATCATCACCTTCTACTGGCTTAAAGTCAGTAGGCAATTGCTTAGCTTCCAGATTAGCCACCATCTTGCATCTGCAATCTCATTTCTTCTGCCTACAATGTGGACAGAACTCGGCCAAGATTGCTTCATCTGCCTCATGTTTCTTTCGAGCTTGTATAGTGTCCAGTTGTGTAGCCATATTGTTAATGATATCCTACTTGAAATCAAACAGCAAATTTGTTATCTCCATCTGGGAGACTCCATCGGAAGAAGACTTGCCCACTGTAGCTTGATGACCTCAACCTTTCTTCACATTTGCTCGAGAGTAATTGAGACATATTTTCTTAATGTCATCCCAAGGCAGTTGAGTTATATCACCTCCTCCCATCAGGTCTAGGGCGTCTATACAAGCATCACTAATTCCCCTTAAAAAAAGTAGTTTCTGAGAGTCTTTGTTGAGAGTATGGTTTGAATTCTTTTTCAGGGAAAACAAGAATATGGAGATATAATCGTCCAAAATTTCATCCTCCTTCTGCTGAATTCTGAATATGTCGTCACCTTTACTAGCACTCTTACAATATTCCTTATATTTATCAAGGAATTTCATTTGCATGGTTGCCCAACTATCAACAACACCCCTTCCCAAACTCATGAACCATCTGAGAGCTCCCTCCTTCAAGGTGGAAGGAAACAACTTCAGTTTGTGAGCATCTGAAGTATAGTCATAACTACGACAGAGGATATCAAACTCAAATAAGAAAGTTTCAGGGTCCTCCATAACTAGGCCATAGAACTTGGGAAGTAGTGAAGAAGGAATATTCTTGAGGTTATCAGTGTCTTGCTAAGGAACAATGGGAAACTCAAAAGTAGGAGGTGGATTAGGTGGGTTATTTGCCATATTTACGTGCTAGAATATCAGAGCAAATGGATTTTCCTCAGGTTCTTCGTCAACTGGGTTAAATGGTAATTCAACAAATAGGTTTTCAGGGAGGAACCTTCCCAGTGCGTCTCTTCTTCTTCTATGCATGCAATAGAATAAATGGTATTTGAAAATATTTGAAAATACTTAAGCAACTAACTAAACTACTGCTAACAATGACTATAGTAGGTTATTAGATTGACACCATCCCCAACAATGGCGCCAAAAATGGTCACACCCACAAAAGGATATAAAAGTCACAGCAGAACTAAACCTGGGAATTGGACATTCCAATAGGCGACTAACTTCTTCTCATGGTCGTTCATTTACTTGTCAAACTAGGGCACGTATACTTTAAATGGAGCAGCACGGTATGTGCACTAAGAACTAGTTTCCAGTCACCATCTATAGAAAACAAATACTTAAAAGTAACGCAACATAAAGCTTCTTAACTCAAACACAACTCAGCTAAAACATAAATCATAACAGCTATTATTAATGGACAAACTATGAACTGGCTTTATGCTGCAGGAAAAATACAAAGCTGAGTTTGCATTGAAATCTACAGAAATAGACTCTAACTGGTAACCAACATGAAATGAATAGTTAACTACAACAACTTGCTACAGAATCCTTACTAAGTGGGCCCCCTTTGCAAGCATCAACTAGATTACACAAGAAGCTGACTCAAAGCTTCATCAAATTTTATTCATACTCAGAACCAGGATACATCGATTACTCTGTTTTGAGAAAAAAAACTTAACACAGAACTCTATTACTATTCAACTTAATTTTAACACATACTATTTCATCCTCTTTTACTCGTGTAGGAGGAACTATTACTTAAATGAAAAAGACAACAAACTAAATAACAGAGGAAGTCGTGATCATAAATACATTATGAATCCGCGAAACAGATATTCATAAATGAAAGTCTATCTGCTCGATGCGACTCAGAGAAAATATAGCATTACACACTCCCTAGATCAAAGGATCATTAAAGCTTCTTCCCAAAGATTCGGTCAAAGATTTATTACTGGAACGACTTCTTCAACAGAGTTGAGATTCTTGCGCTTGATCAGTTTCTGCTCTCTCCAACAATCCTGCAATAAATAACAGAGGCGAAGGAAAACATACACACAAGTAACATGACATCTATTCATTAATCACATGTTAATCCTATTCCATTATCCAAAATCATAAGCATATATCAGCCATGCGGGAGGTGAAAAAGGTAATTAATGAAGTTGTCAAGCTACAAGAATATGGAATTCATTGCTACAAGATACCACCCGAAAAGTCTTTAATTAGCAGGTTTAAATAAAAAGTAAGAGTATCAAAAGTTCAAACTATGAGCATATTTAAGGCTCATCATTTTTCCCCCTACTTAGCGTAATGCTGGTCCTCCAACATTGACTTTCCTTGCTATTTCCCTAAAATTTATTGGAGAAGCATGACCCTGAAATGAAGTTTCAAACTTGTAGTAAAAACCTCTGGTAAACTCCCATCTTTCATATCTGCGCTTCTCTATTTCTTCATTAATTTCCTTGGCTTGGTAAGGATAGAGCGGCCATATTAAAAATGGAGGTTGGAAGGTCAGTGGCATCCATAATTCAAATCTACTTTGCAAACCCAGTTGCATGTACCTTTTTGATCTCCTGAGTGCTGCTGTGAAGTTTAATGGGCTATGAGGCTCTGTCCTTCTTAGACCAATTGTCAATTTCTCCCACCTTGCCTCACTCCTAGAAGAGGCAAGTTTCCAAAATGTATATTTCTGTTCTTTGAACTCATTGTATACCTGTTTTCTAATATATAAAAAATTTGCTCTTTCCTGAGGGTAATTCGATCCATAAGTAACTTTAAGCCAAGTTCTAAAAACTGTGCATGGATCTGAACTCTCAGCTCTTAGAAGAATAGGCTCATCTCTTTCTGCTTCTTCATAATTTTCCAATTGTCTTCCATAATTGACCTCATTTGCAGCCCAAGACATAAGTGCTCTTAGATGAATATCACCAATATAAAGAAGGGGGTTCCATTCAGTTTCTGCAGGAATTAAATAACCATGTAAATAGAGTTCACACATAGAGTTTTTCAACCAATTAGGGGCCACTTCATAAGCATCATAGAATTCTTTGGCTGTTTCAATTTTAGGATCCAAATTTCTGGAGATCCTCATTAATTTGAACCAAAGAAATTGTTCCTTTAGGCACATTGCATATACTTTGGGTGGCAGCCTACACTCCATTATCTATCCAGTTATTTTCATCATTTTATCCATTTTCTTCTGCATATCTTGAATTTCTTGATTTTTCCTTTCAATTTCCTTGTGTAGCTTTTTCTTTTCTTCATCCCATAAACTTTGTTGGACTTTAGTTTTGGCAAGATGGCGAAAACATAAAGTCTGGAATGACAGATGCTTCCAATTAACTTTCAGAAATTCCAAGTATGCAATCAGTAGAGTCCTTTTATACACAACTAAATTTGTGCAAACTTGAGTGGGCAATGGATTATTATAAGGTATTTCAGGTGGTTCAAGGACACCTTCTTGCTGTAGGACACAATCCTCTTGTTGTAGGATGAAACCCTATTGTCGTACAGGAGAAGATTGTTCTTTCTCAAAAAAATTCTCAGTTGCACAAGCCAAGTCATCTAGACTCAGCATTTTCCCTTTATCAACATTATTAGGTTGTGCTACCTCAGGAACAACAGAGGAGCTTTGTGGAACATTTGTAGATATATCCAGGGAGTTATCATGACCTGACTCAGTAGAGTCCTCTGATATTATGATAGTTTCTGTTTGCATGGAGGTTGTAGCAGGCTTTGACTGTTTCCTCAATGAACTCCTTCTTAGTAGTTTTGCATAAGAAGTAGTAGCAAAAGATGCTTCCTTAGCAGTCCTCTTCCTAGTTGGTCTTGAAGATCCAGACTCAGCAAGGGAAGAAGAAATTGAAATTGGAGTATTAACGGGTGCTACTGCAGGAGAGACAGAAACAAGGGAAGACTTTGCAGGAGAGGATGAGGCAAAAAGTTTTTGTCTTCGAGTATGTGGCTCCGACTCAGGAGTCTGCCCTACCCCAGATGACTCACCTATAATTGTCTTTACTTTTTCCCTCCTAGCAGTAGACCTTGTCTGCACACCGGTAGAGGACGTCGGTATGGAAGCTACAGGACTGGGAGTTGCAGGAGCAGCGGATTCTTGCTCTATTTCAGTACTTGTAGACTCAATTCTCATTTTCTTTCTTCTAGGCTATGTGGGTAGTACCCTAGGGGGTTCAAGCAATTGAATACTTTTTCGGGCAACAAACTCATTCTAGGAAAGAGGTGAAACATCTCTTAAAGATCGCTCAGCCAAAAGTTTTATTAGGGCATGATGTGTGATAGAGTTTTGTTTACCCATTTGGGTTTCATGTGCACTATTTTGCAAAAGGTTCAACAAGAAATTTAGAACATTCACTACTAGTCCATGTCTCATATGACTTAACAATTTGAAATGATATGAATGTAGGTAAGAGAAGCTCCCTTCACAAGTTAAATACCTGATAACAAAGATGGCATATTCAGAGTATGGATAAGGTAGGGACATTCTTTTTCATCCTTGCTTTGAAATTTCCAAAGGCCCATCAGCTGGTAGGGTAAACTCTACCCTAGCAGAGACAACATCCCTTCCAACAGGAAAATTTTCACCCATTGCAGGTAATATAGTAATTTTTGAAATTCTTTCCTTTGTCACAGCCACTGTCAAGCCCGAAACCGTAGCCTCATTTTCTAAAAATGTTCTTAAGAATTTTCCTGCATCCTCTTCATCAAAAGAATCAATTCTCAAGAAATAATTTAACCATCCATAATTTAACCTTGAAAATAGGCATCATGTGTAAATCCTCATCTGCACTTGGGGGTAGCTTCTTGATATGCATTCCCTCCATCCGCTATGCTTCCTACTACGCTTCTTGCTATGCACCCATCTTCTTGCTATACATCCTTTTCGTTCATCCCCCCATCCTACAGATCTTACACATCTTGCTTGGCATATCATATTTATCCCAATCCTTCTATCCTCCTCATGATCTTGATAACGACATGGACAAGCATATAAGCATGCTTTGGGCACCTCTTAGCGTAAATCCCCCTCATTTTCACACTATCCTAATCCTCATTCACACTCATCTATCTTCCTTATCCACCCGTCATGCTACCCTCAATCTCCCTTTGTTATCCATGCATCCTATCTTCATCCATCTCACTCCTCTATTTACCTATCCTTCTCTATTGCATTTGTCATGCCTCCTCGCACATGACATATTAGAGTGGGGGCATCTATCTTCCTTTGTGATATAGTCCTTGGAGACATCATTTATTCCATTAGAGAAATCCCCTCCATTTACCTATTCTCATCTCCTTATCATTATATCCATCTTCCCATCCTTATCTTTTATCCCTCCAAACAATCCTTATCTCCATCTCCCCATCCTTATCTTCCTATCCTTCCAGCATAGCATCAATTTTCATCTATCCTTCTAGTCACCTTTTCCTCATCCAAATCCTTATCCTCCTATCCAATCCATCTGAACAATCCTTTTCCTCCTCCCATCCTCTATCCTCATCCCATCTTATAATCCCTTGTCATTGGTCTCTAGCTGGCGGCTACTCCCCATGCAACCCAATGCCATCTACCTCATCATCATCACTTCTGCTTCTTTTTCACATCTTTTCAATCTCCTCTCCTTTTTCATCCCTCATCTCTCCATCATATCATCCTCCCAAATCATCTTTTCAGTTTCCCCTCCTTTTACTATCTCATTCCTGAGCTTTGTGTAGTCACCATCCTCTGATCCAATCCAATAGGTCTGTCTTGTCCCATCGTGTCACTCCAATCATTTTATACCCTTATCTAGGGTTATCTCATCATCATTTATCCATCATCTATCTTTTTCCTTTTGTCAAACTACGTTGCCCCTATGCTTTCACGTAGGCAAGGTCGATCATTTGATCTGCCCTCAGGGTTCCATCATTGATCTTCATTGTACGCTTTGCTCCTTTATCATCCATCATCATCATCCATCATCAAGGTCTCCATCATGGTCTGTCATCAGCATTTTATCAAACTATGAGGGCTCTGCACTTTCACGTAGGAAAGGCTAATCTTTGATTGGCCCCCAAGCCCCTAAGTCACTAGGATGTGTCAGTCTCCTATGTTGTGTCATGTCTCTTGTGTTGTGTCATCAAGATATGCCCTTATCTAGCTAGTTCTTAACAAACAAGATCCACTTGTATCATTAGCTCCAATCGGTTCTGAATATCCTGCGTCATATTGGTCTTTCAGTTTAATATCCATCATCGGTCTCAATAGGATGTATCCTTCCTAATAGACCTCATCAATCCCATCCATCCCCTTGATCCTATGGCAAAGGATGTTTGAAATTTATTATTATATTTTGATGCTTTTGGCTTCTGTTTATCATTTGAGCTCCCTATCATCACTTGTCATTGTCACCTTGATCCATCATATTATGATGTGCTTTGACTAGTCAACATGGGGGTGTATCTTGATCTTTTCTTTGTTTTTATATTTTTGGTTGTCCGATGTAGTACCCACCAAGATCCCTATGGTCTTGTGTTATGATAGGGAATCCTTGTGTGCTTATGGTTATCCCAACACTTGGCCCGGCCAAGGTCATCGTGACTTTGGGGTGTTGGGATAGCCTTCTTGTTTGATGTGTTTGTTTCATGCATTAGACACTAATCCACCTTTGTTCTTCATACCCTGGCATCTTGTGTATTATGCTATAGAAAAAATTAGTGCTCCAAAGATGGAAAAATTGCAATAGGATTTTATTTCATCTTCCCCACCCATGCATTCATCCTTCCCCACTCTCCCTCCCATATCCATCCAATCTCTTATCATACATTCTTCAATCTTCTTAATAAGCATCTTGTCCATCATCACTTTTATTCCTTTCATCTATCTCACATCCCAATCCAATCCTCCCCCATTTAATTTAGCACAAGTCATCTAATCAAATCCTTGGTCTTGTCCCCAGTCTTGTTACAAGCCTTAAACCCATCATCATCATCATCATCATCCATCTGTATCCTTCCCTATCCCTTCAGTGTTGTTTTGGGATGTATCCTTCCCTTTTCAACAACACTTTCACCATCATCATCGGGAGGTATTCTTCCCCATCTTTTAGTAGTGTTTTGGGATGTATCCTTCCCTCATCAATGCCACTCATTGGGATGTATCCTACCCTATCCTCATGTTGTTTTGGGATCTCTCACTTCCTCATTGACAACACTCCATCCATCATCAACCCCTTTTGGCTTGTACCTTGACTGGGGAAACATCATATTTTTCCTCAAATCTATTTGTGCTTCATCCATCTCCTATCGCCTATCCTCCTATCTCGCCCATCACTTTGTATCATCTTCTTCATTTCACCTCATCCATTTCGAGAACACACCCGTGTTCTCTTGAACCTGCATGTCCTCTCGAGGGGGCATCCTCAATCCCTAACTACCATCTTCACCCCTATCATCTTCCCTTCCCAGTCACTCCTTTGAATGACTGGGGCATCTTTCCCAATCTAACCATCTTCTTCTAGGTTCTATGTTTTAATATTATTTGAAATGATGCTACTTCGTAACACCATCTCAAAGACGGGCAAAATGTAGACACCTAAATTTGGACGTGCTTAATTTATCCAAATTTATCCCTTTTCATATAAACATCCCCTTATCTGCATTAATTAAGCAATATCACTATTATTTAATTAATACCTCTAAAGTTCTACCAAATGCCTAAGGTATCTAGTTAAATAATTAAATAACTTCCCCCCTTTCATCAAATGAATTAAATAAATATAGCATTTATTTAATTCCCTTCATGTCACATCCCTTTCTTAATCCTAATCCATCTTCTAATCTCATCATTAGAGATGTGTGGTCGCTCCCACAAAAGGATATAATAGTCACAACAAATCCTAACTTGGGAATTGGACATTCCAGCAGGTGACTAACATCTTCTTATGGTCGTTCATTTACTTTGTCAAACCAGGGAATGCATACTTGAAATGGAGGGGCACTGTATGTGCACTAAGAACTAGTTTACGTCATGATTTACCAAAAATAAATTTGTGAAAGGAATTCTAATTATGCTACAGGAATGTAATGTGAAGCCTTCTAAACATAATCAAAGAAAAAACCATAACAATTACAACTAAGAAACAAACTATGAACTGGCCTTATGCTGCAGGAATAGACACAGGGATGGATTTCGGATGCTGCAGGACCAATATAAGACTCGGTTTGCACTGAAACTTTAAGAACAAAATCTAACTTATGATCAATAGAATATGAATGACTAACTAACTAACTATAGATACTTACTAACTGGGCCCCCTTAGCAAGCATCAACTAATTATGCCAGTATTGAACTCAGAACTTCATCAACTTTTATTCATAACTTAGAATGATGTACATTGTTCTATTTATATGAAAACTAACACAAAACTCTATCTCTTATCATAGTACTAACTCTTACATGATATCCTTTCTATGCTTGTTATGCTTGCTCACTCGCATAGGAGGAACACTTATTTAAACCAGAAAAACAACTAACTAACTAACTCAACCAAAGAAAGACATGGACATAAAATGAATCCTAAAACTAAGGAACAGACTTCTCATAAATGAAAAAATATCTATTCAACACGATCCAGAGAATTTAACATTCCACTCTTTTAGATTAAATGATCATTTAAGTTTCTTCCCAACGACTCGGGCAGAGAGTCTTCGCTGGAACAACTTCCTCGACATCGTGCAAGAAATGGACTTTAATACAGAGCTGAGATCCATTGCGCTTAACGCGATCATGCTTCCTTCAACAACCTGTGATGCACAAGGCGATAGAGGTGAAAGAAAGCATGTGTGGCAAACAACATGATCCATTTATTAATCATGTATTAAATCTATCCCATTATTCAAAAACCATATGTGTTATACTAGTCATTTGGAAGGTCAAATAGGGTAATTAATAAGACATATCAAGATGTTAGGCTGCAGGAATATAGGAATGTATTGCTACATGATACTACCCCATTTCAGATAAAAAAGTCTTTAATCATATAGTTAAAACATCCATTAGCAATAAAAGTATAGATATTAAAAATACATCATGATACTCAAATTATGAGCATATCCTGAGCTCATCATCTGCCCCTTACTAAACCTGATGATGGTCCACCAGCATTAAGCTTCCTGGTTGTTTCCCTGAAATCTGTAGGAGTAGTATGGCTTTTTGGCATAGTCCCAAATTTATAATAGAAACCTCTGAAATCTTGCCATCTTGCATATTTGAGGTTCTCTATTTCTTTATTAACATTTGTAGCTTGGTAGGGATAAAGTGGCCACATTAAAACCGGAGGTCGAAATGTTATTGGCAACCATAATTCAAACCTCTTTTGATGACCAAGCTGTATGTACCTCTCTGTCCTTCCAAGTGTTGCTTCAAAATTTAGGGGACTATGTGGCTCAGATTTCCTTAGCCCAACGGTCAATTTCTCCCATCTCTTTTCAATTCTGGAAGAGGCAAGCTTCCAGAACAAATACAACTATCTTTTGAATTCCTCATACACTTGTTTTCTAACATCAAATATTTTTACCCTTCCTGTATGATTTTTCAACCCATATGCAACAGTGAGCTAGGTTTTTAGCATTGTATAAGGATCTGTGCTTTCTGATTGCAGTGGTATGGGCTCATCCCTTTCAAATTCTTCATAGGCTTCTAGTTGTCTGCCATAATTGGTTTCATTGGCTGCCCATGACATAAGTGACCTCAAATGAATGTCACCAATGTAAAGAAGTGGATTCCAATCTATTTCATTGGGAATTATCAATCCATGCAAATAAAATTCACATAAAGAATTCTTTAGCCAATTAGGAGCCACTTGGTATGCATCATAAAATTCTTTGGATGAATGAATAATAGGATCTAAGTTCCTGGAAATTCTCATTAGTTGAAACCAAAGAAATTTCTCATTTAGGCATATGGTATAGACTCTAGGCGGTGGTCTACACTCCACAATCTTACTAGTTATTGTCATCATTTCATCCATTTTCTTTTTCATCTCTTGGATTTCCTATTTCTGCCTTTCAATTTCTCTTTTCAGTTTCTTCTTTTCTTCCTCCCAAAGACTTTGTTGCATTTCAGTCTTGTCTAAATGGTAGAAACTCAGGGTTTGGAATGTGACTAGCCTCCATGTGATTCCAAGGTATTCCAAAAATTCAATCAAAAATGTCTTTTTGTATACAACCATGGTTTGACAAGTTGTAGGGGATAATGAAGCTTCATTGGCCACTTCCAAATGTTCAGGTTGTTCTTCCTCTTGCTATAGGATGAATTCATGCTGATGTGCAGGAGGAGATTGTACTTCCCCTAAAATTTTCCTAGCTGCTTCAGCCAAGTCATCAAGACTTGGCATTCCCCTTTCATTATTATCATATTGTGCTTCGTCAACTTTCATTGGTTTATTTTATATGTCCTCAAGAACAACAGGTGAGCAATGTGAAACATTCTTAGGTACATTTTGAGAATCATCATGGCTACACTCTTTAGACTCCTCTGAAATTATTATAACTTCAGGTTGAGCAGATGTTGAGGTGGCTTTACGTTGTTTCATTGCTGAAAGTCTTTTTGGCAATGCAGCAGGTGAAGGAGGAACTCTCGTGGCCTTCCTCTTTTTGACTTGCCTAAAGGGTTCATACTCAATAGAAGAGGATGATAGAGAAACTACCGTGGCAATAGGTGTTGCTGCAAGAGGAACTTCTACAGGAGAAGGTGTTGCAAGAGAGGGAAATTGTTGTCTTTGAGCATGCGGGCCAGACACTGGGGTTTGTTCTGCCCTAGATGAATCTCCTACCTTCATTTTTCCTTTTTCTCTTCTACTAGAAAACCTGGTTTGTATTCTAGTAGAGGTTTCTAGTGTGGAGGCTGTAGGAATAGATGCTGCAGGGGCAGGTGCTGCAAGGATTTCTCTAGGTATCTATGGAAGTTGCAAACCCTTTTGGGCAACAAAGTCTTGCCAAGAAAGGGGAGAGACATCCCCTAGGGAGTGCTCAATCAACAGTTTAATGAGTACATGATGGGAAATAGAGTTGTCCCTTCCTCTCTGGGTTTCATGGGCACTTTGCTTTAAAAGATTTAACAAAAAGTTTGGGACATTAACAGCTAACCCATGCCTCATATGGCTCAATAACTTAAAATGGTAAGAATGTAAATAGGAGAAGCGTCCCTCATAGGTGAAATACCTGATTATGAATGTAGCATACTCAGAATATGGAAATGGGAATGACACATGTTTGTAGCCTTGTTTAGAGACCTCTAAAGGTCCATTAGTTGGTACTGTAAATTCTACCCTTGCAGAAACAACATCCGAAGAGAAATTTTCCCTTGCTGCAGGAAGCCCGATTACTTCAGCAATTCGTTCTTCTGTTACTGTCACTGTCAGACCCCATACTGAAGCTTCCCCTTCTGAAAGAGTTCTTAAAAATTCACCAACAGCTTCTTCATTGAAAGAATCTAACCTCAGAAAATAGTTTAGCCAACCACAATTATTGAATGCCTGCACTGTTTGAGGATTTTGTGTTAAGAGCTCATGAGCTACAGGATCATGTCTTACCAATTGATGACCCATATTCACAAATTACCTCTACTGAGATTCCAAAAAGCCAAACCTTTGCTGAAAATTCAAAAGAAAATTCTTCTGCTCTGCTTCTTTTTGCTTCTTTATGTTTCTTTCTATCTTTCCGTCACTTTTATCTTCTTTTCCAAGAATGACTACTCATATCAATCAGCTAATATTGTTTAAGTAAGACATGCAGCCATATTTGGAAAGTACAAGAAGAATAAAAATATCTTATTAGTTGTGACAGCGACATAAGACAAGGTTTGAAATGGATTATCCCGCCCCCACTTAAAAGTTGACATGTGTCCACACATGGGCGAAAGGACAGGCAAAGCATGGTCGATAAAGACTGATATGCAAATAGTAGTTGTTGAATAAATGAAATAAATAAATAATGTGATTAAGAGAATATATCATGTACCTTGCAATTAATGCTTGCATGTGTTGGGAAAAGTCACAACACATCATGAAATGATGGCTAGAATAGTAACTATAAGGCAGTACGACAGGATGGATGACATGGAAGAAAAGATAATGAATACCGGTGATGGATGGATGGAAAATGAAGAACGTGGCATCCTTGAAAAGGAAACCTTTATTATGTGCATGCAACATGGAATTTAAAGAGATGTTGCAAGAAAAAGACTGAAGTCTTTTGCTGCAGGAAGATCAGTGGTGGTATTTGAAACAAACTACTGTAGAAACTCATCTTTAGATGTTGGCTTATGGTACAACTGAAGACGGTGTCCATTAACTAGTAGCCTAAATCAAACTGGATCTATTGTAGCCAACTGCACTGAGCCATTATCAAATACATGTTCTATTTCATAGGGACCAAGCCAGCGTGTGGTTAGTTTACCTTGATTTTCTATGTATTTGGAGTCATAAAGCAACACCCAGTCACCGGCAGAGAATTGCTTAGTTCTAATATTATTGTCATGCCATTTCTTTCTTTGTTGTTGGATAACTTCAGTATGCTACATGGCAGCTTTCCTCATCTCATCCAATGCATTCAACTGCAGGAGGCATTCGTTTTGAGCTACATATATATCAATGTTAAGCTGGAGAGCAGTCCTCAAAGTTTTATGCTCAAATTCTATTAGCAACATGGCAGTATTACCATAGAGTAATTCAAAAGGAGTAAACCCTATAGTTGTTTTTCATGTTGTTCTATATGCCTAGATTACTTCAAGTAGGCGACTGCTCCAATCCTTCTTATGTAACTAGACTGTCTTTGTAAGGATTGCCTCAATTTCTCTATTGGTAACTTCTGCTTGGCCATTGGCTTGAGGGTGATAGGGGCTAGACTTTATGTGCCTGATCTTGTAATCATTCATCAATGCAATGATTAATTTGGATGTAAACTGAGATCCTTGATCAGTAACAAGTTCCCTTGGGACTCCAAACCGAGTAAAAATCTGCTCATACAGGAACTCAACAACTTTATTGTCACAGACATGTGTCATTGCTTTTACTTCTACCCATTTGGTTACATAATCAGTACACACCAAAATGTATGATTTCCCACTGGATGGAGGATTAATAGGCCCAATAAAATCCATGCCCCACTTATCAAAGGGACTAACTACCACTTGAGGATTCAGGGGCATTACATTAAACCTTGTTGGTCTCCCCATGTGCTAACATTTGTCACATTTCCTGGTGTAAGCTGCAACATCTTTGTGTAGTGTGGGCCAATAGTATCCTGTATTAAGAACTTTCATAGCTGTTCTCTTGGCTACAAAGTGTCCACCACAAGGCTCATCATTACAGACATACAAAATGTCATAGGTCTCGTCTTCCCTAACACATCTTCTCATGACTTGGTCAGGTCCTATATAAAATAAACAATCTGCAATCCATGAAAAGTTGAAACTTTTCTCAACTAACAATTTCCTTTCCTTTGGTGAGAAGTGAGCTGGAATCTTGTTTGTTGCTAAATAATTTGTAAGATCTGCATACTATGGAGTTTGAGCAGCAATAGAAAACAAATGTTCATTAGAGAAGCTATCATCAATTACCTCGGGAGTGTCAAGTGTAGGTGTTTGAAGTCTTGAGAAGAAATCAGCCACTACATTATCTCAACCTAACTTATCAATAACTGTGATATCAAATTCTTGCAATAATAGGATCCATCTTGCTAATCTGCCAGATATGGTAGGCTTATTCATGAGGTACCTTATTGTTGCATGATCTATATGAACAAATATTTGGTAACTAGTGACATAATGTCAAAACTTGTTCAGGGCATACACAACTGCTAGCAAGTATTTCTCTGTGACAATATAGTTTAATTCAGGGCCTTGAAGATTTTTGCTAATGAAATATATGGCATTCTCAATTGAATTCTCTTTCTATCCTAAAACTTCCCCTATGGCATAATTATAAGCATCTGTGTGTATATGAAAAGGCATACTCCACTTTGGTCCTTGAATAACAGGTGCCTGAGTAAGTAGGTTCTTAAGCTATAGGAAAGACTTGTCACAAGCCTCAATTCAAGTAAATTCAGAATCCTTAGTCAATAAGGCATATAGTGGACTGGCTATCTTGCTGAAATATTTGATGAATCTTCTATAATATCCAACATGTCCTAGGAAGCTTCTAATATCCTTTTGTTTTGTAGGTGTTGGAAAAGTTAGAATAACTTCTATTTTTGCAGGATCAACTTGAATTCCTACTTGAGAGATATGATGGCCTAAAACAATTTCCTCTTGCATCATCATAAAGCATTTCTCACTATTCAAAGACAAATTTTTCTCCTGACATATTTTCAACACTTTTTTTCAAATTGGCTAATGCTTCTTCATAAGTAACTCCATAGGTAGTGAAGTCATCCATGTAGATTTCCATAGAATCATGAGAAATGTTAGCAAAAATACTGATAACTACCATTTTAAATGTTGCAGGCGCATTACACAGTCCAAAAGGTAAAACAAATTAGGAAAAAGTGCCCTATGGACTGGTAAAGTTGTTTTGTCTTGATCTTCAGGGGTGATTCTTATTTGATTATAGCCACTATATCCATCCAAAAAGGAGAAATACTTTTTCCCAGACAATGAGTCTAATACTTGGTCAACAAATGGCAGTGGAAAATGATCCTTTTTAGTTGTTGTGTTCAGATCCCTGTAGTCCACACAAACTCTCCATTTTCCACCTTTTTTAGGGAAAATCACCCATGGAGATACCCATTGACTGTCTGAAATGGAGTAAATAAAACCAGCATCAAACAATTTTTGAAGCTCTGTTTTAACTATTTCCCTAAGTGTTGGATTTATCCTTCTTTGAGGCTGCCCGACAGGTGAACAATCCTCCTTAATATAGATCCTATGAGTCCAAAGTTGAGGATCTATTCCCTTCATATCCCCATAGTCCCATGCAAAAGCTTTGTGTTGTTCTTGCAACATTGTGACTAGGGTAGCTTGTTGAGATTGAGACAACTTATTATTGATATTCAGACAATGGCCTGGAGACACTTCTACTTGCTTGATAAGATCATTCATGAAGGTTGTTGATAACGGTGGTGTCTGTATTTCATATGGAAGAAAATTATGATAAATGGCAAGAGATTCAAGTGACAGGTTCTTAGAATTTAGTTTGTTGCAGTAAAAACTACTGAAGATAGCTATCTGCAACATATGGGCTACTCAGACCAGAATTGGACTGCAAAATATTGAAAAGAAGGTCATCTTCACTCTAAAGCTCAGAAAACGGATTAGTTTACAGCATGATTAGCTGAGCCAATGAATTGAATTCTTTAGTTTCCTCTCCTAAATCTGGCCAAATTGGTTGAGACAAATCTGGCTGAGGCTGAGCAAGTGGGTATAAAGCCAATTTCTTTCTTGACTGACCATCAGAAATTGTCATGTCTCTAGAATGACATCCTATAAAAGCGTTAGTTGTGGGTAACCATGGTATTCCTAAGATGATAGGATATCCTCCCAAAGTGGCCTTAGTGTACAATACGATAAAATCTACTGGGTATTCCCAAGACTCAAGGATGATAATAACATCTTCTACCATTCCATCAAGTTTTATTGTGGAACTATCAGCAAGCTGCAGGATGGTAGGTGTAGGCCAAATGTTTAGAATATTCAAATATTCCATTGTATTCTTGGTCATTACATTGATGGTTACATTAAGGTCAATCAAAACATTCTTTACTATTTGGCCATTAATATTTATTTGTACCATAGGACTCCCAGGGTCAGTATATTTTGGAATGATTACCTTCCCTAACATTATATCTGCTAACTATCCTAGAACATGGATAGTTTGGGGATCCTTCTTCTTTCTTCCTAATTTCTTTAAATAGGCCTCCTTAATGGCTTGAAAAAGGGGTATTTGAATGTGTACATTCTTCAACTGATCCAAAATATCAAAGGTAGGCTCTTCCATAGAATTTGATGTAGTAATTTGCAATCTCTAAGGAAAAGACAGTTTGGCCTGATTCCACAGGATAGGCTCCTTAGAGACAATATTTGATACAAGGCATAAGCTGGATACTGATTGACTTCTATAGAATACATAGGCTATTGTTGTTGTTGTTGCTTATTATTAGGATTTGGCAATAGTTGAGTAAGCTTAGGTATTTGTTTTGGAGGGCCAGTATTTGTTGTAGGTGTTGCAGGAGGTGGCATGAGGGCTTGAGGTTGTGGTTGCTGAGGTTGCAGGAAGGCAGAGGATTGGTTTTGCCATTGCTATGGACTTCTCCATTGAGGGTTCTATTGCCAGTTACCTGGGGGTGGAGTCCATTGTCCTTGTGGCTACTGCCAACCTCCTTGAGGAGATTGCCATTGAGGATTCTGATAGCTAGGCCAATGAGGTTGAGAAGTATTCCAAGGTTCTAATGGGCCATATGTAGGTTTCCACTGGTTATTGTAATTAGAATAAGGATTACCAAAAGTCAAAGGATCTTGAGGCATACCTTATCTTTGAGCCCATGGTCGCCTTTGTGCGACGAAGAATACTTGGTCATCATCACTTTCTACCACCTTAAAGTGAGTAGGTAGTTGCTTAGCCTCCAGGTTAGCCACCATCTTGCATCTGCAGTCACGTTTCTTTTGTCTACAATGTGGACATAATTCAGCCAAGATTGCTTCAACTTCCTCATGTTTCTTTCGATCTTGCATAGTATCCAACTGTGTAGCCATGTTGTTTATCATATCCTGCTTGAAATCAGACAACAAATTTGTGATCTCCATTCATGAAACTCTACTAATAGAGGAGTTTCCCACTATGGCTTGATGACCTCTACCCTTCTTAACAATTGCTCGAGAGTAGTTGAGACATATCTTCTTGATATCATCCCAAGGAAGTTGGGTTATATCACCTCCTCCCATCAGGTCCAGAGCATCTATATAGGTATCACTGATTCCCCTTAGAAAAAGTAGTTTATGAGATTCTTCATTGAGAGTATGGTCTGAATTCTTTTTCAGAGAAAACAAGAATCTTGCGATATAGTCTTCCAGGCTTTCATCCTCCTTTTGTTGAATTTTGAATATATCATCTCCCTTACTACCACTTTTACAATATTCCTTGTATTTCTCAAAAAAAATTGTTTGCTTGACTACCCAACTATTGACAACATCCCTTCCCAAACTCATGAACCATCTAAGAGCTCCTTCCTTCAAAGTAGAAGGAAACAACTTCATCTTGTGAGCATCTGAAGTGTAATCATAGCTGCGACAGAGCATGTCAAACTCAAACAAGAAAGTGTATGGGTCCTCTGTAACTAGTCCATAGAACTTGGGGAGTAATAAAGAAGGAATGTTTTTAAGGTTATCATTATCTTGCTAAGCAATGATGGGAAACTCAAAAGTAGGAGGTTGATTAGGTGGATTTTGTCCCATATTTGCTTGATGGAGTACCAGAGAAAATAGATTTTCCTCAGGTTCTTCATCAGCTAGGTCAAATGGCAATTCAACAATTAGGTTTTCAGCAAATGGATTGATATCTTGGTCTCCTTCTTCCTCAAATAGATTATAAGCCAGTTCGGGATTATTATCAATGAAAGGAAGGTTAGGAAGGAATCTTCCCAGAGCGTCTCTTCTTCTATGCATGCAATAGAATGAATGGTGAATTGAAGGAATTTCAAAAATGCTTGAATAATAGACTAAACTACTGCTAACAATGACTTTTGACAGGTTCTTAGCTTGACACCATCCCCGGAAATGGTGCCAAAAATAGTCGCACCCACAAAAGGATATAATAGTCACAGCAAATCCTAACCTAGGAATTGGACATTCCAGCAGGTGACTAACATCTTCTTATGGTCATTCATTTATTTTGTCAGACTAGGGAATGTATACTTGAAATGGAGCGGCATTGTATGTGCACCAAGAACCAGTTTCAGTCATGATTTATGAGAAATAAATGTGTGAAAGGAATTCTACTTATGCTACAGGAATGTAATGCAAAGCCTTCTAAACATAATCAAAGCAAAAAATATAACAACTACAACTGAGAAACAAACTATGAACTGGCCTTATGCTGTAGGAACAGACACAAGGATGGATTCTCGATGCTGCAGGAACAATATAAGACTGAGTTTGCACTGAAACTTCAAGAACGAAATCTAACTTATGATCAACAGAAAATGAACGACTAACTAACTAACTACAGATACTTACTAAGTGGGCCCCCTTAGCAAGCATGAACTAATTATGCCAGTATTGAACTCAGAACTTCATCAACTTTTATTCATAACTTAGAATGATGTACATTGTTCTATTTATATGAAAACTAACACAAAACTCTATCTCTTATCATAGTACTAACTCTTACATGATATCCTTTCTATTCTTGTTATGCTTGCTCACTCGCGCAGGAGGAACACTTATTTAAACAAAAAAAACAACTAACTAACTAACTCAACCAGAGAAAGACGTGGATACAAAATGAATCCTAAAACCAAGGAACAAACTTCTCGTAAATGAAAACATATCCATTCAACATGATCCAGAGAATTTAGCATTCCACTCTTTTAGATTAAATGATCATTTAAGTTTTTTCCCAATGACCCGGGCAGAGAGTCTTCGCTAGAACAACTTCCTCAACATCGTGCAAGAAATGGACTTTACTACAGAGCCGAGATCCGCTTCACTTAACCCGATCATTCTCCCTTCAACAACCTGTGATGCACAAGGTGACAAAGGTGAAAGAAAGCATGCGTGGCAAACAACACAATCCATTCATTAATCACATATTGAATCTATCCCATTATTCAAAAACCATATGCGTTATACCAGTCATTTGGAAGGTCAAATAGGGTAATTAATAAGACACATCGAGATGTTAGGCTGTAGGAATATACTAATGTATTGCTATAGGATACTACCCAATTTTAGATAAAAATTCTTTAATCACATAGTTAGAACAGCCATTAGCAATAAAAGTATAGATATTAAAAATACATCATGATACTCAAATTATGAGCATATCCTGAGCTCATCAATGTGCACATGCCTAATCCTTGATTAGGATGTGTCACATTCTCCAACTTTTGCAAGTTGGCCTCTAATCACTCTTAGCCACCTAACCCTCCTCTAAACCTTCATTAACTAACCTAATCAAACTCTCATGGAATTTTTAACTCCTTTTATCCTTCCAAGGAATATTAAATTCCTTTTTCTCTTCCCCATGTGATCTTTGACTTGTCACATCAAGTCACATGTAAAATCTAACCCTCTTCTAATGTGTCATTAATTAGTCTAATCAAGTACTTGTACAACTTTAATCACCTAATTGAGTCAACCCTATTAAATGTTTTCTCCTTTTGGAGAAGGCACTCCATTTCCCATGTGAATTTTTAATTCACATTTAATCCCCCAATGCATTTAAAGGAATTTTAAATTCCTTCTCTCATCCCCATAAAGATATTTGAGGAATTTTTAATTCCTCACATGTCCTCTCACCCACATGGGGACAAGTACCCCCTTTATGAAGAGATCTTGTCCCAATCCAAAGTTACTATGTACCACCTCCATGTCATGTACTATCTGTCTACCTCATGTACACATCATCTATTTTAAGTCATATCACATGCCACATGTTAAGATGTGGGGGCTTGTGAGTTCTCAACTCACCTTAGCCCTGCATCTTGATCTTGGTGGCTCAATCTTGGCCATCCATTTCCCTAGAGACTCCAAAAATCTCTATAAATACCCCCTCTTTTCTCTCATTTTAGGGGGAGATCATTCATTGTAGCCAAACTCTTGCAATTTTTTTTTAAGAGCCACACTTAGCCTTTTTTCACACTTGCATCCGCTTTCATCCATCCTCATATCATCATATAGCTTGCATCTCATGCCATCCAAGGAGCATTCAACACCAAAGATCGAAGGGCCAATCAAAGGATCGATTCGAGACAAGGTAAAAGGTTTCACTTGTTGTCTTTACTTTGTATTGAATCCAACTAGCCTAATCTTGAGGTGTAGGTAGTTTTTAGTGTTGTTTGCATTCTCTTGTTTGCTACTTGTATTTTAGCACCTAAATTTTCCCTATCACAGATAGGTTTAGTAAGAAGTTGGCTGGATGGAAAGGAGCTTCTCTGAGTCAAGCATGAAAAATTTAGCTCCTCAAAGCTTCTCTTTAGAATCTCCCAAGGTATGCAATAAGTCTATTCAAAATCCTTTCCAAATATGTGGAGGCCATTAAGAATATCCAAAAAATATTCCCTTGGTCTGGTGTGGAGGAGAAAAAGAGGATGACTCTTCTTGGTGGGATTTGGTTTGTAGAGCGAAATCCTTGGGAGGATTGGGTCTTAGAAAAATTAAAATGTTGAATAAGAATCTTCTAGTTGAGAAAATTTGGAGATCCTTTTTCTCTGATGGAGAATTGAAAGATATATTAAAAAGTAAATATATGACTAATTGTGTGTCCGTCAAAGCCTTGTTGGATTCTCCTAATCTTCCCCTTGGCTCAGCTTGCTGGAATGACATGATTATTGGTAGAAAGATTTTGGAATTAGGGGTTGGTTGGCATATTAGAAGAGGAAATTGTGCTAGGTTTTGGAAGGATAGATGGCTTTTTAATGATCCCCTAATCAAAATTGAAAGGTTCAATAGATGGGCATAATTTTGCAAAGTTGCTTTTGGAGAGTATGTTAAAGCTTATTGGAGTGAAGGACACTTGGTGGATTTGAGTATGGTTAGCCAAGAGTTGGCCTCGATTCAATCTTCCTTGAGGGCTATCAAAGTGGGAAGAATCAGTTGGATGCCCATCTTGTCTAGTTGGACAACCCTTCCAGAAACTACTCTATCTCATCGGCTATTTCTTTGTTGTCCCTTTCTCAAGCCCCCCTCCTTTATGGTTAAAAGTGTGGATTAAACACTTGTATCCTAAAGTCAAAATTTTCTTCTGGATTTTGCTCCAAAATAAAGTGCTCACAGTGGATAATTTCTCCACGGTCCATTTGTGGCTACTATCTAGGGAAAATTTCTGGCTATGTGGAATTTATCTTGGGTATTCCCCTTATCCATTGAAGATTTATTCTCACAATGGAAAGCACCTTCTCAAAATTATTTCATCCAACATGGGCCTTTATTTTCCCTTTTGTGGTTTGGGGAGTGTGGAAAGAACGTAATAATAGACTTTTTCAAGGATAAGGAGATGTCAGAGACTAATTTTTTTAAAAAAATAAAATAATTTTTTTTAAGGCTAATAAAGGAAAATTTCACTATCATTCCCCAAAAATCTTCTAATCTTGAGGTTGTGGTGTGATCTCCCTATGATCTAATGATAGCCAAGAATTGGAATCTCAAAATTGATATTTCTAAGGAACCCAAGCCAGCTAAAAAAGATAGGGAGGGTGTGCACTGGACCTTCCCACCAATTGGCTGGACTAAAGCCAACTTTGATGGTGCTGCAAAAGGTAATTTGGGGATGGACGGAAGGGGAGGTGTGTTAAGGGACTCTAATGATGAATTTTTGGTGGTTGTGGCCATATCCCTAGGTTCTCAAATGAACCATGTGGTGGAGGCCATAGGAGCTTTCCAAGTTTTAAATTTAGCTCAAAATTTGAATATTAAATACTTATGGCTTGAAGGGGACTCCAAAAACATCATTTACTATATCCTATGGAGGATCCCCCCTCCTGGTCTATTGAGAATTGGATAGAAGATGCTAAAACTATCCTTGGTAAGTTCAAAAAATTTAAAATCTCTCATGTCTATAGGGAAGCTAATAGCGTGGTGGATTATTTTGTGAATGAGGGGGTTAAGTGGGGAGGTCTGAAAACGTGGAAAACATTTAAGGAATTGGGAGCTGAAGTGAGGGACTTATTAGATTATGATGCTACACATGGGAAAAAAGAAAATATCCTTAATGATGATAGGGAAAAGTGCTAAGTACATCAAAATCAAGATATTTGACGGGGCCGTATCTAATAACTTAGCTAGTAAGATTAAGTAGCATGCTTTGTGGGTTCATTGGAATGACTGCGTAAATTGGCAATAGGTTTTCTGTGTTGGTAGAGACAATAGTGAGGAGCATGTGAATATGGGGGGATAGGAAAATAATTGAGCCAAGTAGCTACAAAATGCACATGAGGAACGTTAAGGTCTAGAAAAAGATTGAGAGAGGTGGTTTGGTTCCACTTCTGGAAAAAATTCATGGACCTGATTATAAAGCCATAGACTACTTCAAAAAGAATTTGAATAATGGTGAAATCCTCCTCTTTGGGAGAAAGGTGAAACTGGATGAGAAAATCATAGGAGAGGTGACCAGAATGCCCATTGAGGGCTTGAAATTTTATCGTGACAGAAGGTTTTCAGACGAGGCGGTCATAAATTTCCCAAAGAAAGAAAAAGAGAAAATGAAACTCGTCAAAGTTTCCAACAATTATTTCGAAATTGACTCCATGAAGGCACTTTGGAGAAAGGTGCTTCGTGTCATTATAGAGTATGTCACCTTGGACATGAGGTTTACCAGAGTTTATGGTTATCATCTATCCTTAACCACTTATGCCATAAGGTATGTATTTCTTTGCCTCATTACCTATTTTTTTCATTGAACAATAGCATTGAGGACCACAAGAAAAATCCCTAGAGAAACCCTATTCTTCATCCTGGGCTTATTAGGTTGATCTTTGAACATTTTCAAAACTTTTTGACTTTATCTAAACTAGTTGCCTCCACAGATTCTGAGGACTATGAAATGAACAGTAGTGGTTCAAATAATCACTCTAAGCTTAACTAGGAGTGTATTGTTGAAACCCATCTAGCCCCTATCATTTTTGGAAAGAAATATCTGGTAAACCCCAGCCCTTGAAAGCTAACCCTCAGAATTCCCCTAGCTGCCCAACCCCTTTAAAGAATCCTGCAATCAAGGGTTCCCCTGCCAATCGGTTGGTTTCCTACTCTATGGAATCTTTGGAGGAAAAAACTATGAACCCTTAAGCTAGCAGAGCTTTTGCTTCTACCCATCTTTCCTCTTTCAAAAATGATGGTACCAAATTTCCCAACTCCCCGAACCTCGATGAATTGAACACCATTCTAGATCGGGATTAGTCTAGAGATATCGTTGCCTTTGCTAGAAACAACATTGGGGATATTTTCAGGGTAATGAAATGGGAATATAAGGAAATTAATGATCTCAACCTCAGAAATATGACTCTAAACAATAAGGTGGAGGATTTGGAGCTGAAGTTGTCTACCTTGTACAATGAAGAAGGAAAATGGAAAACTAACAAAACAGGGATGGCAACTAATGACATTGAGGACAATTATAAGACTCTAGAAGTCGAAATTGTTAAAATAAGAAACAATATAAGAATTGTGTTGGAACAAAACCATATAATGGCCAGGCACAATGCAATTATCATTAATGCAATATTTGAAAAGCTAGAAAAGTCGCAACAAGGCTCGCTAGTTGTTGACCTGGAAGAGGACAAGGATAAAAGTAAGGATTAGGGCCAAGGAATATGGAAGAGGACCCATGCCAACCTTAAAAAGAAAGCGCCTCCCACTCCCCAAATGATCCAAATCTTAAAAAGTGGGGTCCAGGAGATGAATGACATGGAAGCTAAGATAGCGGAGATCTCAAAGTCCCAAGTTTAGTTGTTGCTAGTGCTTTTTGCTAGTCTTTTTGGGTCTTTATTGTGGCCCTTGCTGGCTTTTTTGGTAGTTGTTGCTTTTTTATAATGATTTCCTTTCTACAGGCTTTTGATTTCTAGGCTCTTTAACGTTTTATCTCTTTTGTTTGTAATACTTTGTGGTTTTGGGTCCCTGTAAAACCCAAAAACAAGTACATATTCAAAACATTAAAATCCTTCCTCTACTACTACACAAATCAATGAAATGGAAACATGTACAATGATCATAGATGTCTACAACTACAAAATTATGACCAAATCCCATAAAACACTAAATTATTGATATAACTAGAGGTGATGTTTGATTCTAATCTCAATTACCAAATGTTAATAAGAATAGAATTAGACCTGTACTTGAGGAATACATAAAATTATACATTTCCATCATTCATAAGCTAATTACACTTAAAATTTCCAACCATACAATACTTACAAATTGATTTGTAGAAGCATAAAAAATTAGTTATTCAAGGTGACATCTCAATCCAGTAGCAATAACTATTTACAATAGTCCATACTAAACCTAAATTAACAAATAAAGATGGTATATGGTAGTCTTTTTAGTTTCATAGTAAATGTGTTATAAACAAAAAAGCATGCTCCACAACTAACAATCATTCATCCTTGAAGTCATTTCTGGATTCTTATAAAAGACAATCTACTTTATGTAATTGATGACAAATCAAAAGAGAAAGTATGCACAAATTTTGTTATAAATATCCACAAGGAATTGTTCACCATGCATATAATGTTTGGCAATGTAGATTATTTTATTACAAGCCAAAATCAATCTAAATTTATATAAATTTTCATAAACCTCTCTATACAAATAATGATAGAATAAATGCAATGAGTGGTTCTTTCATTGGCCAACCTTTCAAAATTAATATCACATAAGTTATGAATTTTCCTATTTGAGTGGGAATAAATTTTTCCATATTGGCTTCTACAAATCCTTACATGAAAAAGAAAGAAAAATTATATCTCAAAATGAATGTAAAGAAAGTGTACATACATTATAATTTCAATGTGAAATTTCATTTCCATAGTAACTATTCCTTTTTGTGTATAGTCACTGAGTTTTTCTTGGATTGGATGGTGAAAGTTGCTACTAAACTTGACATTTTAAAAATAAATATGGAATATTCTATGTAAGATATAAAATTATTGTCACTAGGGTTTAGGACCTAGAACCCCAATCTTCTATACTCCACATTCAAGGAAAATCCTGGAGATCTCAACCCAAGGATGAAGTAGGGGGAAGAGATCTTGCAATAGGGTGTCCTAGGGTTTGATTTAGGATTACAAGAGGGGTTCACCAACAAGCTAGGGCTTGAAAAGACTAATGAAATGCAAGATATAATGTTTAAACCTAGTGATGCATGAAACTTGAATATATGACCTAGAAATGCACATAAATTAGAACAAAAGGCTATAAGATCAGAGGCATGCACCTGGAAACTTGAAGAGGCCTAGAATCAACTTTGAAATGTTGAAAAATGCTAATTTTAGGGCACACTAAGACTCATACACCAATCTAGGCATATCAGTCCTAGACTAGGGTTTTTGGGCCAAAACAAGAATCTAGCAATGCCTGATCTGAAGCCATTGAAATGTAAAAAATCACTGTAGTGGGACTCATACACCACAAGTGGCATATCAGTCCCACTGGGCCTTTTTGGAGGGTTAAGATCTGAATCAAGTCTCCAATCTCTCCTCTTCCTGTCACACCTTATTTTTAAATCTAAAACCCTAATTTCAAACCTGTAGATGACTTTTTGTAAATATAGCAACCTTGCAAATGAGGGGACAACTCCAGTTCAACTTTCTCCAAGATTGTAACCTAATCTTCAAGGGATATTCAAGCTCCAAGACACTTATATCTACAATCAAACATCAAAGAGAAGAATGAATTATTCTTTGTTAGAGGATAGGGGTTTTCCTATGTCAAACCGAGTATGTGCAGGATCATGATGGGCCAAAAAGTGGCAATATGATGGGTATGTGTAGGTTATGTGGTTGAAAACTTTTTTTACCCAAAATTGATGAAACGAAAAGGGTTTTTAAAGGATATTATGAAATTTCCACTAATATAAATTATGCTTTACCTTGAATTTAATAAATAATTATTATTCATTTTCTATTTGACTTATGACTAAAGTCCTGATTGATAGGATGATTGAAAAACATATATAACTTTCAAATGGTATCACATTTTTTGAATCCAAAACATGCATCACATTCTATGCTTCCCATACTATAGGATTAAAAAAAAAGAATTTCATGAAGTTTTCACCAAGTTAGGGTGGTCAGACATACGAGTTTTTATATTTTTTAAGAGTTGTAATAAAAAATTCATAATTAATTATTTACTTGAAAAAAATTACAAAAAAATATGCATCACATTGGGACATGAGTCCTCTACTTATATCTAAAATATTATAAAAAATAATTATCTTTTTATTATAGATAGGGTGGTCAGACAGACACCTACTTCTTATTTTTTCCCTGAAATTTAAGTACTTCTGCATTGAAATTTCAAATTTTCACCAAATATATTTTTAAAAAATAAAAATAAAACTAGTAGTTTAGAAACTACATTCAATTTTCTATAGATTCAATTCTTAAATATTTTTGAAATAATATAGATAACTTATTCAAATTTTTACGTCAAGTTTCCTAACTAATTTTTCTGAATTTTTTGCCACTTAAGGGCCTATTTTTTCCACGATGATCCTACTCATACCCAACCCCTTTTAGGTAATGAAACCAAATGATGAGATAATGGAATAAGGACATGAAACATAGATGATGGAACATGAAACATGAAAAATGATACCTTGAATGATGTCTTGTAAATCAACAATCTAACATGAAGTGGCCATAAAGGATGTGGATCTAGATCTTGAAATGAGTGTAGAAAAATGCTTAAGCTTAGATCTTGAATGCAACATATCAACACTAGCTCAACAACATACTTGATGCTTGATAACATTGACATGATGATGGATCTTGAATTGTTGCAACAATTGATGAAGAAATTTCCCCTTGAATGCCTTAGAAATAATGTTGAATGCTCTGTTGATGATCTTGTAAAGTCATGAAATGCTTAACTCTTGAGTGCTTGACTTGATATCATGAATAATTAATTAAATAATGATTTGAGACTTCATTTATATAGGCAATCCATCTAAGATCCCATTTATTAGATTCCACAGGTCGAAATTCATGAAATTTGAACTTAAAACCCATATTTCTTGCTCAAAACCCTAAAAAGGGGCTAAATGGGACTCATACACCAAACCTAGCATATGGATCCCACCTAGGTGGGACCCATATGCACAATATAGGGTCTTAGGGGCCTATAAATGTAGGAGGGACCAAAACTCAATGTGAAAGTATAAATAAAAACACTTTACAAGATTAGATTAAGGAAAAAATAGGTTAATTTAGCTTAAAATGGTCCTAAATCCAATGCGAATGTCTACAACACATTATAATATTAGATTAAGGGACCATTAGGTCCAAGGGCCCTAAATTTAATGTGAAGGTGTAAGTAAATACACTTTACAACACCAAATTAGGGAAAAGTTAGGTTTATTTAGCTTAAAATGACCCTAAATCTAATGTGAATGTGTACAAAAAATTACAACATTAGATTAAGGTGACATTAGGCTCACTTAACATTAATTAATCCCAAATGAGGCGAGAAATTCTACCATTTCCAAGGGTGTACAATTTCCATCATTACATTTTCCACCACATGCAACTAGCTTGGTCAAACCTCTATAGAAAATCATTTCATATTTTGAATCTTAAAGTAACTTCCTAATCATGGAAAAATATACAACTTACATATGGTGTATACCCATATTTTTACAATCATTCAAAAATTATAAATTTTAGGACTAGAGTGAAAAGGAATGCATGAATTTAAGGGGATAAAATAAATAATTTCCACTATTTTAAAACAAGAAAAGGTAGATAGGATAAAATTAGCAAAGAAATAGAATCAATTAATGATCCATAAGAAACCAATATTATTGAAAACCATTTCTATTGAAACAATATAATTTCAAGGTGTCTCAATAACTTAAATCTAGAGGCGTTAATATTCAACTACCAAAGTTAGAGTGTGACTTCACTGTTTAGATCCAACAAATGTTTGACTCTATGATATTATAGTCTACAACTGGAGAATGAAAATTGTCCCTAGCAGAGTCACCAATTTTGTTGGTGTTTTTTCCTAGTAGAACTTTGAAATTTTCTAAAGCGTAGCCAACCCTTATGCTCAAGGATCTACAAAGTTATTGGCCAATGAACAAGTAAGGATTTTGAGGCCCCTACTCCTACTCCTTAGGCTCTATGAGACCTAGGAGGGTATTCCTTGTCATGTTCATGTGGTATTTATTTGATTGAGAACACTTCTATACATAGATTAATTCCTATTGAGTGCAAATAGACATTGTTCACTAAACCTGTCCGACTAGCTTGGGTAAACCCACAAAAGTGGTTTACAATTCAAGTGAAGAAGGAAAAGTCAAAAAAAATGACCCCATGCAAAAAAAAATGGTTTTTGGGGTTCAAACGAACTTATTGTTTCAAGAAAACCAAAAGAGGGGTTGCTAGAACCCTAGTTCAAGTGAACCCATTAAATGCAAGGGCTCACTGTTCTTGCAAAAACAAAAATAAAATTCTTTTTTGAAAGGGGGTTCACTCAAACCAAGGTTTGAGAAAACCTTGGTTTTCCCGAACCTCCCTTTTCCCACCTTCTCACTCCCTAGTACCAAAAAACTCCAAAAATGTTCCCTTCAAAGCTTGGGTTGAGGATGAAATTGGAGGAGACTTTACAGACCCAACTAGATGATGGTAGTCCTCGAAAAGAGCTATCCAGAAAATATAATTTTAATATGTTTTGCTTTTATTAATTATTTATTTTTTTAGTTTTATTAAACATAGGTTTTTCAAAAAAAATCAAGCTCTTTGTTCTGCACATGTGGAAAGATAGCAAATTATCAAATTTCTTTTTGAGAAATATGAGTGCACTAGATATTGAAGTCCCTGATCCAACAAAAAAATTTGAATTTTTATACATACAAAAAAAGTTACACGTTATACAGTTCGGCTATGTCTAAATTGTAATTAGTTTTACTTTGAAACTTTATTAAGGGAAAAATATTAAATAAAACATGATTAAACCAATTGGAAGCACTAGATATCATAGTTACAAATCTAAATTTGAAAAAAATAGAATTTTATCCTTCATGGAAAAAAAGTTGTGTTATATGGTGAGCGCCACTCAAAAATTTTGTTCACTAAAAACACTAGTTTTTAAAGGAGATGGAAAAATAAGTGCAATCTGATTCCAAAAAAAAATTGAAAAAAATATTTAGAATCTATAGACAAAATGTCACAAATCACTAGTTTGCATAATCTTCAAATTCCTCACAGTTTAGCCACTATAGGTGCCCGAAAGTGAAGATTTAGTTAGAAAATATTATTTCAGTGTCTAGTTTAGCCAAAAATTGTAAACCAGTATTGTGGGATCACCCGCCTTTGAGAAAATTATTATCTATCACTAGGAATTATGCAATACTTCAAGCTCATACATCGTAATTGAAATATTTTTTAATGATTTTCATTCTCACTCTGAATCTCTAGCCAGGTGCATTAGTAGCTCAATTATCCTTAAAATATTCTAATGAAGAGACCATTACTTCATCTGTTGGGAAAATGGAGTCAAATTTGTAACAATTAGTAATATATTAGCCATTTAACTAAGAAATTGGTGGGCTATTTATCATATTACTTTGTAGTATATGACAATTCACAGCGTTTAAAATGGAACTTCTTACCAAATCCTATACTCTTCCTCACAAACCTATGATCTCAATTAAGCATCTAATCAATTCTTTGAATTGAAGTAGAAATGAATACACACATCAATTAAAACAATTGAAGATAAATAAAAAGATCATTGATAATTTCATTAATAATTTGCAAGGGAGTTACATAGGAGAATACGTGTTCTAGAACAAATATTTTCTTTCACATCTACAACTTCTATAAAACTATTTAATATTTTTTACATATTTGACTCTAACCCTAGACTCCACACAATTCTATTCATCAATTTTTTTTATAATATACTTCTTCATGAGTTTAGCTTTCACTCAAACCATTATGAAACTCAAAAATAAAACCCTTGTAATTGGACTTGAAATCCCTTTTATAGAACAAGGGAGGAACAAGCATCAAGCTAAAATACATTTACATTTCATTTCAAGACTAATTTCATTTCATTTGAAATATTCCCCAAATAGTTACATTTAATCATTTCAGAACGAGGGAAGACAAAAGGGAAAAAATCCTTGTAATTAGCTAAAGGAGACTAGCTAGCCTTCCAAAAGGCATCGTTTTTGCAACACCAAAACTTCCATGTCCATACCAAAACTATAAAATTCACCATCAGTTGACACTAATGACACAAACTAACAAACCAGCCAAAAGGAACCAAGTCAACACAAAGGACCAAAAAACCAAGCACCAACTCAATAGGAAAATGAGGTACTACCCTACTTTGTCAGTAGCAGAGTAAATAGGCCCGCTTGGGGTCCATATTGAAATTGGAGTAGCAATCACCTCCTCCTCATCAGAATCATCGTAGGGTACCAAGGAAATAAGATATTGACCATATTCAGGGTCAATTTCTCCTCCATCATCAAAGGAGTTGTTAGAAACCACAATGGGAGCATTGTGCCTCACCAGATGAGCCTTAGGAACCTCATTCTTCTTCTTCATTTTCTTCTCTGGCTCAACCGACTTCTTCCCTTTAAACTTTACCAATTCTTCAGAAATGGTCCTATTCGTCAAATTATAGGTACTCTGGACAGTAATCTTCTTACTCTTCCCATAGACATTTCTCTTGCCTTTTGGTGTTGTACGAATTCCCAATATACCCAGTTTAACATCAGGAGCATCGTCATGAGGTTTATGCATGCTAAGCCTTCTATACCTTTTAACTGGCTTTCCCAATTTACTTGGTTCACCCATCTTACACAAAATAAGACACAGACTAGCAAACCACCTCACAGAAGAGATACCCGCCTATACCCTCAGTGTGTCATTGCAAGAAAGCAATCTCAAAGCATCCTAATGCAAAACATAACAAAATACAACTGCAAGCAATAAAACCACTACCACCCTAGGAAGCTAAAACATGATAGCTAAGCCATGCATAATTCAAAATGAAGCATATGTACACACTTACATACCCAGGGAAACCACACTACTTTTTCTATGATCATTCACTCAACACTCATACGTTAATCCTTTAGTACTACAACAATTATTTTGGCTCCTTGATAATTGTAAATGGTAAGATGAACTACAAAAAAATCCATACTAATTAGAGTGATTTGAGTGTGTCTCAATTAATGAGCATCCTGGCTCGCACAAGTGAATAGATAATCAATCACTCTGTGCTTAATCTCATTCGTCAATCATTTTGGATTTAAAAATTAATCAATGAAGCTCATTAAGGATTTCCACTTGCCTTTTCATATGTACTTGGAAACAACAATGATGTCTTAAAAAGCTGCCATGTAGCTATCCATAACTTAGCCATATCATTTGCATTCCATTGGTTATTCTAGAAATTCCCTTATAATTCCTCCAAATTTCAGCAACAAACAATAACTCTGTGTATGCAAATAACATGAATAAGCAAATTAAACTTATACAACACACCAATGCAACATTATATCGAGGAATTTAAATAACAATCAAATTAAAACGAAAAATCTCTCAATGGCTTCTCATTTTTCTCTCAGATTGTTTGTGCACATGAATTTCCAAATGACAACTTGAAGAATGAGAGATGTTGGAAATGCAAGAGATGTTTCTTACATTATATGATTTCTAAACTAGTTGTAGATGATATACAAAGGTAATAATGCTACTTTGATATTACTATATGAAAATGATATGATGAAAATGTTGTAATTAAGATGCTGCTAATGAAAATGCCATCATTAAACTACTTGATGCTAAAATTCTAATACTAAAATGCTTCACTAAAATAAAAATGCTAATTAAAATATTGCAGAGTGTAATTGCTTCAAATGCTTAGCTCTCTTTCTAAGGATTAGGAGCAAGATCCTTTCTGCTATAAAATGAGGGCTTATTTATAGATTTTCTAAGGCATGAGATTAGGTGGAAAAAATCAACTATTTCAATTCGAATTGGAGAATGGACGGTTGAAGATGAAGAGGTTAGAGAGAAAAGGGGAGTGTGTTCCCTTCATAAGAACAAAATGCCAAGTGTGAGGAGGAATAAAATGGAAATGAAGGCCAAGTGTCCCAAATTAGTTAGAATTTGTTGAGGATAAATACCAAATTAAATATTAGAAATATTTAATTTCTTGAGACACATGATGAGGTGGAAGGTGGGAAGAATTTAGTAGACATGTGCTTAAATTCAAATTATTAAAGATAGGAAGAATTAGAGAAAAATAACTATTTAAATGTTTTTTTCAATTTATTCATAAGTAGACAAATTAAAGATTATTAATTAAATAACTTGTATTTAATTAATTCCTCCAAACCAAATTTGAGTGTATACAATAACATCCCACTCCATGGAATATACCTAGATATATACTCTATCACTAGTCACAAAAGTTAGTTGAACTTCCTTGAAGGTTTTGGCAAGGGGAACTTTCTAGTGACGCAATCAAACAACCTGAGCCATCACTTGTTGCCATAATGAATTTGAAATTGAATATGTTTTAACGACAATGGGAAAACATAATGAAGGGATGAAATTCAGACATGTAGCTATCATATTCCTTTCCTTTCATTCCTTTCCATTGCTCATAGTTGAAACTAAGAATGATCCCGAAACATTTTGGTGATAGCGTGATACAACTCACCACAACACTCATCACTTTTCATTGATGTGAGACCGAAGGTCCAGAGAACTTTAGCGATGGGCGATGCAAAGGGAAACTGGGGTCCATCGCCTATCACCATAATAATACCACCAGTGCAAACCACTTTATCAATGGATGACCACTTAAGTGGCTAAAGATTTTCCATGTACAAATATGATGTTTTGAAAAGGGGTCATGCAAGGTTGATGAGATTCAAACCCTTAGGAATAAAAACATAAAACCTAATTCTCTCATCATGAAATATTTTCCACCAGATTATAGGAAAATTAAAATGATGAACTGAAGAATGGTAACCGATGAACCTAAACCAAAGGGCCAATAGAAACATTCTATAAATGGCTCAAGTTGTAACTTGGATGACTAGGAAATGGGTATGACATGTTCATGGAGAAACAAAATGCTCAAGGGTTTGAGACTTGCAAGATTTAAAATGAGGGCTTATAACTCAAAACCATAAACGTTTCCTTTGGGAACAAAATAAATAATTCATGACAAAGCAAGGAGCCAGATCAAATTTCTCAAAATTTTAGGAGCTCTACGACTTGGAGTAGCCATTTGTGGTAGTTGTTTCATGCTTTTCCCCACAAGCCTTTGGCGAGTTACAACCATAAGAGTTGGTAGCAATGAACCAATTTTTTGTGCTATAAATGACCTTGTAATAAGCCTTTGGTTCTATAAGAGAGGGGGACCACCATGTGCAAGGCCCCATGTCATAGAGGGCCAAGATGTGGAAGGCTTCCCTAACTTACCTTAGCTTAATGTGGTGTTAAAAAATGTAGGATGAAAATAACGAGGACCATAAGGCGCATCGATTACTCTGCAAACCCAAAAATCAGAAAAGGGCTAGGTGATCTAGTTCTTAGGTTCAACGCTATGCCTCAAGAAGCTCTCTGCCTAAGAATGGAAGTGTGGTCTTGGGACGATAGTGCAACATGCTGGAGTCTCTCAAGTGTGCTGGCATCTGTACAAATAGACAACTACATATACAAGGTTAAACCTAAGAAAAAAAGCTAACGACCTAGCTAACTACTACTAAAGGGCCAAAATAATGTGATTAAGTAAAACAAATACTCTCTAATGTGATCAACTAAAAATGCAAGAGTTAGGGTGGAAAGGATGATCTTACAAACAAAATCATTCGCCAACTACCTCCTTGAAAGCACGTTCACCTACACACAAAGAGGAGGAAAATGTTGGGTGGATGTATAGGGTCCTGCCTCAGCCAGATCCCTATTTAGGTGTTTCCACCTCCACAGAAAGCCAAGAAAGCGAGTATGATAAAGGAAGTAATATAATGAAGAACACCAAAACACTACAAAATAGTAAGTGTGCTTACTCTACCAAGTAATAGAGGTGAGGAATGGGAAGCTTACCACCTCCACCAAAAGCACTCAAGGCTAATGGAGGAGATAATGAGAGTATTTGAGCCTCTACTGCAATGGTGTGGTCCCAAACTTTCTCTACTAAAGTGATGGAGTGAAGTTATTGTTGCAATGCAATGCAAGAGTGCTACTAGAATGCTTGAAGTGAATGATTGGAGTGAGTGCAAGAGTGTGAGAAAGCATGAAATGCATGTAGAAGGAAGAATTTGAAGAGGAGATGAAGAAAACAACCATATTCGGGTTGGTCGACCAAAGGGAGTGTTACAACTTGACCTCTAATGAGAAGTGTAATGCCTCTACAGGTTCAACCATAGGAATCTACTAGGGACGTAAGTGCGTCATGCCAACATCTGCATGCCGCGCAGGCGTCCCTGACAGAAATTTCTCCACTGAAGCTCAAAATAGGCACCAAGTGGAGTGAGAGAAACAAGCTTAGGTGTAATTAAGCCTCTAAACTTTTTTTTCTAATGTAGAGAAGGGAAAAAGGGGAATTTTCATAAGGGACCATGCAAATTCACTCTTATACATTTTTCCCTCACTTTAGCGAGCACGAGTACTGATGAGTGCTCGGTAAAGTTAGAATTGTATAGTTGAACTATTGAGGATGAAAACCATGATTTGATGAACCTGAAGGTATAGGGGAAGCAAAGAAATTCATATCTTCTCAGAACTATGAAGTTGAAGAAAAAAAGAGTCTTATAGGCCTGCACACCTACAAGGAGGCAACCCCCAAGATCTTTCGCATGAAGGAAGCCCCATGAAGCAAGAACCTTATAGACCCGCAAACCTGCAAGGAAGGTGTTCGCCAAGAAATATCACATGGAGGATACCCAGGAAGGATTCCCCAAGATCTCTCACATGGAGGAAGCCAAGAAAGTGCCCTACAAGCCTAAAGACCTCTAGGGGAGCCACCCCCAAGATCTCTCACATGGAGGAAGCTCAAAGGAAGTTCCCTATTGGATCTTAGACCTATAGGGAGGTATCCCCCAGGATCTCTCACATGGAGGAAACCTAGGAAAGTGGACTCCACAGAGTCAAGAAGTGGCCACATAGGCAAGTAAGAGAACAATTGCATAGACCATTGATAATTTGGAAAAATTTCAAAGGGATCCCTCAGGAACCCGCCGTGAAGAGAGGATCCACTCAAGGGACGCATAGTTTGAAAGAAAACATTTTCTTTCTCAATTCAATCAAGGGATCCTTTTGAAAGATGTTCACTTCATCAGGGAATTTGAAAGGAAGAATATGCCCCCATATGAGGGGAAGGTCAAAGGTGTTCTTGCTTCAAAGGAAGGTTTTCAAGTCCTTTCTTTACAAATTGTGATGAAGGAAACATGTTCTATTAGGGTTCCAAGTTGAGAATGCAATTCTAAAGAAAGGTTTGTGAAGATTTTCGAGAAAAGATCTATTAGCAATGAATGCATTTTCTAAATATTGAAATGTTGAAGTAAGGCATTGTCACACATGAGAGGAACAACTCAAGCAAAGAAGAGAGAGATAAAGAGAAAGAAAAAGGAGAAAAATGCAAACAAGGGCACAGGGGGACCTGGTTTTGTGGGGTCAGATCTGTCCAAGCTTATATAAATAATAGGTAACCATGGTGCAAAGGGAAATATCACCAATCCCCAAACAGATCAGGAAGATTGCACAAAAAACAAAGTAAAAATAAAAAATTGGGTCAACATGGAAGGGAAAAATAAATTCCCGCAATGCTTTGTATCATCCCTAATTCATCGAAAGTTAAGCAAAAAATATGGAAGAATGATAATAAAAATAGAAGGTTTATGACACAAAAATGACACTTGTATCCAAGCACCAATAAGGGTGACAAGGGTCATCTAGGTACACACAACACGAGCATAGGGGAACACATCACAAAGCACACACACACAAAAGATCAAGAAGATGCCTCCTCCTAACAATGATTGACCATCAGGTCATCCACTTCCCACTCTAAATCATCATAGGGGGGAGGAGGATGAGCCTGCAGTGGTGGGATGTTAAGAGGATGAGCATCCGATCCATAACAAAGGCCAAGGAAGAGGGCCCTATGAGTTCCTCTCCACCAAGCTCTTGTCGAGCTAAGGTCAACGATTTCATGAAAATCGTTGACAAGGATAGAACTTCATCCATAGAGTTAAACATGTATCTTATGGGAGTACTATGTTTAACTTCAACGAATGGGGAAAGAGACACCTAAGATTCATCACTACGCTCATCGAACAACTCGAGAGTGGTGACAAAATCAGGGGAAGATGGGACTAGTTCCATCACTTTGAAAAAACATGTCAGCATGGGTCCAACTTTTGGAGAAGGCAGGCTCCTCTTACATTCCCCATTGTAGGAGGAACTACTCTCCACCTTATGCTTCATCGAGGGAGGCGATCTCCCCACAGACAAGGCAAGAGGTGCAGAGGAAGAGGAGGTGGAGAAGACCATAGTAGACACCACCGAGGTGTTCATCATGTCTACAGGCCTTAGGAAAGGTGAGATATCTGGAACAGACATCAAAAAAGGTGACTCCACCGAAGGAGTGATGAACACATGTACCCCCTTGGGGTCAAGAGTATTCACACTCATAGCAGAAGCTGAAAGTGATGCAGAACTAGACTGGAGAGAAACAAAGGGAAAGGGAGAAGAGGATTTTGTAGGAAGCCGTGAAGTATGGATCGTCATCTCTTCTTCCCTCCTTTGTGAGGTGACCTGTTCAACCAAGAGAGTTTTGTCGACGCTTGCACTCATGCACAAGGCAACTTCTACGACTCTTGGAGTTGGAGGCCGAGGTTAGAAAAGGAGCAGAAGGATCCTACTCAACCATAGGAATATCCAATCTAGCCATCTTTGGCAATGGAACAAATTCCTAAATGGGATCAAGATGACCAGGTTGAGAAGCAACAAGGGGAGTTGGCTCAATAGCCTTAGTAGTAGGCCTCTTCCCACTCATTGCTTTACGAGTGGGAGCAATAAGAGGTTGTGTAGGCCGATACATAGAGGAATATCCATGGGGGACTTTCTTCTCGCTATGCCAAATGGTTCTAGGCTCCATAGGAAACATAGGAAGTTCCAATGCACGACACCATAGGTTTCTCTCACGGGCATGGGGTGGAATTTGATGGCACCACAGCAGAGTGAGAGGAAGCGTTTGATTGAACAACAAAAGAGGAAGGAGGACCTTGAGACCACTTCTCTTCTTTCCTCTTACATTCCTTAGCATCATTGTTGTTAGGTTTTAGGCAAGACCTATGTGAAACAACATAAGGCGAAGGTGGGTATCTCACTCTTGGCTCTAAACATCCTCTCTTATAATTCTGATAAGTTCAGTATAGAAGGTCCATCCTGGGTGGAAGAGGACCCATAGGTGTAGGCCAAGAGTAATCCAAGGAATAGCTACCACAAGCAACCGGTGGTCTATAACTGACCAATGTCATTTATTATGTGCACAAAACCCTCGTGGATAAATTTTAGGCATTTATGCATGAACGAGGGTGCAACATTCATAACCGCTAACTAAGGGATACCTAGTTTTACCCTAAAGAGTTTAGTTCCAAGGATGATATCAAATGGGAATTTCACAGTCTTAGGTCCAACCAAAATTGATAGGACAATACTACCCAAGGGAGGTACGAAAAGTCCGTCATGTGTGTGAACGGTACTTACAAGTGCATCATGCCCATATTTATGTAAGAAGTTGATAAGCATAATCTCCTCAGTTATAATATTCATTTGAGATGCCAAATCAATGAGAACACCAGCTACAACATTCCCATTGATGCGCGTAGGGATGTATAGAGGAGATGGTTCCCTATTGAAATCCATTGACAGGTTTTGTGAAGGTTATACAATTATCACTATTCACGAGCTACACAAAGGGGATAGGTTGGTGCACGAATGAAGCCATCATACACACACTAGACAATACTTTCTCAGAGCCCTCCAAAAGGTGATAGGATAGGACAATAACTGAACTATGGTTTCATCATGTAACACTTTTGGAACCTTCCAACTACACGTACTAAGGGTCACAGGTTGGGCTGCAAGTAAAAAGCCCCATAACACACACCTACAACTCTCCTAGGATATGAGGAAAGGGTCTTTCAATATCGCAAAATGAAACCAAGATGGTTCATGTCGGGTGGGGGACCATCGAGTGCAAGGCCCCAAGTCACAGAGGGCCAAAATGCGAAAGGCTTCCCTAACTTACCTGGCTGTGGTGGTAACAAATGGATGAACGACGAAATAGCCGGGGACATAAGGCCTTCGGTACTGCAAACTCAAAATGAGGAAAAAGGAGAAAAGCTGCGGCGTAGAGCTGGTTTGCTGGATTCAACGCTAGCACTCAAGCTCTTACAGGAAAGAAACCTGATCTGGGGAAGATAGTGTAGCACGATAGGGTCTCTCAAATGCGCAGCATCCAATTTTTCAGTAGACAAATGCAGGGCAGAGTTGAACTAAGAAGGAAATAAGCTAAGAGCCCTCACTAGCTTTGCTGAGGGAAAAATAACGTGATTAAGTAAAAAAAATACTCTCTAACGTGATAAAGAAAAAATGCAAGAGTTAGGGTGGCAAGAAGGATCTCACAAAGAAACTCGTTCACCAACTAGCTCCCCAAAAGCATGTTCACCTACACGCGAAGAGGAGGAGGAAGAAATGTTGGAATTGGTTGTATAGGGAACTCCTCAGTGGACCTTTGTTGTTACTGCATTATTCATTTAATGTTTGTAACTAAGGTGGTTATTCATCTACCTCTCACCTTTCCTATATAAGGAAGTCTCTTGTACATTTGTAAATAATCTCATGAGTTCTATCTCAATAGATCATAGACCCTCATTTGATCAAGTTCTCTTTCATCTTGCCAACTTACTTTCTTTATTCATGTGGATGGTCCTTTATTCATGGTTGATCCACTTTGAAGTATCGTAGCTTCATCCGTTATTGGTGTTCATATTTTAAGCATTGGTATCAAAGCTTATGACCGCCGGGGATCCATCATATGAGGTGAAGCGGTTTCAGGGCATCATGCTTATTCATCATCCTTAATTCATTTCCTCTGCGGAATGAGAGCTTATCCATACCACATTTTATGATTTTGTTTCCAAAGACTAGAAGTTATTTTTGACGGTCCAGATCATGTTTTTGTTAAGAACTTGTTTTACAGTGAGCCATGCACCCCAGCAGAGGGCTACATGGTCTCTCTTTCCCTCATATGGAGGCTATTGATTATATTGTATTCATGTGATGGATGTAGCACTTGGGGGTATTGATGTTGAGACCTCCATACATCACTTTCAATACTTGTGCATGATGAACATTATATAAATTGCATTATATCTCTTTTTGGGGAGGAGTTTTTTCCTATGAGGTTTTCTCCTTTTTTCCATTTGTAAGAGATTGAATTTTCATTTGTACATGGGTACCTAAAATGGCCTAGTCATCGAGAGCAATCATATTGCATTTGCATCATAACTACACTCCCAATTTGCACTTATGGGGGGTGTTAGCATGAATGGGGATATTTCCTAACTAGATATTAGTGAGGACCTATTCACATCATTAATAAGTTTACATAGTTGTTAGTTGCCTAGGTTGCATTCTAGAAATTAGTATTTAATGGGACCATATCTCATTAATAGGCATGAAGTTATCTAGGCAGGGTGATCCCACAATACTGGTTTACAATTTTGTTGAGGAAGAAAAATTGCAAAAATGCTCCCATGATTTTTTTTTTGGTTTTTAGGGGTTCACATAAACTCAGGATTCACATGGACCAAAAATGGGTTCGCTCTAACTCCCCTTCAAGTGAACCCTATTTAATGATGGGACCCACCTTTTGGCACATGTTTTAAATGGAAGACAAAGGGAAATTTTGAAAAAAGGGTGGTTCACTTGAAGTCCCCTTCGAGAAAAGTCCCCTTCACTTGAAGGGTCAAGGGGGGTTTGTGAGGGGGTCGATCAGACCCCGGCCTCCCCTTACTCCCCCCTCTTTACCTAATCTCTACAAAATATTTTCAGGCTCACGGGTTGAGGATGAAAATGGAAAGTTCATAGACCCTTTAAGCCCCGGATGATGGTAGTCCTTGAGCAAACCATCGTGAATATAATTTTTTAATATATTTTTTTGGATTTATTATGTATTTTTATAGTTTGATTAAACATATTTTTTTTTTCACCAAAATCAAGCTCTATGTTACTTTTATGTATTGGGGAAAGAAATAAAGAAAAATTATCCAAAAAAATGAAAGAAATATCTGAGTGCACTAGATATTGATGTCCCTAACCCAACAAAAAAAATAAAATGCGATACATACAAAAAGCTACATGTTTAGCCTAGAAATCATGTCATAAATTGTAATAGTTTCGCACAAACTTAATTAAGAAAAAAATATTTAATGAAAGGCTATGAAACCAATTCCATGCACTAGATATCATAGTTACAAATCTAAGTTTGAAAAAAAAAAAAAAGTATCCTTCATAGAAAAAAAGTTATGTGTTAGCATGTAACATCACTCTTTAAAAATGGGGTTTACTATTAAAAACTAGTTTTCGAAGGAGATGGAAAAATAAATGCAATCTAATTCCAAAAATTTTATTTATTTTTAATCTAAAATCTATAAACAAAATGTTACAAATCACTAGTTTGCATCATCTTCAAATTCCTCATGGTTTAGCCACTATAGATTCCCAAAAGTGAAGATTTAGTTAAAAATTGGTTCAATGTCTAGTTTGGCCAAAAATTGTAAACCAGTATTGTGGGATCACCCAACATTTAATATATCTCTCATGTATTTATAATTATGCATTAGTTATTTAATGTTTGTAACTAAGGTGGTTATCCAACTACCTCTCACCTTGCCTATATAAGTGTAGAGTAGAAAAAAGTATCCCTTTACATTTTCACATTTTTTTGGGCCCTCCCTACTAAAATTGGGCTTCTTTATGCCTTATTTGGTCCTATTTTGCATCGATAAGCCTTATTTAATGCATCTTTCTGAGGATAATATCGACATATATCAAATGACCAGTCATAATTTAATGATTTTGGTTTGTATGGCCCAGATTTAGTGATATAGGACTCATACGCCACCTTAGGCATAAGGGTCCCACCTAAGTTTCAGGGCCTAGACCTAAATTTAACATAAAACTAAACATTTTTTGAAATTTGTGTCTTGAGCTTAGCCTACAAGGACTCATACGCCCCAATTGGCATATGAGTCTCGTAGCTTGAACCTAATTTTGAATTCAATTCTAGGTGGTATTTTATCTTCTTATATCTGATGTCAACCTGTAGTGTTGTAATTTAAAAAAAAATCATAAACAAGTATAAATACAAGGTTATTTCACATATTTTCTCCTAGCAATTTATGTGATCTTATGGGCATTCAAGTGAGATAATTCAAGAGTGATTATCAAGAATTTTGGGGTACTATTCAAGAATCAAGCATCATGTCAAAGTCATCATGCTTCATTTTGTTTTTGAGCTAGCATTTGTGATGTAGGGTTTTATGATTTAAGCAAGAATTCAAGTCAAGATCCATATCCTTGAAGCAAAAGTCAAGAACCACATTCATGCTATCCATTACTTACAAGATTGTTGCCTTTATTCCAAGGGTTTGGTGAGTTACAACATAGAATATTTGTTCATTCATCATTCCTTCATTCTATTTCTATTCATTTCAAGGTTTCCTTACCAAAATGGCGTTTGAACAGGGAAAACCCATGTCCACTAAAAAAACATTTTTCCTCCTCTTTGATGTGTGATTTGCAAATCTAGGTTGAAGATCCATTAAATAGCAAGATTGGATAAAAAATTTCAAGTTGTCAAAGTTGTCATCTACATTGCAAGATCACAGAAAGTCACCTACAGGATGCAATTCAATGTTTTAGACTCAAATATTTGACAAGAGAGAAGCTAAAGAAGAAGATTAGGGGATATAAAAGTTTTAGATCAACCTTGATAATGACTAAATCACCACTTTTGGAGTATGAGTCCCAGTATACCAGATTTCAGGCATTTTCTATAGATCCTGGTTTAGTAGTCATAGATTTTGGTTTTAGCCTGAAACCCTAAACTAGGACTAAATTGCCCCTACTAGCGTATGAGTCCCACTGTGCTTTAAAAGTTAGATTCTCAAGATTTTAGACCTTTTTTCGAGCCTCTTTAGATTTCTAGGTGCACCTCTATCCTTTCTTAGTTCATTCTGATTTTCAATTTTATATCTTGGATTGCATAGTTAGGGTTTTACATATCAATACTTTAATCTTTCCGCCTTTTCTTTGTTGGAAATGGATCTTCCCCTCACCCATCATAGCATAACCTCTATTGAGTCAAGTCGCTGTCACATATTCTATGTGTGGCCAACTAGTAGCTTGAATCTTGTTGAACAAATCAGGTCACCAAGACAATGTTTAAGTCATGCCAAAGAAGTTTATTGTTGTGACTTGGGACTGCGTCGCTGTAACATTTCACCACCTGCAACATCTCTTACCCACCATTGAGTTACCAAGTGGAATACCTGGTGGACTCTGTTTCTTTTTTGGTATTTTGTGTGGATTATTTTGTAATATTTGAATCCCTAAAAAACCATAACTGGGACTCATATGCCCCTCTAGGAAATTTAGTCTCATGTCAGACCTGAAACTATATTTTGTAGGATTGAAAACCCTATTTTTGTGCTTCTATTTGCTGGTGTTAGATCTCTGTTTTAGTTACTGAGTTTCTATTTCATTCATTTCATTGCATCTAGCTTAATTTCATTTGAAGTAGAATTAGAGAATAGAATTTATCTTGTTTTCATTTCATTCATTACATTCATTGATTGTCCCTTGCATGAGCTTTACAACTTGGTGTCCTATTGCTAATACTATAGTGAGATGAAGTTTGAAACTCATGTCATCCCGTGATAGTACAATCATCATGGATCTTGCGTTATCTAGCTCTTTCACTACTAGTTTTGACACTAGTTCGCTAGGTATGGACCATACCCTTAACAACTCTTTTCCTTCAAGTAGTGTGACAAGTGTTGAAACAATGGCTACTAGTATTCCACAAGAAAACATAATCCAAATCCATGAAGACTTAGCAAACCTACAACATTGATTGAGTACTCAAAAAATTTCAACCACTACTATCCCTCCCATAGATAACATACATTGCATGATTGAAAGTGAAGGAGTTGAACTTGTGCGTAAGCTAGCTCAGATTTTTTGGAAAATATCTTACCTCAACAATTAGTTGTGCTTTACCTTACAACAATTTCCAAAGTCAAGGAGGATCTCAAATTTGTCCTACAACCATTGCCTCTATTCCTACCTATACCAACCCTCAAGTTACAACAACAATGTAACCTACTAGTAATATCTTTCCTACATTGGGTATTTCCACTAGCAATCCTAGTACCTTTGTGGCATCACACGTCATATCTCCTACCAGTTTACTTCCCATAAGCATTCCATCCATTACTCCCTTGAACACATATACTCCTCCACCATATTCACCTCCATCTCAAAATACAACCAATGACACCATCCTTAACCAACTTTTGCAAAATGTTTCATCCCTTCAAAAGAAAATTTCCCCCATAAACCAAATTCAAAATGGGCAACCTACATAAGATGTCAAAAGCAACCCCTTATCCTTGTAGATATTGAGAATTTCGATGCCACAAGGTCTAAAGATTCCTAGTTTTGAGAAATATGGGGGGAAAGGAGATCCTTCTAACCATGTTTCCACTTAAACTACCTTATGTAGTTATTTTGTCCTTGAGGATAATCTCTTGGCTAATATTTTCGCTAGATCCTTGAAAGATACCACCTTAGAATGGTTTTCTTCATTACTGAATAACTCAATTCATTCATCCAATGAACTTGTTGATGCCTTTATAAACCATTTCCAAGTGCACATGACTCCTAAGATAACCTTAGATGATTTGATGAGATGTAAGAAAAAAATGATGAAAAGGTTACTAACTTTATTTCACATTACTAAATTCTTTATTCCCAAATCGACGTAAATATTTTTGATCCTCACCTTCAATGGATGTTCATTGATAACTTGCAAACTAAGATACAAGATAAGTTTACCATGATGAGGTTTCCTTTCTTCATACACTTGTGTACTACCCTTCGTGATTATCAAAATTCAATTAGTAGTCATGAAACAAAACCCACCTCTAGCCATCTTGAGAAGTCTAAATCCACAAACCAAACAATTATCAACCTTTTAGAAAATAGAATAAAGGATTCCTTCAACTTAACCCCCCTTAACCAACTCAACATGTTGATACCCAAGTGGCTATTATAAGACAACTCCTTTGATATTTGGGGATCCGACTAGACGATTTACTCCCTTACTTGATACCCTCTATAGTAAAATGACACAACTTTTAGAATAGAAAATGATAGCTTTTCCTCCTGTTAAAAATCTCAATCCTAATAAGCCTTTACCTCCGAACTTTAGATTTAATTCTTATACCATTATCATTGAGAAAATGGACATGATACAAAACATTGTGAGTGTCTTAAACATCTTTTGCAAGACCTCATTAATTCTAGTTGACTTCAAATTGGAGGTGTTAATGATCAGGGAAATAATTTTGTTACCCCACCAAACCAAAACTTGAAAATATTTACTAACCCTATGCCAATTCATAACATTTCATTTGTATTGAAGCTAGTGAAACAAAGAAGAATGATGTGATGAATGTTGATATGGATGATGGCAACACGAATACCATTGATAAAGTTCCTATGGATACTAATGAAAAAATTCCTATGGATGACATGGTTGGATTGATGGAAATTCAACCTTGTAAGGGTCAAACTAAAAAGACTCTTGACACTCTTTTCTCATCTAAAGATATAATTAGAAATGCACCTAATGGTTCTCTTTACATAGTCAAATGAATCAATGAAAAGCCCACTAATGGGATATTAATTGATCTCATATGTGGAGAGAATCTAATCACGGAATAGTTCTTACTTATGCATGAACTCTATCAAGAAACATATGATAAACCAAAAACATGGATAAAAACACATAATGGTTTCGCTTGCCCTACGATGGGATCAATCACCCTTCCTTTAAAAATTAGACTGAAATAATTAGATGTCTCATTCTCTATCATCCCGACATTAGATCAATTATGTGTGAAGCTTGGTTATCTATGGCTATGCTCCATGGAAGTTGTACCATCAATTGTGCATAAATGCTTAAAGTTTCCCTTTGACAATGAAATATTTATTGTGCACCATAGTGGCTTTAATCCTCTATCTTTCCATGGTAATTTTTCATTAGATTTGTTTTGGCCTGAGACTATGGAACCTATTAAACCTTGGGAAGATTTATTTTTCAAATCCTATCAAAATTTTAAGGTGAAATGAATAGTAAAACTATCCCTCAAAAATATCCCACAACCCACGATTGAGCCTCCTATCATAAAAAAAAACTATGATTGAACCTAAAGACATGCCAAGCAACCAAGACTAACCTAAGATAGATCCTTTTCCTATCTCCTATAAAAGAACAAGAGACAACAAAAGAAATCTAGTCACACCTCCTAAGATAAAACAAGTTTACAAAGAAAAAGAGAAAGTGGTTGAACAACCTCCTATGGTTCCTTCCATTCCTCCCCTTAGGGAAGAAAAGAATCCTATTGTTGATAAACCCGCTCCTACACAAACACAACTTGAGAATTGAACTAAAAGAAATAGAAATGCTAGAGAGCATAGGTGCAAATATTGTGCTCTTGGTTGAAGGTTAAACAAAGAAAACAATAAAGAAAATCAACATCCAAACTTGACTAAAGCAATACACGATGAGTTTCCCACTTTTCCACATCAAAAGGATCCTATATCCCAACAAAAACTAAATCCCTCTTTGGACATTAATATTTTGACCTCTCATTGTGATTAACTTAGATGACAACGATGAGGTTGCTAAAATTGATGAAGTGCATAATGAATTAAATACATTTTTTTCCTCTTCTATGAGCTTAAATGATAATTCTCCTAGGAAGAGTGTTGAACTTGGTAGTAACCCTAATTCGACACTTGCTATTACCCCTTTGGCTAGCTGTCCACCTTCCATATATGATGAACACAATAAGGATGTGAACAACCTACTAATAGGTTGACTTGCATGTTCCTTACTAGTATTTTGCATTATTTTCTTCTTCATGTTGTGTGATTACAAGTGTGTAATGTGATTCCCATGCTATTTTTTATTTATGTATCTCTCTCTTTGTGAAATTCTTCTATTTGTACCTACATTCTTCTCTATGTCATAAAATTTTATCTTTTCTTTGTCTTGTGTTTTTCTTTTGGGGATGATGCAAGGAGTTGAGACATTTAGGTCACTTCCATGTTGACCCAAAATATTTTCTTTTATCTTTTCTTTGTATTTTGTTTTCCTTTTGGGGATGATGCAAGGCGTCGAGACCTTTAGGTCTCTTTCATGTTAACTTGAAAGGATTTTTTTTTTCACTCTTTTTGTGTCATTCTTCTTGTTCCATGAGTATTTGTGGAATGATGATAGTTCCAAGCTCTCTAAAAAAATTGTAGAAAAGACATACTAACCCCAAATCTAGGGATCCCTTATGTGATTTTGGGATTCATTTTGGGGGCAACCCCTTTTCATGATGTAGCTTCATTTAAAAACATATGACTGGGCATATGGATTTCCAAATAAGCTCTCATTGTTAGCACTTATCCTTTTCTACTTTAAAGTAATTGCACATAGCATGGTGTTTAGAAATTTCTTTAAAGTGGGGGCATACATTGGCATTATTCTTATTGCATTTCTCATGTGCAATTGTGTAGTCTTCTTACTTCATGCAATTAATTTTTCACTTTGTGGTGGCATTGGGTGTGATGTCCTTCAACTGTGTGATCTCTCTTAGCATATTATATTCCTCTTAGTGGCTTGATACAACACACTACATCCCCTATGTTGTGAATCTTCTATTCTTTGATTGGTCCTCTCTTGGAGACATTAGGTTCAATGTTCCCTAAGTTAAAACCTTACATGAACTAAGAAAAACTCATTTGAACGTACCTTAGACTATTTTTCATTTACAATATCAGTTATATGGCCACCTTTCATAACACACTTTGGTAACTGCCTATGGAGCCATCTTGTTTGTTCATGAGTTTCAAGCATATGAAGTTTTGCTTGCCTTGTGAATCTTGTTGTTTGTGTTGTGTAGTGCCTTATCAGATTTATCAGGAGGTATATCTTTGGTATGGTTGTGTGTATGGGAGCTAAACTTAGGTGTGACTTTCCCATAGCCACTTGCTTGTCTATGTGAGTGCATACTAGTACCATGCATATGTGTCTCACTAGGGGCTCACCTAATAGATGACTTGGAGTTCCACTAGCCCTTGTGAGCTTGTGTTTGGTTTGCATATTGGACATCATGTTCCACTTGTACATGTTTTTGGAAAAACAACCTAGATCTGATCCACAACATCTGGGAAAAATAGTCAAAGCTTGATCCACCCCCTTTTTATTTTTGTTTTCTTTCACTTTGGAAATGTACATGCTTATATTTGGTTGTTGCTTCATACACTGTTTCTATGTGTGTTCTTTTGTGCCTATGTTGGTTTTCCATAGGATCTTGATTCTGAGTGCTTGATCATCCCTCTTGATCATTGTCATCCTATCTCACTAGCATTGGTACACTTGGACCCCTCTTGATGTGAAATTGTCTACTTTAGTGTGGGTTTGAAGTAGGTTCCTCCTCTCACTAAAGTGGGGACTAAATGTAGTGTCAAAAAATGCATCCCTTTGCATTTTCACACTTGTTTGGGCCCTCCCAACTAAAATTGGGCTTCTTTATATCCCTTATTTGGTTCTAATTTGCATTGAAAAATCCCTATTTAATGCATCTTTACGAGGATAATCCCAACATATATCAAATGACAAATCATATTTTAATGATTTTGGTTTTTATGGCCTAGATTTAGTGATGTGGGGCTCATACACCACTTTGCGAATATGGGTCCCACCTAAGTTTCAGGGCCTAAACCTAAATTTAACATCAAACTAAACATTTTTTGAAATTTGTGTCCTGAGCTTAGTCTATTGGGACTCATACGCCCCAAATAGCGTATGAGTCCCACTTAGCTTGGACCTAATTTTGAATTCAATTCTTGACAATATTTTATCCTCTCAGATCCAATGTCGGCTTGTAGTGTTGTAATTTTAGGAAATTGGACATAAAAAGGTATAAATACAAGGTTATTTCACATATTTTCTCCTAAAAATTTAAGTGATTTTATGAGCATTCAAGTGAGAGAATTCAAGATAATTCAAGAGTGATTATCAAGCATTATGCAACACTATTTAAGAATCAAACACCATGTCAAAGTCATCATGCATCATGTTTGTTTTTGAGCTAACATTTTTCATGTAGGGTTTTATGATTCAAGCAAGCATTCAAGTCAAGATCCAAATTCATGCTATCGATTACTTACAAGAATTTTTATTTTAGGCCAAGGGTTTGGTGAGTTGCAACATAGCATATTTTTTCATTCATCAATCCTTTATTCTATTTCTATTCATTTCAAGGTTTGATTAACAAAATGAGGTTTGTCCAAGGAAAACCCCTATCCACTAACAAAACAACATTTTTCCCTCTCTTTGATGTGTGATTTGCAAATCTAGGAAATTAAAGAGCAATATTGGAGAAAAGTTGTCAAGTTGTCAAAGTTGTCATCTACATTGCAAGATCATGGAAAGTCACCTACAAGTTGCAATTCAATGTTTTAGACTTGGATATTTTCAAAAACATGAGAGAAGCTATAGGAGAACATTAGAGAATATCAGAGTTTTAGATCAACCTTGATACTAGGACTAAATTGTCACTTGTGACGTATGAGTCCCAGTATACCAGATTTCAACCATTTTCTGTAGATCTTGGTTTAGCAATCCCAGATTCTGGTTCCGGCCTGAAACCCTAAACTAGGACTCCCAGTGTTCTTTAAAATTCAAAATTTTAGGATTTCAAACCTTTTTCTGAGCCTCTTAATATTTTTTCGTCCACCTCTGTCCTTTCTCAGTTCATTCTTCTAATTTTTAGTTTTATATGTTGGATTGCATAGTTATCTTTACATATCATTGTATTTCTTGTCTTTCCAATCCTTTCTTGGTGTTGAACCCCCTTTTGATATGTAATCACACCCTAGGACACCTTATTGTAGATCTCTCTCCCTCATTTCCATCCCTAGATTGATATCTCTAAGGTTTCATTGAATGAAACTTGTGGGAAATTGGTTGTTCTACCTCCTAAAACATAGAGAGATTATTTTTGAAGTTTCAATAAGGGTGATGTACATTTGTAAATCATCTCATGAGTTCTATCTCAATACATCATAGATCATTATTTGATCAAGTTCTCTTCTTGCTCAAGTTGTAACACTTTCTTATTCCTGTGGATGGTATTCTTCATGGTTGATCCTTTGAAGTATGCACAACTTCATCTAGATTATTGTTAATATTTCTAACATTTACAAGTCAAATATGCAATTTCCTTGAGAGGAAAAGGGAAGAGAGAAAAAAATTAATACTGAAAACAAAACTAGCTAAGGTGATATATGTCGAAAACACTTTTGATACTCATTACTAATTTTCATAGCATAGATCAATACATTTCAAACGTCGCAAAAAATTAAAAGAACTCTTGCATGAATCAAAGTCTATAATGTTTATAAAATCTTATGCTATAAAAGTAAAGGAATTAGAAACAATAGATAGAAAATAAATTCACATAGTTTGGCATAGAACCCCACATCATCTTCATTTTTGAGGAAGAATAGATTGCAAAGGCCCAAAGGAACAATATAAAATATCCAATCCTTCTCTCAATGGGAACCTACTAAGGCCTTTAAAATGAAAATAATAACTACTATTTTATTCCAAAACTAAAAGCTACAATCTATTCTTTCCGAAAAATATAAATCTTAACGAGAGGGGAACTCAAGTTGGAATTAGAATTGAATTAACATAACCCACTCCATCCCCAAAAATAAAACCCTTAACAAAGATAGCATCCTTGAATAAATAAGATTCCTTGCTACATGGGTGAGACTCCCGAGGCTAAGAAAAATTGACACCTGGAATCTTTGAGACACTTGTAGTCTTGTGTGTATTTTGATCATGAAGATGGCGATGGAATAATATCATGGAAATATCTCGACACAACCATATGTAATTTGTTGATCCCATGCATTACCTTAGTGCTCAATTGACTTCAAATGCTAACACGTGCTTCGTTGGGACTATTGTGGTGGCTTCAACCAATGGAACATCCTTTTCCTGCAAGGGGAACTCTTCCACTCTTGAAAATGTGTGATGATTCCATGTGGAAGCTAGGTCCATTCTTGAATCTTCCTTCCTTTAATACTTTGGTATTTCCAAACCATCACATGGTTCTATGACGCTACCACAAAAATAAAGTTGGGAATCATTTCCAATGGGTGAGCATAGGAGTGCCCTGTGTCTACAATATTGAAGCCTTTTTTTCAAGGCCATGAAATAAAGAGGAGGCTAAATTTGGATGCTTGGCTTGCAGTTGTTCCCAACTAAGCGCTAATGAACACATTTCTCAAAGAGTGGATCTAATCCATAGAGCCTACATCATAATAATATAGAAACCTCACATGACATCAATCTTATAAAATGGGATTTTGTAAGTGATATTAAATAGATCTTGTGATTTTTATTACATTTTTTTGATAAGATAAGCAACATTTACAGGGTCTTGTACCCTTTACACAAAAATCCCAAAGGGCCAAAAAAGAAGCTAGTTCAAACCAAGAATGAACTAGGAAAAGTGGACAGACCACACACAGAAACAGCTGACAGACAGTCATCAAAACATAAACTAGGATTAGACAACCCAAGAATCTGAGGGGAACAATCTAACTCCCTTAAGCCTAGGCCACAAATTTGCGATAGATCAATGGATTCCCCTCTTCTTTCTCAACACAATAGACTAGGAAGACTCAAAATCCAAGTCCACCAAGCGAGGTGAGAGAAGCGGATCTACTGTAGCCACCGAGGGAAAAGAGCCACCACATAGCGGGGGAGATGACAGTGCATGGGAGGAAATAGGATCGAACGAAGCACCATTAGAGCCAATCAATGATGTTTGGGCAGGCTCAGACCAAACAGTGTTAGTAGATTGAGCCAACAGTGGCTCCACAAAAAGGTTAGCCGGAAGAGGAACAAAAACAAGTTCCTGAGAAGAAACAATAGGGTCATCCTCCACAGAAAAAAATTTCGAAGGAGAACTCACCATGAGGTGATTTGAGAGAGCATCATTCCACCAAGTTGGAGCTTGTTATCATTAAGCTTTAAAAAAAATATATAAATAATTTTTCCTTAATTTTTTTTTACGAAGTGCTCATCTTGTGGGAAGAGAAAATGGAATTTGAATGTGTGGATTGTAAAAAGGGATAAATGGAAAGGATTTAGTAAGTAGGTTGTTATAAATTTAATGTGTTGGATAAAATTTGGTCTCAAGGATCTGCAAGTGATTTGGAACATAATATCTAAATGAAAATGATTGTTGGCTTAATTTCAACAAGAGTTGGTTACATGGCAAGAGCTACAACATATGATTAAGCTAATTTTCTTACTTGTTTTCATTTAGCAATAATTCAATCACTTTGTTTAGTTGAATTATTATTTTTTTATGGGATTTGATCATGTTCTTTGGGCTAGAAATGAATAGATTGTTAAGACAGAGAGTTGACATGTTTTCATTAGATATAACATAATCTCATGTTTTTGCTAGATTATTTTACTCTTATGTTTTTTATTTTATATCAACATTGACTTTATTCTCGACTTTAGATATATGTAGGGGTTGATGCCAATGATAATTTCTTGATAGGTGGTTATATAATTAACTTGTGATGGGTATTTGCCTTGATGAATCTTTTGGGAGTATAAAAAGTTGAGTACAACATCCTACAATAGTACAAATGCTACTTAAAATAATGTACAATACTAGATTACTTTTAGAGCACCAATTGAAGGTTGTTGAGCAAAAGATATTTCATTCATTTGCTTGATTTAAAAAAAATTCGTTTAATTGTAAATAAATCCATTGAATGTCTTTCAACACAAAGATTTAACATGTCATGTAGCCTTTTTCTTAGTCAATTATAGATGAGAAGGGTAATGGTAGAAAGTTGGTTGAATTTGAATTTAAAATTAGTGTAGAATGAGTCTTAGACCATGAGGATGACCTTGTCATTGTCAACTAATATTTGGGTAGAAAAGAAGTTAGACTAGATTGGATAGTGTATGCATGGAAGTAATATAAATGGATAGGGAAAAATTATAAGACCCGTGTGAACATGCCAAAGAGGATAATTAGTAGATGCATAGAAGGATGCATAATGAAGTAGGTAGCTAATCTAAGACATGGACAAAACTTTACACAAAATTATACTTTTACTTTACACAAAATTATACTTTTATTTACTAGTATATATATCTTCAAGATAATCTATATAAAATACGAGTTGTTTATTTTTTGGATAAAAATTTATTGTATGATTTATTGGATGGAAAAAATAAAAAATTATTGCAATTCAACAATGAAAATAGAATTTTGTGATACTATCCACTTTCTAAATAATTGAATAATAGTAAAAACTCATGTGCATTTTTTAAATAATTGAAAAAATCAATAAAAAATCATTGCACATGAAGATAAACTAGCTTATCTATATATATTATGATTTAAAAAATGAAATCTCTCGGCATATAATATATAGATTAATATATTAAGATAGATAAGCTAGTAGTAGCCGCCCGTGCGTAACACATTGCATAAATTAATATATTTATTAGGGTTTTGATTAGAGTTAGCATTTAGGATTAGGCTTTATATCATGGTTAGGGTTAGCATTAGGGTTAGGGTTTGGTTTAGATTTATTATTTTGATTAGGGTTAGGATTTAGTGTTAAGGTTGGGTTTATGGTCATAGTTAGTGTGAGAATTATGTTAGGGTTAGGGGTAGAATATGGTTAGGGTTAGGGTTTGGATTATAATTATAACATGTTTCAAGTTAGGAAAAAGACTTTGGTTATTGTTAAGGGTAGGGTTGGAATTACTATTAAGGTTTGGATTGGAATTATAATTAGGGGTAGGGTAAGGATTTATATTTGGTCAAGGCTATGGTTTGAGTTAGGGTTAGGGTCAATGAAAATAGAATTTTGTGATACTATCCACTTTCTAAATAATTGAAAAATAGTAAAAACTCGTGCATTTTTTAAATAATTGAAAAAATCAATAAAAAATCATTGCACATGAAAATAAAAAATAGATTTTTGTTTTTCATTTATCGATTTGCTACACGAAATGACATTAAATTTTAATTCTCTCAAATTTACTTTGGATTTTCTAAATATTATAATATAATTTTAACAGATAATTTTAATAAATAAACTCAGCAGTATACTAAGTGTATTTGCGTAAAGGCATTGTCATGTCCAACCCGTATGCACGGTGCACCAGCAGGCAACATCTTAGTTGTATACATTCGCCAAAAGAATTGCTTTAATATTGCTCAAATAATTGGAACTCTAACGTCTCTAGAATGCACCCCAAGCTGTGAATAGTTGGTATCTATCTTAGACCATACGCTTATTTTAGCTCATTTGCAAATCGTGCCATGTCTGTCGCCTTCAAATTCCCACACAGTAACAGTAAATGCACAAATGAAGATGAGTTGGCAACATAGATTGAGGACACAGTTTTAGTTTACTGTATGCGTTGGCTTTGAGCTTTTCTTTATTATTATTATAAAAAGTGGTATGATTATTATTTTAGGAGTATAATTAGAGAGCCCACATATGAGAAGCCTCTCCGTCAAGAAATCAAAGTTTTTTGGCCCTTTCCATTATTTTTTGGTTGGAAAGGCGGAATGCAGAGACAAATAAAAACTATACGTACAGAAAAACTACAGCTTCTTGCTTTTATTGATGATCATAACAGATCACAGCACCTATTTTTATGTAGGTAATTTGAGAGGCTGAGCTGACAACAGAAAATAATTAATGTAAACAGCAGAAAAGCTTAATTAATTTCTAATCCATTTTCAGTTACAACTGATAATGCTCATGCAAAACAAAACAAAACAACAGTTTATATTTCTAATTTTCTCCTCCGCATGCATTCAAACTAGTTACAGATAAATCCTTACTCTCTCACATTGAATGTTTCAGTTCTGAATATTTTTCCGCATGCATTCAAACAGTTACAGATAAATCCTTACTCTCTCACATTGAATGTTTCAGTTCTGAATATTTTTCCGCATGCATTCAAACAGTTACAGATAAATCCTTACTCCCTCTGAAAGAAGCCGTTCGTTTTTCTGCATATCTGAGCCGTGCCTTGAGGAAGGTTAGAATTTGTTCACATATTTGAACGAGACTCCCTCTGAAAGAAGCCATCACCTGCACATCTATCACCTGCTAGTTAGATCTTGAAGACATCACCCTGATGATATCATGATGTCTCATTCTATTGTACAGTGACCTTCTAAATCTTACTAGAAGAGAGATACACAGTCATATGGCATAACTCATTTTTTGTTTTCATGCAATTTATTTTAAGAAAAGGAAATCAGATTATTCAACTACCCAAAATGACTCTATATTTAAGTGTTCCACTAATTATATTGTTTTGGAAACAGTAGCATGCCCAAGAATAATCATTACACATGTTCCAATATGAAGAACATTCAACTGTATTATTTGAATTATTAATGTCTGGTTCATATACACTTGCAACGTTTTTATGGAGCAATGACCTTTACAACTATGTTGTTCAATCTAGTAAAAATTTTGCTTGACATAACTCAACATGACTAACACTTTATTTTAATAAAGACTTAAACAGAAATAACAACCATCATTGCACTCTTTTCAACTTTCTAACCATCACATGTTTCCAAAGAATTTCCTTGGCACAAAAATCCCTTAAATATTAGTAAACTTACAGACCAGCAAGGACTAAATAACATATTTAGGCATTTAGTGCATTGATGCAATCTCTAAAATAGATCCCAAGATGTCATAACTACAAAAACCATGTAACTACCACCTTATTTAGGACCAATCATGACCATCTAACCAAAGAAATTGTTTGAGTTTGAACACCCATTAAAGGGATGATGGATTCAATGATCATGCCTAGGGTTTAGCTTGGCAACAAATAACATCTACAATGGGTCGTAATAGTTAAAAGAGGAAAACAATACTCCATTGTTATCAATCTATCAAACAAAATCTACAAACCTATGGAAAGTAACAACTTTGGGGAAGAGATGGACCTAGAGTATGGCATTCACCAGCTTAGGCACCTGGAAATTTTGTTGCAAACCCCAATCCTCTTAGTTGCACCCTTTTCTTCCTCTTTTTTCATGCCTTTTTCTTCTCCAAAACCCACAAATTCTAACCTTCCTCAAGGCACGGCTCAGATATTCAGAACTGCAACATATTTTAACGAGACTCCCTCTGAAAGAAGCCGTTCGTTTTTCTGCGGTTTGCCGAAAATGGTGTGGAGCGTGGACTTGGTTACCCCATCTGAAGTTTTCTGATGAATTTTTCGATTCTATTTGTACTACTCCTACAAAGAGAGAGGCTGTGTCTAAACTGACTCGTGAAAATATGGCTATAGACATAATTAACAAGATTATCCTTATGCACTGTCTTGGCCTGGAAACTTTTGAGCTTCACAATTGTCACAGGTGTGAAACTACATTCACAAGTGGCTTCTGTGGATTTCTTTATCTGGTGTGAAGTGCATAGATTTGAAAAGTAGAGGTATTCAGATGGAGGTTTCGGAGTCTCTCTTATGTGTGACCCTTACATCTCTCTCTCTCCAGAATTTTAAGATGACAGGCGCCTGCGCTATTTCAAGGTTTCTCTCAACTTGAAAACGTTGTGCTAAGTGAGCAGGCAATTAAGGTGATTTTAGAATTATGTCGCCTTCTTCAAAGTTTGGCGGTATCCCAATGCAATTTGCCTTCAAATTTGATAATAATTTCCTCCAGTCTTAAGTCTCTCGCTCTTCTTCGACTGTATGATGAAATCTGTTCAATGGAAGTAAATTGCTCAAGATTAGAAAGCATTAAAGTAATTAAATGCTATCGCTTGGCAATAGAGAACATATGTTTACCTGTATGTGTACATTTGGAAACTGACTTTCGACTGCTTAATCATTTTACAAGAGTAAAATCGTTGAAGAAAATTAGCTGTTCGGGTAATGCAAGATGGATCAAGGTTCTAGAAAGCTTTCCTCACTTGGAAGAGTTGTACATTGACTCTCCCTTCATTTTCGCTTTTCCACATGTAAGTATTTCTATTCTTCTAATCTGCATCAAAACTTTCGTTTCCAATCATTTGAAATCAAAATTGAATGACATTTTGGAAAACACTAGTTCACAATTTCGAATTTCTATTTAAAGGAAAATGTTAAAATGATACTGATAATTTCCCATATCTCTTTTCGCTGTTTGAATTTTTTGTTTTTTCAAAACTATACACCTACTGTTTAATAAGAGAATTCAAATAGTTCCAACCGAGTTGTGTGCTTAGAGAAGGGGTTAATCAAGACCTATTTTGGTAGTATGTACAACTACCAGGGTCGACTCTACAACTAGCAAATTTGAAGACATTCTGAATATTGGGACGTTGTATATTGATAGAGACTACGAAGTTAAATTTACATATTATAATGTGGTTATTAGATTGTGCTCTTGGGTTTTGAAAGGCGCTCCTCTGTTGAAAACAGTCAGAATCATCTTCATGGATAACAGCTTAGAGACAGTTGGGACTGACATGTTTGATGCACTTCAAATTTTAAACGCTTTGCTTAGTCTTAAAAGTGGTTTGCCCAAAACCAAAATTTCACTGTCAAGGAGGATTTGATGATAAAGTTAACAATTGATAAGTAGGAGCTATGTTTCTTAAAGTTTTGATTTTGGTAACAGTAAAAGTGTCTGTCGTTTTGGTTTCATAGAAGTGTAGGCAGCTTTATTCAAAGCAAAAAAAAAAAGGTTGAAAATAGAAACTTGTAAAATTTGGTACATTTCTCAAGAATGCCGTTCTCTATAACAGTTCTTTGTATTGAGAGAGGTTAAGTTGCGACGGAATTACCGTTCAAGACATGGCGTTTAATAGGTTGGCGTCTGTGTAGAGAATTTTGTTTTCCTTGCAAAACTGAAATATCTTTTTCAAAGAATTATCTTGCGGGGATCTAAAACAAATTCTTGGCATTTGGTAAAATTATAAATGAGGGTTTACGAACTTTTAAATTATTATTTTTTATTTTAAAATTATTACTTTTCATTTTTGAATTAAGCTTTATAAATTGTTGTCTATATTTTAAATATTAGTTTTAAATTTAATAATACACATTTTAAATAAAATTTGATTTAAATTGACTAAATATTTAATATTGAATTTAATTGTTTTTTATAAAATTTGATATAAGTTGATGAATTGTTTTTGATTTAGGAAAATTAGGTTTTGAAGGGACCCAAAACCCTTTACAATCAAAGACAAGGCTTCATAAAGGACAACCTACAACTAGCTGCCAATAACCAACACCCAAACAAGACCCGTCATGATTTACATTTAGAACCACTCTTGTGGGAGCAGAGAGTCATGTCAAAAGAAGGCCTAGAGGGTTTAACTTTCTTTCCCTTAATAGTAATCCAACATTTTTCCACTTGTGTTGCCTTATCATGCCAAGCCAACTCTCGATAATCTTGAAGATGAATGTGTGCATCCAAAGTATTAGAGATTTCATTATTATCCTTTGCACAGACACAAAATTATCTGAAATGCCACCAAATATGGAAGTCATTGCGCTATCGCCAAAAAAGGCAGGCTGAGACCTAGTCGCTTACACAATAGGGGAAGCCTTAGCAGCCCCACCATTTGAGACATCCGGAGGGGATGCCCCAAGACCCTGTGATTTTGAAGCAACCAACTCAGAAAAGCTCCTATGTTATTCAAATTTCTTCTCAACCGTATAATGTTGTTGAAAAGTGCCTTTTCACCAAATAGTCGTCTTTTCTTTTTTCTCAAATTCGTAGTGTGCAGTAACACGTCATGTTTTAAAACATCTTGTACACCGGAAGGGAATCTCTTCATAATCCAAAGATTGGACCCAAGAACCCATAAAAGATTTTAATAAAATCTCAGCAAGAAACCCTTTTGAAACATGCATTTTAACCAGTATGTGGGCAAAGGTGGAATGAAGAATGTCAAGACGATTCATCATCCACCAACAAAAAATCACCAAGGGATTCACCCATCTCCTCCAGAAGGGATTCATTCCAAAGGTGGAGGGGAAGATTAGGTAGTCGAACCAAAATCGGGATCTTGTTAAGAGTTTCAAAAAAAGGGTTGAAATTTGCATGCCAAGGCTTAATCATCAACAAGTATTTGTCCTCCTAACTAAAAAAATTATAACATAAAATTATATTTCTGTCCTAAGCATTGTCAAACTTAACTACAAAAAATCCCTTAGCCATGGGGTAAATATGGACTTTACCAGAAATTAGAGGCTCTCATTCATTGGTGATCGAGGAATGCAGCTGAGGGAGGCTAGGCCAAAAACCCCTAAACCAACAAATCACCCCATGAACAAAGAGATCAACAACGTTCTCATTTATTTCTTCTACTGTCTCATCCTTCAGCTTCACTGTAACTGTAATGGCATTGGTTACTAGGATAAACCTGCCTAACGACATTTTTCTATGCCTGAATCCTATAGTCGATGTCTTAGCTTTCACCACAGTGTCGTCGCCCTTTATACTCTCCCCGCCAGAACCCGTCACACAAGGGACATGCACAGCAGATGCAACCAACGTAGCAGAACCTCCGCTGCCTTGACCACTAGCGCTGTTAGTCGTTCCATCATCCTACAAACCGTTCGCTCAAGCCCTAGTTTCGTTCGCACCATTCGCGCCTTCCACCATTTCAAAAATGCCCAAGTGCCTAGAGGCATATATTCCACTTGTTAAACAAAATAAGCCGATGAATTTTTTAATATTAAATTTAATTCTTTTTTAATAAAATTTGAAAGTTCATATATTCAATTTTAATAATTAAACCCATTTACATAAATGATAACAATAAATTAGGTTATTATTTATCTACAATAAATTTGTAGAGGAAAAATTAGTTTTAAAGATAGCAACAATTTTGAAAACATATGTGAAACCTTACTTTTTAAATATAAATGAACACTACATATAATGTACTACACTAAGATATTAAAATTTCATTTTATACTGGTTTGCATTCAAACCATTTTAACCTGTAAACATTTCAACCTGTAAACATTTCAGTTTATACTCATTTGCATCCAAACTATTCTAACCTGTAGATTGAATTTATACTACTTAAAATCATTGAGGAGAACCATTAGCTCTAAATGCAGTAAGATGGCTTCCCATCATATCAATGATATACATAGATTTTGTCACATGTAAGAGTCGTGTTCTCTACATCATTTGATTCCAATTGTATGAAATTAAAGTTTGAACAATGTTTTTCAAATATATATTTTTGATTTAACTTCAATATATATATAAAATGTTCAAATGATAATTAAAAGAATTATATATATATATATATAATATGCTTAAATGATAACTGAAAGAATTGAGCAATCCAAACACCTGTAAAATTGATAACTTAAATCTTTAACTTCGGTATTTGTAAATATTTTTAAACACAACTCTACATGTTTTTAATTGAGCAATCTGAGTTTTATTATGCAACTTATAAATATTGGGCACAATTGAAACTCAGAGAATTTTTAAATTCAACAGTATGAAGCATATGGTCCATTTAACTAGAATCCTTCTCTTCATACAACTATCATAGTCTTGTGTATTAAGAGATATTTGGCGTGACATAATGTTTAATTTATTTCACCGAATAAAGACATGGTGTTTAATGATTTCAGGATTGTAGGGGATGGGATCGTGGGAAGAAATGGGTTTTAGTACATGAGGATAGTAGGGAAATGAGGAATGTTTAGAAGATTATTAATAGGGATAACAAAGACATCAATTTAAAAATAAAGAAAATTTATAAATATAGTTTTTTAATTATATATGATAATATATTTCTTATATTTATCATATATTATAATATAAGAATAGTAAAGTTGAATTGAGAATTTAGGTGAGTTGACATAGGAATTAATAAATAAGTAAATCTTTTTGGTTTAAATTGCCTAGTTTATATGTGTGTAAAAAAGACTACATTAACACTTGCATCAAGGGTTAGAATTGGTATCTATACTCAAAAAGGTACAATGTTTACATCAATATCAAATTATAAGTTACAACAATATATTAGAGAGTACTAATAAAGAAAGGGGATAAGAGATACTTTGTTTAGTAATGAGGTATAATGATTACAACAATATTAATTTATAAGTTAAATAATATATTAGAGAGTATTAATCAAAAAATGGAATAAGAGATATTTTGTTAAGTAAGGAGGTACAATGGTTACGCCAATATCAAATTATAAGTTAAATAATATATTAGAGAGTACTAATCAAGAAATGAAATAAGAGACACATTTTGTATAAAATAATATACATAGGTAATTTATTTAAATTTATTCTTGGATCTAAGGGTGTACTAAACTCTTCAAGCTTGGAAATACACTAAATCATATGTCTTGTCATTATAAAAGAAAAATTATATAATATGACAACATCAACAAGCATCAAAGATATTCTCATGATAAAGTTATGTAATAAACCTCAATAAAGATCTAAATTTAGGAAATCTGAATACATAAAATAATATTCTATATATATAATAACATCTAGAAGTAAATGCATTAAATTTACAATATTTTTCGTATATATGTACTTTTGGCTAATAGAAAATAAACTCATAAAGCTTGTAAAGAAACTAAAACATTCACTATGTCACTATAAAATTAAAACCATGTAATATGATCACATCCATGAGCATCTAGGAGCTTTTGACTATAAATTTATGCAAGAAACCTTAATAAATCTCTAAATTTAGGAAAGAATAAATATAATTGAAAAAATGAAGTCCATTTAAATCTTGCTAAGGAAGCATAAAATTCATTATTGTAATAAAAATATTGGATGTAAGAAATTTATAGATAGAAAATATAGAAAATGTTTCATATCTTAGGAATAATTCATAAAAAATGTCATGCATGCATACTATTTGCAGAAAGTTAAGTTCCACAATTTATATATTTGAGGGTGACACAAAGAAATTGAATGCTTATATGTAACAACTACATAGTCAACTACTTGTCTTAATAATAAGAAAGAACACTTTGTTTGGAAGAAGAAACACAATCGACAAGCTACTAAGGAGGATTCCTTTACTCCTATTTGTTAGGAAGGTCCAGAAGTTAATCTTAAAGAGTTTCCCCCATCAAATGTTTCATTGATGGACCCCTTGTCTGTTGCCTTGGGGATGAGGGACGGTTCTACCAATGATAGTATGTCTCCTGTCTTCCCCCAAAATGTTAGTTTTGGGGAGAAGAATCCTTGTTTTGAGATAAAGCAAAGTTTAGTCTTGTTGTTGGACTTCTGATATCTTTTGGTGCTTTTTATCATTAGTTGTTGATGGTTGTGCTTCATGATCTATCCTTTTCTTATACAAGGGTTAGGGCCCTTTCAAAACCCTACTTACCTAATATAAAAAAACTACAAATTCAAATCTTTAAAATTCTACCTCTACTATTACATGAATCAATAAAATGGAAACGGGCACAAGAATTGTAGATGTATATAGCTACAACATTATGGAAAAAAACCATAGAACTCTAAATTATTGCTATAAATTAAGATGATGTTTGATTCTAATCTCAATCACCAAATTTTAATAACAAAGAATTAGGTACAAGGAATAAATCAATCAGACATTTCCATCATTCATAAGATAATTACACTTGAAATGTTCAAACATAAAATACCTCCAAATTCATTACTAGATGGATACAAATTAGGTATTCAAGGTTACATCTCAATTCAATGGCAACAAATATTTACAATAGTACATACTAGGCCTAAATTAATTAATAAAGATAGTATATGGTAGTCTTTTGAATTTGATAGTAAATATGATAAAAAGAAAAAATATTTTCCACAACTACCAATCCTTCATCCTTGAAATCATTTTTGAGGACCCCTATTGGACACAAACTACTTTGTGCAGTTGATGAAAAAGGAAGAGAGAAAGTATGCACAATATTTTTATAAACATCCACAAGGAATTATACCTAATCTCAACAATGGAGTGGATTGTGGAGCATGGATGGGAAAAACAAGATTTTGAATCTTCGAACAATGGAGTAGGCTGTGGAGCAGGATCTAAATAATTGTAGGCAAAATCAACACAAGTTCAAAGCAGGAAGAAAGGTAAGGATGAATTAGATGAGAAGGACACTGGCAACAACTTTTAGGTGGACCTAGGAGGGAAGGTTGTCTTGTCTGATATCCCTGTGGGATATTTTGAAGGAAAGAAAGGTGAAAAAACCAATGAAATGGTGGGGGCACTAGAGGGGAAGGACCAAAATGAAAACCATGATCTTTTGTATTTGGAGTTAAACCGAATGGAAAATTGGTCTTCCCTCCAGTGTGCAACATTTCATACCCGGTGAAAGGTAAGTTTTCCATCTTTGTGCCTAATCTGATTATTGATCACAATATAGCCTTAATGGATAGAGTACTAGTTGGTAAGTTTATGGCCCCTACACCAAACATTGAAGTAGTGAGGGAGTTCATAAAAAAAAAGTGGAGAAACAATGGTAAAGTCACTATTGTAGTGCTTCCTAAAGGTTACTTTTCTTTTGAATTCATTTGCAAGGAGGATATCATGGCTATTAGGAATCGAGGTCCATGGGTTATAGGGAAATCCTCCTCAGCCCTTAAGAAATGGACATCTAATCTGGAGCTCTCAGACTCCATTTTTGAGAATTTTCTAGTATGGGATAGACTCTTAGGTCTTCCTCTGGAATATTGGAATGAGGATGTCTTCAATGGCATCACTAACTCTTTTGGGGAGATTTTTTCTATAGATCTTATGACAATGGCTAGGAAAAGGCTTGTGTTTTCTAGAATCTGCATGGGAGTTTCCTAGAATTTTTATATTCCCTATTCTATTGAAATGCAATCAAAGTTGAGTATTTGGATGCAACCTATAGAGTTTGAATCCATCCCTTTTACTTGATTTAAGTGCAAAAAAATGGGGCACTAGGCTAAGAAATTCCCACTCAATGCTAGCAAAGAGAAAGATAAACCTCTACCTAATATGAAGACTATATGGAGAAAGAATCCTATAGGATAAGGTAAAGAGGGCTCCCTTAATGGTGAGTTAGGGAGCAAGAATGTCGAAGCTCAGGTGACTGCCCTAGAAATCAATGGAAAAATAGGATCCAAAGGTTTGAACCTTCAGGAGCCTTGACATAAGGAGTTAGAGAATATCTCAGGATTAAGGGAAGAAGGTGAAGGTATCTTGGAGGCAGATAGGAATGGACTACTGAATCATGAATCCTCCACTAAAAATCTCGAGTTGGGTTTAGAAGGAAAGAATGATGGGGAACCAGGATTGGAGGATGTTCCTATCCAGGGTCTGACTTTGGAAATTAGTATTCCTATTATTTCTTCAACCTCTAAATGAAGTATCCCTTCTAGAATGGACTCATTACAGCTGCTAGAAACTATCACTCTGGACTATGTCAAAGATACCTTTGACAATTTGAGTTTGGCTAAAGAATTCTCAAGTAATAACTCGTCGTAGTATAAGAATGGATTGATGGATACTCTTCCCTGGGAGAAAAGGAGGATGTCCAATAAGGAGTGGGAATCAAGAAGAGAGATGGAAAGCCAAGAATATACTAATAGATATGATGCCATCTCTTTTTCCAAGAAAAAGAAGAAGAAAAACAAACAGCAGAATACCCCGAGTGGAATAACTACTAGGACTAGAGCTAAAGCAGATTGTGGAGCTACAAAGAGTAACCAAGGAAGAAAAATGGTAAAATGGCTAGGGGAGCATGATAGCTTTCAGGATATAGTGGATGGTACTCAAATGACCATTTTGAAGATTCTCCAATTCCCCAGTAAGACATGAAGATAATGTCATGGAATATAAGGGGGCTGAATAGCCTCCATAACTAGGATGTGCTACACAATTTTTTTAGGGACCATAAAATTGATATTCTTCTTGTCCAAGAAACCAAAATGTCAAAGGAGAAGGTGGAAAAAATTAATATGTTTTAATATTGTGGCGTCCAAGGAAATAACTCAGAAGGTACGTCAGGGGGGATTGCAACTTTTTGGAACTAGAATCTCATCAAAGGGGAACCACTACTGGAGAGCTCTAATCATGTGGCTACTAGATTTTAACTCATATCAAAGATAATTTTAGTTGGATTCAATCAAACATATATGCCCCTAATGGGAAAGGGGCAAGAAAGTATTTTTGGAATGAGCTTACTTCCTTTCGTAGGATCTTTAATAATGACTCATGGGTGGTAATGGTAGACTGCAACACCCCCTTCTAGATGAAGAGAAATTTGGAGGCTCCCAAGTTAATATGTAAAGTAAAGAGAACCTTCTGGACTTCATCAATAACCAAGAACTGATTGATCTAGATCTGCAAGGAGCTGCCTACACATGGTTGAATCAAAGAAATGGTAAGGACCTGATTCAAGTGAGATTAGATAGAACTTTAATTTATGATCAATGGTTTTTAAACTATTATTGTTCTCTTAAGGCCCTTTCTAAGGTGGGGTATGACCACTTTCCTATAAGTTTTGTGGCAGACCCTATAAAAGCGAAGAGGAATTCTCCCTTCAAATTTGAAAGAATTTGGCTTTCCCATCCTCAAATATTTGAGGAAATAAGGAAATGTTTGAACATTGATGTCCTTCGAACTTCTATGTTCAGGGTGGCTAATAAATTGAGGGAAGTCAAATATAAAATAAGAAGTTGAAAGAAAGAGTCCTTTGGTAACATCTTTGGAATCAAGTCCAAACTTCAAATGGAGCTGGCAAAGATTCAAGAGAAAATCTAGAGGGAAGGATATATATATAGATGACAACAAGGAAAAAGAAAATGATCTACTGGTGAAAATGCATGACATTATAGCCAAAGAGGAGGATTTTTGGAGACATAGATCTAGAGATTTGTGGCTATCAACTAGAGGCCATTCCCAATGTTGTAGGGGTAGAAGATAACACTAAGCTAGCTTCTATTCCTTCTAGGGAGGAAATCAAGAAAGTTGTCTTTTCCTTTGAAGGGAACAAGGCCCCTGGTCCTGATGGGTTTGCCATGTTCTTCTTTTAGTGGTTCAGGGAGATTGTTGAAGAGGATGTTGTGAATGTTGTCATAGAATTCTTTGGATCTAGAAGTCACCTAAAGGAACTGAACGCAACTTTTCTGGTCCTAATTCCAAAGAAACCTAGAGTAGTGGAGTTTGAAGCCTTTCAACCTATAAGCCTCTGTAATTATTTCTATAAAATCATCTCAAAGATCTTGACATCTAGGCTTCTTATAATTCACCCTTGTTTGATCTCTCCTCAATAGAACGGCTTTGTTCTTGGGAAGCAAATCCTTGATTCTATTGTCACGGTCCATGAGAATATCCATTCCCTGGTGAAATCCAAAATTGAAGGTTTTCTCCTAAATTTGGATATCTCGAAAGCCTATGATTGAGTGGACTGGAAGTTTTTATTCAAAATCTTAAAGGCATTTGGTTTCAACAACAAAGTCTTTTCGATGGTGAATCAACTTGTTTCAACAATCTCAATTTCTATAATGGTGAATGGTTCTCCATCATGTTTTTTTTTTTTAGAATTTGAGAGGTCTAAGACACAGTGATCCTATCTCACCTGTCCTATTCACAATAATGGTTGAAATTCTTAGAAGAATCTGAAAATATTGATTGATCAAAGATCTCTTGTTGGTCTAAGGCCCTCTTTTATTAATCTAATTTGTTCGCATCAATAGTTTGTTGATGATACAATGTTGAGGGGGAGATCAAATGTGACTAAGGCGAAGGTTCTAAATTTGTTTTTGGATAAGTATGAAAGGGCTCCTGGTCAAATCATAAACAAACAAAAAATCTCTCTTTTCTTTTTTAACACCCCTGAACACAGACAAATCAAGATAGCAAGGATCCTTGGATGTAGAGTGGACTCTTTACCCTCTTCTTATCTTGGCTTATCCTTAAGCCTTAAACATCCATATTCTTTTTGGTGCTCATTGGTTGATAGGTTTAACATAAACCTCATTGGTTGGAAAGGAGCTCTTCTAAGTCAAGTAGGTAAAATATAGATCCTCATTTGAAGCCTCTCTTCAGAACCTTCCAGTTTACACCTTAAGTCTCTTAAAAATCCCTGCTAAATATGCGGATGCTATTGAAAAGATTCAATAAATATTTCTTTGGTCAGGTGTTGAAGAAATAAAGAGAATGCCTCTTATAGGATGGGATCTTGTCTGTAGGCCAAAAAATTTGGGAGGGTTAGGTGTTAGAAAACATAGAACGATCAATAAGACACTTCTCACTAAGTAGATTTAGAGATCCATTTTATCGTTTAGGGAATGGAAAGATATTTTAAAAAGTAAATATATGACCAATTGTGCATCTCTTAAGGTTTTTCTAGTTTCTCCTTTGTTGCCTTATGGATTAGCTTGTTGGAATGATATGATTTCTGGGAGAAAGATTGTGAATTTAGGTGTTGGGTGGAAAATAAGAAGCGAAAATTAAGCTAGATTCTGGGAGGACAGATGGAAACTAAAGGAATCCATAATTAAAATTGAAAGATTCAACAGGTGGGCTGACATCTCAAAAATGAATTCCAATACATATGTCAAAGATTATTGGCATGAAGGGGATTGGGTGGACTTGTGTCTACTAAGCTAGGAGTTGGCCCTGATTCAATCCTCAATGATGGTTGTTAGGTTGGTTTTGAAACAGTAGGAAGACCTTCTAGTCTAGACGAACAACACCTTGGGAAACTACTCTATGTCTTTGACTGTCTCTTTGTTGTCCCTTTCTCAAGCCCCCCTCCTTTCTAGGCCAAAGCTTGGATAAAACATTTGATTCCCAAATTCAACATTTTTTTCTAGATTCTTCTTCAAAACAAGGTGCTCACGGTGGATAATCTTTGCAAGCATGCCTTTCAGATCCCTAATAGATGCTACCTTTGTAAGAGCAAGGTAGAGTCTACTAACCATTTTTTTCTCCACTATCTATTTGTTGCTTGTATGTGTGGTAAATTCCTAAATCTTTGGAATATTTCATGGGTGTTTCTTTTTTCTATTGAAGAGATTTTCTCACAATGGAAAGCTCCATCTTAGAACCCTTTTATCTAAAGGCTATGGGATTTCACCTTCCCTTTCATAGCATGGGGGATGTGGAAAGAACGAAACAATAGACTCTTCAAGGATAAGGAAATGTCAAAGATCAATGTTTTTGAAAAAATATTTAGGCTCATTAAGGAAAACTTTAATTTAATCCCCCAACAAGCTAATAATCTGGAGGTTGTGGTGTGTACTCCCTACAACTTAAATATATCCAAGGAATGGAACATTAAAAATAACATGTCAAGGGCTTCTCAGCCAGCAAAGAAAGGCTAGGAAGGAGTGTACTGGATTTTTCTGCCAAGTGGATGGATTAAAGCCAGCTTCAATGGTGTGGCTAAGGGAAACCCAAGAATGGTGGGAAGTGGAGGTGTGCTTAGGGATTCAAATGGTAAATTTTTAGTGGTTGTGGCTATTTCCCTTGCATCTTAGACTAATCACTTGGCGGAAGCTATTGGAGCCTATCAAGTTATTAACCTAGCATGTAGTCTAAACATTAAAAAATTATGGCTTGTTCAGGGGACTCCAAAAACATCATTGATTGCATCCCAGGTAGGACCCACCCTCCTAGACTATCAAGAATTGGGTTGAAGATGCTAAATCCATCTTAGAAAATTTTGATAAAATAAAAATATATCATGTTTACAAGGAAGCCAATAGCATGGTAGACTACTTTTCTAACGAGGGGGTCAAACATAAGGGGTTGATCACGTGGCAGAACATCAAGGACTTAAGTGATGATGTAAGGGCTTTACTAGAATATGATGTCACACATAGGAAAGAAGAAACTCCTTTTAATGATGAGAAAGAATAGGTTTAAGTACATCAATATCATCAGACTTGATGGGGTCGCGTTAATTAACTCAGCTAGCAAGAAAGAGTGGCACACTTTTGGGCTCCTTGGTTTTTGTTGTGAAAGATTGCAAGGAGGTGTTAGGAATAATGGGAGGAAATAAGAAAATAGTCTAGCCGAATAGTTATGAAATGCACAAGAGGAACTCGAAGGTTTGGTGATAGGTGGAATGCAGAGGGCTGCTCCCTTTCCTAGAAAAAAATCATGGGCTTGATCCTAAGGCCATTGAATATTTTGAGAAAAATTGGAAGAATTGAGAAATAATACTTTTTGGGAGGAAGGTTAAGTTGGAAGAGAATCTCATAAGGGAGGTAACTGGAATGTGGATTGAGGGCATGAAATTATTCCATGAAAGAAATTTCTCAGATGAGATTGTTATTAGATTCCCTAAGAAAGATAAGGAGAAGATGAAACTAGTGAAAGTCTCCAATAGCTACTTTGGAGTTGACTTTATCATGGCAATATGGAGGAAAGTTCTTCGAATCATCATGGAATACATAACCTTGGATGAGAGATTCACCAGGTTTTATGGCTATCACTATGCCCTTCTCAATCACTTCCACCACAAGGTAAGGGTCTCTCTACCTCATTATTTGTACTATTCTTTGAGCAATAGCCTGGAAGACCACAAGAAAAATCCCAAGAGGAACCCAATTTTACATTATGGTTTAATAAGGCTTATTTATGAACACATCCAAAAATTTCTGGCTTTATCCAACCCTATCTCTACCTCAGCTTTTGAGGATCATGACATAGATAATAGTGTGGTGAAGGATAAATCCAAGCCTAACCATGGGTGGAATGATGATGACCCTCCTAGCCCTACCCATCCTAGCAAGAAAAAATTGCTTAGTAAACCCCCACTCAAGAAAGCTAGCCCTATGAATAACCCCAAAAGCTCTGCCCTAAAAGAGAGGTATGTCCAAAAGGGACCCCATGCTAAAAATCTAGTCTCCTACTTCGAGGACACCCTGGAGGAAAAAAATGAGGTCCTAGATATTAGTAAGGACTCATCTTCTTCCTACACAACCACTAACAGATATGACAGACCAAGGTTCCCAAGTACCCTCAACCTCAAAGATCACTATTTTAAACAAGGTCGAGAATCGCTTGTGATGTCCTGGCCATTACTAGAAATGGCATAGTTGATTATTTCAGGATAATGAAATGGGAATTCCATGAAATTAAAGATCTTAATCTTAAAAATAGGGCCCTTAACAAAAAGCTGGAGGACTTGGAATTAAAAGTTTCCTCTCTAAACACCATGGAGGGAATGAGGAATGAGAACAATATGAGGACAGAGGCTAAGGAAAATGAGGGAAAGTACACGATCCTAGAAGAAGAAATGTGTAAAATAAAAAACAATATGAAAACTGTAAAGGAGAAAAATCGTAGAATGGCAAGACATAACACCATCATCATTAATGCCATGACTGAGAAGCTGGAAAATTCTCAATAGGGTTCCCTATTCGTGAACCTAGAAGCGGAAAAGGATAAAAGAAGGGATGAAGAAATGGGAATTTCGAAGAGGACCCATGCCAACTTGAATAGGAAAGTGCCTCCAATGCCACAGATGGTTCAATTCTTGAAGAAGGGTACCTAGCAAATGCATAATCTAGAAGTTGAGATTGTGGAGGCTTTAAAATCCTTAGGTTAGTTGTTGTTGGTGTTTTATTTGGTTTTTCGGTGGGTTTTTTTGGTGGCCCTTTTTGGCCTTGGGTTGGGAGTTGTTTCTTTCTATCAGTTATTTTCTCTCTACAACCTTTTTGTTTTTGGGTTCGTTAATTCTTTAACTTTATATTGTTTATAAACTTTTTGGTTTTGGGTCTAGCTGTAAAACCCCTTTTTTCCTCTATCAAAAACATCCACAAGGAATTTTTCACCAAGCATGTAGATTTTGGCAATATTGTTGTAGATTTTTATTACAAGCCAAAATCAATCTAAATTTATATGATTTTTTGCAAATCTCACTATGCAAATAATGATAGAATAAATGTAATGACTGATTCTTTCATTAACCAACCTTTCAAGTTTAATATAACATACTACAAACATTCCTATGAGATGTAAATAAATTGCATGTACATTATAGCTTCAATTTGAAATGTCATTTACATACTAAACCTTCCTTTTTGTATAGTCACTAATATTTTTCGTGGGTTGGATGGTGAAAGTTGTCACTAAATTTGGCATTTTAAAAAAAAACATGGAATATTCTCCACCACATGCAATCAACTTGGTCAAACCTATCTGAAAATTCCTTCCATGCCTTGAAGCCTATAGGCATAATATATTTTTATACATACATACATACATGTATGTATATATATGTGTGTGTGTGTGTGCATGTTACTTATATATATGTATGTATGTATATATATGTAAGTATATATATTGTACACATATATGTGTATGTATATGTGTGTGTATGTATATCTACATAAATATATACATACATATACATATACAAATATATATGACATGTGTATGTGTATGTATAATATATATGTATATAATATAATATAGATGTAAATATATATATATATATAGTGTAGAAAATTGTATACCTTTACAATTTAACACTATGTTTGCATCTCCTTAATTAATTGGACTTAATTAAGCCTCTAATTGACCAAATTATTCATTCCAAAGCCTTATTCTTCTTGTTTTTTGAAAGGGGGACCTATATTAAATAATTTCTAACATTAATTAAAACACCTTGAAAATTGAGTGTCTTGGACTTAAGGCCTAGGGGGCGAATGGGTCCCCTTTAACTCCGAAGACCTGATTTTTAATATGTTTTTGGTTGCATTTTAATGATTCAAATTCAATTTTCAAGTGTCAACTTTTGGAATCTAATTTTTGGGAAATTAGATAAACACACATACAATACATAGTATTTTTATCAATTCAAACCTAACACTTAAGAAGGAGCAAGAAGTTACATCAAGAGATCAAATTTACAAGAAAATATTATTTTCAAGAGCATTGAAGAGAAAATTTATTAGTCATCTACAACAACAATATCATGCCAAAGTTCATGTGTGTTCAAGTCATGTTTTGGAACTAGCAATGTGATGTAGGCTTCAAGATTTCAAGAAAGAATTCAAAAATCAATCAATCAATTGCATTAATGCAATATCCAAGCCTTAGAGTGATTATTTTTACTTGAGTCCTCTAAGGGTTACCATTAAGGGTTTGTGGTGTAGGGGCACCTAGGTTCTCATACCCACAAGGGGTAAAAAGTTAAAATGTTTTGTTTTTTTTAAGTTCTTAATACTAATAAGTTCTAAGAAAACCATTTTAAATTTGTTGGAGTCTATTTTGGGTCACTAGGTGTTAATTTTGTGTGCAAATGTAAAAAGTGTCAAAGTTGATGAATGTTGACAAGTTGCAAAAAACAACTTTTGCAATTTTTGGTGTCTAGTGGAAGGTGAATGGTTGGAAGTTGAAAATTAGTTTGTAACTATTGGAAATTTGATGTAAATTCCTTAAAAAGGATTTTTAAGGTTGAATATCAGTTTGGGGGTGTGGTTGGAAGTTACAATTTTGAAGTTTAAGCAATAAAATTCCTTTGTTTTATGTAAATCTGAATGTTGTATCACTATTATTTGATGTAGTATGGCACTTTTAATAAATTTTCATGATCTAAACATGATTAGTGTGATATAGGATTGAGTTATATTTCATTTTCAATTGGTTTTATTGATTTTCGTTAAGTTTTATGAAGTTATGATCAAATTGGTGACTGCCACTTCTAGATTTTTTTGTAACTGGCCTGTTGCAACACATGGTACAAATTTTATATTCCATATCTTGATCTTAGACCAATTGGTATTGAAAGACGTGAATATAATTTCTAATTCACTTGGTTTCATTGATTTTTGTTGAGTTTGGAGAAAGATATTGCAATTTTGGTAAAAATAGTTCAAAACTGTCATAAACCCTTGGTAGGGTAACTAGTGACTTTCAAAATATGATTTCTCTTGGTTTCCAAGGCAGAGAATCCTAATTTTTTGTGTGTAAGTCTGAATTTTTTTATATTAACATTATCCAAATTTTCATGGTTCCATATTGAGTTTTTCACGTGTTTTGATGATACCCTAGGTCTGATTTTTCATGTTTTAGGCTTAATTGGCAGAAGGACAATCCATTTTTGAAGGATTCTGTATAAAGTAACCTACCCTGATTTTGAGATATGTTGTATAAATACCAAATGGGTATCGAGAACTATGTTTACATTTTTAGATCATGTCTTCACTGAAAGTTATGGCCAAAAAACCATTATGCTGCCCCATGTTAGGATTTAAAGATTGAAGGTTTGTGAGGAAAAACCTTTAGGGATTGAAAGTTTTCTTGTTTGAGGATTGTTTGGAGTTTTCCACCCCTACTCTACATCAGCTTGGTGAGTTGTAATAAGAAAAATTTCATTCATCAATTCCTTTATTTTGTCATTATTTCATTATCAAGGTTTAATTACCATGAGGTTTGACTAAGGAAAACCCCCATTCACCCAAAATAAACATTTTTGCTTATCTCCTTATATGTGCATATTTCTAGGTGTAGAAGGGTTGGAAGTTGATCTAAGGATAAATTTTGCAAAGTTTCATAAGTTGTCATCATTTCTATCAAGGTACAAAAAATCACCTACAAATTTTATTTTTGGATTTCTGATAGTCAAAATTGGAGGAATCAGAACTTTAGATCAAGGATCAAAGGATTGTAAAAATTGATTTTGGACCCCTGTACTAGGGCCCATTCACCCAGGGGAAAATCAGACTTGGTACATGCAATGAAAACCACTTTTTTATCATAGGTGTGCACTAGTATGCCCTTCTCAGATTTGCCTGCAAATTTTCTTTTCCATTTCTATCATAGAATTTTGTATTTTAAGTGTTAAGTCATATAATTCATTTATTTAATGCACTTTAAATCATTCCAAAAAATTGATATTCAGTCATTTCTATCATGAGAAAGTAGAGATACAGAAGATCCAAAATAGGTTGACTCACCTCAAGGTTGAAAGGCAATCCTATCCCTTTGTGATCTTATCTCTTTCTAATGAAATTAGGAAAAGGGTTGTTTGAATCCTAGGCCATTGCATCATTCCACATTGGTTGAATTCATTCCTCCTTTTTAATTTATTTTCATTGTGGTGAATCTGACGTTGTACATCATAAATTATGATTTGGAACTCTCTAAAATCCTAGATCTAGGATTTGCATTAGTTTTTTTACATCCAATTTAAGGTTTAAAAATTATATTTTGCATCATTTAAATTCATAAAAATCTAAAAATATTTCATAAATCTTCCATACATCTTGCATATTAGTTGTATCAAGGGTGTCTTTCTATCATTTAAATCAAAAAATTCAGTCAAATTGAATATCAAAAGTTGTCATTTTTTTTCTTTTTGCCATCAAATTGCATATGAATTTAATCATCAAATTCTTGAAATTTGTAACTAAAAGAATCTATTTGCAACCTAAAACACAAAACTTAAACATTAACTCAATAATTTACAATTTAAATTTTCAAATCCCTCTACAAAGACCCATTCATCCTTGGGAAAACCTGTCCTTCTACAGGTCATTTTCCAAAGTTCTGAGCACAAATTTTTCTTTGTTTGTTTTATTTTCTATTGTTTGTAGATCTCAATTTTAATTTTAGAAGTGGTAGTTTTTTGTAGTTTTTTGAATTTAAGTCAATTGATCAAAATAAGTGCATCATTCAAAAGTATAATTTTCATTCAAAAGACATCATTTTCAAGTTTTTGCATTCCAAATTTGTAAATATCATATGCTAGAATCTATACAAAATATTTTCTTGTGTTTTCTATTTTTGAGTACTCCATTGGTTTGGTGAAACTTGTATCAGTATTACAACCTACTGTCATATCCCCAATACTTCAATTAGATGTAGTTCAAGACTCGTGGCATCTCATGCTAGTACATTAGTTATGGATCTTGGGTTTTCTAGCTCTTTCACTCTTAGTGTTGACACTAGTCAACCCATGTTGGAATCCATCCCTAAAATCACATTTCCAATAACTTCCAATCATACTAATGTTGAAAAAATTATTGATGATGTCCCTCAAGAGAAGCTAGAACAGATAGATGAAGCCTTAGAAAGATTACAAGACTTTTTGAGTGCTAAATATATTTCCAGTATTGTAGTTCATGTCATAGATAATATGAGAATACGCTTGATAATGAACAAGGAATAGAAATTGTGCATAGCCTAGAGCTTACATCATTGATAATCATGTTCCTACATTGAATATTTTGGCCGAAACTTTACGATACACTCGAAGACAAGGTGGAAATTAAATTCCTCACCCCTCAACCATAACCTCTACTCCTACATACACTAATTCAACTATTACTACAACAAGGCAACCCACTAGCAACACAAATCCAACTTTAGGTGTTTCCACTAGAAATCCTTATAAATTTTTGAATTAAAACATCATATCTCCTAAACCTCCAACTTCCATTAACTTCCAATTCACTTGTTCTTCCAACACATACACACCTCCAACATATTCACCTCCTTCTCGAAACACAACCAATGGTTCCATCCTCAACCAACATTTGCAAAATGTGTTACACCCTATTACGTTATTACCTATTTATTGTTACTTTGATGAGTTAAAATGGTTTAATACATGATTTTTTGTGTGTATGTTTTATGGAAAATATGATGAATGAATGTGCAATTCAATATGATGCATTAATGTTTACAAAATGAAAATATATGATGCATTTGAATGCAATGTTATTGGATAACTACTATTGTGATGCACTAAGTTAGATGTAGGAAATGAATCAAGCCTCTTGAAGAAAGGGGGAGTATCACTCAGGAGAAGAAATTGGTGGGGTAACGCTTAATATGCCTATTTGAGCTATCACACACTCACATCCTAGTTTGGTCAAGTTGAGTCAAGTTAGTCGGAAAATGGTAAGTAACCTTCAATCATTGAATGGGAATGTTTTGCAATGGTTTCGGTTTTAATATTTGATTATTCTTGATTTGGAATTTGTGATTAAGACTTTGTGTTAAGTGTAATTTCTTCTTCATGTGTTCCTATATATATATTAATCGATGAGTATATGTACATAGAATATATATATGTACATGTTTTTGATAACTCATACATGTGAATATATACATGCATGTGTGTAGGTAGGTATATGTACTTACACATACTCATATACAGATATACCATATGCATGAGAATATCAATTAGACATAAAACATATATATACATTATGTGTATATATATATGGATCAATGGATATGTGAATATATGTGTTTTCTATGGGTACACACACACACAAACATATATATATATATATATATGTATATATGTATGAGGGTACATCTAATGCATACATATTAATATCAATATATATGAAGCTCTATAAATCTCCACATGAAACTATCTTAAACATTCATTAGAAGGGTTAGTTTAAACATACAAATCCACAAATACTTATATGAAATAATAGATCATGCTTTAATAAACCAATCAAAAATATGAAAAAAGCAACATAATCTATACCTATTCCATATTGGATTGGTGCTATTGTAGCAAATAGCCCTTTCCCAATCTTGATTGAAGCTCAAGTTGATGAAATGCCAATGGTGAAGAGCAAGATTATTTTTCAAACCAAGAGAGTAACCTTGCATGAAAAAATGTAGATGGAATTGTGGAGATTAAGGCCTTTATTTATAGATTATTTTGATGAGAGATTGGCCAATGAGAAGAGGACACTTGTCAACTTGTGATTGGTTGAGGAGTGAGCACATTTTGGCCAATGTGCCAAGAATTTAAAATTGTTGAGTGGGGGGACATGTAAGACTTTCAAAATTTTAAATTATGAGTGGGGGGACATGTAAGGCTTTCAGAATTTTAAATTCTGAGTGGGGGGACATGTAAGACTTTCATAATTTTAAATTCTGAGTGGGGGGACATGTCAGAATTTAAAATTCTAAAAATGCATGAGTGGAGGATATGTCAAAATTTCAAATTCTGAGTGGGGGACATGTCAGAATTTAAAATTCTAAAAAATGCATGAGTGGGGAATATTCCTCCAAGATGCCATGTTGAAAGAAAATAAGGATTTTAATAAATCAATAAATTGATTTATTTGTGCAAGTGGCTGGTTAGGTTAATTTAATTAGGATTAGATTAGCCTAATGATGATTAGGATGTTTGACCTTTATGACTTAAATATTTGATTTATTTAAATCAAAAAAGGATGGAAAATGCATTTGGATTTAATTACATGAATGTTTGATTTATTTGATTAAAAGGAACAACCTTAGGAATGAACCTAATAAGTTTAATTTATCTAATGAATGGATGAAGGTGAACTTGATTAATTAAATGAACGGATGCATGTGAAGCCTAGTTTACTTGATGAATGCATAATGCTAATTTTGCATGTCTACAATATATATATATAATCATTAAATGTATATATATATATGTGATTCACAAATAATTATTTAATAAATGTGTGTGTGTGTGTGTGTGTATATATATATATATATATATATATATAACAATGAAGGTTATATTACATAAATACATTAATAATATATTTAAAATTATTTAAAAATATTTTAATGTTAAATTGGGTTCATATATAGCATAGACCATATTAAAGATCTTGGCATTTTTAAAAGCTAGTGAAGTAATATCAATGTGAAGCGTGTAAATAATTTGCATATGTGCATGAATAAAGGCATCACATAAGTTGGTAATACAATGTAAATTGAATACAAATAAAATAAGATTTAAAGCACATAAGGTAGTGCTATAGTTGGCAATCAAATATGTTTTAAGTGCTACAAAGAATAAGCACGTACAACACGATGATGTGTAAGAACAAAGTGTCAGGATAGGAAGAATAAACCAAATAGAAGTCTTTGAACCAACACGCAAAAAATTAATAGCATGTAGAATTTGTCAAAGCCAAAGCTGGTTGAAGCTCATGAAGGTCAACTTGCACAACAATTAGGAAACATGTATAGATATGAATTGTTATGTTTTGACTCAATAAAAGAGTCATTGTTGTCACTTGTAAAAGGAAGACTCGTCCATTATGAGAAGCTGGTTCAATATTTGGATTGTTTATGTATTGTATATTATGAGTTTTAAAACAACTATATTTTAGTTTAAATAGCTAAGTTGATACATGTTTAGTTTTTGTTGAAGTGGTGACAGAAAGGAGAGAAAGGGCAATACACTTAGTAGCTTAGTTGTAGCATTGAGTCTCCCTTATTTTTGTGTAAATAGAGACAACTTCTCTACCTTTTGCTACACTCATTCATTTTGACTTCTTCTTATTCTTAATTCTAGAGTTTTTTGTAGCTTTTTTTGGATTGGATAAGCATGGTTTTTGAAAGGGCCCTAAACCCTTTTAAAAATCAAAAGATAGATCATTCAACTCAAAAAAACAACAAAACCAACAAATAACAACAATACAACACAAAATAGAAACCAAGCAAAACCACTGTAGCTCCATCGAAATGGAGCAGAAAAACAACACACCTAGCTCAAGGTGGTTTAAAAAATTGTTCCAAATATTTTTCTTGAAACATTATACAAGAGTTCTTTTCCACAGATCTTTTCATCTTTTAATTGCAAGTATAAGAAACAAAACCACTGATGGGATCAAACAAACTAGGAGTATCAATTAAGAGACTATTAGAATCTTCAACCTGAGGTTTTTGAAGGATTGAAGTGTGATCTTCCACAACAACAAACATCTTCTCATGCTTTCAAAAGAGTGTGGTGTGATCTTTTGTAACAGCAGACATCTCTTTTTTCTTCCAAAAAGAAAAAATTCTTCTTTCTCCTTACGTAGGTAAAGGAGGCATGACCTACTTTTCTACAATAATGGAAAATAACAGGAGAATTTTTATATTCCATTTGTTGCACCCACTTGCCAAATCTTGAAGGTAAGGTAATTTGAATAGGGAGAATAATTTTATTCTCCACCAACACACAAAACCTAGCAAATAGTAATCACTTCATCGATTTTATGATCTTATCCATAGAAAAAAACTTCCCAAAAGAATTAGCAATACCCATAAAAACCTCTTCATGCCAAAACTCCAAAGACAGCCCTGGCAAATAGGTCCACATTGGAAACATAAGAGTGTTTATCATAAGGTTGAAACCAAGAGACTACCTTTGAAGATAGAGGAAATTCTGACAAAAAAAACAAGGCCGATCAAGAAGGACCTTAAAGCAACTTTCTTTGCAAGGAAAGGAAAAGAGGAAGAAACTAGATTTATCATAGCAATTACCTTGAACTGATCACAAAACTTCTAGATCTGAAAAACCTGGATCTTCTAATACCATCAATTTTGGGATGAATACCACAGAATATCCTAACCAAGGAGCTCTAAAGCCAATCCAAGGTCTCTGAAATGGTAGAATTAGTAGCATCATCTTCGACTTGTCTTTCCTCCAAAGTAATGGAGCTACCAACAGAGACATTTCCATCCTCTAAGGCAGCCACAAGGATTGAAGGAAGAGCAGAAAGAGTCAAACCCTCAGTCCTACAATCCAACCCATCAAAATCGATAACTAGATGGTGGAGGGGAAGCAACATGGACATGATCGCTCTCCACCTCACTAGCATTCAAGTTCTTCTGAGTCTTCAGATGGGACTCCAAAAGGATGTCAAGAAAAAGTTCATCCTCCTTACCCAACCCATCATAGAGACCATCCTCAAGCCCACTAGAAGCAGCAACAAAAGAACCAACAATAGGATCTTCAAAGTATGAGAACATAAAATCATCCTCGTCTTCCTCTAGAGCCCATATTTCAATGAAAATGGATTCAAGGGAGCCACCAATGGATACCACTAGAATAGAGCTCATAGAAGATGCAGAAACTGGAGCAAAAACCAAAGGACCCACTTTAGTAGGCCCATCATCATCTATTTCTCCTTCTTCAAAAATGCCATCTACAGAAGAGGAAAGATCTCCTTCAAAATCCTCTTCTTCATCGCTGTCACAATCCGATATTTTCAAAAAATGTCGACCTCCTTTGTTCCCCCACAAGGCCTCCATCTTCATGTGCAGTGCCATTCCAATGAGGAAAGAGAGAGTTTGTTGTGTGAGAGAGTTGCTAAGAGTTTAGTGAGGAAAGTGAGTTTTTTTTAGCATATTTCCATATTGTTGAGAACTTTGTGAGAGGCTAGGATTAAAAATATCTTGATTCTAGAAGGAGCAACAAGTGTGGTTGTGGAATTGAGCTTGGGAAGAAATATCTTCATCAAGGGAGCTATAAATTCTAGGCATGTTGTATTTACTTATGTATTCCTTTTATGCTGAAAAATAGATTTGCATGCAAGTGTTTGAGAAAGGATTGTATTATTTTTTGTGATGAAATTGTTTTCTCAATTTTTTTTTTTATTCTTGTTTTGAAGAGCTTGCATAATCCTTGGGTGATTTATTATGAAACCTTAATGGTTGATACTATATATATAGTCATTCTTTATGTTGATTTTTGTGTGGATATAGAAGATAATTTTAGTGTATTAGTTTAATACCTAAATTTTCATAGACTATATTTATGTTTCATAGGTTAGGGATTATAGGGATTAATATTACCTTGATGCACTATGTTGATTTTATCATTTTTAATCCTATATGTTCAAGTGTGGTTAATTTGTTTATTCCTAGGGTTAGGATAATCCATAGAAGGAATCTATTGGTCAGTTAGCACTTTAGATGAACATCACTTTTACAATAAGGATACATTATGATTGGAAAGAGTATGAATGGTCAAATACCATATCAATCTAAGGGGTGGGTGAAAATATGACTTTGCTTACGAGTGATTGATTATATTAGAAAATTTGGCCAAAGTAGTGTAAGTATCCATTATTTGGACTGTTTATTCATTGTGAGCTAGGTTTGCATAACTAAGCCAGGAATGCCATACATGTAGGTCAAGTACTTGTAAAGTAGGAAAATGTATACCCTTGAATTTTCACAGTTTTTTGGGCCCACCTTGCTTTGTTTATCCTTATTTATGTATTAATTGATCTTATTTTGCATCCACAAGCCTAATAAACTATATCTTTTTCTGGCTAATCTCGACAAACATCATTGGATAAATGATAATTTAATTATTCTATCAGAGTGTCCTTGATTTTTGGGTTGGGACTAAGATGCTACCTGGGGTGTCTTTGTCCCTCAAAGGTCTCGGGACCCTAATTGCAAGTATGCCTTAAAGAGGTCCCTTTTTGGAATCTGCACCCTAATTTTCATTCCTTGGGACTAAGATGCTACCTAGCGTGTCTTAGTCCTCCTTAAGGTATTTTAGGGATTCATCCTCCTTTAATTAATGAATTCATATGTCAGCTTGGTGTGGTGTAATTTAAGGATATTAAGCATGGATAAGTAAAAATACAAGGTTCATTCATTCATTTCTATCCAGGTCTTTTGAGAGCATTCATCTTAGCATAGTTGAGTTCACAAGAGCATTTCATCAAGCATTTGGAGCCATCATCAAGATTCAAGTATCATATCAAGGATATTGTGCTCTCATGTTTGTTATTATGCTAACTTTTCTGATGTAGGGTTTCTGATTCAAGCAAGTATTTTATGCAAGATCAATATCCTTCAAGCAAGAGTCAAGAACAACATCTATTGTAGCCATTTCAAGCACATTTGAAAAACCTCATAGCAAGGGTTTGGTGAGTTGTAACAATGCATGTTGTTCATTCATCATTTCCCTCCATTTCATTTCATTTCAAGGTTTAATTACCAACAAGGGGTTTGGCCAAGGAAAACCCCCATTCACTAACAAACAAAAAAGTTTTCTTCCCTTGTGTGTTTGTGATTATAGATTTAGGTTGAAGAATTGAAGATTATTTGAAGTGAAAAGTTGAAAAGTTGCATTGAAAAGTTGTCATCTTCATGATTTTTTTTGGAATATGTGCCTTAATGCTTACTAACATGTAACTCCTGAAGGGAAGAGTCGGTGTGACATTATTAATGTCTGGCCGACTAACTGTTCTGAATCCTTTGAAATATTCTAGTCATCGAGACAATGTTGGTCTCTTGCCGAATGAAACCTATCATTGTCACCTGTGAGTTCGGTATGACCTTATGCTGAATGGTTTGGATTGGCCGAAAAAATGTACTTATCGGGTTTTAGGGAGACTCATGGCGACCGGATCATCGGAGTAACACAAAGGACTCGGGAAGAACTCTTAGCGATTGAAGAGAGTCTCACCGATAGCATATGATCATAGGGCTAACACAAGGGTCTCGAGAAGATCTCTCAGCGTCTATGTGAAGTCTCGCCGATGGTGGAGGTTTCGGTATAAAGTCCTAGCGATAATGGAAGGTCTCACCAATGAGGATACACATGGGGTCTTCACGGTGACACAAAGACTTCAATATGAAGTCTTGCCGACAGGTGTTTGGTCTCACTGATAGTAGGTGGATGATTTCGGTATGACTTGAACACTCGGTATGAAGTCTCAGCAACTGATGGAGAGTTTCACCGATAGTAAATGGTTCTCGGGGTGACATGTTATATTCATTGTGATGTCTCAGCAAAAACAATAAGTCTTTCCGACTGGGACATTTCAGTATGACTTGAGACTTCGGTGTAACCTCTTATCAATAGTGATAAGTCTTGCCAATTGAGATGCTTCGGTATAACATGAATAGCTCGGTGTGATGTCTTGGTGAAAGATGATTGTCTCACTGAATGGAATACTCATGTCAGCATGACTTGAATACTTTGGTATGAGGTCTTAGCAAACTATGGTAGTCTTCCTGATGGAAATTTTTTGAGATTGATGTGACTTGTGTGCATTGGTATGAGTCTTGCCAATAGGAATGCAATTGATGTCGGTGGTTTTGGTATGACTTGTGGCATTCGCTATATCATCTTGCCAACTATTGGAACTTATGTTGATATCGATATGAAGCCTTTGAGCATCAGGGAGACACTTCTTGTGTCTCACCGACATGTGAACTCAGTTGAATGTTTCTTTGACCATTTGACTATCCTATGTGGTGTCTCATGGACAAACCAAAGGAAGTGAAATTCAAATAGTTGGTGGTTGGATTTTTGTAATAGTTGTGATGCTAGAGCTGAACTACATGCAAGGAAAAATCAACCCTCGAAAGGAAACTTTCTATGATGGGTAATGGCAGATAAGGATGAACAAAAGATAAAAATTAGGATGTGATAAGATTTAGGAAATCAATTATGAGTTTGAAATCATCGGATTGTTGAGAGAATTTTTGAAAGAGATTGAATAATGAATGAAGCTACTGTGAACTGATACCAGAGAGTTTTATCTATGCATTGTATGTAATTGTTTGTTACTATAATATAAAGAGATTCAACTTGGTGTGGTGGGTTTTTTCTCGAAAGGGTTTTCCCACGTAAATTTGTTGTTCATTGTCTTTGTATATTGTTGATGTTTCTATAAATCTTTCATGTGTGTCTTAATTGGATTGTAATTTGAAAATTAAAAGAACTGTCTACATTCTTCCCTATGGTTTTGATGTTAGGATAGCTGTTTCCGCACCTCTGCTTTCCTTACAAGTGGTATCAGAGCCTGGCTAGCTATGTTATCCTTGTGAGTGGTTTGGGTTTTTTGTGTCAATTCTATTTCAATGGGAGTCTGGTAGAGGTCTGATAATTTAATTACAGATTAAGATGGCAAGCACATTCGAAAAGATGGATATAGATAAATTCAATGGTAGCAATTTTGAGCTGTGGAAACTTAAAATGGAAGATTTGTTAGTGGATTGAGATCTTTGGAATGTTGTGTCTGGAACAAAACCTCAAGACATGAAGCAAGAGGATTAGGACCTGGCAAATGGCTAATAAGGCTTTGTTTGGCAGACTCTGTTCTTCTCAATGTTCATGAAGAAAAGACTGCATCTTCCTTGTGGAAAAGACTGGCAGTTATTTATCAGGGAAAGTCCTTGGTGAACAAGTTGTTCTTGAGGAAGAAGTTGTACTCTTTGAAGATGCAAGATGGAGCTGTTGTTGCTGATCACTTGAATGCTTTCAACATGTTGATTGCTCAGTTAGCATCTGTTGGTGTGAAGATAGATGAAGAAGATTGCTACATGCTGCTGCTATGTTCTCTCCTTGATTCTTGGGATCATTTAGTGATGGATATTGGGAGTACAACATCTAATTTCAAGATGAAAGATGTTGTTGCTTCTCTGTTATCAGAAGAAATGAGAAGGAAATCTTCTAAGATGGCAAAGGAGGCTCTTGTTGTTAGAGGTAGATCGAAGGAGAAAGGCAAGAAGAAGGACAAGAAATCCAGATCAAAATCAGGAGGGAGATCAAAGTCTTCTGGCAAGAAGTCCAAGGTGAAATACTAGAATTGTGGGCAACCTAGTCATGTCTGAAAGGATTACAAGGAGGAGAAAAAGAAGAAGAAGACCTCTTATGACAATGATTCTTCTCAGAGTGATGTAGACACCTTCATTGCAGTCTTGGCTATGTGCACATCTAATGATGTCTGGTTGATTGATTCTAGAGCATCTTTCCACATGACATCTCATAGAGATTGGTTCATGAAGTATGAAAACTATGATGGTGGAAAGGTGTATTTGGAAAGCGATTCATCTTTGGAAATTGTTGGTCGTGGAAGAGTCAGAATTCAATTCCTTGATGGAAGAGTGAAGGAATCAATGATGTGCTACATATACCAGGTCTGGCTCGTAATTTACTTTCTGTAAGTAAGTTGAATGATATTGGAGTGCATGTCACATTCTCTAGAAATGGATGCAAGATGACTAAAGGCGCAATGGTGCTAGCAAGAGGTGCTCGTATTGGTACCTAGTACAAGCTAGATGCATTGGCTACACAATGTAATAGTGTCTTTGCAAATTCACTTAAGGCTACTCATGGAAATAAGAAGGAAAAAGTTCCTGATGGTGTAAAGTCCATAGAGATTAAAATTCCAGCAGAAAAGACTATGCTCTGGCATCATAAGCTAGGCCACATTGGTGAGAAAGGTTTAAAAACCTTGAAAAATAGAAACCTAGTTCATGGGCTTGAAGATTGTAACCTCGAATTTGAGTTTTACGAACATTGTATATATGGTAAACAACATCATGTTTCATTTTATTCCAGTCCTCACAAATCTTCTGGTTTGCTTGATTATATTCATTCTAATGTTTTTGGTCCAGTGAATGTTCCCTCTCTGTCTAAATCAAGATACTATGTGTTGTTTATTGATGATTATTCAAGAAGAGCATTTGTATAATTTCTAAAAAGTAAATCAGAAGTGTTTAGCCAGTTTAAGCAATTTAAAAACCTTGTTGAAAATCATACTAGTAGAAAAATAAAATGTTTAAGGATTGACAATGGCAGTGAGTTTTGTTTAGATGAATTCAAAAGGTACTGTAAGGATCATAGGATTAAAAGAAATAAGACTACACCTTACACTCCATAGCAAAATGGAGTTGCTAAAAGGATCAATAGGACAATAATGGAAAGAGCACGAAGTATGCTGAACACTGTTGGCTTGGAGGACAAGTTCTGGGCTGGAGCAATCTCTACAACATGTTACTTGGTAAATCATTCTCCTAACTCTGCTCTTGTTGACAAGACGCCTTTGGAAGCATGGTTTGGAAAGAAGCCCTCTCTGAGACATATTTGTGTCTTTGGCCGTGAGGCATATGCATATGTGTCATTTGAAAAATGATCTAAGTTGCAAAACAAAGTTGTAAATTGTATTTTTATTGGCTATAGTGTTGGCATAAAAGGATACAAGCTTTGGAACCCTGAGACTGAGAAGGTTTTGTATAACAGAAGAGTTATCTTTCATGAGTTGAAGCCTTCTACATTGGATCTGCAGTCAGAGAAGAAATCAGAAAATGAAAAGGATGTAGCAAAAATTCCTCTGACACCAGATAAAGAGGAATTGAAAAATAAAAATGTACTTGATATTGTGGAAAGCTCAAGTAGCTCTGAAATTTCTGAAGAAGATGAAGAACCACCTTAGTCTTAGCCTGTGAGGAGGTCAACTCATGAAAGAAAGCAACCAGATAGGTATGGGTTTTCTTTGATAGAGTCTACTTGTGCCTATGCTTTAATTTATAGCACTGATGAACCTAGGACTATGAAAGAGGCATTTAAAATGTCTGATTCAAACTCTTGGTTGGAAGCCATAAATGAAGAGATGGCATCATTAGAAAATAATGATACCTAGAGTTTGGTGCCATTTCCTAAAGGCATAAAAGTTGTGGGCTGCAAATGGGTATTTAAAAAGAAAATTGGTCTAGATGGCAGTGTAGAAAAATATAAAGGGAGGCTGGTTGCAAAAGGTTATTCCAAGGTAGAGGGAATTGATTATGGAGAAATTTTTTCTCCTGTAGCTAAGCTGGCATCTATTAGATTACTTTTGTCACTTGTAGCAGCATATGACTTAGAAATTGAACAGATGGATGTGAAGACAACATTTCTTCATGGTGATCTTGAAGAAGAAATTTATATGTCCCAATAGGAGCACTTTGTGGAAAAAGGTAAAGAAAGGCTAGTTTGCAAGTTGAAGAAATCTCTGTATGGGTTAAAACAGTCTCCTAGAATGTGGTACCAAAAGTTTGACATGTTTTTTTTTCATTGGGATTTGTAAGATCAAAATCTGATCATTGTGTTTATTACAAAGTTGAAAATGATCAAGTCCTTATTATTGCTCTCTATGTTGATGATATGTTGTTCATAGGCAATAGTAAGCTAATGATTTATGATCTTAAGTCTCAGTTTTTAAAGTTTGAAATGAAAGATCTTGGTGCAGCAAGGTATATTCTAAGAATGGAAATAACCAGGGATAGGAAAAATAGAAAACTTTGGCTCATTAGTAATTATGACTATTCTAGAGAGATTTTGTATGAATGAGTGCAAGCGACTAGTTGTTCGGTTTTGGGGACCAAAGCTATCTGTTGAAGACATCCAAAATCTCCTACCGGATGGAAGACATGACCAATGTACCTTATGCTAGTGCGGTTGGTAGTCTAATGTATGCAATTTTGTACAAGGCTAGACATTGCCCAAGCAGTGGGAGTTCTTAGTCGGTTTATGAAAAATCTTGGAAGGACACAATGGGATGATGTGAAGACATTGTTTAGATATTTGAAGGGGACTTCAGAATATGCTTTGTGTTACCATGGGAACTTGGTTGAATCACAGAGGACTCTCAGTATTCGAGGTTATGTGGATTCTGATTAGGCAGGGGACATTGACAGCAAGAGATCCACCAGTGGATATATTTTCATGATGAATGGTGGTGTAGTGAGTTGGATGAGCAAGTGGCAGGCTGTAGTCACTTTGTCCACTACAGAGGTAGAATACATGGCAGCTACATATTCCTGTAAAGAAGCAATCTGGTTAAAACGTTTGTTTTCTAACATTGGTTTTGATGCAGGAAAAATTACTATTTACTATGATAGTCAGAGTGCTATATGTTTGGCAAAAAATCCTACTTTACATGCCAAGACGAAACATATAGATCTGTATAGTATCACTTTGTATGAGATATGGTGGAGAATGGGAAGGTATCTTTGGAGAAAGTGGATACTCTAGAAAATGTTGCAGATGCATTGATGAAGCCTATGAGCACAAACAAGTATAGGTGGTGTGCCAGTTCGATGGGCCTCTTGGCCCATAAATTTCAGTAGTTTTATTATGCTCTAGAGGTGTCAGTAAGATCTTTGTCAAGTGGGAGATTGTTGGAATATGTGCCTCAATGCTTACTAACATGTAACTCCTGAAGGGAAAATTTGGTGTGGCATTATTGATGTCTGGCCAACTAACTATTATGAATCCTTTGAAATGTTCCAGTCCCTGAGACAATGTTGGTTCCTTGTCGAATGAAACCTATAGCTATGACTTGTGAGTTCGGTATGACCTTATGCCAAATGATTTGGACTGGCCAACAAAATGTTCTTATCATGTTTCATGGAGACTCATGGCAACCGGGTCATCGGAGTAACACAAAGGACTCAGGGAGAACTCTTAGTGACTGAAGAAAGTCTCACTAATAGCATATGGTCATCAAGCTAACACAAGGGTCTCAAGAAGATCTCTCAGCAAATATGTGAAGTCTCACCGACGGGGATACACTTGGGGTCTTTGCGGTGATACAAAGACTTTGGTATGAAGTCTTGGCGATGGGTGTTTGGTCTCGCCGATAGTAGGTGGATGATTTCGATATGACTTGAACACTCGGTATGAAGTCTCAGCGACCGATGGAGAGTCTCGCCGATAGTAAATGGTTCTCGGGGTGACATGTTATATTCGCTATGATGTCTAGTGAAAATGATAAGTCTTGTCGACTAGGATATTTCGGTATGGCTTGAGACTTTGGTGTAACCTCTTATCGACAACAATAAGTCTTGCCGACTGAGATGCTTCAGTATAACATGAAGAGCTCGGTATGATGTCTTGGTGAAGGATGATTGTCTCACCAAATGGAATACTCACGTCGGCATGACTTGAAGACTTCGCTATGAGGTCTTGGCGAATTGTGGTAGTCTTGCTGATGGCAATTTTTGAGATCGATGTGACTTGTGTGCATCGGTATGAGTCTTTCTGATGAGAAAACTCTTGCCGATAGGAATGCAATGGATGTTTGTGGTTTTGGTATGCCTTGTGGCATTCACTATATCATCTTTTCGACTGTTGGAACTTACACCAATATCAATATGAAGCCTTTGAGCATCAAGGAGACACTTCTTTTGTCTCACCGACATGCGAACTTAGTTGAATGTTTCTTTGACTATTTGAATATCCTATGTGGTGTCTCGTGGACAAATCAAAGGAAGCAAAATTCAAATAGTTTGTGGTTGAATTTTTGCAATAGTTGCAACGCTCGAGCTAAACTGCATACAAGGAAAAATCAACACTCAAAAGGAAACTTTCTACGATGGGTAATGGTGGATAAGGATGAACAGAGGATAAAAATCAGGATGTGATAAGATTTAAGGAATCAATTCTAAGTTTGAAATCATCGGATTGTTGAGAGCATTTTTGAAAGAGATTGAACAGTGAATGAAGCTGCTGTGAACTGATACCAAAGAGTTGTATCTCTACATTGTATGTAATTGTTTGTTACTGTAATACAAAGAGATTTAGCTTGGTGTGGTGGGTTTTTTCCTGAAAGGGTTTTCTAACATAAATTTGTTGTTCATTATCTTTGTGTATTGTTTCTATTTCTGTAAATCTTTCATGTGTGTCTTAATTGGATTGTAATTTGAAAATTAAAAGCACTGTCTACATTCTTCCCTGTGGTTTTGATGTTAGGATAGTTGTTTCCACACCTCTACTTTCCTTACAAAATTCACCTGCATGCCAAAGTCAGATGTTTCAGTACTTGAGATCAAAGAAGTAGGAAGAGTAGGCGTCAAGCCTCAGGACCACATTTGGAGATTCATAAATTTTAGATGGGACTAACACTCCACCTAGGGAATCTTAGTCCTCTCGAGGTTATTTTTCATAAATTATTTCAAATCTGGTTCTGACATCCAAAGATTCCACATCTATCCCAAAAAATAACAGCGAAACTAAGACAACAACAAAGCTGTCTTTTTCCTCCCTATCACTTTTTGATAGCTTCTTTGCATTTCCAAAATCCTCATCATGAGCATTTCTGGACTTCCCAGGTACAAACATTCTAACTTCCTATTGCATAATTTCTCCATTTTCATCCTTCATTTAGCTTGCATTTTTAGGCTTTGTGATTTCAATGCTTATTTGTCCTTTCCAAGCATTTTCTTGGTGGTGAACCCCTAAAATCTTAAAGAACCCCAGGCTCCTAGGTCTTCCTTATTATGAATTGACTCATTTTTTGAGGTTGATAGTCAATCCAATTAGGGTTCCTAGGACATAATTGAATGACTATAGGAGAATAGTGCTCCATCCACCCAATATTTTTCTTTTCTATTCATTTTTGTGAGCCCGACCTTGTTGAGAGTTCATTTTCTGATTTGGAATTCATTAAAATCCTAATCTATGTTACATTCATTCTTGCATTACATCTTGCATTAGTGAAATAGCATCTAGGGTTTCTCATATTTAGTGAAAGTGCATTTAGGGTTTCTCATATATAGATTAGTGAAAGTGCATTTTTTCTTTCTTGCATTATCTTATCTCATTGAAAAAATTGAAAAATGCATTGACCATCATCCTAATTATTTCATTTAGGAACATTGTTATTTCACTCAAAATTTTAAAAAATTGAATTCAAATTTCCATTCAATTGTTTGTCACTAGTTACTTATTCTTGCATTCATTTACACATTTTCCTATTCCTAAACATTAGCTCTCTAAATAGGCAACCTATGAACACTATAAACAATCCATAATTTGTTGTTTTTCTGAGAAAAACCTTTTCTAGGACTAAAAAACCCTTCTTGGCATCTTAGTCCCTTTGTAGGTTTTTGTCTTAGAACCTTGTCTTTGTTGTTTGTTGTATGTTTCAGTCCTTGGAACATCAAAATATCACCAGTAGCACCAAGACACCCTTATTGGCGTCTTAGTACCTATTGACTTTGACTTTCCAGATTTTAGGGTTTCATATTGCTTTTTGTTCTTCTGTATGTTTCCTTTAGTTTTCTATTATAGTTTTTAGAATTGCTATTATCTCAATTCCTTTAATTTCAAGTGTATTTGTTCAATATTGCATCATGGATATGTGCTTTGGAAAGCTATGGATTTCCTTGAAGTCTTTGGTAGATGTGTCAAACTATGCTCTTGAAAATGATCCTAATGAAATTGAATTTACTCATGCTCACACAACTCCTAATGTGTACATGTGTGATCCCACAATAGTGGTTTACAATTTTTGGCCAAACTAGACACTGAAATATTTTTTTTTAACTAAATCTTCACTTTCGGGCACCTATAGTGGTTAAACCGTGAGGAATTTGAAGATAATGTAAACTAGAGTTTCATGAAATTTTTTCTATAGATTCTAAATATATTTTTTTCAAAAATTTTGGAATCAAATTGCACTTCTTTTTCCATCTCCCTCAAAAACTAGTTTTTTTCAAAAAACAACATTTTTAAAAAGTGATGCTCACCATATAACGCATAAATTTTTTTCCATGAAAGATAAAATTCTAATTATTTTGAATTTAGATTTGTAACTCGATATCTAGTGCTTTGTCGAACCCTGGTGGTTCTCAAATCAAACCCAATTGAAGTTTTGTGTTTTCTTGCAATTTTTGGTTTTTTTGTGTTTTGATGAATTTTTGCATGAAAACAAGAAGCTGCGATTTTCTTAAATAATTGCCTAAAAATCCAGAATAAATCTAAAGACAAGAATAATGCTTGGAAAATGCTTGGAAGAGATAGGCGCTTGATATTATTTAGTTTCCAGGGCATTTACATTGAATAGAATGAGCATATGAAAGAAAATACAACTTTTTATTAATGGAACCTGATTTATTTGCAGCCTTCAGAAGGTAGAAAGAAGTGTACGCCCAAGCCAGAGGATGAACTCCAGTGTCCATAAACCACGCCTTAAGCTTCAAATTGTGAAGGCGCCCCAATAGCAACAAACTGGAAACCCCAAAGAAGAAGTCGTACCCTCAGATGAAAAAGTACGGCCTTGCTGGTCTGAAACTGTACGGCCTAGCAGCAGCTCCCAATAATGTACGGCCTCAAGAATATACTGCCAGTTCTCTGTTCCACAATCCCAAATGATGCGCCACTACTGACTGATGAAAGGAACTCTGTAAATCTCCGCCAGAATCAATGAATAAGCCCAGTCTGTGATCCCTGTGTGAAATCACCAAGTGCAAGCTTCAGCTGGTATTGCACAGCCTCAGTCTGCCTAATCTCTGAAGAGTTTTCGTTCTCCAGAAACGATCGTCTGCCAGAAACCCTAAGGTTTGCAAACTCCAATGCTCAGAGCAAAAGACAAATTAGAATAACATTTCATAATATGGTTCGATTTGTCTTGACTGCAAAATATATATCCTTTGATAAATTCGACCCAATCTCCATTTAAAATAATCATTTAAATTAAATGATTTAATTCGCCTTTAACTTTAGGAGAAATCATTAATAATTAATTGGCGTCTTACTTTAATGAATAATAAATATTCATTAAGTCAAAATTTAATATTTATTATAAAGTATAATAAATACTTTAGAACAGGCCAAATTAATTAAATATTTTAATATTTCAATAAAGTGACTTTAGTATAAAGTCAAATTATTAAATATTTAATAATTCATTAAATACCCCTTATTTCTCCATCTAATCATCAAACTGCTGAACTGGGTCGATTCTGAGCTGAAAGGTTGAACCAGGTGCCCTGCCCGAAATAGCAGCTTCCGCCTGACCTAACTTTCTAAAAATAGAAAGTTCCTGAAAAAGCTCTCTGGAAGATTCTGCGAAGGCCCAACCTGCCACAACAGCGAAACTGGAGCTACCAAACACTGAGTAACTGCCTCCGATGATCCTCTGCACACCCTGTCAGCCTACGAGGATCGAAATTATAGGCTAACTCCCTCGACAAACAGTGTCAGCTAAAACGGGGACATGACAGTCCGCCCTCCCTGAAATTGCTTGTCCTCAAGCAATCTCTGCAAATACGGCTGCACTGCACCACCTGGATCCCATGGATAGTACCGGACAATGCTCCTGCTGGCCACAACTGGCTCCTGTAACTCCCACAACTGATCAGCAAGAATAGTATACCATTCCCTATTAACCTCAGTGCGGTCCGGCCTAGGATCAAGAAACTCAGGAGGCAAGTCAAACGACAAGCAACACTTACCCCCTAAAACTGCACGAGATATACTATCATCCAACATATCAAGCACGTGCATGCTAGAACTGTGCACCTGAAACAAATTGTGTACCTGCGGATCAATCACGAAGCCATATGCACTCTGCACCATATACACACTGTGATACTCCTCCGTGAGCTGAGTCTGAAATCCTAGTGCACTAGTAGGATCCCAAACGCTATCATCACTCTGCTCAAGACCAGGATCAGGTGGGTTACCCATGTCAAACTCAAAGAGCGGGTTGTCGTATGAAGATATAACATCTGTCTCAAACAATGGATTGGTCACAAATGGAACCAAACCACTAGGCTGATCCCAAACGACTGCCTCAGAACCCCCGGGGTACTGAGCATAACCATGCCTGATCTGCACAAAATCCTCCTCTACCTTCTCGCTCTTCCCACTAACGAGAGAGATAGAACGAAGGCTGCCATCTGTAATACCCCTCAACACATATTTCTTGCCCTGTACCTCGAATCTCATCTCCATTTTAGGCAAGTTGAGGGTAAACACACTGATGTCCTGAAGCCATCTCATACCCAACACTAAATCCATCCCACCCAGGTTGACTACATAAAAGTCTGCCTGCAACTCATAATCATTCAGCATGAGAGTGAGATTACAAATCCGTCGAGTGCAAGTGAGGGTATATCCATCTGCCACCCGAACTCTGAATCCAGCGAAATCCTCTGTCTGGAGTCTACATCTGCTGACGAAGCTCTCATCAATGAAATTGTGTGTGGCTCCAGTGTCGAGCATAGCAATACATCGCTGTCCTTCCACTGATCCCCTAAACCTGAATGAGTCATCCCGTACACTCGTAGATAATACCAACGGGGATAAGTTGGCATCGGGCCCAAACTCCGTAGAGGCATTCCCGACCTCTGCATGTTCTGAAACAACCTGCTGGTCCGAATCATCAGACTCGTCATCATCATAAAAAACCCACATGGCACGGTTGGCTCTGCCCTTCGGTCTCAAAGGACAATCGTGCTCCTTGCTGTAGGGTGCTTTGCACCAATAACAAAGTTGTTTCTTCCTGCATTCCTCCCGAGTTGCATCATCAATTCTTGCAACTGGTTTCCTTTTAGGCTCTGCAACTGGTGTATGACTCTCCTCAATAGGCAAGTTATTTGTTTTAGGCGGAAATTGTTTCTTCGGAGCAGCAAGCTCCATACTCCTTGCCTTCCGCATCGCCTCCTGAAGTGTAGTAGGATCAAACGCCTTGACCCAACCTCTCATGGGTTCTGTCAAACCCTCAACGAAGAGTATGATAAGTCTCCGCTCCGAAATCCCTGTCACCATGACTGCCACTCTCTGAAACTCGCCAATGTATGAGTCCAGGCTACCTGTCTGTCTGAGCTGAGCCAACTCTCTGAAGTACAGTTCCGGATCCTTCTTATCAAATCTCTCTATCAGTCTGCTAGTGAACTCCTGATAGGTATTATTGACCGCATGATGGCCTAGCGTATACATGCCATGGTGCCACCAATCATGTGCTACTCCGTCAAGATGTAAAGTAGCAAATTTAATTGCCTCATCCTCCTGCATAGGCCTAAGTGACAAGTAATTGTCCAATTTCTGGACCCAAGACCTCGCTGATGTCTTTTCTGATCCATCAAAATATGGCAATGTAATTTTGCTCACAGCATACTGTAAATCCCTGTTCACCTGTGGCTGCTGCTGCTGATACTGAGGGGGTCTACGGTCGAATCTACCTCCTCCTGGGTTTATAGACATCTATAAACTCGTGAAATGTCAGTGCCTGCCGGATCTCAGGCGCTAGTGACATGTACTCACCATGAAATCTCGTCAAGTCTGCCACTGACATGCCATTTTGTGGCTGGAACTCCTGATGATGCACCTGATGCTCTGCCCCTGGAGTCTGTGGTGGAGTCTCCCTGGAAGAAGGTAGGCTGGCCTGGCCTACGCTCCTGATAGATCGGTGACGGCTGTCTCGGTGCTGATGCCAATGGCTGATCCACTGGTGTGGTCCCGCTCGTCTGTCCAATCTGTATGAAGTGTGGCTGTGTGGGCGTACACTGTCTAATAGTACCCATCAACTGAGACATCATATCCATCATATTGTCGTGTCTCCGTCTAAACTCCTCATCGGTGATATCACCCTCTGCATGTGCCTTCCCTGGATCTCTACGTGCCTCTGTAGGAATCTCACGATCTGCCATTAGGGTTGCAACGCTGTTTTCACTACTGTTAGAACTGGATCTGTGAATCCCAAGTACCCCTGACACTGTCTGACCCTCTGGAATAGGTGGACCTGTCCAATCCTCGTCTTTGCCTGTTCCTACACCTCTCATATACTGAATAGGATCTCGGCTCATGAAAAGGCAAGCAAAAAGCACTCTGTGAATCTTGGCAGAAAAGCGAAAAGGCGAAAAAAGCCGCAAGGATGGCGAGGAGATATAATGCTCTGATACCATACCCTTTGTCGAGGAACCACGGTGGTTCTCTGTTCAAACCCTAACTGATATTTTTGTGTTTTCTTGCAATTTTTGGTTTTTTTGTGTTTTGATGAATTTTTGCATGAAAACAAGAAGCTGCGATTTTCTTAAATAATTGCCTAAAAATCCAGAATAAATCTAAAGACAAGAATAATGCTTGGAAAATGCTTGGAAGAGATAGGCGCTTGATATTATTTAGTTTCCAGGGCATTTACATTGAATAGAATGAGCATATGAAAGAAAATACAACTTTTTATTAATGGAACCTGATTTATTTGCAGCCTTTAGAAGGTAGAAAGAAGTGTACGGCCCAAGCCAGAGGATGAACTCCAGTGTCCAGAAACCACGCCTTAAGCTTCAAATTGTGAAGGCGCCCCAATAGCAACAAACTAGAAACCCCAAAGAAGAAGTCGTACCCTCAGATGAAAAAGTACGGCCTTGCTGGTCTGAAACTGTACGGCCTAGCAGCAGCTCCCAATAATGTACGGCCTCAAGAATATACTGCGAGTTCTCTGTTCCACAATCCCAAATGATGCGCCACTACTGACTGAAGAAAGGAACTCTGTAAATCTCTGCCAGAATCAATGAATAAGCCCAGTCTGTGATCCCTGTGTGAAATCACCAAGTGCAAGCTTAGGCTAGTATTGCCGCGACTACTCGATCACGCCCTAATCTCGAAGGAAGTTTTAAGTTCTCGAGCGTCAAATGCACTTGGAAACCCTAGGGTTGCAAACTCAATGCTCGAGGCAAAAGAAAAATTAGAATAACATTTCATAATGGTTCGATTTGTCTTGACTGCAAAATATATATCCTTTGATAAATTCGACCCAATCTCCATTTAAAATAATCATTTAAATTAAATGATTTAATTCGCCTTTAACTTTAGGAGAAATCATTAATAATTAATTGGCGTCTTACTTTAATGAATAATAAATATTCATTAAGTCAAAATTTAATATTTATTATAAAGTATAATAAATACTTTAGAACAGGCCAAATTAATTAAATATTTTAATATTTCAATAAAGTGACTTTAGTATAAAGTCAAATTATTAAATATTTAATAATTCATTAAATACCCCTCATTTCTCCATCTAATCCCATCAAAGCTAGCGAGGCTAGATTAGATTTTTGAGAAGGTTGAACAAGGTGCCGCGAAATAAGCGGCTTAGCTGACCTAACTTTCTAAAAATAGAAAGTTCTGAAAAATCTCACGGAAGGTCTGCGAGGCCCAACTTTTGCCACAATGGCGGGGCTACCAAATGCTTGAGTAACTACCTCATAGATGATCCTCGCACCACAGCCGACCCTCGGTCCGAGAATTATAGGCTAACTCCTCGACAAATGAGTGTCGACTAAAAGCGGGGACATGACATGCTTCCCACTTGGTTAGATAGTTTTATATTTAATATTTTTTTTCTTTAATCAGTTTCAAATTCAAACCAATTATAATTCAAACATATACATTTGTATAATCTCGTAACTTTTTATGTATCGAAATTCAATTTTTTTTTTTTCTTTTGTTGGATCAAGGACTTCCAATATGGTGCACATATATATATATATGCTATTTTTCCACATGTGCAGAACAAAGAGCGATTTTTTGATAGAAAAACCTACATTGCAAGAAATAAAAATAAATATAATAATTAAATTAAATTTATTTAAAATTACACTTTTTGGGAAATTTATAATAAGGACTACATGCTTGCAAAAAAAATAAAATTAAATGAATTCATCTGATCCCCCAAAAGGTAAATCAAAAGTGGTTTTTTATTAGCATTTTGATAGGTGTAAAGGAGACTCTGTTATAGGTATGGTTTAAAACTAGTGGGGTTCTATCCAAGGGGGTTTGATTTAAGGTAGTTTCATCAAACGCTCTTCAATTTGAATTCTTTGAATGGAACCTTTTAAGGCTTAAATCATTATATTTTGTAAAAATATGTGATTTTAGCAAAAATCAGCTCCTCCCATAAATTGTAAACCAGCTTTGTGAGATCAACTTGTGGCCTCCTTGTGATGTTGAAATCATTGGAGAAGATGATGAAAAAATGAATACGTTCTTAAATGATTGTCTTAATAACCTTGAAGCTAATGCATCCTTTTATCCATCCAAAAAACAACCAAATCCCCCTGTAATACCACCTCTTGAGATGTTTGGTTACTTACATCCTGAAACTGAAACAAAAGTTGAACCTAAGTTTCCTCCAATAGGTGAACCTAGCTCTTCTAAACAAGCAAACACTCAACCATTTTATGATAACAAAGTAACAAGCACTCCAATCAATCTAGAAGAAAGATATGGAAAGGGATTCATGATCTTCAGTAAACAAGGATGTGATACGACAAGTTATCATGAAATTAAACACCTAGACCAAATCTCACCTAATAAAAACAAAAAGAGATTAGGATATCAAGATGCCCCTCACAAAAAACATGTTCCTAAAGAATAACTAAGGCTCTGTAGTGATGGTACAATGATCTTAGATTCTCCTCCTGATATGAATGCCCTCCCTAAAGAACAACCAATGACACAACAATGAAAATGATGATAGGCCCACCTTAGGTCCTCCTCCTCAACCTCCAACTCAAGAAATCGATGAATCTAGCAAATGTAAAAGACCTTACAAATAAAAAAAGTTACAACCTCCTCGTCCACCACCTGAAAGTGAAAGGAAACTACAACTACTTCTAAATAAAGGACTCATAACATTACCACCAATGAAAGACAAAGTAGTGTTATATCCTAAATATAAAAAATTTAACATTGCCCATACCATTGAACTCTCAAACAAAATACCAATGAGTGTCACGTATTTAAATTGGTATTACAATACTTTCACTTCGATGGCAATGTTTTCTATCAAGTGATTGCTTAGACTTCCCTTCCTTATCATGTACTAGTTGTAGAATCTTTACATTATCACTATTACATGATCGTTCTAATCACCTACCTTGGCTCATTCTTGTCTTACGCTCATTGGGGGAAAGAAATAGATAGCCTTTTCCTATCAATGCATTCGTTGTTGTCCCTTAGGTTCGTTATCCATCTTCTGCTTATATAAACTGAGATTGGGAGGTGGATGACCTAATTTGGGTTGACTCACCTATGCATTACTAGTCTTTTGCATTATTTCCTTTTCTTTTGTTTGATTGCATGTGTGTGATGTGACCCCCCATGTCATTTTATGTTTTCTCTCTCTATTACATTCCTCTATTTTTACCTTAATTCTTCTATATGTCATAAAATTTTTTCCTTTTTCATTGGTCTTTTCCTTTTATTTTCATTTTTGTTTTGTGTTTTGCCTTTGGGGATGACGCAAGGCATCGAGACAACCTATGTCTCTTCCATGTTGACCCAAAAGGTTTTTCTTTATTTTCACTCTCTTTGTGCCATTCTTCCAGTTCTATGTGTATTTAGGGAATGATGATAGTTTCGAGCTCTCTAATATCATTACATGAAAGACTAACCCCAAATCCATAGATACCTTATGTGTTTCTGGAGGGTAACCCTCTTTTTCCTTTTTATTTTGGCTACTTTATAGTAATTTCCCACAACATGGTGTTAGCAATTTCTTTAAAGTGGAGGCATACATTGGAATTATTTTGGCATGATTTAATATGCATTTGTTTTCATGTTTCTTGTGTGATTTCCTTTCTTCTTGCAATGTGTCCTTTTCTTGGTGGTGTCATTAGGTTTAACTTGGACTTTGAGAGTGTGATATTTCCTTTTCCTCTCTTGGAAACATTAGGTACGATGTTCCCTAAGATGAGACCTTTTGCACTTGTCCTTTCTTGGAAACATTAAGTACAATGTTACCCAAGATGAGTCCTTGTATTTATCCTCTTTTGGAGATGTTAATCTCAACGTCCCCTAAGACTAAAACCTCACATGAACTAAGTGAAGTCCCTTCAAACATCCCTCTTTCTTGTTGTGTTGCTTCTTTGTACCTTATTAAAGTCATGGAGGTATGCTTTTGATACAATCCCCTAGGGCTCACCTAGTGAACAACTAGCTTCACCAACCCTTGTGAGTGTGCATTTTCTTTTCATGCCTTATTAAATTCATGGAGGTATGGCTTTGATACAGTTCCCTAGGGCTCACCTAGTGAACAACTAACTTCACTAGCCCTTGTGAGCATGCATTTTATTTTTTTCCTTATCATAGTCATGGGGGTATGCTGTTGATATGGACTTCCTAGGGATCACCTAGTATACAACTAGCTTCACTAGCCCTTGTGAGCATGTGTTTTGTTTTCAAAGTGGATAGTGTGTTTCAATGGTAAAACTTTTTCAACAAACAACCTAGACCCTATTCACAACACGTTGGATAGTTAGTTGAAGCTTAATCCACTGCATTTTTCTTTTTCCTTTTTCTATCTTTGATGTCGTATGTTTGTGATCTAGTTATGGCTTCATATATCATCTGCAAGTGTTTTCCTTTGTGCTTATGTTGGTTTTCCATAAGATCTTGATCCTAGGGGCTTTCCCACCCTCTTGGTTATTGTCATCCTATCTTACTAGCATTTGTACATTTAAACCCCTCTTGATTGTGTGGTTGGCTACCTTAGTGTGAGTTTGAAGCAAGTTCATCCTCTCACTAAAGTGGGGGCTACATGTAGTGTAGGAAAATGTATAACCTTGCATTTTCACACTTGTTTGGGCCTGCCTTTCTTTGTTTATCCATATTTATGTCTTAATTGGTCCTATTTTGCATCTAAAAGCCTAATAAACTATATCATTTTCTAGCTAATCCCAAAAAACATCAGTGAATGAAATATAATTTAATGATTCTATTTGAGTGTCCCTAATTTTTGGGTCAGGACTAAGACACCACCTAGGGAAACTTTATCCCCCAAAGGTCTTGGGACCCTAATTTCAAGACTAAGATGCCACCTAGGGAGTTTTAGTCCCCCTTAAGGTAGTATTAGGATCTAATTTCAAATCTTGGTAGGATTTAGCCTCCTTTAATTAATTCATTCATATGTCGGCTTGGTGTGGTGTAATTTCAGGATATTAAGCATGGATAAGTATAAATACAAGGTTCATTCATTCATTTATATCCAAGCATTTTGTGAGAGCATTCATCATAGCATAATTGAGTTCACAAGAGCATTCAAGAGCATTTCATCAAGCATTTGGAGGCACCATCAAGATTCAAGCATCATATCAAGGATATTGTTGTGTCATGTTTGTTATTGTGCTGACTTTTGTGATTTAGGGTTTATGATTCAAGCAAGTGTTTTATGCAAGATCTATATCCTTCAAGAAAGAGTCAAGAACTACATCCATTGTAGCCATTTTAAGCACATTTGCAACACCTCATAGCAAGGGTTTGGTGAGTTGTAACATTGCATGTTGTTCATATTGTCACTCAATATTGCGCCCCTACTAAGTTGCAAAACTTAGCATATTGGTGAAACATGGGAACTTTTCTAGGTTGTGGGTTACCTAAAGTAGAAAAGAACCTCTAGAGTAAGCTGAATCTTATGGTACTCACCTAAAAACTACTTGTTGGGAAAAGAGTAAGAAATATTTGCATAAAATAAAACCTATGACTAAGGGTGGTGCACCAAATTTGATTATCTAAAACTTGCAAAAATATTTTGCACACACAATTTCAATCAACAACATAGCTTGACATGCACTTGATGAAAGAGTTGAAGATGAGAGACGACTAGTTGCAGTTGTGTATCAAGAAGAGTTTACAATAGAGGTACAATGTAGTGTACCTAAGAATGAAGAGGACATTGCTACTAAAGATTTCAAGTATGATGATGAAGATGTGAAGGTAGCCATAGCATTTTATGATGCCTTGGAAGAGGTTGCAGATGCAGTACCAGATGCTTATGAAGATGAAAAGATGGAAGTTAAATAAGCCAATGAAGGAGGATGTAGTGTGGGACAACAGGTAAAGGAAATTCATAATGCTAAATTTAGTTGTGAAGATAGAAAGGAAAATGTTGATTTTGATCATGTTGATAGAAGAAAGAATGTGAATGAGTTAATAAAAAAAGAGGATGTGATTTATCGTGGGTACATAGTTCGATATTGGGAAAGGAAACGAGTTGTTGTTGGAATCAAGAAACACTGAGAGGGGGGGTGAATCAGGTTTATGCAAAATTTAACTTTATTAACTTGATCTTTAACCACTTATAGCATTGAACCAAAAGAAAGATGCAAGAACACAAGGAAATCAACCACAACACCATAACAAAAGGATTTTTAAATGGAAACCATGTTAGAGGAAAAACCACGGTGGAGATTAATCCACAATATGAGTATACTCAAAATAAATGTTTACAAAGGAATGCACATGCATTCAGGCACACTGCCTAGAGCTCATTGCTCAAATACAAAAAGATTATTGTCCAAAAGAAGACTCACTATATTACAATCATATTCAGAAGACAACTGGAGTGGATGAACTATGAGATAGCATGTGCCAATTCCTGATTATAGTTCTGGTTAAGCACATTACTCACATTCTTCACTTCTATCTAATTCTTCTCTTGAAACTCTATCTGTTTTAATCCAAAAATCACCAATCCTTGTTCCATGTAAGTGAAACTGTGCACAATCAATCTATAATCCTTCGAAATTTCCCATCATGTCTCATCAAATATCAAAATGATATGAATAATTGATTATATATATCTACAACTAGAGATTAGAACAACTACATGTTGGCTTTAACAAAATATAAAACATGTACAAATTCTCAGCCCAATCCATAAACAATTATCAATGTGAATCAACCAATGTCAGCCAAAACATAGTAAGGACCCAAAACAACATTCTCAAATTCACAACACCTTTGAAAATTATGTCTCAAATATCTACAACACGCTACAATCACCTTGTCGGCCTTTTTTGTCGAATGCCCTGTTTTACCTTGGTAGTTAACACATATCATCAATCTGACTTTGGTATAAGAAAATACTAAGGTGCAGATAGAATTACTAACTAGGGTTGTCATCAATGACAACACCAGATGACTTGTGTAGTGTCTCTTGCTAACAACTGTGGGGTAGCAATTGAAATGTAAAGAAGTAGATGCTTTTAATGGCGTTTATAATAACAAGTAAGTGCAAAGGATGAAGGGTATGCAGATACACAAGTGGAAACCAGATTTGAAGGTAAATTGGCAAGTAAGGGAGCCTAGAGAAGATATTGCAAGGAAAAAGATATGAAGACCATTTGTAGAAATGAAAAGAGATTAGCTGAAGGTTGTGGCAAGCAAAGTATGGAAAGAAAAGAGTGTAGTAGAAGAGGCAAGTGGTGCTGCAATAAATGATGCTAAGAAAAATATAAGAGTGAAAGTTGAAAAGGAAGATGTTGGTAAAAAGCATGTAGATGAATCTAATTGGAAGAAGTTAGAAGATGCCCCATATGATGAAAAAGGTAAACACATTGAGTCAATTAATGATGCTTTTGAAACTCTGGATGATTTTGTTGAAGGAAAAGATAAGACAAAGTGGAAAAAGGTGTGAGGTAAGCAATATGATTTTGAAGATGATGTTAATGAGGCTTTGAATGAAATTTATAAAAATGAAGAAGACATGTGGAGGCTTCTAGATGAAAAAGGAGCTGAGAATGGATAAATATCGGAAGAGAAAAGGTAGGAAAAGGAAGATTGAAAACTTCAAGTGTGACATGAAAGTAGAGGAAGAAATGGATAAAAAAATTCAATTACCAAAGAGGACAATAGTGTCAAATGAAGCAAAAAATGCAGATTTGAATAAAAGAGCAACAACAAATGAAGAGGATTGTGGTGGAGCAGCAAAGATTCAAGAGGAAGACAAACAAGAACATAAGGAGTTTAATGTAGAGAAAGACATGAAAGGGGGAGCAGCAACTCAATCCAATGAGGATGATTTGTGGAAACAATTAGTAGAAATAGAGTACGAGTGGAAAGAAAAGATTGCTACCAATGATAAAAATATTGGAGTAATATCTTTAGGTTATGATATGAAAGTTGGGGGTCATGAAACTAAAGATAAAAATGAAGATAGTTTATTGCAGCAGTTGTCCATGGAGGAAGTGTAGTTGGCAGAGATGATGGATGAAGAGGTTGAGAATGGAGATGAAATGGAAAGTGCAGTGAGGGTAAATGTTGATGAAAGTGTTATGAAAATGTATATGGAGAGTAACTTTGAAGGCATGGAAATTTTTAGTTTCCATCCATTTGTTTCTAGTGTGTTGTACGAGGATGAAAGGATGAGAAGAGATTGGGAAAGGATGATCAATACTGGAGATGGTTTTATACAAGTAGCACATAGTGTTGCACAACAATGTTGGAAGGATGTCGTATATGGGTTAGAGAGATTGTGGAAAAAGTGGAAGAAATGATTAGATAAGTTTGCAGAAGAACCACATGTGCAGGAGCACGTGATCTTTTTGTCCCATGTGGAGTCTGATGTAGGGGCATTGCACAAATTTCTTGTCTTTGTTCTTTTGTTCTTTTGTGGTAGGTGGATGTAGTTTATGTCACTGTAGTGACAGAAAGAAGATAATATGTTACCTTTGGTGCTAAGGTATAAACCGGTTGAGGAAAGATGGATGGTTAATGATCAGTCATAGATGGAGTCGAGCAATTTGAAAGATCTCTAAGTGTCAATTACAAGTCTTGGATGGTGGTTATGGGAAACCGTTTAGAGAAAATCCAGTAAAAGGAGTAAATAAGAAGAGAACAGGAATGGTGCGTGGGTGAGTTAGTGAGGACGAAGGCCAATGTATCGAGGCCAAATAGAAGGAGAATACATGCTTATAAGAATAGCCAGTTAAAGGTCGACAAGGTAGAGGCCGATGTTGGTGGTAGGCGGAATGGGGAACATTCAGTGAGAGTGGATGGCCGAGCAGGACTGATTCCTGTCAAAGGGAAGAACATGGAAAGGCAGCGAACAGACGGAGGAAGTGAGGGGAAAACTAACAGTTTAAAATAAGCCTCGAATGGTGAATGATAGGAAACCTAAACTAAGCCAGGAAAACTTGGAGGATAAAGGACCTTGGGATTATAGAGAGAGAGCACAGACAGAAGAGTCTGATTGCATGAATGAAGAAGGATCGACGCCAGGGAGATAGGAATGAGGTCGAGTGATGAAGAAAGTCTAATAAAGGTTGTATGGATAGAGGTTAGGTATATTAAAAGATGTAAAGAATGTAAGTTTGAGAATCGATGTATATTTCGAGATTGTACTTCTGGCCACATTGAATTTCAGTAAGAGATTATTGTTTACACAGTTTCGTGTACACATATTTCAATTATTTGTATGAAGAAACATGTTCCAGACATAATGTATTTCATTTCGAGATTGAGTTCATGTTTATGAAAGGAGTCCTGCCATTATAAATAGACTCGTTAGAAGATTCATGTCACTAAGGTGGGTTGTAATCGAAGTTTTTGTCACTAGATATAGTCTAGGAAGTTTCTGGGTTAAGTAAAATGTTATGTTACAAAGTTGTTAATAAGTTGTCCTGGTTCTTGTCACTGTTGTGCCAAGAAGCCTGTAGAGGTCTATCTATTGTAAGAGGCCAAACATTAAGATAATAGAGAATGTCTGGGTGTGTGTTAATGCTAGTTGGGTAATAGAGCTTGTGGGTGAGAATGTGAAGCCATCATAATCAAGGAAAGGATTTAGTATGTAGGCTGTCAATAATTTAATGTGTTGGATAAATTTTGGTCTCAAGGATATCCAAGTGATTGGGAACATAATATTTAAATGAAAATGATTGTTGGCTTAATTTCAGCCAGAGTTGGTTGTGGCAAGAGCTACAACATATGATTAAAGTTAATTTTCTTCTTTGTTTTCATTTAGCAATAATTTAATCACTTTGTTTAGTTGAATTATTATCATTTCATGGGATTTGATTATATTCTTGGGATAGAAATGAATTAATTGTTAAGATAGAGAGTTGACATATGTTTTCATTAGATATAACATAATCTTATGTTTTTGCAAAACTATTTTATTTCTGTAATTTTTTTTTATTTCGTATCAACACTGACTTGATTCCCCACCCTAGATATATGTAGGGGTTGATGGTAATGATAATTTGTTTGCTAGGTTGTTTTATAATTAACTTGTGATGGATCTTTGCCTTGATCAATCTTTTGGGAGTATAAAAAATCGAGTACAAAATCCTACAATAGTACAAATGCTACTTAAAAATATGTACAATACTAGATTACTTTTAGAGTACCAATTGAATGTTGTTGATGAAAAATATATTTTACCCATTTGTTTGATTTTCAAATTCTTTGTTTGATTAGAATAAATCCATTGAATATCTTTAAACACAAAGATGTAGCAACATGTCATGTAGCCTTGTGCTTAGTAAATTCTAGATGGGAAGGGTAATGGTAGGAAGTTGGTTAAATTTGAATTTAAAATTAGTGTAGAATGAGTCCTAGACGATAAGGATTACCTTGTCATTGTGAACTAATATTTGGGTAGAAAAGAAATTAGATCACATTGGATAGCTTATGCATGGGAGTAATATAAATGGATAGGGAAAATTTATAAGGCGTTTGAACATGAGAAAGAGGATAATTAGTAGATACATAGAAGATGTATCATGAAGTAGGTGGATAATATAAGACATGGGACAAAACTTAACACATAATTATACTTTTATTTACTAGTATAAAATAATCTATATAAAATACGTCGAAAATATCTAGTAAACTTAAAATAAATAAAAAATCATTGTATGATTTATTAGATGGTAAAAACAAAAAATATTATAATCAAATAATGAAAATAGAATTTTGTAATACTATCCATTTTTTAAATAATTAAAAAATCAATAAAAAATCGTGTGCATTTTTTAAATAATTGAAAAAATCAATAAAAATCATTGAAAATAGAAAGTACATTTTTTTTTCCTTTCATGAATTTGCTCACTTGCAAATTGTGTCATGTCTGTCACCATCATATTCCCACATAGAGACAGTAAATGCACAAATGAAGATGAGTTGGTGACATAGATTGAAGACGTAGCTTTAGAGCTTTTCTTTATTATTATTATAAAAGGTGGTATGATTATTATTTGAGAAGTTAAAATTAGAGAGCTCACATATCCAAGTGTTTTGGTCTTTTGCATTAATTTTTTGTTGAAAAGGCAGAATACATAGAGTTACAGCTGTTTTTTTTTTTTTTTTTAATGATCATAACAGATTTACAGCATATCTTTTTATATAGGTAATATCAAATTGTCTATGCAGTCATCAGACTGTACATTTGATCGAATTTATTAATTTATTGAAAATCAAAATACAATATATTTTTCATTTTCAATTAATTAATAAATACAATTAAATGTGAATCCTATGACCAAGAGACTGCTAAAAATATATTACAGCTAACAATAGAAAATAATTCATGCAAACAGCAGAAGAACTTAAGTAGTTTCTAATCTATTTTCAGTTAAAACTGATAATGCTCATGCAAACAAAACAAAACAACAGTTTATATTTCTAATTTTCTCCTTCGCATTCATGCAAACTGGGAGAAATTAGTATATTTTCCCACGGCAATTAAAGGTTTGGCGAAAAAATGTTGATAATTGTGAACCCTGTTGGCTGAGAGACTGCTAAAAATAAATTACAGCTAACAACAGAAAATAACTCATGTAAAAAAGAGAAGAACTTAAGTAATTTCCAATCTATTTTTCAGTTACAACTGATAATGCTCATGCAAACAAAACAAAACAACAGTTTATATTTCTAATTTTCTCCTCCGCATGCATGCAAACTGGGAGAAATTAGTATATTTTCCCACAGCAATTAAAGGTTTAGTGAAAACAATGTTGATAATTAATGCTTGCAGCGCTCCATACGTTTTATCTATTTTTAGCCTTCATCCACTGTTACCTTTTATTGCTCTGTTTTTTTGCAGTCGGTTACTCCACCTGGAATTGTGCATGTCATTCGCATGCTTTTGTTTTCCTTTTTGAGTTTTTTTTGTGACTGCTTTCTTTGTATTGGTATTGCTGTTTTTATTTAGTCTTTTGTTTTCCTTTTTGAGTTTTTTTTTGTGACTGCTTTCTTTGTATTGCTATTGCTGTTTTTATTAGTCTTTTGTTTTCCTTTTTGATTTTTTTTTGTGACTGCTTTCTTTGTATTGGTATTGCTGTTTTTATTTAATCATGAATAAAGAAGACAGCATTGCGGAGTCTGCAATATACAGATTTATGTGCTCTGTTTTTATGTTATTCTGTTTGTCCTGAGTTATTAGCTTAGGGTATTTTTTTTTCCTTTCTGCTGTTATTGTATTGGTATCGCTGTTTTTATTTAATCATGAATAAAGAAGACAAAAAATAGGGTAAAATGGATCTAATGAATTTTCCAGATCACCTGTTCCGTTCACATATTTTAACTAGACTCCCTCTCAAAGAAGCCGTTCGTTTTTCTGCGGTTTGCCGAAAATGGCGTAGAGCGTGGACTCGGTTATCCCATCTCAAGTTTTCTGATGAATTTTTTGATTCTGTTTGTGCTACTCCTGCAAAGAGAAAGGCTGTGTCTAAACTGACTCGTGAAAATGTGGCTGTAGACATAATTAACAAGGTTATCCTTAAGCGGTGTCTTCGCCTGGAAACTTTTGAGCTTGACAATTGTGACAGGTGTGAAAGTAGCATTCACGAGTGGCTTCGGTGGATTTCTTTATTTGGTGTGAAGTGCATAGATTTGAAGAGTAGATGTATTCAGATGGAGGTTTCGGAGTCTCTCTTTTCATGTCTGACCCTTAAATCTCTATCTCTCCAGAATTTTAAGATGACATATGTGCCTGCACCTTTTCAGGGTTTCTCTCAACTTGAAACATGTTATCTTAAATATGTTTGGCTAAGTGAGGAGGCATTTGAAATGATTTTAAAATTATGTCGCCTTCTTCAAAGTTTGACGGTATCCCATTGCAAATTGCCTTCAAATTTGAGAATAATTTCTTTCAGTCTTAAGTCTCTCGCTCTTCTTGGACCGAGATGTCTCCAATCAATGGAATTAAATTGCCCAAGATTAGAAAGCATTAAACTCTTTGTCTGCCATGGCTTTAAAATGGTGAACATATGTTTACCTGTATGTGTCCATTTGGAAACTGACTTTCGACTACTTAAGCATTTTACAACAGTAAAATCGTTGAAGAAAATAACCTGCCGTTTCGATGATGCAAGAAGCTTTGTCGAGATTCTACAAAGTTTCCCTCACTTGGAAGAGTTGTGCATTGACTCTCCCTATTTGTTCCTGACTTATTCAAAGGTAAGTATTTATGTTCTTTTAATCTGCTTCAAAACTTTAGTTTCCAATCATTTATTTCAAAATTGAACGACATTTTGGAATACACTAGTTAATAATTTAGAATTGTTGTTTTTTCAAAATTATACATTTCATTTTTGTTCAAGATTTTTGGATTTGATCGTGTATCAATTTTTTGCATCAATGTTTCGGATCACATTCCTTCATCCACCATCAGGATGAAAGCAGAGAGCATAAAAAGAGAAATATGATCATCGAGTGTGATCAAATCCAGAAATCTTGAGCAAATATAATATAGATTGTGGAAATTTGATATCATTAATTAATATACACCTCTTGTTAAATAAGAGGATTCAAATTGTTTCAACCGAGTTGTGTGCTTAGAAAAGGGATTAATCACGTAAGGGCTATTTTGTTGTGCAAATTTTGACCGCCTTTAACTTACAGCAATGCTTTCCATGCAGGATGTAGAAAAGTCGACTCTACAACTAGCAAATTTGAAGACTTTTACATTGAATTTTTGGTTGACTGAATCGACTGCAGAACTAGAATATGGAAATTATGATGTGGTTGTTTCGTTGTGCTCTTGGGTTTTGAAAGGCGCCCCTCTGTTGAAAACAATCAGAATCGGCATGGATTACAGCTTAGAGACATTTGGGGCTAACGGGTTTGATAGTGCTCTTCAAATTGCAAACGGTTTCCTTAGTCTTGCAAGGCGTTTTCCGGAGACCAAAATTTCCCTGTCAAAGAGGAGGATAGTAAGTCAAGGTTGGCGATAAAGATAACAATACTTGACCAGTAAAAATGTTGCCGTTTCTGGTTTCATAGAAGTGTAGCAGTTTTATTCAAAGCAAAAAGATGATAGAATAGGAAGCTGTGAAAATTGGTACAGTTATCAAGAATGCCGTTCTATATAACAGCTCTTGTATTGAGAGATGTTAAGTTGTGACGGAATCACCGTTCAAACATAGCGTGCAATAATTTGGCGTCTTATAGAGAATTTTGTTTTTCTTGTAAAACTGAACAATTGAACATTTTCTAAGAATTATCTCATGGGAATTTAAAACAAATCCTTGACATTCAATAAAATTATAAATGAGGGTTTCCTAACTTTTGCATTAATAAATTTTGAAAGCACATTTATTATTATGTATTTATTTATTTTTTTGATACTACAGGTGACGGCTGGCCCCCGCCCCCTTTACCTAATGTTCACACATTTTCAATCATTGATGTCTTTATAATATGATTTATACACTTTGAATATTAGTCAAAAATTAGAAACAATATCTAATTATTTGCTTTCTTTCTTTGTATAAAGTGCAATGATTAATTAGATCAGGTAAATAGTATTTTTTTTTAAAAATAATTATGATTTTTTTTGTTTTTGACCTTTATAATATAAAATATACTTTTAGCCAAAATGTAGAAAGAACGTTTGATTTTTTGTTTTCTTTCTTTGTATAAAGTGATTTATTTTTTAATATTATTTTGATTAATTTTATATTATATTAATGGTCATATCTTTTTCAACCATCATTATGTGGATATACGTAACCTTACAATGGAAACATGGTGGTGCCTATAAGAGGTCAGCACAATCCATCACAAAAACAAAAAACAAAAAAAAAACATATTTTAGAAACCAAAAAAAAAAATCATTTTAAGAATAGTAATTTTTTAATAATATAATAATAGTATAATATAATATTACTTAGGAAAAACACAAAAACACTTATTTTAAAAAAAAAACCAAAGCAAATAAAAAACATTTTAAAGAAAATAAAAAGAAACGAAAAAACATTTTAATAATAATGCCTTTTTTATAATAATATAATATATGACAATAATAATATAATAATAAGATATATATTGATATATTTTATATAAATTGTATTTAAGATATATATACTAGTTCTACCACATTTTGTGTGGAACATTAAACTTAGCCAATAATATTCATATAGGGAATGACATAATAATTATAATATTAAAACATTAAAATTGTATTTTGAATTTAATTAAGTTGGCATACAAATTAATAAATATGTAAATCTTTCATTTAAATTTAAATTTTTATTGTTAATGTGTATATATAACAAAAATTCAAAAGGGCTATAACTAAGATTTGCATCAAGGTTTTGGATTAGTATTACACCGTAATAATGTACATTGGTTACAACAATAAGATAGTTAAATAATATATTAGAGAGTACTAATCAAGAAATAGAATTAGAGACGTATTTTTTGCATAGCGGATAGCCATGGTTTCACTTGTGAACACTTTTTGGACAAATATTCGAGGCATATTCCACATTGTATTGGACAGTGGAGGCTAGATTCACACATTTTTTTTACCTTTTCTTTAAGTCTTTGGTGTCATATGATTGAGTATCTTGTTGTTCCTACATACATATGTTTTGATTGTCTACTTTAGTGTGAGTTTGATGCAAGGTCATCCTCTCACTAAAGTGGGGGCTAAATGTAGTGTAGAAAAATGTATCCCTTTACATTTTCACACTTGTTTGGGCCCTCCAAGTTAATTGGATTTAATTGTGCCTTAATTTAGTGTTATAAAATATATTTATTTACACTTTCACATTTATTTAGGGATTCCTTAATTAATTGAGCTTAATATTGCCTTTATAGGCCCTTTAATTCATTTACCAATCGAAGAGACATAGTAACGCTAAAAGTATCCCTTTTCCTTACTTGATTTGGGAATAATTGTGATTGAATTAACCTAATGAATAATTTTGCAAGATCTACAAAGAAAGATAATCAAGCATAGGAAAACATATTTGCATTAATTGAATACTAAATGAATACAAAGAAGGATTGAATATCCTTATGTGGACTCAGATGAACTCAACATGAGATCCCTAAATTGTGGAGTTATGACTGAGAGAGAGATGAGATAACAAAATACATGAATCAGTTAAGTCACTTAACTAATTGAAATGCATGAATCATGCAATAACACTCGCAATCAAAACTAGATGACCTTTTCCTAATTTTTCATTAAGTACTAGAGTAAATATTAATTTACAACAACAACCCCCTTGAATGGCATCAAAGCAGTTCAAAGACATTTTTAGGTCATAGCATATGTCATTTGATGTGATTTTGGACGAGGAAATTTCCATTTCTAAGGACACATCCAAATCTCATTGCATGCACCCATCTGTAATCACCTTTAGGTCTATACACAGAAATATGCATCATTTCTTTGCACTGGTGTGAAGGTACATGGGTACGACCTTGGACGTTCTACTGCTGAAGCTCTTTGGCAACCTGGAGGCACAAACTTAGATAGTAATTGGGTGACGAATGTAATCACTTCATACATCTTCCACTGTGCCTCCCATAATCTTTTGTGCAACACAATTATATGACTCTAGCCCTCACACATCGATTTGGTGTGAAGACATCACCTGAGTGAGAAAAGTTAATTTGACTTTCTTGAGTGGTTGACTCCATTTGTGACTTGCACTTTACAGATTTACAATTTTTTAATCTCTATTTCTCTGTGCAAGCTACATTTGTAGTGATCAATTTAACCATAACGGTCGATCTTGCTAAGAAGAAGTGCCATTAGAGTCATGAGAGAAGCAAGGGAAAAGGACTGATTATTTGATGGAGAGAAGCATGGTTGGTTGCCAGTAAACGTCCATGTTAGGAGGTCGATCTGTGCATGTATTCAACGTTAGTGTGATCATCGTTGGAATTCTACCTCTTCTATTTAACGTGAGTTTCTTGTTGTGAGATTTTAGTGCTTCTTCTCCATGCACTATGTTTTTCCTTGCAGATTAGAAATCTCATGATTATAGACCATGGACTCACTGCCAGTTTGGCTTTTGCATGTAATTTTATTCTCCTCTTTCATAGGAATTTTCTAAAACTGTAAGTGCAACTAAACAATTTTTGTTTATGCACAATGATAAATTGCCAAAAATCAAGGGGGGTTTATTAGAAATTCATGCACTCAACTTATAAAGTGTCATTGTACCATAGAAAAAAAAGTATTTCTTACTTGATATGGAAATTATTGATGATAACTTGGACATAATAATGCCTTTATTTATGTTGTGAGGTGTTTTTCACATCCATAATAGGTCTTGGCCCCTTACAAACTGAATAAAATTCATTTATTGATGTCTTTTAAAGGTGTTGTAAAGTGTTGTAAATAAATTTCATACTTTTCTAGACTTTTATTAAGCATATAAGTCTAATGGACCTATTTTCCCCTTAATTCAATATTTTAAGCTATATTTAAATGCATCCTCACATTAATCTAGAAGGCTTGTAAATTAAACTTGACTTTAATCTAGTGTTGTAATGTGTTTTACACATTCACAATAGATTTTTTTCCTTTCTAGGCTATATGGGCCCTATTTTAATGATGTAAAGTGTATTTAATCACACTTTCACATTGAACTTTGTGTCCTTGGTCTTATCCACCCTTTATATCATCATTAATAGGCCCCTATGGCCCCATATTGTGCATCTTGAGGCATGATTTGATCAAAAAAATTGACAAAGTCATCATATAAGCCTAATTTCTTCATTCCTAGACATTCCAACTGGAAAAAGAGCCCCTGTGAGACCCATTCCCCATTAGGGGTGACAAGGGTGAATCAGTACCATCTAGGTGGGACCCATTCACCCTTAATGGCGAATGAGTCCCATTTGAGCTTTTTTCAGGGTTTGAGCAAGAAAAATTAGGTTTTAAGTTTAATATTTCTCCATGTCGGCCTTGGGGATCAAATTAATAATAAAACTAGGTGGATTTCCTATAAATGCAAGCTTTTAAACCCTAATTCATTCACTTAATCATTCATTCATCATTTATGATCTTTTTCAAGTCAAGCAAGCTAGGGTTTTAACATTCCAATTCATCATGATAGTTTTTTTAGACATTCAAGGGAATATTCTTTATCTATTGTTGCAAAAATTTAAGATCTATCATCATGGAAAGTCTCTAACTCCATTATTTAATGCTTCATTACATTATTTCTTCATTTTGGTCTAATTACCTATAAAGGGGTTTGACCAAGGCAAACCCCCATGCGCTAACATTCAATATTTCTTTCTCTTTCCTTGTGTGTTTGCAGATTTAGGTATATTGGAGGCTTGGAATTCATTGAAGGATAATTTGTAAAGTTGTTGAAGACACATCTCCTTATTGATTAAATCAAAATATCCACTAAAAGTCACTTAAGTGCCAAAAATCAAACTTTTGGAGGTAGACACCTATTACGAACTAAAGTGCACACCAAGGGCTTATGTTTCCACTTTTGGATTTTTCAGAAATTTAGAAGTGACTTCATTCACCATTAGTAGTGAATGAGTCCCACCGCTAGGCCTAAAATTTTTTTTTGTAGTTTTGGATACCCATTTGTTTGAAACGGGCCCTAGTGTAGTTTTCTAAATCTAGGTCTAATTCACCTAGAATGGCGAATGAGTCCTAGTAGGATAAATTTTTAGGATTAAAAAAATTTCAGGTATTCAATCTAGTCTTCAACACATTTCCAGGTGTATTCTTTCTATTTTTCTTTCATGTTTTGTTTCATTTGCATTTCTATTAATCTTTCTAGTGTTTTTGCATATCACAATATGTTTTTAAACATCTTGCATTTGTTTATTTTTCATTCAATAATTGATCTTTTTTATTAGTCTTTTGTATTTAGGACATTCCATTTAGACATATTTCAATCATACTTGCATTATTCTTGAGGGAACCACTTAGGTTTTTGGTATGTACCTCTCTCCTTTTAGGTGCAAAACCTTAAGAGTGCAAGAGAGCAACATTGCCAAAAATCTATGGTTCATTTTGAGAAACCTACTTTTTGAATACTTTCTTATCTAATTTAGAGTCCATCATCATCCTAGAACCAGTTCGCATTGCATGTTGCATTAGTTAATTTTCATTCTAGGGTTTCAAAATTTCCATTAGTTAAAGTGCATATAGGTTGCATTTTTACATCTCAAATCATCAAAATTTTCCAAAATTTTGCATTTCATCTTATTTCTACATCATACAACACAAAATACATAAAAATAAATCCAAAAATCTAAAAGTTCTGTAAAAAAATCCGCACTGGGACTCATTCGCCATTTTGGGCGAATTAGTCCCTGTGTACCCCTGAAACTGCCTTTTATAGAACTTAAAACCCTATTTTCCAAGTTTTGTTTGCTCCCATTAACTATTTGTATCAGTTGGCTAAGTTTTTGTTGCATGCATTTTATTATATCTCTCTTAAATTCGCTCATTCCATGCATGGCTTAATTTCAAATTTGTATTCTCACATTGTTCAATAGCATAATCAATTAATTGTCATCCTTAAAAATCTGAAACATTACATTTTCATTTTCCATGTTTGCTTTAGCATAGTTACCATTAAAGTTTTTATAATAATCATTACATCATGTTTCCATTACAATAATCTATAGTTATCATATTTCAAGTTCTTATTTTATATCTTATTGCATGTTGTAAGAAATTTTTGTTAGGTGCATATGAATATGAGGTCCTTTCCCCTTTATTTTTGTTCATCATTGATCCCTCTCCTAGCATCCCTTCTATGAGTAAGGTTTGTATAGTGAAATAAACTTTGGATAATCATAACAATCACATTTTTTCTTCTCTGATTATCTCTCCTACTTGTGAAGAAGATATTATAGTGCTAGAAGAACAATTTGATGAGAGTTTTGAAAACTTGTGTTGTTTCCTTCCTCTTACCTCCCCTATTACACAAAACTTTACTAAAAAATAGGACATCACAATAAGTAATCATGACGATCACACAACATAATAAGAAGATGAGATCATTAAAACATTTCTAGACATTACCTTACCTAGTCTCCATCATCATAATAATCAAAAAATTTCTTCTCCTAATATCCCTCCTCGATGCAAAAAGGATAGGTTGGTGTTAGAAGATATAAGGTCTATTAAAAGTGATGAGAATATTATCCCTCCCTTCCCTAATGTTCCTATCCTATGGGAAGATATTTTGGTAAACATGAAAACCATAGCGGTCCTTCTCTTGATATTTTCCCGCTTTGTGATGAAGCCACCTTACAAAATACAACCATGGATGAACTAATTACAAGCTCTCCTTCTAAGCTAAATAATATGGAACAAGAGAATGATACTTTAGGGACAAATGATAATCAAAGAGAGTCTTCCCCTCATCTCCCCATTATCGATAAAAAAAATTCAACCATTGATAACTCCCTGACTTGCGATGAAATCATTTTAAAAGAACCAACCCTCAAATATCAAGAACATGTGGTTTGTAGTTCTTCTCACAACTCTCCTCTTAGGGAGGATATTATGGTGCAACAACACAAAATTGACAATAATAATATTATGCCCTTAAACCAAGATGAAGATCCCATGTTAGACTTTCATTCATCAAGGGATGTTAATATTATTCAACCTCAACTCATCCTTTACCCCCCTTCACACAAACCTAAAACTCAAAACAAACTCGAACTTGTCATTTACCCACCTAAGAACAATGTTTCGCAGCAACTAAGTCATAATACCATTTCTCATACATATAACACTATAAATCTTCCACGACCACAACAACCCACCCCAACACCCTTCCCTTTTCCAAATCCCATTTTTCCTAGAGATCCTTGATTAACTTCACACATTAAGGATTATGATCTTGTTGAACAACTTAAGAATAATTTTGCAAAGATCTCCCTATGGGATTTAATTCAAAATTCACCTATCGGACTATGCTTCAAACAACCCTACAACAAGTTCCCATCCCTTCTAATGCACAATAAAATGACATAGCAGCCATGATCCAAGGAATAAATGTTGACATTGTTTTCCACCAAAGTGAACTCCCCCCTTTGGAAGTGCAAAAATAAAATAAGTCTTTCACGATCATTGCTCAATACAATAGGATAGGGATAAAGTAAACCCTTATTGACAATGGCTCAACCCTTAATGTGTGTAGCATACACCTCTTGGATAGGCTTCGTGTGGATCGCTCAAACATTCAACCTAATTCTTTATCTATTAAGGGCTTTAACAATGTCAAAAAGACACCAATTGGTGTGATCACTTTACCTATTATAGTTGGACAAGTCACATTGAACACACGAATCCAGCTTATGCCTTATGATCTTTCATATAACTTTCTTCTAGGCAGGTTATGGATTCATGCAATGAATGGTGTGCCTCCCACTCTTCATCAAAAAATGAAATACATCTACAACAATAAACTGTGCACACTCAATGATAATCATGAGCCTTATAGTGTCTTAAAACTTCATAAAAACAAAGAGAACCCATTGAACACATTAACACTAACCACACAAGTGGAACCAATGCAACAAAAAGACAAAGAACAACACATTGAACAATTGACAAAGCTATTAGAAGATGATTAGGTTTCTTTATATTTCAAACATACATTCATGAGCGAGTAAAAGATCATCTCGCGAAAAACTAATGAATTGAATTTGTTAGATTTTACACCTCCTATAAACGAGATAACAAAATCTCAATATTTATAGTCTTGCATAGGTATGACAACTAATACTAATCAAGATGTATCTTTGAAGCAAACAATAGGAATATCTTCTCCCATTGATCAAGAGGGTATCTTGTTGAGACTCCTCCAAGATCACTTGATATCCCTTCCTCCAAGAACTCAAAATAAATTCTATTACAAGACTTCCTTTTGTGCCTATCATAGAATTCACAGTCATTCCACTAATGAATGTAATGCTTTGAGTAGTAAAATCCAACATATTCAGGAGTCTAGTAATCTTCCTTATTTGGGGGCACCTCATTCCTCTAATTGATACTCATTTTCACTCTACCATGCATCTTATCAATCATTTCATCTCACCCTTGTCCTGCACTAAGTGGATGCAAGGGGTTAGGTAGCCTTGTCCTTGCATGTCACTTGTCATTTCCTCTTTTGGCTAGTCGTTAGCCTTTCATGAACATATAATAGCAAGCTTTGGATGTGGATGACATGCCTTAAATTGGATTGCATGTGATGTATACTACCTTTTCCATGATGTAGCTTATAGGAAATATATGACTTGGCATAGGAATTTTTGTGTAAGCTCTCATGTCTTCTTCTTCTACTTTAAAGAAATTTCTCACAGTAATGGTGTTAGCAACCACTTTAAAGTGGGGGCATACATCAATAGTCACATTTCATTGTGTGGTTTTTTTCTTCTTGTGATGTGTCCTTTTCTTGGTGGTTCCATTAGGCTTGATTTCCTCCAAGAGCGTGATACTTCTTTGATACATCCTCTCTTGGAGATGTTAAGCACAATGTCTCCTAAGATGAGACATCACATGAACTAAGAAAAATCCCTTTGAACAAACCTTACACCATTTCACATTTACAATGTTCATTTTTGTGTGGCAGATTATTAAAGTTATCAGGAGGTATAACTTCGGTATGGTTGAGCAGGAAGCCCATTTCGAGGCATGAATTTACCCATATCCACATGCATGTGTGTGAGTGCATACTATCCATGAGTGTATGTGTCTCACCCTTTTAGGACTTCTCACCTAGCGTACAGACAAGATTTTTGTTGCCTTAGAGTGAGTATGCTTTTTTGGACAAATAGCCTAGATCTAATCCACATCATGTCAAAAAAATGGTTGAAACTTGATCCACCTTTCATTTTCATCTTTCTTTTCTTCCTAGTTCTTTCCATTTCATGATAGCACATCTTGATTTGCTCCACCTTGTGTGTGTCCTTTTTAGACTTATGTCAATTTGACTTAGGATCTTAGATCCTAGGGGCTTCATTGCTTCATCCATCCTTGTCATCCTAGACCATCCACATTGGTATGATTAGACCTCTCTTGAATGTCTACTTTAGTGTGATTTTGAAGCAAGTTCATCCTCTCACTAAAGTGGGGGCTAAATGTACCATAGAAATAAAGTATTTCTTACTTGATATGGGAATAATTGATGATAAATTGGACAGTTTAATGATGTCTTGATTTATTGTTCACATGAGGTATTTTTCACATCCACATTAGGTCTCGAGCCTTTATTAACTAAATAAAATGCATTTATTCATGTCTTGTAAAGATGTTGTAAAGTGTTGTAAATAAATTTCACACTTTTCTAGACTTTTATTAAGCATATAAGTCTAATGGACCTATTTTCCCCTTAATTCAATATTGTACAAGATATATTTATTTAATGCATTTCCTCACATTAATATTAAGCATCTAGTGTTGTAATGTGTTTTACACATTCACATTGGATGTTGTGCTTTTCTATGTTGTATGGGCCCTATGTTAATTATGCAAAGTGTATTTAATCACACTTTCACATTGAAATTTGTGTCCTTGGCCTTATCCACCCTTTATATCATCATTAATGGGCCCCTATGACCCCATATTGTGCATGTCCCGAGGCATGATTTGATCAAATAATTTACAAAGTCATCATATAAGCCTAATTACTTCATTCTCAAATATTCCAATTGGAAAAAGAGCCCCTATGGGACCCATTCACCCTTAATGGCTAATTAGTCCCATTTGAGTTGTTTTCAGGGTTTGACTGGGAAAAAATAGGTTTTAAGTTTAATTTTTCTCCATGCTAGTCATGGGGATCAAATTAACATGAAAATTAATTGGATTTCCTATAAATGCAAGCTTTTAAATCTAAATTCATTCATCTAATCATTCATTCATTGTTTATCATCTTTTTCAAGTCAAGCAAGATAGGGTTTTAACATTCCAAGTCATCAAGATAGCTTTTTCAAACATTCAAGGGTATATTCTTCATCTATTGTTGTAGAAATTCAAGATCTATCATCATTAAATGTCTCTAACTCCATTTTTTCATGCTTCGTTAAAATATTTCTTCATTTTGGTTTAATTACCTATAAAGGGGTTTGACCAAGGCAAACCCCTATGCCCTAACATTCAACATTTCTTTATCTTTCCTTGTTTGTTTGTAGATTTAGGTATGTTGGAGGCTTGGAAATTATTGAAGGATAAGTTGTAAAGTTCTTGAAGACATCTCCTGATTTATTAAGTCAAAATATCCACTAAAAGTCACCTACAATGCTAGAAATTAGACTTTCAGAGGTGGACACCTATTAGGAACTGAAGTGCAAATCGAGGGATTTTTTTTCCACTTTTATATTCTTAGAAATTAAAAAGTGGAATCATTCACCATTAGTGGTGAATTAGTCCCACTACTAGGCCTAAAAAAAAATTTCTTTAGTTTTTGATACCCATTTGTCCAAAATGGGTCCCGGTGCAGTTTTCTCGATCTAGGACTAATTCACCCAGAATGGAGAATTGTAAGGAAAGAAGAGGTGCAGAAATACTTTCCTAATGCCAAAACCATAGGGAAGATGCAATGCAATGCTTTTAATTTTTCCAAATTACAATCTAATTAAGAAACACATGAAAGATATACAAAAATAGAGAAAATACACAAAGACAAATCAAACAATAGATTTTACGTTGGAAACCCTTTCAGGAAAAAACCCACCACACCAAGCTGTATCTCTTTGTATTACATTAACAAAATTACATACAATTAGAAAGACAACTTTTTGGTGTTAGTCACAGTAGCTTATTCTCACTGTTCAGACTCTCTTAGAAAAACTCTCATCCCATTCGATAAACTCATCACTCTGTTCATTTGTTCAAAAAATAGAATCCATCTACTTTTAAATCTTCTATGCATCCTTATCCATCAATGCCAACCATAGACAGTTTCCATTCGAGTCTTGATTTTTCCCTACATGTTTTTTCAATGTTTCAACTAATGCATAAAATCAACCGTCATCATGCTTTAAAACTGCTTCCTGTGATTGGTCCATGAAGCTCCACCTAGGATGGTCAGACTGGTCAAGAGCATTCAACTTTGTTGGCATATCGGTGAGACACTCACAGTATCTCCCCGATGCCACGAAGTTTCTCTATCGGCATCGCTATAGCTTCCACGAGTCGAAAAGATGCTATAACGAATGTATAAGTCACAATGAATGAATGATGTCCACTTCGATCCTATCGGCAAAGGTTTTCCTTATCGGAGAGATTCATATCAAATGGAAAAAGTCATATCGAATCTAGAGAATCTATCGGCAAGACATACTGATGTCACCAAGACCTTATGTCGAAAACTTCAAGTCATGTCGACATGAGCCATTTGGCATGACTATCGATCTTCGGCAAGACTCACATCGAATGCATAAGCTATAGCGATCAGATATTCTATCGGAAAGACACTACATCTTTGCCAAGACCTTCTACAGACATCCTTAAGCTATTCCGAAGCCTTTCACCTATCGGCAAGACTCTCACGGTTTTGATGAGACGTCAAACTGAAATAGGACTTCCACCAAAAGACACACTATTGCCAAGGCTAGTGTCTATTGATGTGACCTTTCTCCAAGCTCCCTAAGTCTTACCGAGTTGGCAAGACATAAGCCCTTCGCCAAGACGTTTCTCTGAGCACCCAAAGATAACCTGAAGACTTCTGTTAGCGTGACTTATGGCTTTCGCTAAGACTTCTCAATGAAGTCTTTTGTCACCGCGAAGACCACGATGATACTATCTGTCGGCAAGACTTAGCTTCATCCCTGAGACATCTCCCTGTGACCTGTGAGTTACTCAGACATTCGCTTTGACACCCGAGAGCAACCTTTGTTAGTGAGATAATACATACTCACTCGAACATCTCACCGAAGCCCTAGCGTTATCCCAACATCGGTGAGACTAACACTATTCGCTAGGACTTCTCCCCGACACCTATGAGATAGCTCGATAGAAACAACTATCGCCCAGAGTTCTTCTGATCACCAAAAGGTCATGTTGAACTCAGAGAGTCTCAGTGATAGACTTCATTCGACAAGACATCAACTCTGTCTTAGTGATAGGATCATTTCAAGGGCTTCAGAACTGTTAGTCACCCAGACATGGAAACTGTCACAGTGACTTTGCCCTTCACGAGTTCCATGTTAGTAAGGTTTGAGGCACATATTCCAACAAGAATGAGTCCCAATAGGAAAAAATTTTAGGATCATGTGTTCAATATAGTCTTCAACACATTTCCAAGTTCATGCTTTCTTTTTTTCTTTCTTGTTCTATTTTGTTTGCATTTCTATTCATCTTTCCAGGTGTTTTCACATATTACAATGTGTTTTCAAACATCTTGCATTTCTTTAACTTAAATTCATTCAATAATCTATCTATTTTATCATTTTTTTGCATTTAGGACATTCCATTTAGACATATTTCAATCATACTTGCATTATTCTTGAGTGGACCACCCAGGTATTTGGTATACCTCTCTCCTTTTAAATGCAAAACCCTAAGAGTGCAAGAGAGCAACATTGCCAAAATCTATTGTTCATTTGCTTTTCTATATTTTTCGTTGGGGGAATTATGTAAAGAATTTTATAATTAATGAACTGAATCAGAGTTCCAAAGGGGAAAATTATCTAGTCTAAAAATGGGAATTAAATTTCATCCCTCTGTCATCAATTTGGGAGAAGGAAACTATAAGTCCCAGTGGCGTGATGGAATCCTAAAGCACTGTCGATGGATTCATTTATTACATCATTTGTTTGGACTTATTTCTAAACCTACTACATGTTGGTAGAAATCTTTATAGGAAAGTAGAAATGATCATGTCTTAGGATTAATCAGTTTAAGTGTTGGGGACCACACACCACGGGCTCTGTCACACATTGAGAGCCATCACACTCTTTGGACCACACTATGGGAAATATATGGAGATCCTACTGAACCTCCATTCCAAGATAATACCACTATATACATGCTTCTCTCCCATGATAATGAGGATGATCCTTTTTATGATGATTATTTTGAAGAGGAACTTGCTTATTGGAAGAGTTTTGATTGTCTTGATGACACAAAGACATCTCTTCATGTTTATCCTCTTTCTACACCTCCTATTTTGGCAACTATTCAGTCCCCTCCACATGCTAGTTCAACAAATATTTTGGATTCTCCAAAGGCTACTTTTGATTCTCTTTTGTATGCTCACTCTTTTCCTCTTGACCAGCGAGATGTCATCCTTTTAGACATTCATCATTTGTTTTTAGAGTCTCTCCTTCTTGATCATGACAACAACATTAAGGTTAGTTGTCTTATCTTATATGATAGCTCACATCGAGTTGCATATTATATTGGTTTGGATCCTCTTGTTCTCTCCACTTCATGCTCCTATCTTGACACATCTTGATTCTCATTCGAGAAAACTTCACACTTCAATGGTCATTATTCTTGAATATTGTATGAGACAACCACAGTTTAGTATCAACTTTGAGAAACATGAGTATTATCCTAAGCCATTCATCTTGATTCCTTCATACATTCCACTTGAGTAGCAATTCAGCAGTTTGACAACCAAAGGTTTCTATCTTTCAAAAGGAAGAGATATCATTTGTTGCAAAGGAACCTACTACAGTATTCACAATGCGACATTCAATGTGCATATTCTTTCTCTTCTCAATAGAGGCACACATAGACATTTTAGAGATTTCCTCATCATTAACCATTTTCTTGGTTTCTTCCTCAAGGGAATCACATTGGGTTGATCATCGACATAGGGGTTCTCTTATTCTGGGGAGCTTTGGAGTCTCCACTCTCTCTTATGAGGGGGTATCTTATTGTATATCTGTATACGTTCTTGAGAGAGTTTCTTGAGAAATTTCATTTGTAATTTCTTTCTATTTCTTGTTTGGAGAGGATTTTTCTTTCCATGAGGTTTTCTCCTTTTCTCCATTTGTGAGAAACTCTCATGTTGTTCATGGGTACCTCATCAAGCCTTATGTCGGAACCCATTCTGCATCCATCATTGCATTATTGTCCTTCATCAGTTTTTGTTTCTCCTCATTTTTCATTTTGGGGGGGTGTTGGAGTAAATTAATTAATATTTACTCTAGTGCTTAATGCAAACTTAGGAAACAATAACACTCACAATCAGAACTAGAGAAAATATTGATTAATTTACTCCAACATCTAATTTTTTATTGGTTTAATGTTGTAATGTATTGTACACATTCACATTGATCTTGGAACCCTTTTTAATAAAATGTACTTGTACTTTATTTTAGGTGTTGTAAAGTGTTGTAACACACTTTCACACTTATGTAGAGTCCTCTTAATTAATTAAGGCTAATTATACCCTTTTTAAATTCAAATTTAATTCTTATTTATGACACCTTCCAAGGATCCATCCCAACACATATAATTCAAATTGTAAAACATTTAATTGGTAAATTTTGAGGTCCTGAGAATTGGTGATAGGACACATTCACCCTAGGTGGCATGTCGGTCCTCCCTCTATAGGACTTCCCTTTGCATATTTCACATAAGTTTTTGATGTTCTTTCACCCCCCAAAGGTATGGTCTTGGAAACTTGTGCTAGGAGTCCCCATTCATCCTAGGTGGCGAATGGGTCCTCCCTCAATAAGGACCCCCTTTTTGAATTTCATTCTAGTGGAATTTTGATAATGTTCATTTCCAAATTTGGTTTCAGCTTGAATTTTTTGAATTTCAAGGTTAATTTGTTGATTTAGTATAAATATGGGATTAATTCACATAGTTTCATCCTAAGCAATAAAGATCACTTTCACAAGAGTTTACAAGATCATTTCAAAGGCATTTCAAGGTAGATTATCAAGGTTTCATTGCAACAATCCAAGATCATTTCATCATGTCAAGGGTTTAGTGCATTCATGTATGTTGTTGAGCTAAGATAGTGGATATAACATTAAAGATCTATGTTTCAAGCATTGTTTCACATCTTATTCTAGATCAAGATATACATTCTTCATGGCCACTACATGTTAGATTGTATATTTATACTCTAAGAAAACTTCTTTAGAAGGTATCATCAATTGCATCATTTCATGTTTCATGCTTCAATTACATTATTTTATCACTTGTTTTAATTAACTACAATAGGTTTGACTTAGGAAAACCCCTATTCACTAACAATCAACAAGATTTTCTTCCCTTGAGTGTGTGTTCGCATATTTATAGGTTAAATATCAAGTGAAGAAAAATTTTAGAGCAAAGTTACAAAATTTGTCAAGTTGAAAAGTTGACCTTCATAGTGCAAGAACAAAGAATTGAGCCTACAAAATTTGTTACAAGTTTTCGGGATCTAAAAATCAAGGATCTGAGAGTGTGGACATTAAGGAAAATAAAAACCAAAAAATCAATTTTTGGAACCCTAACAGGGACCCATTCTCCACTAAAGGTGAATGAGTCCTTTGTGGCCTAAAAACAACAATTTTTCTACAAGGTGTACACATCATTTCAAGCTCTCAATACTCCCCTCATAGTTGCTATAATATTTAGGGTTAGTTTTTTATTGTTATTGGAATCTTATCACATACAAAATCACTTAATATTAGGTGGAGAATTAGTGGTCTATCATCTTGATTTTGGTAAACCCTATTTTCCACCTAATCATTAATGGTGAACTCAACATATTGAATATTGCATTTTATGATTTTAAAGTCTTTGATTGCATCCTAAGTTAGATCTTACATTCATTTGCATATATATTTGCATCGAATAAGATCTCATTTAGGGTTTCTTACTTTTTATACAAAATTGCATCTCATCTAGGGTTTATATTTGCATTGTTTTACATCTCTCTAATCTAAAAAATATAAAAACAAATCAGTCATTGTGCATATCATTTAGATCTCATGAAATTGCATTTAAAAAAAATAAAAAATAAAAATTGCATTTCAACCTAGGTCCTTGCATTTATCTTTTCATTGCATTTCTAGAAAATCTAAAACTGAAACCTACTTCCTCAAACCTAGAACTAAAAGACATTACTTAAGGCTTGAAAATCATTCAAAAATGGTTTTAAAAATACCTAACCAGGACCCATTCACCTTTACTGGAGAATCAATCCCTAGTCAAGTCAAACCTAAACCTTCTGGCATCTGAAAAAAGCATTAAAAATCACTCATAAATCAACAAAAACATCTCAAAAATATCTAACTAGGAGCCATTCTCCCTTACTAGAGAATGAGTACCTATTAAATCTGAATTTTCCATTTTTGGAAATTTAAACCTTAGTTTTAGAATTATGTTTGTTGTTGTTACTTTGTTGTTTCAATTTCTTGGTTTGCTATTTCGTCAAATTCATTGCATATAGCTTAAATTGCTTCATTTTAGTGCATTTTCAAAATTAAAAATTGCATTCAAACATCCCATTTTCATTTTATTTCCTTGTGTAATCAGTAAATTGCATTTCATTCTAGGTTATTGCATTACCCATTTTCTATTTTAGGGTTTGCACATTGGGGTTGTAAAACTTGTATGAGCTTTACAACTTGGTGTCTTATTAGCAATACTATTGTAAGACGTAGTTTGAGGCTCATGTCATCTCATGATATCTCACATATTGTGGATCTTGCATTTCCTAACTCTCTTTCTGATCTATTGTTGATAATCAACCCTCCATGGCTCATAGTTTTCATACTACATTTCCCATGACTTCACCTCCTACAAAAAATGTGCTTAATGTTACCAACACCATCCCTACCATCCCTAGTTCGACTCAATACTTAGGGTCTACTCAAATTCAAGGTGGAATTCCAATTCCATCCTCCAAGAGACCAATTTCCATTCCTATGTACACAACCCACAACAACCTTTCAAACTACAACAATCTTGCAACCTACCACAACCATTCAACCAAGTACAACAATCATACCTACTAGCACTGTTTACACTTCCTTTAGTATTCCTATCCAATTGAACACAATAATCCCTCAAAAATATACCTTCACTAACCTACAATTCACTAGTCCTCTACATACATATACCACTCCACCTTTTTCCCCTCAACCTTACAACAAAAATGCTCCTCTCATTAGCTCACTTTTGCAAAATATGGCATCCCTCCAACAACAAGTGTAAATATTACAACAATCAACCTTTGCAATACCTAAAATCCAAACTGCTATCTTTTGACATATTAAGATTGCAAATTCCACAAGGTATAGAAGTCCCTCGATTCAAGAAATATGGTGGGAAATGAGATCTTGTAAGCCATGTTTCTTCTTTCACAGCCTTGTGTATTGATTTCATCTTTAAGGATAAAATTTTGGTTAAGCTATTCCCTAGGTCCTTGAAGGATACCACTTTAGATTGGTTCTCTTCTTTACCAAATAATTTAATTGGTTCATTCAATGAACTCACTGATGCCTTTTACAACCACTTCCATATTTACATGAGTCCTAAGATGACCCTTTCTGATTTAATGACATGCAAACAAAAAGGGATGAGAAAGTGATTGATTTCATAGCAAGATACCAAATGCTTTATTCACAAGTGAACATTAAGATTCTTGATTTCAACCCTCAATGAATTTTTATTACCAACTTAAAAAATAAACTCCAAAGAAAACTTGGAATGTTGAGATTTTCATCTTTCACACAATTATGCACAACCCTTTGTGGCTATCGAAATTCAACTTGCGGTCATGATGTGAAAAATCCCCCTAGTCATCATGAAAATACTAAATCCACAACTCAATATAGTTATCAACCTTTCAAGAAATAAAATAAGGTACTTTTAGAAGTCAACAAACTAATAACCAAGTGGCTGCTATAAAAATGACCACCTCTTTCAGGGAAAGGGATAGAGAGTTCACTCCTTTACCCAATACCCAAGTTATAACATTATGTTGTAGCTTATTAACAAGAATATGCTTACGTTACCTATTGTTAGAGAGTGTGACCCTAATATACCATTTTCTAGAGGCTTTCGAAAAAATTCTTATTGTCATTACCATCAACAAAATGGGCATGGTATAGAATACTGTAAGCATATTAAACATCTTGTGCAAGACCTTATTGAAAATTTCCAACTTAAAATTAAAGGTGTGAATGATCAAGGTAATAAGTTTATAGCTCCTCCTAATAAAAAATTACAAATGTTTACAAATCATATGCCTAGGCACAATATTTCATACATGAAAGTTAGTGAAATGAAAAATGATGTGATGAATGTTGGTACAGATGATGCAAACGTAAATGAAGAACAACCAATTGAATCGGTAGAATTTATTGAAGCTAGACCTCTTAAGGGATCAACTAAAAATCCTCTTGATATTAATTTCTCACAAAGTGACATACTTAAATGTGCACCCAATGGTCCTCTTTACATAGCTAACTAAATTAATGACAAGCCTACTAATGGGATATTGATTGATCCCACTTGTGGAGAGAATGTGATCACTAAAAATTATTATATGTGCATGAGCTATATCAAGAAAAATCTAACAAACCAAAAGCATGGACCAAGACGCATAATGGGTTTTCTTTCCCCACAATAGGCTTGATAGATCCCCCTCTAAAGGTTGGACTAAAAATATTAACTATCTCATTTTCCATCATTCTACAATTGAAAAAAAATTGTGTGAAGCTAGGCTATCCATGGCTTCGATCTTCACTCCATGAATGTCATCCCTTCGGTTGTGCATAAATTTCTAAAGTTTCCATTTGGAAATGATATGTTTATTATGCATCATAGTGGATTTAATCCTACATCGGCCTAAGGGATTTTCTCATTATATTTCTTATGGAATGAGCCTATGGAACCTATCAAACCTCATGAGGATTTCTTTTTCAAATCATATCAAAAGTTCAAGGAAAAGAAAATAGCATAATTATCCCTTCAAAAGATGCCTCAAACTATAACTAAAACACCAATCCTTGATGAAGCAATGATCAAATTGAAATCCCTTATCAACATACAAGAACAAACTATAGAAAAATCTCCTACAATTCCCTATACGAGACCACGAGATAACACAAACAATCATGGTGTCCCTCATAGAGTCAAACAAGTTTACAAAGTTAAAGAGAAAGCGGTTGAACAACCTACTATTGTTTCTCCTATTCCTCCCAAGGAAGAGAAGGAACCTATTATTGAAAAACCCACTCTTACACACACAAATTAACAATATATTAAAATGAAATTGAAGTGCTAGAGAGCATAGGCATAGACGATGTTCTATTCCTCATAGATTACAAACTCAAGAAGATAAGAGCAACATAGTAAATAAAAATCCGAACCTACCTGAAGCAATACATGATGATTTTACACCCTCACCACAACATAAACAAGAACCTTCCATGGAAATTGTCACTCAACCTCACATTGTGATAAATATAGATTATGACATTGATATTGGAAAGATCGATGAAGAAGTGCATGATGAGTTGAACACATTGTTTGCTTCTTCTATGAGCTTAAATGACAAATCTCCTAAAAAGAGTGTTGAACTTGGTGGTTCCCCTAGTTTGGCTCTTGAATTCCCCTTGGCTATTTTCCTTCCTTCTTTTTATAATGACCAAGATTGGGATGTGCATGACCTGCTTTATGTTGACTCGCATCTGCCTTACTATTCTTTTCCTTTTTCATGTTTTTTAAAATGTGATTGCATGTGTGTAATGTGATCCCCCATGTTGTTTCATTTGATGTATCTCTCTCTCTATGTGCATTCCTCTATATGTACCTCCATTCTTCTTTACGTTGTAATCATTTTTCACTTGTTTTGTATTTTCCTTTTGGGATGATGCAAGGCATCATGACATTCAAGTCTCTTCCATGTTGACCGAAAAGATTTTATTTTATCTTTTTACTTGTCTTGTGATTTATTTTTGGGGATGATGCAAGGTGTCAAGACCTTTGGGTCTCTTCCATATTGACCCGAAAGGATTTTTCTTTGTTTTCACTCTCTTTGTGTCATTCTTATAGTTCTATGAGTATTTGGGGAAAGATGTCATTTATGTTCTCTATGACAACATTGTAGCTATTGATCTAAGATAGCTTCAGTAAGATATAAATGATGATTGCATTCATGCATCATCATCATTTATATTTAACCAAAATGTTTCTTAAAATATAAATCCATAAAATAAAAATTTTGAATTTCAAATGTCGATCAAAATCTATAAATAGATAAATTGAAATTGATATTAGATGTCTGCTGAAAACTCAAATCTTAGTCTTTGATAAACACCGAATGACTTCGGTTGTTATGGAAGTTTGTGCGCTCAAGGGACATGTCCCATGAGCGGATGTGTCTACACTTTGTGGAGACACATCCTCTCATGAGACGCATCTCTCCTTGAGGCATATCTTCAACATATAAATGGGACATCATTCCTTCATTTGCAAGACATGAAAATCAATAGATGTTCTACAATCAGCACATTCAAAATACAGAAGCATAAATCTGACTCAAAATTCTTACACAATATTTAAGTCTTAGAATTTACATAGCTCATCCTAGGTTCCTGCTCTGATAAGATTTGATAACATTTAACATGGTATCAAAGATGCATTGAGTGAATCCAAATCGAAATTGATATTAGATGTATGTTGAAAACTCAAATCTTAGTCTTTGATAAACACTAAATGACTTTGGTTGTTATGGAAGTTTGCGGGCACAAGGGACACATCCTCTCATGAGACACGTCTCTCCTTGAGGCGTATCTTCAACATATAAATGGAACTTCATTCCTTCATTTGCAAGACATGAAAATTGATAAATGTTCTGCAATCAACACATTCAAAATACAGAAGCATAAATCTGACTCAGAATTCTTACACAGTATTTAAGTCTTAGAATTTACATAGCTCGTCCTAGTTTCCTACTCTGATAATATTTGATAACATTTAACAAGATATTAGATTCTTAAATAAAATCATATTTAAAAAAAAATCAAATTCACATCATATTCTTCATAATGTCAAGGATGATCAGATTTGAAGATCGTCTTGAGGGAGAAAATAACTTCACCTCATGGAAATTCAGAATCATGATGATTCTCAAATAAAATAAGTTAGACTCATTTGTGAAAGAAAACAAGGGGGAACTAGAGGATGATCCTGAGAAAACTCAATGGATTGAGAATAATGAAAAAGCCAGGAAAATCTTAGTAGATGCAGTTAGGGACCACATAGTACCTATTCTAGCAAAACATGAAACTGCATATCTAATGTTCAAATCCCTTGAGAGCACCTATGAGATAAACAACACTTGTAGGACTCTTGCATTAAAGAGGTAAATCAACAATGTCCAAATAAACAAAGGAGAAACTATTAATGCATACTTCATGAGGATAATTGAACTAAGGGATCAATTATCTACAATTGGATATCAAATTGATAGCAAAGAGTTAAAACTAATTGCACTAGGAGGCCTACCAAACTCATGGGAGCCATTTGTTCAAGGAATAAGTGCAAGATTTGAACTCCCCAAGTTTGACAGACTAAGAATAGACTTCCTTCAAGAGGAAACAAGACTCTCAACAAAAGAAAATTAAAAAAAAATCCATAGATGAGGAAATTCAAGTGCTCAACACATCATCTAATAAAAGGGGTAAGAAGAAATATTACGGGAAAGGATCATTTAAGATAAAGATAAATTCCCATGGAAAAGGGTCATTCAAGAAGAAGAAAGACATCTCTCAAATATAATTTTTTAGATGTGATCAATATGGGCACTATGCAATGAAGTGCCCTGATAGATAAAATCAACAAGCATCATTTTCTAAAGTATGAAAGTTAAATTCAAACCATGATTCTGAGAAATTTGTATTCTATTCAACCTTATCAAATCAAGTATCTAACAATATCAACAACTAGGTGATTGATAGTGGTTCTTCGAGGCACATCACAGGGTTTAGAGAACACTTAGACACTATGATTGAAGAGAATGATGAAGAAGTAACAATTGGGGATGATTCTACACAAAAATTAAAAGGGGTTGGAACTTGTTCCATCACACTGAAATCTAGTCTCTCCCTTCAACTCACAGGAGTTTTATTCATACCCAGAATAAAGAGGAATCTAATATCCATCTCTACTCTTGAAGACAATGGATATAGGGTTACCTTTATGGATGGGAAAGTTCTGGAATGGCCTAAGAACTCAACTTTAAAGAAAGCTCTAAAAATAGGTGTAAGACAAGGTTATCTTTATAAACTATGCATTGAAGTCAAGCAACCCTTACCCTTGATACTTCTGATTCAAATGAAATTTGGCATAGAAGATTAGGACACCTTCATTTCCATGCCCTACCATTTGTGGAAAAATTTGTAACAGGATTACCCAAGTTAAAACCAACTCATGAAAGATCTTGTAAAGGTTGTGCCCTAGGAAAGAATACAAAGGGATCCTTTCACAATAGCTTGAGGAAAACCCAAAATGTGTTAGAACTGGTTCACTCTGATTTATGTGGACCCATGTCTATACCCTCCAAGGCAGGCTTCCTATACTATGTCATATTTATAGATGACTTCTCTAGGAAGACCTGGATTTATTTTCTTAAGTGTAAAGAGTCAATAGAAATCCTGAAAAGGTTCAAATAGTTCAAAGCTCTCACTGAAAACTGCTCTTGGAAGAAAATCAAAATTTTAAGGACAAACAATGGGAAAGAATACACCTCTGAAATCTTTAAGGAATTCTGCATGAATGCTAGGATTAAGAGGGAGTTTATAGTAGCCTACAACCTCAACAAAATGGGGTTGTTGAAAGGAAAAATAGAACCATTGTAGAAGCTGCAAAAGCAATGTTACTTGACCAGAACATAGAAACCTCATTCTGGGCAAAAGCCTCTAGAACTGTTGTCTACATTCAAAATAGGTATCCTCATTCTCATCTAGATAACAAAACTCCTGAAGAAGCATTTACTGGCATAAAACCTGATCTTAGTCACTTTAGGATTTTTGGTTGCCCGGTCTATATTCATGTGCCCAGAGAGAAAATATTCAAACTAAAACCTTCCAGAAAGAAAGGGATATTTGTGGGATAGTGAATCCTCCAAATCTTATAGGATCTTCATACCTAGGTAGGAACAAATTGAATTGATTAGAGATGTCATCTTTGAAGAAGACATTGCATTCAGAAGGGCAAGAAGATCAAATGAGATAGAAACTTATTCACCTAGAGTCTTAGACGAGGATCTTACCCCTGAGATTCAAAGGGAGAATCTTGAGGAAATACCAAATGAACTTCTATGTACTTCAGATGAGAATACAAATGACAACAATAAGAAGAGACCACTTTGGGATAGAAAGATTATCAAAGAAGCTGAGAATCATGCAGCACCCAAAGGAACATTTAGGGTGAGTAAAAGACCCAAACGGTTCTCAAGCTACGTTGCTCTAATGAATGACATCATAAATTCAAAACCCACCAGTGTTTCAGAAGCCTTCAAACATCAAGTATGGAAGGACGCAATGATGGAAGAGTATCAGTCCATTCTAAAGAATGATGTATGGGATATAGTGCCTAGACCAAAAGATAAATATGTTGTCTCTTCTAAATGGCTCTTCAAAATCAAACATGTTGTTAATGACAGTATAGAAAAACATAAGGCACGTTTTGTGGCAAGAGGTATTTCACAAAAGGAAGGCATTGATTATGAAGAAACATTTGCACATGTTGTCTATTACACATCTTTGAGAGAAGTGATAGCCATTACAATAGCTAAAGGTTGGAAGATCAATCAAATGGATGTAAAAACTACCTTCCTAAATGGAACCATTGAAGAGGAAGTCTATCTAGAATAGCCTAAAGGCTTTGTGATACATAAACCTAACTCACATGTATGCAGACTAAAGAAAGCACTATATGGACTTAAACAAGCTCCCAGGGCCTGGTATGAAAGAATTGACAGCTACCTCTTGGGACTAGGATTCTCCAAGAATGATGCAGACCCAAATCTTTACTTTAAGGTAATTAAAGGTGATATGTTAATAATTATTTTATATGTTGATGACTTGCTTATAATAGGAGAAGAACACCTCATTGCTCAAGGAAAGAAGGATCTAACTTTAGAGTTTGACATGAAAGACTTGGGAATTTTACACTACTTCCTAGGTTTGGAAGTCTAGAAAAAACCAGATGGCATCATACTAAACCAAGAAAAGTATACTATTGATATCCTAAAGAAATTTGGAATGTTGGATTGTAGACCCATGTCTACACCTATGGAAACCAACCTTCACAAATTGAAAGAAGCAGCAACAGAATCCAAGTGTGCAGATTCAACTCTATATAGACAAATGATTGGATCATTAATGTACTTGGTTAACACTAGACTTGATATAATTTGCTATGCAGTGAATGCTCTAAGCCAGTTCATGTGTGAGCCAAAGGAAATTCATCTTATGGTTGTGAAACATATATTGAGATATCTTCAAGGAACTATTGGATATGGTCTCCTTTACAAAAATGAACAACTAGATCTACATGGATACTCTGATTCAAATTGGGATGGAAGTATAACTAATCAAAAAAGTACATCAGGATGTTGTTTCAGTTTGGGATTGGCTATGATCTCTTGGATCTGCAGAAAATAGTTTTTAGTAGCTCAAAGCTCAACAAAAGTTGAATACATTGCGGCCTCTATGGGGGAAAGAGAAGCAGTATGGCTCTGAAAATTGCTTGTAGGACTCTTTGGTGAGCCCTTGAATCCTACTATCATTCATTGTGATAATCAGAGTTGCACTAAACTCTCTGTAAATCTAGTATTCCATGATAGATCTAAGCACATTGAGATCCCCTACCATTATGTAAGCACATGGTAGAAAAGAATGTGATCCAGTTGGAGTATATTAGTACAAATGATCAAATAGAAGACATTCTCAGCAAACCTCTCTCTCGAATCAAGGTTGAACACTTCAGGAAGAAGCTTGGTATGATTGAAATGTAATTTGATATTATGTTTGAAATTAAAAATTGTTTAGAATTTGTACTAATATATTTAAAGATGTTTAATGTGTAAACTCTTTTGTCATATGTGTGACTCCATGACCTTATGGGCCCACTCCCCCTGTGTACATTATTGAAAGATGACAATCTTTCTAATAATGTACACTTGTATGTGACATTGTAAAGTGACAACTCTACAATGTTGAGTTGAACTATCATGATAGATATCATGTGACTCAATATCTATGGACATGTAATGATAGTATTTCTTGGACACTTTAATGGATATCATGTGACTTGATGTCATTTGAAGATCATTGTGATCCTTAAGAGATAATCATGGTGGATAACTATAAATATCCATGGATATGCCATGAATTTTTATTATGGTAGACATCATGTGACTTGATGTCAGTGCACATACCATAATGAAGATGTGACTTGACAATATTATGAAAAATGTATCATATCTTCGATATCACGTGTGAAGGTGATATCTCCACTTATTTGATTTGGAATATCTTCCCTAGCTAAGAAGGAGTGTTGATATAAGATAGCTTTAGTCAGATATAAATGATCATTGTATTCATGCATCATCATCATTTATATTTAACCAAAAACTATTCTTAAAATATAAATCCATCAAATAAGATTTTTGAATTTGAGATGTCGATCAAAATCTATAAATAGATAAATCAAAATTGATATTAGATTTCTGTTGAAAACTCAAATCTTAGTCTTTGATAAACACTGAATTACTTCGGTTGTTATGGAAGTTCACATGCTCAAGGGACACATCCCATGAGTGGATGTGTCTCCACTTTGTGGAGACACGTCCTCTCATGAGACGTCTCTCTTTGAGGTGTATCTTCAACATATAAATGTGGCGTCATTCCTTGATTTGCAAGACATTAAAATCAATAGATGTTCTACAATCAGCACATTCAAAATACAAAAGCATGAATCTGACTCAGAATTCTTACACAATATTTAAGTCTTAGAATTTACATAGGTCATCGTTCTTGCTCTGATAAGATTTGATAACATTTAACAGTAGCAAAGACATACTAACCTTGAATCCATGTATTTACCTTATGTATTTGTGGGGGAAACCCTTCATTCCTATTTCATGACATAGCTTATTTTGGAAAAATATGACTTGGCATAGGATTTTCTAAGGAAAGATTTGATGTCTTATGGAAAAACATTGGCTACTTTAAAGCAGTTGCTCATAGCGATGGTGTAGAAACCATTTTAAAGCTAGGGCATACATCAATGACATATTTCAACAAATTTCATGGAGTGATTTTTCTTTTTTCTTATGACATGCCCTTTTTTTGGTGGTTCCATTGGTTTTGACGTCCTCCAAGAGTGTGATATTTCTAAGAATATGATCACCCTTTGTGGCATGATTCAAATGAGGCATCCCATAAGTGGTGATCTGATATCCTTGACTTGTCCTATCTTGGAGATGTTAGGCATAATTCTCCCTAAGCAGAATACCTTACACGAACAAAGAAAAATCCCCTTTTAATAAAATTTTATGACATTACAAAAGCATTACATTCTGGTGCCTTATCGAAGTTGTCAGGAAGATAAATTAAATATGGTATAAGAGGCTAATATGATTCTCTCATTTTCCACCTCATTGGGATAACACACCTAGTGGAAAAACTGAGATTCCACTACCCTAGAGTGAGCATACACATATTTTGAGATAACTCACCTAGTGGAAAAATTGAGGTTCCACTACCCCAAAGTGAGAGGTGCATGTGTTATGCACAAAAAACCCCATTCCACATCATGTTTGAATGGTTGTGCTTGATCCTTTTGTTTTTATTTATTCTTCTTGGCCTTTGATAGGGTATGATTATATATCTTTGTTATTGCTACATACTTAAGTGTATTGAATATCTACTTTAGTGTTTGTTTGACAATGAGTCATCATCTCACTAAAGTGGGGGAAAAATGTAGTAACGGAAAAAGTATCCATTTTCCTTACTTGATTTTGGAATAGTTGTTATTGAATTAACCTAATTTTTCCTAAGTTTAATGTTATAATGCATTGTACACATTCACATTGATCTTGGGCCCCTTTTTAATAAAGCATACTTAACTTGTACCCTATTTTAGGTGTTGTAAAGTGTTGTAACACACTTTCACACTTATCTAGGGTCCTCTTAATTAATTATGGTTAATTAGAGTTAATTAGCCCTTTTAATTTAAATTTAAGCCTTATTTGTGAAGCAGTAGATGTTATTCCTCCAAGAATAAGTTGGAAAGTGGGAGATGTGAAAAGTGAGAAGGATAGGAGTATGAAGAGAGAGGTGGGATGAGATTGCACCATGCTAGATAACTACATGGAAGATGAATGAATATGGTTGGAAAATGGCGCAATCATGGTGGATGTGAGGGTAGTGACCACAGAGGAAACAACATGAGGAATTGAGGGAACATAGAAAGAAGATGCAAGAGAGAGAGAGAAGGGGAGAGATGCATACCTCATACATTTGGTGGTTGGAAATCCCTATGTGACAATGGGAGGTAGTTGCTTTGAAAGTATGGGTGGAAGAGTTTGAACAAAATGTTTGGAAGCCACCACAAAATGAATTGCCTCTCCTAAAGTTCTTGAATTTATTTTAGCTCCTTGTTAAACACCTAAGTGAGACATAATGCAAGGGTTTTTAGGTGTTACATCAGGAGAACCTCCACATTTCATGTCCTTTTGTACCTAGTTCACCACTTTTATGTTCCATTTTCTCAGCAATGGTAGCCTACAAAGTGTATTTTTGTTTCAAGGATTCATCCATACCATGCGGTAGCTTGAAACCCCAGGGGAATATTTTTCCAATCTCTCTTTCCATTTCACTTTCTCCTCCTACTCCAACAATTTTTCTCTTAATATGAGGCTCAAAGGAAGAGCTGGGGAATTTTTTCTCAATACTTTACTAAGTGGCACTAGCCTCTTGTTTCACTAGAGAAACCTATTGTTTTTGTGGGAGGGATGACATTTGTGATCTTTGAATCTCATGGCTCACCTCTTATTTGTCATTAATGAAAGGATATCCTCAGATGGAAGCATATCTTGATCTTGACAAGAAAGGGAATCATGAGATTTTGTGGAAAGCATATCTTTATCATCGAATGATAGTACATCATTAGATATGATGGAAGAATTATCATGCTCCTCAGATGTAATGAAATCATGAGATGGTATGAATTCATTAGATGTGGTGGAAGGATAACTTGGAAGGATAATTTTTTCTTGAGATGAAAGAGAATCATTGTGGATGAAAAGTGAAAGGAGGGGATCATCATAGAATTCTTGAGAGATGGGGTATTGGTCAAAGATTGGAAGAACTTGTGGAATTTTGGTATCATTGGATGTAGAGGGAAGAATGTTTTGATCTTGATGTGTGGAGGAGTCTATGATAGCATGGTTTAGATTGAGAGATTGACATGAATAATTGGATGTAGAGGCTATGATAGAAGAAGGTGGTTGGATGGAATCATTAACTTGGGTGAAAGCATCTTGAGATTTATTTTGGCTTATGGGAGATGAAGATACATGCATGGCAAGGTAAGATTGTTCAATATCATTTGTGTTTGAGGAATGAGATTTGGGCTTCTCATTTAACCTTTTCAAGAATTTAAAGACATTGAACTTGGATGGTGTGGTTGTGTGTGGAGAAGGTGTCATGTCTATACTATTGTTAGATTGATAAGAATAGATGTCTAGCAGCAAATATCTCTCTGAGGTTTCTCTTTGTATGTCTTGGAGTTGTTGAATGTTTTACATTTGTTGAGGTAAATCATTCAATTGATCCTCATCTATTTCAGCCATGGTGGTTTGAATTTCACTATTTTGAGTTTCAACATTGGGATCTTGTTAAAATGGGCATACGAGTGTTATAATCTACTTAAACTTTGATCTTTGTTTGGAATAGTGCCAAGGATTACAACTATGTTGAATAGAGTAAAAAATTTTGTTGATAGACTAAGTTTGATTTGATTGAATAGCATTGTTTCGTGATGAAAGGATGACAAATATCGATGATGAAGCTAGGTTTAACAATCAAAGATATGTTAGATTTTGATTATTTAGGCACTTTGAGATGTTTAGATCTAGGTTGAGTTTGGAAAATTCCACTTGTAGAGGTCGGTTTCAACAAGTTTAGACTTCTAAGGTATCTAAGGAATGATCTTGGACTTGGAATTTTGGTTCAAAATCATGACTCAAGGTACTCAAAACATTGGAAAAGTCTTGGATTTTGACAATAGTAAATGTATAATTCTAGGTTGTTCTTGCAAGATCTCTTGTAAAAATTGAAGGTCAACCTTTCTCTAGAGTTGTAGAGCATAGACAAACATTTTTGATGTTGTTTTGGGCTAAGAGGTTTGATCTTTGGCTTTCAAATCTTGATCTTTTGTGAAATCATTGTGTGAAACACATTTTTTGACTTTGTTTTTCCTAAGAAAAGGTTGAACACTATTGAGGGAACTGATTTTTAGAAGATAGAAGAACCTAGGTTACTATTTATGGTTTGAAAAAGTTGCCAAAATAGAGACAAGAGGCACTAGAACAAAATAAAAAGGCACCACTTGGGACACAAAGTGTGCCACTTCAAAGTTGGATGGTTAAAAAATGAGAATCAAGCCTAGAAAAAGGTGCCACTTTAGAGTTCAACATAAAAAAATTGAAAACCAAGCTTGCAAAAGGTGACACTTGGGACACCAAATGTGCCATTCAGAGTTGTATGCCAAAACACTTTTATAGTCAATCTTAAAATGGTCGTATCTTGGTCATATGGAGGTCTTTTTTAGAGCTTTTTTTTTTAAATGGGGTAGAATTTCATAAGCTATACAATGGTGTATGAGTTTTGGCACCACTTGGGACACCAAAGGCACCAAAATAGATAGAAAAGGTTCCACTTGGGACACCAAAGGTTCCAAAACTCTCAAAAACCCCCAAAATGACTCCAAAACAACAAAAATAACCCCCCCAAAGGTCTTATTTCTTGGATTTTTCAATTGTAGACTTATTTACCTTAATGAATGTAGTTCTGAATCAAGTTTTTCACTTTAAAAATGTGATGTTTTGATGGTGTTTTGTTTGAGTTTCATTTTGAGGACACATCAAGTAGAATATACACTCCTAAGGTTGTGTAAGACTATATTCTTTTGGATTCCACATGGGTTTTACCCCAATTGCTCTTATCTTTAGTAGATGAATTTAGAAGCTTGGTTGCATGAGATCCCCCTTACAATGGACTCACTTCCCAGGCCAAGCAAGCTTCCAGTCCCCATGAAACTCCCATGGAAAACTGATCATCTCTACTAAAAACTGTGACAATGTGGATGTCTTGGCAATATCCCTTGCTACACCAAAGAATAGATAAAGGATTTTAGAAAATCTACAACAAGGGTTTTAATTTAGATATTTTATTCATAGGGAGTGACCCATGTGGTGAGAGACCATTGCTGCCCTTCTCATCGAAGCCACCGCATGATACTTGAACTTTCCCCAAGTATCCACATTTATATCCTAGCTAGAAGTTGCTTGGCTTTAGTGTGTTACCGGTTGGGTCGTTCCCTTGGGTGATTACTTTTTCCCACAAGGTAGCCACTCTAGGATAAACAAAAGAAACCAAGTATACCTGTATTTTGATCAATCTTTTATTTTCATGAATAAAGAGAGAACACACACCATATACTCCACTTACACTCGCACATAAACAAGAATGGGTTTGGCTTTTTGGATCACCCAGTTAAGGGGAGAGCATATGACTACCATGCATCATGTACAAAAGATATGGTGTTCATTTTCCTTTAATTAAGCTATGTTCCTAACTTAACCAAAAGGAAACAAGTAAATAATGTCTAGCCCCTATAATATGTTAGTAGTTTATGTTTGATTCTTTGTAGCTAATCTGGGAAATCTTGTAAAGCACAACATAGAATGTGAGTTTTATGATTTGGTGAAAAACTGCAATAGGTGCCAAAATAGAGACAAGAGGTGCCAAAATAGAAGCAAGTGGTGCCAAAATAGAGACAAAATTTTCCAAAAATAGAGTTAGAGATACTAGAATTCCCTGAAACAGTTTGCAAGAGGTGCCAAAACAGGTGTAAGAGGCACCAAAACTCTAGAAACAGTGCATAATGGTCCCAAAACAGGTGAAAATGGTCTCAAAACAGCTTGCAAGAGGCACCAAAACTCAAGCAAGAGGTTCCAAAACTCAAGAAAGTGGCACCAAAACTCAAGCAAGAGGTGCCAAAACTCTAAAAACAACCCAAAATGGTCTCGGAACAGGTGGAAATGGTCTTGGAACAACTTGCAAGAGGTGCCAAACCTCAAGCAAGAGGCGACAAAACTCTAAAAACAACCTAGAATGGTATTGAAATAGGTGAAAATGGTCTAGAAATAGCTTGCAAGAGGTGCCAAAACTCAAGCAAGAGGCGCCAAAATAGAGGCAAGAGGTGCCAAAACTCTAAAAATGACCCAAAATGGTCTTAGAATAGGTGAAAATGGTCTTGAAACAACTTGCAAGAGGTTCTAAAAAACTCAAGCAAAAGGTGCCAAAATAGACACATGACGCACCAAATCTCCATAAATAGCCTAGAATGGTCCCAAAACAGATGCAAAATGCTCTCAATTCTCAAATCTAAACTTGCGATCACGAAATTACAAAAAAAAGTTAGAAAAAAGTGAGGCAAAGGCCTCATGGTGGGCACTATTTTGTTTCTGTTTTGAATGTGGAGAGATTAGTATCAACACAAACCTTAATGAAATGATTTATATTGAATATTTAATTCAAGTAAACTACTCTATTTCCTAATACAATCAAACCTTTCAAGAGCATCTCATTGTCCTATATTTCTAAGGATTTATTAAACCGTTTGGCCCTCAGATTTTTATGAGCACAATGGTTATTAAAATGACAACTTATAAAATGATATTTAATGCTTAATATGCAACCTAAGATGATTTCTATGTGAAAGCATGTGTTGGAAGGATTAGTGGTATGCTTCTACATGAAACTAAATGATGGAAAGGATAATGGATACTATGATAAATGAAGGATGATGTTGATGATAAATGAACAAGTGGAAATGAATGAGGTGATATGAAACTATAATGAACTATTCATGATTCTGCATATGCTCAAATGCAAACAAAAAGCAAACTAATCTAAAATGCAACTATTATGAATTTTAGATGATAAAATGCAACTATGAAGCAACAAGTTAATCTAGGATGAGAATGCAAAGTAAAACATGATATAAAAACTAGCTATAATACTCCAAGAATGCTCCAAGCTCCTATGATAAACTTGAATAATAACTTTACTTCAAATGTGGATGATAAATGTAAAGGCTAAGGGGTGTATTTATATGGTTTCTCAAGCAACTTGTGAGGTAGCACCTATCAACAGTCCAAATTCAAAGAAGAAAGAATAGATAGTGAAGATGGAGAGAATCAAGATGGTGTCCCCTTGACCAAAGACAACATGCCATTTGGATGAAAGAATCTCTTGACCAATGGGCAACATGGTAAATGGATGGGAGACCCAAGTGTGTGAAACAAAGACCATGTGCTCCAAATTTGTTGGAAGTGTGCAAGAATAAAGCCATCTAATTTTTCCAATTGGTTGAAGTGTGTGAGGATAATTCTAATTAATAATTAGGCTTATTTATTTTCATGTGAATTTTTGGCAGTGGCACAAGAAAAAGTAGTAGACATGTGCTCTAATTGTTAATCAGGATTAAGGAAGATTAAATAAATAAACGCGTTCAAGAAACTTTGTTTATTTAATAATCTAGAAGAATATGATTTTGGAGAATTAATAGGAGAGTGAACAATATAAATAAAGTGAGACTTTATTTATACGTATTCAAAATATTAATCAAATAGCTTGTATTTAATTAACTGAATATGATGACCATTTTTAGGTGTATACACTAGTTACTATCAATAGAGCCATGTAAGAGACCATTATAGATTTTAATACCAAATTCCATAAAACTTGGAAAAGAATGCCAGTTTTAGCCTTCCCACCTATAGGCATGGCTATAGTTTTCTATCTTAAAGCTTTCAAATCATATATAGCAGTGGTAATCTAGTCACTCAAAGGCTTAACATTGTTAAATTCTTATGAGCTAGCTATCTAAGTGAAGAACAACTTAATAGATGTCATGAAGCTTCTCCCATGCTTGCCAATTCATATGTTCCTAGAACTATCAATTCCACTAGAGGGAGTCCCCACTACTTCAAGAGTGACACCCCCCATGTATGTGTATCCAACTACTTAGACAAGTGTGGTTTTCTCATCATCACTAGCTATAGAAATGAATGATATGAAGAATATCCTGTGAAATTTCTCTAATGAGATAATCAATATCTAAATGCAATAGACCATGCCATTGAACCCCCCTTTTAAAAATTATCAAGTAAATAGACCACTGTATAAAAAAATAGTACTAGGGAGGGCATTGACCTAATCCCTAGATGTAATTCTTGCAAATCAAATCATCCTAGTCAATACCATTCTACAAACAATCCCACCAAATCCACATAGGGAGTTGGTTGCGGTTGAAAATAATTTGGTGGATGACTCAAACTCATGGTTTTTCTTATGCAATGATGCACACACCTCAAAATTTACCTAGATGTAATTTGAAATAGAAATATGCCAAGAAAATAAGACAAAGGAATGCTCTTGATGTATCCTCTTATGGATACTAGTCCTTGTAGTCCTTGGGTGTCAAAAATTCCATCTTGATGGCTCAAGTGCAGGTTATGTCTAAAGAGAAAGAAGACGAAATAGACCTAAAACATGTACTTTTCTCCTGGCTAGAAGGAAAGGATTTTGTGTTAATAAATGAACCCCATGTAGCAAGATCTCCACAAGTCCATTTGAACTACTACACCTTCTCTAAAAATAAGTTGGCTGAAGCACATAGAGATTTTGCAAGATTGAAGGTGATTTCTAGGAAACTCTAGGCCCCCAACCATCACCTCTAAGATGCCAAAAGAAGGGCCCGATATAATACAAAAGGGAAAAAGGGAACCCAAATCTTGGCCTGGTGAATGTGGTTGAGAAGTTCAAGAAGGATACAATAAAATTTTCTCTATGGTATGTTCTATCAATCCCTAAGCAAAAATCACTATTGTGGTAAGCTTTATAACACCAAGAGAGGCATGTGCATCAAGAGAAGCCTATACAAAGTAATCTACTAGCTAAGTCAACAAAAAAAAAGGGAAAGAAGCCAATGGGAGTGTGCAACCTCAGGTTCCATCCATGTTTGTCAACAACAAGATAAGGGTAAGTAGAAAAGAGACACCCCTTTCTATTTGTCTCTCATTATTGGAGGTAAGTTATTGCATAATTCCATGGTTGATTCTGATGCAAGCACTATAGTGATGCACCCAAACAAATTGTTGATGCAATAGAACTTTAGTATGAACCTTTGGATAAAGGGGAAATGTAGATAGATGGAAAGAAGGTTCAAACAATAGGGGTCATCAAATCTCTTCCCTTGAATTTGTATTCTTTCCTTAGTATTACAATGCTTCAAGAGGTGGTGGTCAATGTCATTTTTCTAGTATTCAAACTATTTATCAAGGGATTTTATAGCCAAAATAGGTGGATACCTATTGTTAGATTGGTCTCATTTTATCCTAAGGACCAATTATGGCTTGAAAATGAAGGTGTTGTCAAAGCCATTAAACCTAGAGCACATTGCTAATCATTCCATGATGAATTTTGAAGCTTTCCACACATCTTTCTCCAAGACAAAGATGTATTATGTAGAAATTCTTGAAGAAGAGGCATTGATAAAAAGACCTCAAAGGAGTAATTCCTCATTAATGAGTTTATGAAGAATGACCCATTTAGGAAATTTGATGCCACCAGTCTAGGGACGTATGTGATTCATGATGAGGAACATGTCATCCATGAGATCATAAAGAAGAAATAATATAAAAAAAAAAGCTTGAAAATTATTCCATTTTGTGGACTATGCACTTTGATGGTGTGAGATGTAAGTTTGGCCCTAGAGTTGGTATACAACTTGTGTCTCCCTAAAAAGAAGAAACTCTCAAAGCTTTATTATTTGAGTTGCACAAAAAATGATCTTGAATATGAGGCCTTGATCCATGGCATGCGCCATGCTAAGTGCATGGGTGTTAAGTAGCTTAAAGTGTTTGGAGATTCTAAAATTATGGTGAAACAAGTAAGAGGAAATATAGCCATGAATATTGTTCACATGAGGTCCTACCAATGTTGGGTGAGGAATTTAATTGAAGGATTCAAAGCTTTCAACATTCAAATCATTCCAAGTTCAAATAATATAGAGGTAGACATGATGGTTATGACTAGTTCGTAGTTTGATCCAGTGACTGATCTGCTAACAAATAAGCAGGTATTATGGGTTATTATCAAACTTTTTATCTTGGACAATGATCAGAATTGGCAGGTGTTTGATAGTGATACTTAAATTACCATATTTATCCAATAGACATGCAAGTTCACAAAATAGTTGCAACCAAATATTGGTGAGGCCTATGGAGTTCAAATTATAGAGATTAAGTCTAACAAACTCCAAAAATGACTAATCACCTTGGAGAATATATTTGATTCTAATGATGCTAGGAGAGAAAAGGAAGTGTTTTTGCAAATGAAAATGATTATTATGAGCTCAATACGGGAGGCAAAAGAAAACTAAAGGCATAGGGAAAGAAGTTTCCTAGGAAGATTAAGATTGGTTGATATCCTTTTATAATGATTATGAAGGAGTTGTAGCTTGCACCTATGATGAATCGAAGGGATGTGACTATAAGGTGATCTAACACACCGTAGACTTGGTTGAGCAAGCTAGGTGAGTGAGTCAAAGACAAAGGATAGTAAATCTAAAAGTTGAGTCTCTCATGGCTTAGGAGCTAAGGCAACTAATAGATTCAAAGATCATATAACCCATCAAGAATTCAACATGGATATCAAATCTAGTTCCTATGAGGAAAAAGAATGGAGAGATCAGAATCTGCATGGATTTTAGGGACTTGAATAAGGTATCCCTAAAGGACCATTACCCCTTCCCTCTCTAGAGAAAATTCTCAAATGATTGCAAGCTCAAAGATGTTCTCCTTGATCGATGGTTTCTCCAGTTATAACTAGGTATGGATTAAGGAAGAAGATCAACACATGACCACTTTGACCACAAAGTGGGAACCTTTGCATATGTAAAGATTCCTTTTGCACTCTCTAATGTAGGAGTTACTTTCCAATGGTAGCCCTCCAAGGTTTGATAAATATTATAATTCTCATTTACTTGGACATTCTCACAATATTCTCCAAGAGGAAAGAAGATCACTTTGACCACTTAGAAAATATTTTTCAAAGATTTCAAGAATTCAAGATATCCTTGAGCCCTAAGAAGCGTGTCTTTGAATTACCTCAAGGCAAGTTACTGGGATCTACATAGTATCCAAATAAGGTATCTCCATTGATCTGGAGAGAGTGTGGACCATCCAAGATTTTCTATTTCTCATGAACAAGAAGGGATTTCAATCCTTCCTTAGAAAGGTCAATTTTTTTTAGCAAGTTCATATTAGATTTTATCAGGCTAGTAAGGCCCATCACCCTCATGTTAATGAAAGATCAAGTTTCAAGTGGACCACTGAGGGAAGATTAACATTTGATAAGATTAAAGATGCAATATTCACTACTCTCATTCTAGCCAATCTCAACTTCTCCAAGAATTTTATCATGTATGTTTACAAAAGTGAACATAGCCTAGCAGTTATTCTAAACCAAAAGGAGGATGAGAGAAAACTTGAACACATCATCGTGTTCTACTCCATAACATTGTGGAGATATGAAAAAATAGAAATTCATTTAGAAGTAGGTCTTCACCATCATCAATAGCCTAAAGATGTTTAGACACCTTGTGTTTGGAAATAAAATAATAGTGTATGTATCACACCCAAGTGTTAAGGAGTACATCTTGGAAGGAGAAATTATAGATAAAAGGGCCAATTGGATCACTAAGATCCTTGAATATGAAATTGAAGTTAAACTGACCAAGGTGGGATTTGTGAATATTGTGAACAATGCATAGATAACCGAGAAGAAAACTGAGAAGAAAAGCATGATGCATAAGAGATAGTTATGGTGAATTAGTATGAGATTAGTGGGTCATGGGTTTTCCACATAATCTGATTCATGAAAACTGATCGATAACAAAATGACCTCTCTACGCACACGAGATGGTTTTGCATGCTATAAGGAGCTAGTTATACACTAGTCTAGGGGGTCCTCTTGATAGGGAATTTCGATTGTATCCTCCTCAGGTGCATCAACAATCAGCCAACAAGATTTTGTATGATATGCACTTTAACCTACTAGGTGTCCATTTCTTGGAAAAAACCATAGCCATTAAAATTATGCACAAAGGATATTATTGGCCAAACTTGTTATTAGATTGCTTTCAAGCAATCAAAATGTGCCAGTAATTCCAATTCTTTATAGGAAAGTGAAAGAATTTGGCTATGCCCTTGAAGCTGATAGTAACTGACGAGCTTTTGCATAATAGGGATTGGACTTCATTGGGATGATAAAACCTATATCTAGTGTAGGTCATAAGTGGATACTTTCAGCCACAAATTATTTAACAAGGTGAGAAGAAGTCCCTTAAAAAGAAGAAACCAAAAAGTTAATCCTTGAATTCTTAAAGGAACTAGTTGCATGGTCATCCCTAAAAAAAGTGATGATATCTGATATTGCAATGGATTTCCTTGGTTTGAAGATCTTATAATTTAGAATGGTATTTTCATCAAAACTTCATGCAACTATTACTTTCAAGGAAATGAATTAGCAAAATCAACAAATAAAATATCTTCTCAAGTTAATCAAAAGAATGGGCTTGGATTAATAGAGATATTGGAACAAAAACATGCAAAAAACTCTATGGTCTAATCAATTTACCCCCAAGAAAATCTTGTAAACATCTCCATATGAGTTAGTCTATGGAAAAGAGGTAGTCATGCCTATTTCATTCAAAGTCTCCACCCTACAGCTATTAAAATCTCTTGAAATTGAAAATAATGGAGTAATGGAAATTAGGTAAGTGGAGTTACTTAGCCTCCAAGAAGAAAGAGAGGAGGCCAAAAATACTATGGTTGACTGAAAGAAGGTGGTGAAAAGGTGTTTCAACAAAAAGGCTTCTGACCCAGGTTTCAAGCTTGGACACTTGGTTTTAAATACGACTTTAGAGGGATGCCAAGCTAGGTCAACATGTGACATTTGATTCGCCATGGAGAGGACATTTCCATATCATTAGTGATTTCCAAGTTAATATTTTCAAGCTACTAATGAAGAAGGAAACACCTTAGAGAATTCGGTCAATGGGATCCACTAGAAGCACTTCCATTGATTTATCTACTTCTTTTGTACATAATTAGATAGTTTCCTTTTCTTGTTGTTATCTCCTATTTTGCTAGATAAGTGCCACTGACACATTCTTCTACCACCATTTTGGTAGTTTCCAAGTGTTCTCACCTTAGATCCCCTCATGTTGAGGCCTCCCTAAAACATGGTTATCTACCCCACTCCCCTTGCATTTAATTATTGAGGAACCCTTGTTGCAAAACCGAATATCTATGAAATTAAAACAAACCCCCTAATTTATAAAAATTAAACAAACTCCCTATTCAAAGTAATAAATCAAAAACCTCCAAAACCTCTAAAGCCCGGAAATAAGAAGATTAAAGGGCTAAAATTAATTTGGGGGATTAGAATAATTAAGGGGAATTTTATTATAGATTTTTATACTCAAAAAAAGGGAGATTTTCAAAGATCTATTATGTAAATGGAGGGATTATGGGATTTTTGAAAATATGATTTGTAATTTGGAGAGATAAGGTGAATATTTGCAAATCAATTGGTTGAGAGCCAAATTGAGCAAATTATTTGTATAAAAAGGGGGCTTGGGGTGAGAGTTGTATTCAAGTTTTTTTCAGGTGATGAAGTCCTGATGCTGAAGTGACGGAAGAGGAGTCTTGTTGGAGAGTTCTTCAAACCATTCTTGCATATCAGAGCATCGTTACGCTGCCGAAATGCTTGGAGAATGGTGGTGCTTTTGTAATTGATTTGGAGATTAATCGGATCGGTCACACTCTATTGGAGTGGACCCGGAGACGTAGTCACTTCGTGACGAACTCCGAAATCAAACACTGTTTGCACTTCTCTCTTTCTCTCTTTCTGTCTCTCATTTCTTTTCATTCTGTTATAATCACCTTGATTACGTTCTTTATGTTATTTCCTTAAGTTAATTTCATTTTAATTAACTTGAAATAAACATTGTAAAAGTAAGCAATTAGTCTAGATCCCATAATCAATTCATGTACTCATTTCCAAAGCTTATTGTTCTTTGTGCATGTAGTGTTGAAAAATGGGTCCCTTGCCATTTTCACACTTGTTTGGGTCCTCCTTGAGGATTCTGGCTGAATTTTGCCTTGATTTAGTGTTGTAATGTGGATAACACATTCACATTAGATCTTGGGCCCTTGTGAAGTAATGTAATTTAATGGTGCCTTGCTAAAGTGTTGTGAAGTGTTGTAACACACTTTCACACTTTTCTAGGGTTTTATCAATTAACTAAGCATAATAAATATAATTTTAATAATAATCAACATTAATCTTACCTTATTTGGATGTTTTAAAGTATTTTAACACACTTTCACATTCCTCTAGGCTTGTCATTAATAGCTGGGCTTTCTCATGCTTTAATTATCCCTATTTTGCATCCACAAGTCTCATTTGTTGCACCTTTTCAAGGATAATCCTGACACCAATTAGTAACCAATAATAATTCAAGTTTTCTTGGCTTGTTTGGCCCAGATTTAGTGTTTGTGACTCATTCAGCACTTGGGTGAATGATCCTATGTGAGATAAAATGTGCAAATGAGTAATAAAGACGCATAATCAATGAAATGCTATATTAGAGAATTCATATAAAAAATCTAATCGAATTAACACAAAATAAAATCTCTTAAGTCATCCCATTGTTCTCTATCCTTAAGGATTCATTAAATGGCTCTCAGATTGTGTACATGCACTATGAATGTTAGAATGAAAACTTGAAGAGTGAGATGTTAGAAAATGCAGTAAATCTATTCCTATATGATCATTGCTATATGATATGTTGTGATAATGATGCTATGATGCTAAATACTATGATGCAAATGTTGTATGAAAACTATTATGATAACTAAGATGCAACTAATATTAAAGCCATGATTCTAAATGCTAATTGCTCAATGCTGAAATGCTCAAAGGAAATTTTCGTAGAGTAAGATTGCTCAAAGCTGGGATCCATTTGTTGCAGAATGAGGTTGCATTTATAGATTTTACAAAGTATATTATGATGTGGCAGCAAACAAATATCTAGATTTAATTTGGAGGAATCGACGGTGGAGTATGAAGAAGTTGGAGAGGATCAAGGAGAATGTTTCTTTCAATAAAACATTCTACCAAATGACTAGGAGGAATAAATGGAGGAAGAGAGCAAAGTCTCTAAAGTTTGTTTCAAAATTTGTTGAAGATAAAGCATAATTAAATATATTTGAAACTTTCAAAATTTTGTTGAGACATATGATGAGTTGGAAAGAGGAAAAAGATGTAGACATGTGACTAAATTCAAAATTGGAATTATTCGAATTTAGTAAAAGATATTAATTAAATACAAAAACTATTTGAATTTGTTTATTTAATTAAGATTAGAGGAATATTATTAAGATAGAAGAATTTAAATGTGAGCTATATAAATAAATTTAGAATTTATTTATAAGTAGATGAATTAAAATGTCAATTAATTAAATAGCTTGTATTTAATTAATTAGATTATCTAGTCCATTTTTAGGTATATAAAAGTCCCACCTAGGTCTTTTTGGCCCCGATGTAGGTTTCACACATTTCTAAGCACTTTCAATTTGTGATCCCATACATTATGCCATATGTGATTTATTCACCATCTTGGGAAAATGAGTCTTATGTGACCAAAATTCAAATTTAATTCAAATTTTTTGCAAGATTTTATTCTCGTAGATCTGATGTCAGCTTGTAGTGTTGTAATTTCAGAAATTCTTGCATAATTAAGTATAAATATGAGGTTCTTTCACTCATTTTTACCTAATACTTTTGTGAGATCATTCTTAATATCAGGTTGAGTTCACAAGAGCATTCAAGTGTCTTCAAGGGTAGGGAATGTGCAGGATCATATCGAAAAACCAAGCCCTTAAGTGGCAATTTTTTAAAAAAAATTAGAGTTAGGGAACTTGACATAAAAATTTGAATAAGTTATCTATATTATTTAAAAAATATGTAAGAATAGAATCTATAGAAAATTGAATATAGTTTCTAAACTTCTAGGTTTATTTAAAAAATCAAGAAATCTATTTGGTGAAAATTTGAAATTTCAATGTAGTAGTACTTAAATTTTAGGGAAAAAATAAGAAGTGGGTGTTTGTCTGACCACCCTAACCACAATAAAATGATAAAAAAAAATTATAATATTTTAGATATAAGTAGAGGATTCATGTCCAATTGTGATGAATATTTTTTTGTAATTTTTTTCCAAGTAAATAATTAATTATGAATTTTTTATTACAACTTTTAAAAAATATAAAACCTCGTATGTCTAACCACCTTAACTTGGTCAAAACTTAATGAAATTCAATTTTTCTTTTTTTAATCCTATAGTATATGAAGCATAGAATGTGATGCATGTTTTGGATTAAAAAAATGTGATATATTTTAAAATCTATAGATGTTTTTCAATCAGCCTATCAATCAACACTTTAGTTGTAATTCAAATAGAAAATAAATAATAATTATTTATTAAATTCAAAGTAAAGCATAATTTATATTAATGGAAAGCTGAGAATCTCCTTTAAAAACCCTTTTCATTTCATCAATTTTGGGTAAAAAAAAGTCATTAGCCACATACTCTACAAATACCCAACATATTGCCACTTTTTGGCCCATCATGATCTTGCACATACCTGGTAGAATTATTCATCAATTGTTGCAACAATTCAAGATCCATCATCATGGTAAGGTTCTAATTACATCACTTCATGTTCATGCTTCATTATCTTATTTCATCATTTTGGTTTAATTACCTAAAAGGGGTTTGACAAGGAAAACCCTTATTCCCTAACAATCAACATCTTCTCTCTCTCTCTATGATTGTAGATTTAGATGTTTTAAAGACTTGAAGATCATTGAAGATTAGGTTTTAAGCTTGTCTTCCCATTTACAAGGTCATAATCTTCACTAAAAGGTCATCTAAAACCCCAAAATCAAAGTTTTAGATCCGAGAACTTGGAGGAACAGATTGAGTAGATTGAGAGGAGCAGATTTAGCTTTGAATTTCTAGAAAATTCAAACTAGATTCATTAACCACAAGTGGCGAATGAGTCCCACTATAGGATTTTTTCAAATATCTTTATAGATTTGGATACCCATTTGGCTTAAACTTGATCCTGTGTAAAGACCCGAATTTGGGACTGATTCGCCTAGAATGGTGAATGAGTCCAACTAGGCCAAAATATCAAGTTTTTCAGGATTTCAGAGCTCCATTCTATCTCCAACAAATTTCCAGGTGCACACATTTTGTTTTGTAGATTTCTATTTTTTTCTTCTTGAATATTCAATTCATTTAGTTTAATTTTGTATCATATTAGGGTTTTCCATTTCATCTTGCATATCATTATCTTTTTCAAGTTTAAACTTAGTAGTGAACCCTTCTTGTAATCTGAATTCATATCCTAGGATACTCTATTGTTATATCTCTTCCTTCATTCTTCATTTGGTTGAGGTCTCTAGGACGTCCTTGAATGTTAGTTGGAGAAAAGTGATGTTCCATGTCTTAAACCATAAGAACACCCCATTTTTCCAGTAATCATTTTGGTGAACCTACATTTAGAATACCTTCTTTGCTAATTTGGAGTCCATCATCATCCTAGATCTAGCTTACATTGGATTTGAATTAGGGTTTTCATTAGTTAATTGACATCTAGGGTTTCTAAAAAATTTCATTAGTAAAAGTGCATATAGGTTGCATTCTCACATCTCAAATCATTGAAAATCATCTAAAAATTGCATTTACACTTAGTATACACATCATACAACATAAAAATCATAAAAAGAAATTGAGAATATCTAAAAATTTCTAAAAAAATCCCACTGGAACTCATTCACCACCTTGGGCTAATCATTCCCAGTGCACGTCTGAAATTGCCTTTTACAACACTAAAAACCTTGTTCTTAAGCATCTATTTGCTAGCATCAATTATTTGTTTCAGTGGGTTGACTTTTGTTTCATGAATTTTACAAAATCTAGCTTAAATTGGTCCATTTCATGCATTGCTTAATTCCATTTTTGCATTCACAACATTTCATTTTCAGATCATTTCTTAGAGTAATCAGTAAATTACCTTGATTGAAACCTGAAAATTGCATTTCATTTTAGGCCTTTACATTGCATTTTAATATTGCATAGATTATTGTTCAAAAATTTTAGTTTTGGTCTTTTCCAAGTTTGCAAAGAAATTTCTTTTCAATAAGCATGTTAGTCATTCATTCAATGCATTCCCTAGTTATGAGAGTCTCTTAGCGCAAGAGAGTGAAAATGTTAATGCTTTCCTTAAACTTACACCCCCTCTTATCTATGGGCTATTTGTGAGGATGATGTGATAGAAGAGAATACAAACATAGATAATCATAATTTTTATTCTCCCAACACTTCTCCTTTTGGTGACAAAGGTATCTTGGTGATAGAAGATACAATCATTGAGAATCATGAAGATCTTGCTTGTACTTCTCATCCCCTTTGGGAATATATTATAGCACAAGAGAATGAGATCATAGAAACATTTCTCAACATTAATTTACCTAATATCCACTCCGCCTTTTCTTGTGAGAATGATTTAGTGGAAGAGAATGAGATTACAAATGATGAGGATGATAGATTGGTGTTAGATGATCAAATTTTTAAGGTCTATAACAACCCCCTTTATGATCCTTCCCCTACTTATCCTATTTTGGAAGATATTAGGATACAAAGGAATAAAATAATAAATGATCATGAAAACCATACTTGTCCTAGTATCTCTACTCGTTGTCAGGAAGATACTTTGAATGATGAAAGTCATGAGAATCTTAATTGTCCCTCTTTGCCTAGGGAAACCCTTATTGAGAAAGAAAATTCAACCATTGATCATTCCCATACTTGTGATGAAGTCATTTTGGAAGAACCAATCCTAAATGTCAAGAACATTTGGTTTGTAGTTCTCCTAAAAAGTATCCTCCTAGGGAGAATATCATGCTACAAGAAAATGAAAACAATAGTAATGTGTCTTCCTCAAGTGATGATAAAAAAGTGATACTAAATTTCCCTTTATTAGAGATAAATCAAACCAAGATCACTGAGGTTATGAATGTACAAGTGTCCATTGGCTCCCCTTTTACTATTGGACCTCCTACAAACCACGTGGGACATCCTAAGAATCCTCTAATTCTTTACCCACCATTACACAAGCAACAAAATCAAAACAAACCCGAACTCATCTTTTACCCACCTAAAAATAGTGTTTTGCAACAGCCCAGTCATAATACCATTGCTCATACATATAACACTAGAAATAATTTGCAACCATGACAAAAATCTCCAACATCCCTCCCATTGCCTAATCCTATCCTACCTAAACCTACCTTATTGGGTCCTTGTGGAAAGGACTATTATCTTGCTAAACAACTAAAGAATACTCCTACTTAGATATCATTGTGGGACCTTATTCAAGCATCCCATCACTACCATAACATTATACAAAGTTCCTTGAAACAAGTTCCTATCCCTTGAAATGCACAACCAAATAAAATAGCATCCATGATTCAAGGAATAAACGTTGACATTGTTTTCCATCAAAGTGAACTCCCCCTTTTGAAGTGAAAAAACAAAATGATGCTTTCATGATCATAGCTCAATACAATAGAAAAGGGATAAAGAAAACCCTTGTTGATAATGGCTCTTCCATTAATGTGTGTAGTGTATCCCTCTTGGATACACTTGGCATAGATAAATAAAAAATTCAATTAGTCTCTTTATCTATTAGTGTATTTTACAATGTTGGAAAGGAACCGCTTGGTGTGATTACTTTTCCTATTACAAGTGGAAAATCTACGTTTGAAACATTGATCCATTTTATGACCAATGATATTTCATACAATCTTCTTAGGAAGACCTTGGATTCATGAGATGCATGTACTTCCTTCTACTCTTCATCGTAAAATTAAGTATGTCTACAAAAACATAGTGTATACACTTGACGCTAATCATGAGCCTTATAGTGTCTTACAACTTGATAAAAATAAAGAAAACCCCTTGAAAAAATTAACATCAACTACACAAGTAGAACTTGTGCAACATAAAAACAAAGAAAAACACATTGAAGAAGTCACAAAGATATTAGAAGATGATTGGGGTTCCTTAGACTTTGAACCAACATTCATGGGAGAATACAAGATCATACACAAAGACTCTAAAAAGGGAAAAGAGAAAGCAGTAATGTCAACACAAAATTCGGAAGACCCTTCAAAATAATCCATCTCAACCACTTCAAAACACAAGACACAAAATTACACAAAGAACTTTTATGAAATTAATTATGAGTAACCACCGAATCGAAAAGCAATGAAAAAACTTTATGGAAAAGGTTATGAACTTATGAAACAACTTGGGTATATAATGGAAAAGGATACAGTGCTAGAGAACAAGGTAATTGTAACCCTATCGAGCCTATCACACAAGAAATGACTCATGGCATTGGTTATTGTCCTTTGATAGAAATAAGCAAGCCTTCACTTAATATCAACACTATTACAAAAGATTCTTTGAAAGAAACAAGTAAATCCTTGCTTAATGTCAATGTCATCATGCAAAACACCAATGATTTGAATTTGTTAGATTTTACTTCTTGTACTAAGCAAGAGGTATCTTTATTGCAAACTATAGGAACACCTTCTACCATTGATCTATTAGAGTAAAAGGTTTATTACTCAATTATTTTAATTAAGTTACCTTTTATATTTCTCTTAAGATTAACTTAATTTACATTTTGTAGTCATTTAATTATTAAATGCTCCCTTGTAGGTTCCACTTTAGGGTTTATTTTTGTATTATATCACTTTTTTCTTTGATTAATGCATCTTTAGCTTTCAAAGCACCCTTTTCTTTTTTGTCTCCATCTCTTCCTTTCTATGATAGGTTATTTACATGCAGGTGATCTTTGTGTTATGTGAAGTTAGCTTTCTAAACTTCTACATGGTATCAGAGCTCCAGACCTGGTGCTTCTTGTTCATGTTTCAAATGATTTTTGGAGCTTCAAGGGTTTGGAGTTTGATTTTTTGATTTAGGACACACCTCTTTCATTTGGTGTAGTTTGAGCCCAAACCAACCTCATGTTGTGCTCAGGAGGTTGTTTCCAAGTTTTTTGACATAAAACTTGCCCAGTTTCTATGTAGTTGGGTCAAGAGGAAAACAAAATTTCCCCAGGGCCATATAGACCCCAGGTCACGATTTTCTATGCAAAAACATCAAAACAAAATTTAAAAAAATAAAAAAACTATATTAAAACTACACTCACCATTTAAAGGGGGAGAACCGTCGAGTGGCCACCACTACACCGCCAGGCGGCCAACCCTAGCAGTGGGCTCAGGAGGAGCCACTCCACTGCCACTCGACTCAACCCTTGAGGGCTTAAGCATAGTCTACTAGGTTTTGTGGGTGACCAACGCCTTGAATTATCCCCATTGGCTACCTCTAGCCCCAGACCTAGTCACATGGGTGACCAAGGGCTCCATCCCAGCCCTTGGTCTTGTATGCGACCAAGGGCCTATTTTTTTTAGACCCTGAGGGCTCTTGAAGGGCTTATTGGGCAATTTGAAGCACATTTACACAATCGGGTGTAAAATGGTCATACGAGCTCAGTTTTTCAAAAATAAAATATTTTTTGAAAACTGATTTGAAGCTAGATCTAGTAGTGTAGGTCTTATTTCCTGGTTTTTTCATTTTGATGCCTTTGTTCCCAGTCAAAGTTAGAACATGTTTTTTGCACTCTGGGGGCATAAATTTTGTGTTCAGACATTGTTTTTCCAAATAGAATTGGCATTGGAAAGATGTTTCAATGATCTCTTCAGATATACAATTTATTTCATCAAAAAAATTATTAGGTACATAGAGTATTGTCTAAAGCATATTTTTCTTTTTCTCACTTTTTAGCTTTCAAAATTGTACTGGGGTTTGGGTTCTTGTGTTGTCAGGGGTGTTTTTTTCTTTCTCTTTGTAATTTATATTAGAAAACTAAAAACCTCTTTCACAAAAAAAATTTCAAAACTCATTCATTATGGAAGATTCTTCTTCTATTGAGTGCCTTTTCCCACACAAATATCACACCTGGAAGGCATAAATGACCAGACTTCTCATGTCAAAAGGGTTATGGTCATGTTTAGATGATGTTCAACCTTAGTTGGCATGACCATTTGAGGTTTTTCAGCATAGGAACAAAATGGATGAGGCCATGGGTTTTCTATCCTTGCATATTTTAGATAGTCTTCTATTCCATCTAGAGGGTTGTACAACTCCTCGGGCTATGTGGTTGAAGTTTGAAACTCTATTTGGCACCATTAATTAGTTTTGAGCACTTTAGATTGAGGTTGAATTGACTTCCTTAGTATCTAATTCATATCCTACCATTGAGGATTTTTTGATGAAGTTCAAATCACTGTCGTCATTTTTATAGGGTTGTGGTAAGAACAAAATAGATGAAGAGTGCACTTACCTGATTCTTTCTAAGCTTCAAGGTCCTTTTCAGATATTCTCTTTGACGTTTTATTCCACCATGGATGCTTTGGGACAATGCCTTACCATGCCTACTTTTGAGGTGTTTTGTGATCAATTGACACAAGAACATACCAAGATATCATAGTTGGATGCTCTCTCATGATCTAAGAACCAAGTACTGGTAGCTTAAAAATCTAAGGGGAAGTAGAAGAAAAAACAAAAGCCAAAGATAGATTTAGCTGGTAGTGAGAATTCCTCCAAACCACCTCCAAAGTCCGATTCAAAACCACAATCCAATTCTAAACAAGGAAAACATTCTAAGTTTGGTGATTCTTCCTCCAAGAGTAAGAAGAAATCAGGTGATCCTTGCAGTTTTTGTGGCAAGGAAGGAAATCCAATTTCTAGGTGTTGGAAATGATTAGAGGCTTTAGAGGAAGCCATGCAACAACATCATATTACCTCACCTCAAGCTCCTTCTCCACCCATGGGGAAAGGTCATGCTCTTTTTGTATGAGTCTTATCTTCAAGATCCACATTGATTATTGATTCTAGTGCTTCACACCATATTACACACTCACAAGAGATTGTCATTGAACTTTCCCATAGTGATACTTCACAGATTGCAGTTGGTGACTAAACACAAATTTCAGTTAAGGGTTTAGGTACTATTTCATTAGATGGTGGTTGTCTTCAGGATGTGCTTCTAGTTCTTGACATTTTGACAAACGTTCTTTTAGTTTATCAAATTTTCCATTCTAGCATTGGTAAGACAGTTGATTTCTTGCCACATGATGTGGTTATTTGAGACCTTCATGATCTTGATTTGGTTTTTGCTACTGGGAGTGTTGATTCTAAGTCCTACTTATACCAGTTTGATGGCTTTGAGAGTCCAGACAGTTCAGGTTTCTCTCTTGTAGCACCTGCAAACACAAAGAGCAAGCTTTGGCATTAGCATTTTGGCCATGTCAATTATAGATATCTACAACAAATGAGTACTTAGGAACTTGTGATTGGGCTCCCTTAGATTTCTTGTACTGATGGTGTATGTCAAGGTTGTGTCCTTGGAAAAAAATCACTGGGATTATTTTCCTATGAGTAGAGCCACACGTGCTAAGGCACCCTTGGAGTTGGTACATAGCAATCTCATGTCCTTTGTGACTCCTTTTTTAGGGGCCTGATTGTGCTCAATTTTATTGATGACTTCTCCAAACGTACATGGGTGTACTTTCTTAAGTACAAGTCTAATGCCTTTGATTCATTTAGGATCTTTAAGACATTTGTGGAGAAGCAATTTGGACTTTCTATAAGGAGGATACACATAGATAATGGGGGGGAGTGTGTTAATTAGGATTTTAGGGATTTTTGCACTGAGCATGGTTTGTGGCATCAGTTTATAGTACCTTACACCCCTCAGCAGAATGGTATTGCTGAAAGAAAGAACAAAACCTTACAAGAGATAACAAATTGTATGATACAGTCTCGAGCTATGAGTTCTTCATTTTGGGTTGAGGCAGTCAATTGTGCCAATTATATTTAGAATTGGATGCCTCATAAGGAATTGTGACATATGAATCTTGAGGAGGCTTGGACTCATGTCAAACCTGAAGTTTCTACATTCTGAGTTTTTGGTAGTGAGGCTTGGGAATTTATTCCCGACGCTCAATAGAAATCCATGGAGAGGGAGAGCCAACCACTCATATTTGTTGGATACTATGAGGATGTTAAGGTGTATAGGTTTTTTAATCCTAATTCCAAAGAGGTCTTGTTTTAGTGAGATGTCTAGTTTGATGAGCGCTTTCCTCTGATGAATTCTCTGTCACCAACTTCTCCCTCACTACCTACTCCTCCCTCTTCATCTCTTGAGGATTGCTTATCTCTTGAGGATGATGCAGATGATGATCCACCATCTCAACCACCACCAGGTATTAGCATTTTCCCAAGTGGGCATGTGTTACTATTGAGGTAGTTGGATCTTTGGCATGTGATCCTTCAAATACTCATCATACTCGTGCTGTGACAACTACTACTAGCCTTTTTAGTCATGCCATTTTGGATGATCCTCAAAATCTTTTAGAGGTGATAGGTCACCTTGAGTGGGATAGGGCCATGGATGAGGAGTATTCTTCTTTGATGAAGAATTATACTTGGGTTCTTTGTCCTCTTCCTAAGGGAAGAAAGTTGGTTCAGTGCAAGTGGGTGTACCATATCAAGTATGTTGCATATGGTTTGAATGATAAGTATAAGGCATATATTGTTGTGAAGGGGTTTCCTTAGGTGGAAGTTATTGACTACTTCATGACCTTTACTCTTTTTTCCAAGATGAACTCTATTCACTTTGTACTTTCCCTTGTAGCTTCACAGGGATGGACAATATTTCAGATGGATGTGAAGAGTGCCTTCTTGTATGGTGACCTACATGAGGAGACTTATATGGAGCAGCCTCATGGTTTTGTGCATGATTCTTCCTTGGTTTACAGACTTGAGAATTAATTATATTGTCTCAAACAAGCCCCTCAGGCCTGGTATGAGAATACAGACCCTTTCATGTTTTCCTCACTTCACACACTGTCATTCTAATCACATAGTGTACATTTAGCATCAACAGGATGATATTTTGATTCTTGTGCTATATGTTAATGATATAATTATTATAGGTAGCTCATCCTCCATGATTTAAAGTGTTTAGAGGGCTTTGATGGAGTAGTTTGAGATGACAAATATTGGTCTTTTCCATTTTTTTTGGGTTTACAAGTTATTTAGTCTTCGGATGGGATTTCCATATTTCAATAGAAGTATGCTCTTGATATGCTCCAATGATTTGGCATGCTATATTGCAAGCCTTATCTCACACCATTTGAGCCAGGTGTTTTCTTCTCTTCCACTTGCTCTACTCCTCCAGTAGATTCTACTTTATATAGATAATTGGTTGGTAGTTTGTTGTACCTGACACATTCACATCCTGATCTTTCCTTTGTAGTTGGCCTTGTCTCTCAGTTCTCACATGATCCACATGAGAGCTATTTCCAAGCAACCAAATGTATCTTGAGGTACATTCAAGGCACCACTCATTATGGCATTCACTACACGTTAGGATCCCCTCACATTGTTGGCTTCACTAACTCATATTGGGTTGGTGATGTAAATTATCAGAAGTCTACTTCTAGATTTTTTCTTTTGCCTTGGTTCTAGTCCTATCACCTGGTCTTGTAAGAAGTAGTCATCTATTGCATTATCATCTATAGAGGTTGAGTACTGAGCAATAGTGTTAGCTAGTCAAGAGATTCTATGGCTTTAGTAGTTGATGATAGTGTTTGGGTTTCCTCTTGATAGTCCCACTATTCTTTGGTGTGACAATCAGAGTGCCATTCACATTTCCTACAACCCAGTGGAGCATCAATAGACTAAGTACATTGATATCCACATGCACTTCATTAGGAAGTTGATTCAAGATGGTTTTCTTAGCTTGGAGGACATTCCTACAGAGGAGCAGGTTGCCAACATCTTCACTAGACCTTTGGCATCACTGTGTTATCTTCAGTTATGATCCATGCTTGGGGTGAAGGAAGTTGTACTTGGGGGGTCTCTATGAGGCCTTCCTTCCTTCATATTTTTTTCACCTCCTTTTGGAGAGGAGTTTTTCCTACTAGGTTTTCTCCTTTACTCCACTTTACAAAGATTTGGTTAAGATTGGGTACATCATCAAGCCTAGTTGTTGGGACCCAATTTTTCTTTCTAGCTTGTAGTTGCATTGCTTTCATGCATTTAGTTTGTAGCTACTCCCCAAGTTCATCTTAAGGGTGGGTGTTAGAGTAAAAGGTTTATTTCTTAATTATTTTAATTAATTTACCTTTTATATTTCTCTTAAGATTAACTTAGTTTGCATTTTGTAGGCATAATAATTATTCTAATTATTAAATGCTCCCTTTTAGGTTTCACTTTAGGGTTTCTTGATCTCCTTCATAAGGATTGATCTCATTGTATTATATCACTTTTTCCTCTGATTAATGCATCTTTAGCTTTTAGAGCACCCTTTGCTTTTTTGTCTCCATCTCTTCCTTTCTTTGATAGGTTATTTGCATGCAGGTGATCTTTGGGTTCTGTGGAGTTGGCTTTCTCAACTTCTACATGATCAAGAGGGCATCTTTTCAAAACTCCTCCAAGATCACTTGATATCCCTTCCTGCAAGAACACCAAATAAATTTTACTATACAAACTTTCATTTTGTGCATATCCTAGAGTTCATGTGGTCATACTACTAATGAATGTAAGACTTTAAATAAAAAAATCAACATCTTAAGGAGTGAGGTGCTCTTCCTTGTGTTGAAGCACCTAATTCCTCTAGTTGATACTAATTTTTCAACTAGCATGTTTCTCGTCAATTATTTTGGCTCACCCTTGTCCTACAATAAGTGGGGGAAAGGGGTTAGTTAGCCTCCTCCTCGTATGTCACTTGTCATTGTATATTTTGGCTACTTGATCATATTTCATGAACATATAAGAGAAAGCTTGAGATGTGGATGAAATTCCTTAAGTTGGATCGCATGTGAGATACTTATTCATTATGTAGCTCAATTCAAAAACATATGAATTGGCATTGGTCTTTCTGAATAAGCTCTCATGTCTTCTTCTACTTTAAAGAAATTTCTCACAACAATGGTGTTAGCAGCCACTTTAAAGTGGAGGCATACATCGACACTCATGTTTCATTGTGTGATTTTCTTTCTTTTTTATAGTGTGTCCCTTTCTTGGTGCTGTCATTCGGCTTGACTTCCTTTGAAAGTGTGATATTTCTTTGAATTTTCCTCTCTTGGAAACATTAGGCAGGATGTTCCCTAAGAAGAGTCCTTGCATGAACTAAGCAAAATCCCTTTGAACATTCCCTACACTATTTCACATTTACAATATTTGTTATATGGCCACCTTGCATAATACAATTTGCATGCCTATGGAGCCATCTTGTTTGTCCATGAACTCCAAGCATACATAGTTTTACTTGTCTCATGAAGCTCAAAAATCATTTTTGTGTGGCGCCTTATTAAACTTATCTGGAGGTATAACTTTGGTATGGTTTGATCAAGAAGCCTAATTTAAGGCATGAATTCCCCCATAGGCACTTGCGTGTGTGTGACTACATACCAACCACGAGTGTATGTGTCTCACCTTTTAGGACTTCTCACCCAATTAATAACTAGGAGTTCTATCGCCTCCGAGTGAGTATGTGTTTTTTGGACAAATAGCCTAGATCTGATCCACATCATGTTGGACAAATAGTCGAAGTTTGATCCACCTTTTTATTTTTTACTTGTTCTTGTTTTTCTCTCTTTTAGTCATTGACATTGCATGATCATGTATCTTGATGCTACATATCATACACCTTGTGTGTGTCCTTTTTTTCTTATGTTGGTTTGACTTAGGATCTTGGAAAATGGGGGCTTGACCATCTCCTCAATCTTTTTTTATCTTGGATCATCCACATTGGCACATTTATTAAGGTCCACGACTTCAAAGATGAGTCATTCCTACTCTTGTTCACATGCATGGACATGGTGTTGGCCCTAGAGTTGGTCTAACAACTTGATGTGGTCAACACAACATACAATAAAGGTTGAAATAAAAAGGCCATGTATGATGGCCCCTGTTGGAATTGTAAAAATCTCATGCTTTTTACATATTGTTCACATTAATAATTTTCCAAATAAGTCCCACCACGAGAAAATTTTCTCCATATTTGGCCTTATAGCCCCATAAAATCCATCGAGTCCGCATTTTTCACATTACAAATCCATTTCAGCATGATATTTTCAGGGTCTCTCTGACCCATAATACATTTTTACTAATATATGTTTGTTGTAGGCATATCGGAATGACTTCTCCATTGTCATAGCGATCGGCATTCATCTATGAGTTCCTATCGGCATGGCATACATATGATTTTGGCGATAGAAAAAGGTTCCTATCGGCAAGAGTATTTTTCACCCAGGTAAGGTCTCCCTAAATAGGTCTTGTCTCACCGACTAGTGCATGTGGAGGTTCACCAGCAGGAGCCAAGGGATCATCAAGGTAATGTTTCACTGAGGATATATTGTCTCACCAACCATGCACTGAAAAGTATTATTAGAAAAAGTTTTGGCTTTGATGAAATGTCATAGCGATTCTGTGGTGTCTCACCGACTTGTGCAAAAGGTTATTTCGGTAGGAGTTAATGGTATTCAGACTGATGTCCCAATGAATTCATTGGGTCTTTCCAACTAAGAGATTCTATGAAGGGGCTATTGGGAGGAGTCTTACCGAGCAACACATTTAAGGGTTTCTTTGGCCAAATAATTTGTATTCAATGTGAGGTCATAAGGAATTCACATTATTACACTCACCGATGGCGAAAGGATGTGTATATCAGTAAGTGTAAAATTTTTTGGCATGTGGTCTTGGCGAGTGACCTCCAGTCTCGACGAATTTACACAAAGGGTTTCTTTCAAAGGGCTCATTAGTAAGAGATGCTTTCTTCAGAGTAAGTCCCAGCGAATTCAAGGGGTTCTCACCAATGGAACACAAAGGGGACTTTGTTGACATGAGAATTGATTAGTCTCAATGATATGAATGTGTCACGGGGTAGATCGATATTACTAAATGAATTCTTTGAGATGTCTCCCTGACTATGATATGTCACAGCGACAAGTCTGATCACAAAGGATATCAGTAACACTTAGCGTGTTCTGTGAGATGTCTCTCCGATATCACAGGGCTATAGCGAAGTGAATGGGAAGAGAGGATGCATCTCAGTGAGAAAAATACTTGTGTCTCAATAATTGGAAAATTTGTTGAGGATCCCCTCTCGAAAAAACAAAGACTAGTCTATATGATGTTCCCCCGACTCCATGGGCCACAACAAATTACAAAGGGACAAAAGTATACTTCTTGACTTCGGCATAACAAACAAAATGTTACAGCGATACATTTAAAATGAAGGGTACATCTCGAGGAAACATAAAGTGATCTATATGACATCTCCCCGAATCTGATGGGTCATGATGAAAGTGAATAAAACAAAAGGGAAGATTAACAGTGATACAATTGCCTTTGGCATAACTAGAGGGTTTTCTAAATGACTGTTTCATTGATGATTAACAAAAATTCAAATATTGTGGCCAACATGTGAATGAGTGAATATTGTTGTAGGCCAACATGAAATGAGTCCAAATTCAGTGGTAGGCTGACATGGGATCTTGTGGTGATGAGTTTTTCTGATGCTGGTGTATAAATATGCATTTTGTGATCGAAAAATGATCATCAGCTATTAGATATTTGATATATAGTATGAAAATTAGATGGATACAGTATAATATATTTCTCAGATCAGAGACTATGAGGCATGTTTTCAAAATGGAGGTATTTATGAAAGTCAATTGATGTTGCTGCACATTTCTGGTGTCAATTATTTGTTGAATTTAATGAAAGTATTTCTAAGCTATCTCAAAGATGGATTCTTTTTGGTTGTTTAAATTGATATAACAAGTTTATATTCAATTCATCAGTGCACATTTGTTGTATCTATGTGGTTAATTGATTGTTTCTTTCAAGACAAGATTAAATCCTTTTAGTTGATCACAGTAATCAAAGAGATTCATCTAGATTATTAAAGTAGAGCTTAGTAGTCACAGTATTGCATGTTTATACAAGTCGTAAACATAATATGTGCTAGATAATTTGAGTTTTCTCTAGAGAAGTATTAGTCATCTTAACTTCATTTGACTCTGCATACCCAATAAGGCACTAGTCTTTGCATTTTATCATTTGGATTCTTTCAGTTTCTTTACATCTGTTAATTGAGCATTTTAGGATTTAGATTAAGAAGATTGCTATTGCTATTTATACCAAGTTTGATTTCATTTGTTCACTTCCATCTGCTATTGTGGACAAGTCACTATAAGAGAGATAATCATAAATCAAGTTTGCTTCATTCAGAAGGGTACACTCGCCTAAGTTTAGCAGCACCTGTAGAGTAGAAGGTTAAATTATTTTGACCTTGTCTGTTACCCTAAAATGTATCAAAAGATTGGCAACCTCTTGAGGCATCCTGCCTATGTTTTTGAGAGCTAATCAAATTGGTGACTCCGTTGGTGAATACATTCAGAATTAGGGCCTTAATCATAGAGTTGGGAACTTTATATAGACTCCGCTGGGAATAAGAAATATCAAATATTTTCTCACTTTTGAAAAGTGAGTGGCGACTCTGACAAAAACATTGCAAGCATGAATGGAAGAAGATCTCAATATAGGGGAGGTCCTACTAGAGCTCCTATTGGCAGCAGTAAGTGGACACAGAAAGATGACAAGATTGATATGGGAAAAGGGATAAATGAGGACATGTTTATAACAGACAAAGGCAAAGCATCAAAATCACATTGTGAAACATATGATCACTATTATACTTGGAAAGATAATTTGAGGACTAAGGCTTGCACCCCAAAGGATCAAAGAAATCCTTTCTCTTTTATTGATCCTCAGAAACAGACTGAGTTTAGAGCTGGACTCGAGGTTGAACAAATCAGAAATCAGCATGAATATGATCTAAAAATGGAGGATGAGCTTTTAATTCCTGAGGAAGTGAAAGCACAGTTTGAATTACAGAGGAAGGAGATTGAGGAACTAAGGGATGAATTGCTGAAGGCCCAAATTATTTTTCAGACAACTGATTACCCCCCAAAGTATGTGCCACCTCATAAATAAGGTAATCATGGCACAGGTCCTTCTGATCCACAGTGTTTCCTCACCATCAGACAAGAAATCACTATAGACAGCCAAATCATCCACCTCATGTTCCCACATAGCATACAAATATGTAGCCACCTCATAATCAGCATTATGTGCCACACCACCATACACAATTAAATAATCCCAAGCACCAATGTCAATATCCACCTAACCCTCCCTTTCACTAGCATACAACAATGATCAGACAATTTGATTTAGCAAGTTTTCAATTATACCCTTACCCTATGAATGGTAGTTGGAGGGGTATGGTGCCCAAATTTATAGGGAGTAATGCAATTACTGCTGAAGAGCATTTAAGGAGTTTCAACGCTTTCATCCAAAACATAGATGTGCCATATGAACATTTACACATGAGGCTATTTATGATGTCACTTATTGAAGAGGCTATGGATTGGTTCAATAGCTTACCAACATTCTCTATTAATTCTCTCCAAGGATTTTAGGACTGATTTCTTGAGCAATATGGGAATCTAAGTGCACCAGATGCAACTCTCTATGAATTGATACGAATTCAAAAAAATTAGAATGACTCAATTTATGATTTCAACTGAAGATTCAAAAAGTTGCAGACTAAAGTACCTCCTAGATCAAGGCTTCCAGATTCTATAGCATTAAGTGTTTATTTGAATGCATTTGATCCTAAAACAGGGTATGAACTGAGAAATAGGTTCCCTAAAGATTTGGCTGAAGCACAGAAGATATCACTGAAAATTGAAAACAATAAAAAGGCTATTGGTATAATCAGTAAAAGAGACAATCCTAGGGCTCCTCAGCAAACCAGCAATTATCGGTACAAACAGGAGAATACATACAGGAATGAAAGGCCGAGGTTGCATGGCATGCCTTATAATACAAACTAGAAGGATGGAAAACCTATAACAACTAGGCCTAGAAATAAAGAAACTCCTAATCCTTTGAGGTAGAAGGGAACCTATATGGTGAATAACAATTATTTATGTGAAGCTTGTGATAAGCCACATTCCTCATACTATTGTGTTGTATCCCAAAGAATGCAAGAAGAGGGAATGTTGATGGGAAACAGTGGAGAAGATCATACAGTGTATTTGACTTCAAATACCTTTCACCATGCTATTGAGAGGTACTCATCTTCAAAGGATGAAGGTTATGAGTATGATGTTTCAAATTAGAGATACAATGTCCATATGGCTAAACATTAGGTCCTTTATGACTCTGAAGAGAATTATACAGAGCTACGTTTTGTTGAGGTGCCTGCCAAACGCAGTATGAGGAGACTCACCAAAGATGAAATAGAGAGACTAACTATTGTTGCAGTTGAGGAAGCAAAGAGTAAATACTAGTTGAGAAATAGGATATTAAATGAGAAGAAAGGTGTCCCTAAGGGAATCTTTATGAAGGGTCAGAAGGTGACACAAAGAACTGTGAAGAAGCCAAAAAATAGATAGCATGATAAAAGTGAACAGAAGCCTGTCCAAAAGGAGGAAGTGAAGGAACTACACAAAGGATGCAAAAACCTGATGAACCTAGTAAAAGAGAGAAGGAAGAAAACAAAGGAGAAACATTAGAGCAGAAGAAAATTGTTAAGGTGGAGGGTTCTTCTTTTGACTTCACTCAGGCATTATCCCAGGTAAAAATGTTTGTTCCACTACTTGAGATGATGAAAATTAAGGAATACAGAGATAGTGTTGTTTAATTGATAACAAATTGAAATGAAAAATATACGAATACTAAAAATAGGGTAGCTATTAAAGTAGTCAATAGGTAGAAGAAAGTAAATATCCAAGAATTTTGCTTGAGTGATGTATTAACTACTTCCCCTCAAGTTGATCATTTTTTCACTATGTTACTCATAAATAACAAACTCCTGAGGAATTGCATGATAGACTCTGGTGCTGCTATAAATATCATGCTAGTAGGAGTTATGAAGCAGCTTGGTATGTGGGTTGATACATATGAAGGGAAGTGTTATGCAATGGATAACATACCTGTTCCTATGGTAGGCATTATGAGAAATGTTGAAGTCAAACTGGCTACTTATCCAGAGGTGGCTTATAATATAGATATAATAGTAATTGATACCTCCTTAGTTTGGGATGCTTTTATCAAGACAATGGACATCAACAGTTGGGGGAAATATCCAATTTGATTTATCTTATGCAACTATTCCAGTGAATGGTCAGGAAGTCAAGTTGTATAGGGAGCCAAGGATGAGCCAGGTTGTTGATTATGTACCTCAAGATCAAATCAATTGTTTCTATGATGTGGATCTTGGCAATTGCAAGATAGAATTATCCCAACTAGAGTTAGTCAGTATTGATCTAATTGAAAAGTGTGTTGCACATGACTGCAATGGTGTGTGGAAGATGTACTTTGGTGGAGCATGGGAGCATGAATCATTTTATTGGCCAAAGTTATCAAAATAATGTACCTTTGATCCAGTGAATAAATTTATTGATACCATGCAGGGGAAAAGGTATGAAGATAATGGTGATACCATGGATAAGCATCAAGAGATCAATTATACACTGCAACCAGTAGAAGATGAGACATGTGCAAGTCAATATGATTCCTATGATAGCTTGCATGAGGAAGATGAAGATACAAGAGAGTTGTCTTGCATAACATATTGTGACAGTGTATGTTATGATGGATCTATCAAGTATTCAGATTTTGATTTAGAGAATGGTGATTCTTGTAGTTCTTGTGATGATCAAGACGAAGAGGCAATGGACAATGTAAGTTCATTTGGCAGTAAAGAAATAATACCTCTAGCCGTAGTTGAAATCCATGAAGACACATTCGATGAAGAAGATGTTTGTACATCTGAAAATGGTTCCCAAACTTTTTCAAACCCATCATATGATGAAGAGTTAAAAGATCATATGACATTTTGCCAAGGTGTACCCAAGAATGCATTCCGGGTATTTTCAAATCCACTTTACGATAAAGAGGGGATATTTTCAGATAAACAAAATGGTGGAATAAATGACTATGCTGGTAATGTTTATGTTTTTTCATTATTTGAGGACCTTGGACTTCTTTTTGATGATGATAAAAGTGAATAATCTGATTGTAGTAATGAAAATGAAGAAACATGTGCACTCGATAGAGAGAAAATTTTAGATTTGCTAACTCTCGAGTATTAGAGATATGTACATGAGGGTGATCTTGAAGTTCTGTGTCTAGCTTACATTTGTTTGACAGTGAAAGATCTTTTTGTGATGATTCTTATGACTCTCAGTGCATTTCTCGAGTTGATGGTGAAAATTTTCAAGTTAACCAAATACATGTGTCTGTTCAAGAAGAGGTATGTGATTTTGAAATTTCTAACTCATATGGAGAAGACATTTGTTTGCATACCAAGGATGATAGAAGTTCAGCTTTGATTGGTTCATATATGCTTGATACTGAAGATATAGTTATATTCAAATATTGTCTCCAAATGATGATTTCAAAGAGGTGCAAAAGGTTTCAAACTTGTTTGTTCTAGACAGTGTTAATATGACATAATTTTTTGATTCTCAAGAGAAGCACTTTGATGGTCAATTTTCAATACAGCTGGGAGAGTGTTTCATAATTCATAACAATGAGAGAGATAATGAGAAATTGTGTATTGAATATGCATGCATTTGATATATTGAAGATAACAAGGGTTTGTCCCATGATGATGAAGTATTTGAATTGTTGAATGGTGTAGGGATTTTGGACGAAACTGAGCACAATGATTCTCTAAGAACTTTCAATAACAATGACAGGGCAGATGGCATGAATGTCTTCAGGAGGAACCTGATGAACTCAAGGAAAAACCAGGTATTTGATAGGGGAAAGTATGGTTTGAGTTTTAGACCGTAATAGCACATAATAGGTTAAGTGGAAACATAGAGGATTAAGGGTTGCCAATGCACGGAAAACTCTTGATGTTCCTCTTTAAAATTATTTTCCATGCACAGTAGTTTAGGGTTTTGTTCATCTCCATTTTTCATTCACTTTCCTTTCATTCCATCATGCTACATTTCCATTTCCATTTTTCTCTCTACTCATCATTTTGTGTCTAGTCTACTCACCCAAAGATCTGGATCCTTGCAATGATCTTACTATAATTCATCCCTAGACGAGGCCACTATTGGAACTGTAAAAATTTGATGATTTTACATATTGTTCACATTAATAATTTTCCAAATAAGTCCCACCACGAGCGCATTTTCTCCATATTTGGCCTTATAGCCCCATAAAATCCATCGAGTCTACATTTTCCACATTACAGTTCCATTTCGGCATGAGATTTTCAGGGTCTCCCCGACCCATAATACATTTTTACTAATATATTTTTGCTATAGGAATATCAACATGACTTCTCCATTGTCATAGCAATTGACATTCACCTATGAGTTCCTATCGGCATGGCATACATATGGTTTTGGTGATAGAAAAAGGTTCCTATTGGCAGGAGTATTTTTCACCAGGGTAAGGTCTCCCCGAATAGGTCGGGTCTCACCGACTAGTGCATGTGGAGGTTCATCGGCAGGAGCCAAGGGATCATCAAGGTAATGTTTCACTGAAGATATATTGTCTCACCAACCATGCATCGAAAAGTCTTATCGACAAAAGTTTTGGCTTTGATGAAATGTCATAGTGATTCTGTGGTGGCTCACTGACTTATGCAAAAGGTTATTTCGGTAGGAGTTAATGATATTCAGAATGATGTCCCAACGAATTTGTTGGGTCTTTCCAACTAAGAGTTTCTATCAAGGGGCTATCAGGAGGAGTCTTATCAAGCAACACATTTAAGGGTTTCTTTGGCCAAATAATTTGTATTCGGTGTGAGGTCATAACGAATTCACATTGTTACACCAACCGGTGGCGGAAGGATGTGTATATCGGTAAGTGTTAAAGTTTTCGGCATGTGGTCTTGGCAAGTGACCTCCGATCTCACTGACTTTACACAAAGGGTTTCTTTCAAAGGGCTCATCGGTGAGAGATGCTTTCTTTAGAGTAAGTCCCAGTGAATTCAAGGGGGTCTCACCGATGGAACACAAAGGGGACTTTGTTGGCATGAGAACTCATTGGTCTCAACGATATGAATGTGTCACAAGGTAGATCAGTATTACTAAATGAATTCTTTGAGATGTCTCCCCGACTATGATATGTCACATGATGACAAGTATGATCACAAAAGCTATTGGTAACACTCAGGATGTTCTATGAGATGTCTATCTGATATCACAGGGCTATAGCGAAGTGAATGGGATGAGAGGATGCATCTCAGTGAGAAAAATACTTGTGTCTCATCGATTGGAAAATTTTTTGAGGAGCCCCTCTCGAAAAAACAAAGACTAGTCCATATGATGTTTCCCTAACTCCATGGGTCACAACAAATTACAAAGGGACAAAAGGATACTTCTTGACTTTGGCATAACAAATAGAATGTTACAATGATACACGTAAAATGAAGGGTACATCTCAGGGAAACATAAAGTGATCTATATGACATCTCCTTGACTCTGATGGGTCATGGTGAAAGTGAATAAAACAAAAGGGACGACTGACGGTGATACAATTGCCTTCGGCATAACTACAGGGTTTTCTCGGTGACTGTTTCATTGATGATTAACAAAAATTCAAATATTGTGGCCGATATGTGAATGCTTGAATATTTTTGTAGACTAACATGAAATGAGCCCAAATTCAGTGGTAGGCTGACATGGGATCTTGTGGTGATGGGTTTTTCTGATGTTGGTGTATAAAGATACATTTTGTGATTGAAAAATGATCATCAACTATTAGATATTCGATATATAGTAGGAAAATTAGATGGATACAGTATAATAGATTTCTCAGATCATAGACTATGAGGCATGTTTTCAAAATGGAGGTATTTATGAAAGCTAATTAATGTTGTTGCACATTTTTGGTGTCAATTATCTGTTGAATTTAATGAAAGTATTTCTAAGCTATCTCCAAGATGGATTCTTTCTAGTTGTTTAAATTCATATAACAAGTTTATATTCAATTCATCAATGCACATTTTTTGTATTTGTGTGGTTAATTGATTGGTTCTTTCAAGCAAAGATTAAATGCTTTTAGTTGATCATAGTAATTAGAGAGATTCATCTAGATTATTAAAGTAGAGCTTAGTAGTCGCAGTCTTGCATGTTTATACAAGTCGTAAACATAATATGTGCTAGATAATTTGAGTTTTCTCCAAAGAAGTATTGCTCATCTTGATTTCATTTGACTCCGCATACCCAATAAGGCACTAGTCTCTGCATTTCATCATTGGATTCTTTTTGTTTCTTTACATATGTTAATTGAACATTTTAGGATTTAGATTAAAAAGATTGCTATTGCTATTTATACCAAGTTTGATTTCATTTGTTCACTTCCATCTGCTATTGTGGACAAGTCATTGTAAGAGAGATAATCATAAATCAAGTTTGCTTCATTCAGAAAGGTACACCCACCTAGGTTTAGCAGCACCTAAAGAGTAGAAGGTTAAATTATTTTGACCTTGTCTGTTACCCTAAAATGTATCAAGAGATTGGAAGCCTCTTGAGGCATCCTGCCTACGTTTTTGAGAGCTAACAACCCCTTTTCAAGGGGAGGTATTATAGTTAATAGAAAAGGACAAGTGTCTCTACTTGCATACAAGTTGGAAAAACTAGGTCTAGATCTGATAAATGATCCATGGAGATATGATCTAGATGGTTGCATAGCTAGTTTGAACATTGAAATAATTGTTTTCTATGAATCCTAACCTTTCTTTGAGGAGAATAAGTTTTCAGAGGATGATTACCTATATAATTTTATTAATTTAGAGATATTATTCAATGATGCCTGCCACCCATGGCTCGAGTCTTTTTACAAACCAATGTGGAGTTTTGACCCAATAGAGAAGATGAAAAAGATGTTTATGCCAAAATTGGTAAACTTGGTATGGAATAAGAAGAATATGGAGACCTTTTGGAGGTATCAACATGAAATAAAATAGAGATTGGCTAAGGTTGACATTGTCAACACTGATGAGAAATTTGATTCAATTTGGAGCAAGTAATTTCTAAAGGATGCTAGGGCCAAAGAGGAAGATTTAACTCAAGAATAGGAAGGGACCTCGTATTGACTATTGAGAGATGTTAAGCTGCCATGGAATCACACTTTAAGACATTTTAATAGTTTGGCATCTATTTTGAGAATTTTATTTTTCTTGTAAAACTCAAATATCACATAAATATCTTATGGAGATTTTTAAGAAATTCATGGCATTTGGTAAAATTATAAATGAGGGTTTACTAATTTTAAAATAATTTTTTATTTTAAAATTATTATTTAATTGAAAAATTGTTGTTTAGATTTGCAATATTTTTTAATTTAATAATATAGATTTTTAATAAAATTTGATTTAATTTGACTAATTGTTTAATATTAAATTTAATTATTTTTGTAATCAAATAATATTAAGTTTTGTTCTACAACTTGTAAATATTGGATATAATTGAAACTCTGTGAATTTTGACATTCAACAATATGAAGTTTTGATGGTGTCCAGAATGTGTTAAATACAGTCCATTTAACTAGTAGAACTCTTCTAGTCTTGTGTATTAAGTGATACTTGGTGTGACATAATTTATTTCAACCAACAATGGCATGGTGCTTAATGGTTTCAAGTATGTATGGAGATGGGAGGGAAGGTGTTTTCAGACGTGAGTATATTAGAGAAAGGAGGTATCTTTAAGTACAATGGTTATGGGAATACAAACTTAAAAGAGGGTACTAATTAAGAAGTAGAATAAGGCATCATTTATTTAGTAATTATTTTGGTGTAGAATAATATAGAAAGATAAATTTTGTAAATTTATAATATTATTCTTGGATATAAGTGGGTACTAAATTCATAAAGTTTGGAAAGACAATAAATCATTTTTTTATTAAAATTAAAATTATTTAATATGACAATATTGATGGGCATCAATGAGCTTCTCATGCTAAAGTTATATAACAAACCTTAGCATAGCTCTAAATTTAGAAAAAAAAAATGAACAAAATAATTTTATTTTTGTATATAATAACATCTAGAAGTAAATGCTTTAAATTTACAATATTGTTCACATGTATGTAATTTTGGATAACAAATAATAAACCCATAAATCACTATAAAATTAAAATTATGTAATATGATCACAACCATGAATCTAGGAGCCTCTCACTATAAATTTATGTAATAAAACTTAGTAAAGTTATAAATTTAGAGGAAAAAATTATAATTAAAAAAATAAGTCCATTAAAATATTTCTAAGGAAGATTTCTTAAGTCATAATTGTAAGAAAAATATTGGATGTAAAAAAATTACAAATACAAAAGGTCTTAGCAATAATTCATAAAAAAATACCATACATGCAAACTATTTGTAGAAAGATAATTTCCATAATTCATATATTTGAGGGCAACAAAAGAAATCAAGTGTTTAAATATAACAAAGAAATCAAATGTCTAAATATAACAAGTACATATTCAAAGAATTAAATGGCTACCTCCAATATTGCACAAATTAATTAAATGGAAACACATACAAGGATCATACATGTCTTTAGCTAGATTATTCTAGCCAAAGCCCATAAGCCTCCAAATTACTAACAGAATTTAAGGTGGCATTTGATTCTAATCTTAATCACTAAATTTGAATAAGTATAGGATTAGGTTAGGAATAAATCAATTTAGATAATTCTAATCATTCGTAATCTAGTTACACTTGAAATTTATAACCATAGAAGACCTTCAAATTGATTTGTAGAAGAATAGAAATTAATTATTCAAGGTCAGATTTCAATTTAGTAGTGATGATTATTTTCAATACTATTGCACACTAATCCTAAATTAACAAATAAAGATTGAATATGGTAGTCTTTTGAATTTCATAGTAAATGTGATATAGAGAAAAACTACTCTCCACAACTACCAATCCTTTATCTTTAAAGGTATTTTTGAGGATCCCTATAAAATAAAAACTACTTTATCTAATTGATGATAGAGAAAGAGAGAAATTATACACAATTTTGTTTATAAAAATATACAATGAATTATTCACCAAGCATATAGATTTTGACAATAATTTTGTAGCCAAAATCAATCTAAATTTATATAAATTTTGATAGATCTCTCTATACAAATAATGATAGAATAAATGCAATGTTTGATTATTTTATTGGCTAGCTTTTCAATATTAGTATCACATACTACAAAAATTCCTATGAGAGAGAAAAAAAATTATGTATTGTCTTCTACAAACAAAAAATATTCCAAAAATTGAATGTAAATAAAATACACATACATCATAATTTCAATTTGAAATATCATTTCCATACTAACTCTTCCTAAAAATGTATTTATTGAGGCTTTTCGTTAGTCGGATGATGAAATTTGCTACTAAATTTGATATTTTAAAAATAAATATGGAATATTATCCACCACATGCAATCAACTTGCTCAAAATTATCTATAAAATCCTTTCATTCCTTGAATACTATAGTAAATTTGTAATCATGCAAAAATATATAACTTAAATATGGCATGTTTCCATGATTTCTACAATCATTCATAAATTATAAATTTTAGGACTAAAGTGAAAAGGACTATATAAATTGAAGGGGCTAAATATAATAATTTCCTTAATTATAAAACACAAAAAAATAATGAGAATATCATTAGTAGAGAAATAAAGCCAATCAATGATCCATTAAAAACTAATATTATTGAAAACCAGGTCTATTAAACAAAATAATGTCAAGGTGTCTTAATAACTCAAATCTAGAGGCATGAACCTTCAACTACCAAATTTGGAGTGTGGCTTCTCAAAATCCCTAATAGTTAGAACATAAATTCTTACGTAGGCATAAGAAAATTGAAAGAAAAAAGAGCAATATTCCCCACTAACCCAAATCCAAAGGAAAATTTCTTCATGATCCAAATTTAGGGAGTATAATTCCTTGAACTTATACATAATAATAACATTATTTCATAATAACATGGATGAAACCCAAAAAAACTTTATTTTTTGCACAACCACAACTTTAAAACAAGATTATTCAATGACCTAGTTTTGAGAACAAAATATCCTCCCTTAAACTCATGATGTGATCATAAAATACCAATGTTTTTTATGAGATAAGCAGGGAAGGGCCCTAATCCCTTACAAAATGAAAAATAGAGCCAAACAAATTAGAAAAATAGATTGGCCAAACACAGCCAACCAGAGAGAAACAACCTGTCAGAACAAATGACAGTGTGAAACTATTCAAGGAACAACACTTGAACCAAGCAAAGCCTCTGAGGGTGTGTTAAAAAAAATTGTTACCTTCTTAGAAAAATGTTTCTTCTTTATGTGAACTGTTGTCCAAGGAGAATCGGAAACTGAAATCAAGAAATTTTTATCAGAAGGGGAAGACTCCTCTTTGGAGTAGCAAATGAGAGGAACAACTAGTACTTCAGGTAAAGCATCTGAAACCACTCCCAAAGCAGCAAGATATACTATAGCATTTTCCAATACATGGACCTCAGGGGAGCCAACACAAGCATTAGGAACAACCAAATCCATAGGCCACATAGCAGTATCCACAGAAGGAGAAGCAACCACCACAACCAAATCAGGTGGAGTAGAATAAACCTGCACTTAAGGAGCAACATCCATCATAACACTCATATTAATCCTCATAGAAGAAGAAGGCCTAGAGTTATCATTAGAAGTAGATTCAAGAGTAAGGAGAACTATTAAGTGTTCATGGAGTGAATTCTTCCACTAGGTAGAGGAAGAAATAAGGCAAAAGCCTCTAGAGCAATCATGAGCAAAGTGGCCAATAGCAAAACAACATCTATAGCGAAAAGGAAGACCCTCGTAATCCACAAGTTGAGACCAAGACCAACCATTAATCTGTAGCACAACCACACCAGGTAAAGCCTTCGATAGATCAACCTCCACCAAAATCCTAGCAAAGGAAGTATGAGTAAAATTCTCGGAAGCCATATCCACTTTCAAAAATCTACCAATAGCATTACTAATGCCCTAATAGGTAGAGGAACACCAAAACTATAAGGGAAGATGGGGAAATCTTACCCAAACAGGCATCACATCCAAAGGTTCTTTCAAAGGGTTAAAAGAAAGAACCCAAGGCCTAAAGAAAAGGGGATGAGAATCCCAAACTCACAAACCATGATCTAAAATAGCTTGTTTTTCCTTAGGAGAACTAAAACCCACAACAAAAAAACCCCATGTAGAAGGTTAAATCTCCAATAGGCCATCAACCAAAGGAGACCAATGGTTGGTGATCCAAAGATGTAGATTAGGAAGAGAAGGCCACAAGCTGAAAAATATGCAAATAAGAGAATTTTTGGAATAGAAATCAATATTATCAATAAATTTCTTACCAAGAGAAAAAACAGGAGCAACCTCGGCACAATGCATAGGCTACATAGCACCCTTCCTAGGTCTCTTAGACTTCATGGCATTAGCATAAGGAAGAGGGCAAGCAAAATACCCCACATAAGAGAATGGGGAAAACCAAAAATCACCCAAAGTAGCATTGGCAGCCAATCCAACCATAGGAGGTGAGGTAAACACATCACCCACAACATCTGCAATGAGATCAACAATGAGCTCACACCCAGGTAGAGACAAGGATGATGCCACAAAGTAGTTCAAACTATCACTTGGGTGGGAGAGGACGTGGCCATAATAGGTAGAATAATATTATCCTTCATGACAGAGGTAATGTATTTAAAAAAAATATTACTAAATTAAAGAGATAAACATCACCACAGTAAATTGCTTTTATCAATTTCACTAAATTGATGTAAATTAAGAAGCATAAAAAAAGAACATTTGTTTAAGACATAGAATTTAAATATTAAACTATTAAAACTCATAGAAAAAATAAGAAAAAGTTAAAAATAGTAGTCAAGTTAATAGAAAAGACTACCCAAAAGTATTTGGCATGTGCATTACATTCATACATTATCTAAAAATATGAATATGTGGCCAAATAATTAAACCGATTGTAAGTTGGAGGAAATTCTCATAGCATGGGCATTAAATTTTCAATAATTTCTAATGAGAGTGGTGTTGGAAATTATATTTCCTCTACATAATAATACCTTAGGGGGAATGGCTCAATTGGTTAAAGCATCCAGTTGTAGACAAGAGGTCATGAGGTCTGGTCTCCCATGTCCCCATGCTACTAGAGGGTGTGTCGCACCAAAATCATTGGTCATGTGAAAAAAATTATCAGGCATACTGAAATTTATAAGGGGCTACCCAATTCCTATAGTATAAAAAAAATAACCTTATTTGATAATTCACATATACCAAGATTAATGATGCTGAAAATTGATGAGATTCTATAGCTAGGTGTTGCTAGATTTTGTATAGTGTATCAAAAACCACTAGAGAATGGTATCAAGACCATTTTACTTGAATTCCTAATATTCTTATTAAGGGTAAGTGCATGGAAATGGGGCACTAAAAGGGGTCTTAAGTGACCAATTCTTTTAAATCAAGAAAAAATGTTCTTAGATGAGAAATTGTAGTTACACTCATAATTTGAAGACACAAAAAAATAAGAGTCTTAGTGCTCTAAATATACTTTCTAAAATTCTTTTTTTTTTAGAGTGGTTGATATTAAAGGGTTCAAATAGGGAGAACACAAAAAATTCTCATTTTTTTTTATCAAAAAAACATAACAAAGTGTTTGGTATACTCTCCTATAATATTAAAAAAAAATAGTACTTCAAAACTCAATTTTGTTAACAATAACCTAACACCATATAGTTTATGCCTTAATTTTTTCCTATTTTTTTAATGATTTTTTTTACTAATTTTTAAAGTGGATGCATCCTAAAAAATGAAATTTTGAATGTGCTCCCCCTAATTATTTTTGGAAACTAATCAAAAAATAATTTTTTAATGTGTATAGAATAGAGTATAGAATGTCAAAATGTAATTTTTTTCAAATTTTGATGAAAAGACATAAAATAAAACCAAAATAACTATGCATATGTTTTCAACAAAAAGAAGATAAGAGAAAAAATATTAAAGATCAAAACCTTAAAATACTTGAAATATAAAAAATATTACATGGTTAGAAAGGTAAGAGAGAGCTCAATTTTATTGTTATATTTTTTTCACTCAACATTTAAATACACGCAAACCTGATGGAGAGCATGCTCGAGATTTAGTAATTTTTACAATTTACAAAAAGCATGGCTTTTGGAATTGACATGAAATTCCAACCCTTTGGGTTAGATGTCAAAGGAAAATTTAACCCTAGCAATTGGCAATACCCAAAGAAAATACAAACACAATTACATTATAACATGCTCACGTTTGTGTGAAGAAAAAATGAACCCGAGGGAGATATAATAATATTTATAAAGGAAGAGTGAGATATAGAGATATAAAGAGATGGAGAAAGGAAGATATAGAAATAGAGATAGAGGGACATATCTCTTCCTATATCCCTATCTCTCCCTCTCTTTATCTCTCAGACCACTTTCTATCTTTATCTCCCTATCTATGTTGAAAAAAGGTTGTCATTGATGTAGTAAGAAGAATAATGTCAAAGGAGTCCATTGTGTCAAGGAGTATTGAATTATCATTATATTCCCCTTGATTTATCATTCCGAGTTATAGAGATTTGTATAAATATATGAAGTATGATTTATGGTTGCATACCTATATGTGTTGGTAATTATATTGGCATATCAATCATATCACTAAATCAACAAACACACATTATTAACTAGATTGAGGAGTGTCTTTGTTTTGGAAGCTAGTATGATTGTTGTATTCTTGCAATATTATGCATGTATCTATTCACTATGATAGTGGTGGTTTGAAAGACTGTACCAAAATGTTTCTATTTAGTATTTATCAAGTTCAATGTTTCTCAGGTCTCTCTTCTAGAGATTTTGTAGGCTCCACAATTTGAAAGGAGAGTATGATTACACTTGTTCTATCATATTCTAGAGTTTCTAGAGGATATGTTCAACATGAAAATAGATTGAAGTGACAAAAGGTTCTTTGTTTCTACCTATCAACTAGTTTGTGTTTGAGAGATATGTGGTGACAACTAGTAGCGTGCAAACTTCAAATCTTATGTGTGGTATCAAGATAGGACCTAGTTAAGGTTTGTATGGTAGTGTACGACATCATGTTCTTTTGGAAACAATTTTTTTTATTTTGGACCAATGTATAACATGTTTTATGTAATTTGAATTTAGGTCCACCTTATGTCATCCTAGCTATTTTCAAATCCCTAGCCAACATAGAAGAATGTTAATGTAATGTCATATATATATATATGACATTACATATAGATGCATTATGTGAAATTAATGTCAAGTAGAATTACATTGGTGTGAAGAAAAGTTGGGCGTAGGTGTAAATTGAAGAGATAGCAATGAATATAAAAGGGAGAGTTGCATTTCAGTGTGTGTGCTAGTATCACAAGATCATTTGCAGTGTGGAAGAGTTTCAATTATAACTATGAAATATATATGAGATGTACTCAGCTATATATAAGATCTATAATCTTTATCTCAGTTATCTAATAGGACTGGTGTTATACCTCTTATATTGTTCTATTGGGGATTGGTGTCTCTAGTAGGTTTGTGACTGTAAATACATTAGTGGATTCTGGTAGGTTGGTGCCTACTTCATATTGTAAAATTCACTTGTGTATTTCTGGTTTGTGAGGATGGATTTGGCCAGTAGATCTAAGAGGCTATTCTCACTATCATTTTTCTAATATTGGGTTTCCATGTAGATTTGGTGTTCAATTGTGTGAATTTGTGCTCAATGTTTGATTATTATTAGTAAAGATTCAAGTTGCATGATCTAATATTTTGAGTAGAAGTTAAGAGTTTTGAATTGATTAGATCTATTGATTCACCCCTAGTAGATTATGTTCCCTTCAATTGGTGGTAGAGCCAAGTCCCTTTGAAGAATCCTAATAGCTTAAGGTTGTTTTGGAGGGAACACTAAGTTGCTCAAGAAGGATTCTTTGCAAATAAAGCACCACTCTTTGATGGATACAATTTTGCATTTTGGAAAGTTATGATGGAGTCCTACTTGATGGTTGTAAGACTTGATATCTAGATTTCATAAGAATATGCAATAGATGGCAAGAAAAATGTTATGTCAAGACAATCTACTAGATATATACTCAAAAGAATTGATTCAAACTTGGAATATATATCCTGAATAGAGTTTAGGTTAGACACAAGACTGATAAAACACCATATGGGTTATCGAGAGGAAGATGGGCTTTAGTCAAACATCTTAGGATATTTGGAAGCAAATTCTATGTTGGTGTTTCTAAATAACCAAGTTCATTTCAACAGTTATCTATAAATTTTCCAAATTCAATGGTAAATAACTACAAAGGATTGGCCAATGAATGAGTGAAAGCAATAAATTCTTTCCTCCTACACTTTAGGCTCTGTAAAACCTAAGAGGGTGAACCCATAATGTAATTTATGATCCTTTGTGCCAATTAATCATATACATTGTAAATAATAGACAGCTCTACATACAAATTGCTTTGAAAATCAAATAAGTGCAAAGTTCTGGAAAGTATTTACATATTAACTACTTACAGAGCAATAGAGCATGATTGATTCCATTTTGACATACATTTCAACAAGAATTGTAATAGTTTGATTATTTGAATGTATACCTAATGAATGATCAAGAAAATAACATTACAAACACAAAACTTAGGCCAATGCCTTAGCCTAGGGTAGGGAGTCAATCTTAACACAAATCCAACTAGATAATAGCTTAATACTTAGCATCATAAAGCTTCCACAATATTTCATTATAAAATTATACTTTAATATCCTAGACCAAAACTCCTTAACATATCTTGATACTCAAATTATATAAACTTATGACTTCATCCAAGCAATTTAATGAATTCTTTGAATTAAACAAAAGATAAAGCCATACATTCATTGGAACATAATGAAGATCAACAAAATAACCCTTGATTATCTTATTAATAGCTCATATAACAAATACACCAAGAGAGAAATGGTTTCAAATTTGCACCATCTTCCATATATTCAAAATGATAGTACTATTATCAAAAATTACAAATACATAACAAACGACTCAAAACATAAAACAAAACTCCAGACTATTCTCTATATTTTCTATTACAAAATTGCTCTCTAATCAATCAACAACTTGCACATTTGGCTCTGAATATCTTCTGATAGAAATGAAGGAGCAAAAAAAGATTCAAAAGTTCTAGAATGCACACATGTAATATTTTCATTTGACCTCTACAAAACATATTCCACAATGCAGTTACATGTATAATTCAAGGGAGGGAAAATTCATGTGGGACAAAAACTGTTTGCATTTGTTGATGAATATTTGTCCTTGTTGGTGTGAATAAATGTATTGTACCTAGCTTATTCACTCACTAGGTAATTAGGGGACATATTCACATGATTAAGTTTACTTAGAATATAAGATTCTTTCTAGAAGTCTTAGTTCAAGGATTTTCTAGAACTTATCTTATCTAGCTATATTGCATGATTCCTAGGTAGTTAGTTGTCTCATGTCATAGGATTAAGACAATTGTCTTCATCTTGTATAATCCTATCTCTCATTCTTTCCTTTATAAGCAATCCATCTCATGTACATTTGCATTCAAGAATATTGAAGCATCAATTCAACCATTAATCAATCTTGCATTATGAAGCAAGCTTTCTTGTCATTCTCTCTCTTCTGGAAGTGGTTTTGGTCTAGAAACTATTCCTGGTGGTGTTGGGGAGTCACCATTTACTCCCACATGGTATCAAAGCTCTCCAGGTATTGTAGATTCCTTCCCATATCTGAGGGTTTGTGTTGGATTGAAGATTTTGTTGGATATAGATTGGGGTTTCAAAAACCTCATGGTTGAGATTAGAAGGCCTTGCAGATGAATTTTGATTGCCAATTCGTCCATTTTTAGTAAAATTTATTTCTGAGGATTTTTTTTTTTGCTTGGGCAGGCCATACAACCCCTCAGGTCGACTATTCTATTAGAAGAAAAAAAAAAGTAAATATTTCGGTTTTATTTTTTGGGAAAAAATTGTAATATTTTTTAGAGCAAATATTATTGTATTGGGCAATCTATTTTGTATCGAGGCTTTATTAAAAATTTTGCAGTGAATTTTTTGTTGTTGGCATATTTTTTGCTTGTACCTAATCTGCATAGTTCATTGGCACCTATCGAATTGGTTGTCAAATCACAATCCATCAGCATCCTGTCAAATTGTTGTGATTTGGTCTACATAGAGTACAGTTTGGTCAGCCCACTCTTCTTTAAAGGGTACAAATTACTTTACAATCGTAGGTTTCAAGCTTTATTTAAAGTCTATGTTAAATATTAACACTTTGATCTTTTAACACAAAGCTGACATAGTTCTTAATTAAATTCTTATTGATTCGACATTGTTTTTTAAAAAAAAAAAATCAATCCTTGTAAAAATCCGCCCATACTTTATAAGGGCTGAAATTTTTTGCCTTAAGTTCAAAATATTTTGCCCCTATTTAGTCATAAGGTGCCTCAAACAACTGTTTTTTTCATTTTATCATAACTTTCACATACGGAGGCCTGTTTTCATAAACAAGTCAACTTTTTAGTGGTGTAGATATTTTGTAGGGTTTTTGTAGTTTTGTGCCATATTTTCTAGGTTGAAGATAGATCTCCATTTTTGGCTTCCGAGCTCATCTCTTAAACAAAATGGGTTTCTTAATTACTTTAGAGAAAGGTAACTATAGGAAATGGAGTAATTTAATTCTCACTCATCTTAGTGAGTGGAATCTATTGTCATATTTTTTTAATAAAGTTCCTTGTCCTAACACAGTTGATGAGTATTACATTTGGAAAGGCTTTAGGGCTAGAGTCTTTAGAGTTATTTTTGAAAATGTAAATGATGACATTTTGGAGACATTTATTCACTTTGAATGTCTTCATGCTCTTTGGACTCACATTAGAGAGGTGTATAGAGACCATGATTCTTCTCCATCTCTTGAAGATTCTCTTTCCAACTCCAATGTTCTTCATTCTTCAAAGTTTATAACCCATGCTTGTGATCCTTTGGAGGAGATTGTAGACACTTCAAAGGTTCCTAATTTTTCATCTTTTGTTGATGAGTCATTGAGTACTACCAGTGATTCATTGCAGGTATCTAAGAGCCTTCTTCATTAGGATTCCTATTTGACAGACATTGCTTCAATGTTTGTAGATTCTCACATTTTAGATTTGGAGGACCAATTTGAGGGTTTAGCTCTCCTATTTAATGATAGTCATGGATCCACTATTGTCACTTCATATTCGTCTTTAGAGTTTGTTCAAGATCTGTTTGCACTTGTTCTTGGATTGTCATAATTTGTTGTGATTGACCATGTACCTAATTGGATTGTGGCATCATCTTCATCATCCAAGAACTTGGAAACACATGAGCAGATTTCAAAGACACAATATTCATACATATGGGTATGTGTAGGATCATCATAGAAAAGACAGGCCCTTTAGTGGCAAAACAATCAAAAAAATCAGAGTTAGGCAGCTTGACGTAAAAATTTGAATAAGTTATCTATATTATTTCAAAAATATGTAAGAATAGAATCTATAACAAATTGAATGTATTTTCTAAACTACTAGGTTTGTTTAAAAAAAGAAATCTATTTGGTGAAATTTTGAAATTTCAATGCAGAGTACCTAAATTTGGGAAAAATAAGTAGGTGTAAACCACCCTATCCAAAATAAAATGTTTATATTTTTTATAATATTTTAAATATAAGTAGAGGACTCATGTCTCATGTGATGATATTTTTATAATTTTTTTCCAAGTAAATAATTAATTATGAATTTTTATTACAAATTTTTAAAAATATAAAAACTCGATGTCTGACCACCTTAACTTGGTCAAAACTTCATGAAATTCAATTTTTCTTTTTTTAATCCTATATTATGTGAAGAATAGAATGTGGCACATGTTTTGGATTCAAAAAATGTGATACCATTTGAAATCTATAGATTTTTTTAATAAGTCTATCAATCAGGACTTTAGTCATAATTTGAATAGAAAATTAATAATAATTACTTATGAAATTCAAATTAAAGCATAATTTATATTGGTGGAAAGCTGAGAATCTCCTTTAAAAACCCTTTTCATTTCATCAATTTTGGGTATTAAAAAAGTCATCAGCCACATACCCATCATATTGCCACTTTTTGGTCCATCATGATCCTACACATACCCATATGGATTCATCTTCCTACAGATTCCTATCCAAAATGGGAAGTGTTCATGCATTTGTACTTGGTGTATCTTCTTCCTAAGGGGAGAAACATTGTTTGTTGACATTGGATTATGTTTTTTCTTCAGACATTAACCATATTTGTAGGTGATCATGCATTATCAGGAGGATATCTTATCTCTTTATTTCCCTCTTATGGAGGGGTCATTAATTGTATATACATGATGGATGTAGTCCTTCGGGGGTATCATCGATTCCTCCAAAACATCATGTTTTTTTTTTTTCTCTTTTTTAGAGAGGAGTTTTGTCCCATTGGGTTTCCTCATTTTCTCTACTTGTGAGAGATTGTTTATATTTTGCATAATTTTCATTTGTAAATGGGTACCTAACATGGGCTAGTAGCCAAGACCCATCGCCATCTTCATCTTCGCATAGTTTGCAAAATAATCTTTTCCCTAAGTTGCACTTGAGGGGGGGTGTTGGTGTGAATAAATGTATTGTACCTAGCTTATTCACTCACTAGGTAATTAGGGGACATATATTCACATGATTAAGTTTACTTAGGATATAAGATTCTTTCTAGAAGTCTTAGTTGGCTTTTCTAGAACTTATCTTATCTAGCTATATTGCATGATTCCTAGGTAGTTATTTGTCTCATGTCATAGGATTAAGACACTTGTCTTCATCTTATCTAATCCTATCTCTCATTCTTTTCTTTATACGCAAGGCATCTCATGTACATTTTCATTCAAGAATATTGAAGCATCAATTCAACCATTAATCAATATTGCATTGTGAAGCAAGCTTTCTTGCCATTCTCTCTCTTGTGGAAGTGGTTTTGGTCTAGCAATTGTTCCTAGGGTGTTGGGGAGTCACAATTTACTCCCACAGTCCTGCGTTCCAAAAGGCATCATTTAGTCATTGTAGCATTCTATCCACGTGCTCCAAAATATTTTCTCATGCTCCAAGCCTTGAGGAAGAAAGGAATGAAATAAAGAAAGAAGAAAAAGCCAAAGTATATCCATGCCCGCAATCCTTATCATCAATTCCAAATTGGAGAGAATAAAATATTTTTAACATTACAGTATCTAAGGCCTAATTTGTATAATTGGGATGTGTAGGATCATGATGGGCCAAAAAGTGGCAATATTATGGGTATTTGTACGGTATGTAGTTGATGACTTTTTTTTAATCCAAAATTGATGAAATGAAAAGGGTTTTTAGAGGAGATTCTCATATTTCCACCAATATAAATTATTTTTTAATTTTAATTTAATAAATAATTATTATTTATTTTCTATTAGAATTATGACTAAATTCTTTATCGATAGGTTGATTGAAAAATATCTATAACTTTCAAACGGTATCACATTTTTGAATCTGAAATATGTGTCACATTCTATGCTTCACATATTATAGGATTAAAAAAGAAAAATTAAATTTCATGAAGTTTTGACCAAGTTAAGGTGGTCGACATACGAAGTTTTATATTTTTAAAATTTGTAATAAAAATCATAATTAATTATTTACTTGGAAAAAATTACAAAAAATATGTATCATGTCCGAACATGAGTCCTCTCTTATATATAAAATTTTATAAAAATATATTATCATTTTATTATGGTTAGGGTAGCACGACACCTACTTATTTTTCCAAATTTAAGTAATATCAGTATTGAAATTTCAAATTTTCACCAAATAGATTTTATTTATTTTAAATAAACCTAGTAGTTTAGAAACTACATTCAATTTTCTATAGATTCCAATCTTACATATTTTTGAAATAATATAGCTAACTTATTCAATTTTTTACGTCAAGTTTCCTAACACTAATTTTTCTAAATTTTTTGCCACTTAACGACCTATTTTTTCCATGATGATCCTACACATACCCAATTATACCTGCCATGTATTCTATTTCCCTTACTGTAATCTCCAGTGTTGCAAACCTAGAACCAAAATTTTAGTTGCCACCTCACCATTGTATTGACCTATTCACCCAGGACATCAAAATGCTTGATTTTCCAAAGCTCAAAGTCTTCCTCAAAAGACCAATTGAACTCAATAACCTTGTCAGCTTTTTACTTGTATGGGGTGTACTTAATCACTACTTGGTTAGCCTCCCTATCAAAATCTTCAAGGAAAATCCATGTATGAGTGAGCATATCCATACTATTCTTTAACATCTCCATGTTAGCTCCATAAATTAAGGTTCCTTGAGTTGCAATCACCTTGTGTGATTGGCCTTTCCATTCCTATAGGGACTTGATTTCACCATCTTCTCTTAAAATTTATGGGAGTAGACTAAAAATCCACTCATCAAATTTCTTCACTAGCTCTCTAATCTTTTCCTCCAATGGTTCAATCATCCCTTAGAATTCTTTTATTCCACCCATAAGCTTGAGACTAGGTTGAATGTTGAGTGGCTTATCTGCCATAATAAAAAAAAGTATGCATTTTCCATGCTTGATTTTGGAATAATTAATGACAAATTGGACTTAATATCACCTTGATCTTGTGTTGTGATGTGTTTTCCACATCCACATTAGGTCTTGGGAACCTTTCTAAGCTAAATAAACCTAACTTATCCTTGATTTAGAGTTGTAAAGTGCATTTATGTACACCTTCACATTAAATTTAGGAGGCTTGTAAAGTAAATGGACCTAATCTAGTGTTGTAATATGTTGCACACTTTCACATTAGGTTGTGGGCCCTTTTTAAGCTAAATAGACCTATTTTTTCCTTAATTTGATGTTGAAAAGTATATTCATTTACACTTTCACATTGAATTTTGAGTCCTCTTTCATTTTTTACCTTAATATCATCATTATTAGGCCCCTAAGACCCTATATTGTGCATCCCAAGGCATATTTCAATCAGAATCCCAAAAATTTATCAACAAATAAACTTAATTTCTTAACACCACAACACTTTTACCACCTAAAAAGGCCCTGTCAGACCATTGCACCACCATGGGAATATGAGTCCCATCCAAGTGGGACCCATATGCTAGGTGTGACATATGAGTTCCATTTGGCCTATTTTTAGAGTTTTGAGTGGGAAAGTCTAGGTTTTAAGTTCAAATTTCATGAATGTCAATCTATGGGATCCAATTAATGAGATATTAAATGGATTTCCTATATAAACAAGGTCTCAAATTGTTATTTCACCTAATAAAGAATAAGCATTCATGATATCAAGTCAAGTAGTCAAGAGTTTGAGCATTACAATACTTTACAAGATCATCAAGAGAGCATTCAAGATCATTTCTAAGGCATTCAAGGGCATAATTCTTCATCATTTGTTGCAGAAATTCAAGATCCATTATCATCTCAGGATCATAAGGCATCAAGCATGTTATTGAGCTAGTGTTTTGATGTTGCATCCAAGATCCAAGGTCAAGCATTGTTCTTCACTTATCTCAAGATCTACATCTACATCCTTCATAGCCATTTCATGTTAGGTTGTTGATTTACAAGACATATTCAATGTTTCATTTCTCATGTTTCATGTTTCATGTTTCATGTCCTTATTTCACTATCCCATCATTTGGTTTAATTACCTCAAAGGGGTTTGGCTTAGGCAAACCCCTATTTGTTAACAATCAATAAGTTTTTCTTCTCTTTACATGTGTGATTGAAAATCTAGGTGTCTTGGAGCATGAAGATCCCTTGAAGATTAGGTTACAAACTTGGAGAAATTTTTTGGAGTTTTCCCCTAAATTGCATGGTTGCTATCTTCAAAATAAGTCATCTATAGGTCTAAAATTAGGGTTGCAGATCCAAGAATCAGTTTGGAAGGAAAGAGTAGAGATTGGAGCACAAATCCGAACTTTGAATTCTCAAAAAATTGAAATGAGACTAATACTCCAAAACTTTCTTGAGTCCCACTAGAGACATTTTTCCATTTTTTTGCAGTTTCAAATACCCTTTTTTCCAAAACCTTGTTCTAGACTAGAAACTTTGATATGGGACTGACACACCTAGACTAGTGTATGAGTCCTAGTGGGCCAAAATTTTAGGATTTCAGTATTTTGAAGCTCATTCCAATCCTCTATAGATTTTTAGGTGTACACTTCTAATATCTTACCTTTTTTTGTTCTGATTTACAAGATTTTCTAGGTCATTTAGTTAAGTATTGCATCATATTAGGGTTAAGAACTAGATCTTGCATTTCATTTGTCTTTCCAAGCCCTAGCTTGGTGGTGTACCCCTCTTAATTTTATAATAAAACCCTAGGACACCCTTCTAGTAAATCACTTGCCTCTATTCCACTCTTGGGGTGAGATCTATAGGGCATCCTTGAATGTGGAGCATAGAAGATTGTTGTCCTAGCTCCTAAACCCTATTGATGACAATTTTATATCCTTACATTTTTGTGAACCCGCATTTAGAATATCATAATTATGATTTCGAGTGCATCATCATCCTAGATATTGCTTGCATTAACATTGCATTAGGATATTCATTAGTTAATTGTCATTCTAGGGTTTCTAATTCTTGCATTAATGAAAGTGCATAGAGGTTGCATTTTTGCATCTTGAATCAATGAGAATCATCTAAAATATGCATTTGCATTTGGTTCAAACATCATCCAAACTAGAAATCATAGAAAACACTTTAAAATTCCTAATAAGTGTGAAAAAAACCCTAACTGGGACTCATATGTCCCTTTGGGTGATTTAGTCCTAGTCTAGATTTTAAATTTCCTTTTACATCATAAAAAACCTCATTTTTGTACTTCCTAAGCTTGTCGGTAACATATATTATAAGTCTAGAAAGTTTCAAGAACATCTTTTTTACGTATCTTGGTCAAAACATCAATTTAGGGTAGTCATTTTTGAATCATTTCTAAATCAATGTGAACCAAAGAGAAAATAGGCGAGGAAAAGTCCCACTTATTCTCCTTAGGTCATTCAATAATGTCCTAAGAGTCCTAATTGGATTGAATATCAACCTCACAAGGTGAGTTAATTCTCAACAAGGAAGACCTAGAAAGGGGTTCTTTAAGCTTTTAAGGGGTTCACCACCAAGCAAATTCTTGGAAAATACAAATAAGCATTCAACCTACAAAACCTAGAAATACAAGCTAGATGAAGGAAGAAAATGATGAAATTAAGCAACAAGAAGTTATGATTTATGTACTTGGAAATTTTGGAAATGTGATGAGGATTCCAAAAATGTAAAGAAGCTGTCAAAATATGCCAGGGAGGACTAAGATACCCTTACTATTGTCTTACTCTTGCTCTTGTTTTTTGGGGTAGATGTAGAATTTTCAGATGCTAGAACCAGATCTGAAAGAATCTTTTCAAAATTCCAATTGGAGGACTAAGATTCCCTTGCTATCGTCTTAGTCTTGATCTAAATTTCTAAAAAAAATTGCAAGTGATCCTGAAGCTTGATGTATGCACTTTCTTCTTCTCTAATCTCAGGTCCTAAAACTTGTGGATTTGTCTTGTAGGTGAGTTTCTGTGAAGATGACAAATTTGCAATGCAACTTTAAAACTTTGTACTTCAAATAATCTTCAAGTATTCAACCTAAATCTACAATCACAAACATGCAAGAGAAGAAAAACTTGTTGATTGTTAGTGAATGGGGTTTTTTCTTAGTCAAACCCCTTGTTGGTAATTAAACCTTGAAATGAAATGAAGCACAAAATATGGAATATGTAAATGATATCAACTTGGATGATATCTTGTGAAGAAAATCTGTAATCTACCATGTAGTGACCATGAAGAATGTAGATCTTGGATCCTTGGATATGATGTGAACAATGGTTGCAAATATATCTTGAATGCTACATCCACAATCTTGGCTCAACAACATGAATGGATGCACTAAACCCTTGACATGATGCTTGAATCTTGATTATGGCTCCAAATGCTTGATGAATTACTCTTGAATGCTCTTGTGGACTCCAACTTGATATTATGAATGCTGTCACAAAAGACTTGATGTGAAATGAGTGAAGGAACATTGTATTTATACTTATCCATGCATAATATCCTGAAATTACACCACAACAAGCCGATATATGAAATCATTAATTAAAGGAGGCTAAATCCTGCCATAATTTGAAATTAAATCTCAAAAATACCTCAAGGGGGACTAATATTCCCTAGGTGGTGTCTTAGTCCCAAGGCATGAAACTCAGGGCACAAACTCCGAAAAGGGACCTATTTAGGTGCTCTCAAAATTAGGGTCCCAAGACCTTTGGGGGAAAAATATGCCCAAGGTGGCATCTTAGTCCTGATCCAAAAATCAGGGACACTCAAATAGAATCATTAAATTATCATTTCCCCTTTGAGGTTTGTCAGGATTAACTAGAAAAAGATATAATTCATTTGGCTTGAGGATGCAAAATAGGACCAATTAAGACATAAATAGGGATAAATAAAGCAAGGAGGGCCCAAACAAGTGTGAAAATGCAAGGGTGTTAATTTTGCTACACTAGATTTTTCCCCCACTTTAGTGAGATTTTTCCACTCTAGTGAGAGGATGAACATGCTTCAAACTCACACTAAAGTAGTGAAACAGACAATCAAGAGGGGTTCCAATGTATGAATGCTAGTAAGATAGTATGATAATAACCAAGAGGGTGGCTAAGCCCCCAGGATAGAGATCCTATGGAAAACCAACATAGGCGCAAAGGAACACGCTTGAAGATGATATATGAAGCCATAACTAGATCAAAAACATACACCATCAAAGACATAAAAATGAAAATTGTAATAGATCAAGCTTCAACTAGTCATCCAATGTGTTGTGCACCGAGTCTAGGTTGTTTTTTCAAAAGAGGGGTTTACAAGTGGAACACGTTGTCCACTATGCAAACAAAACACATGCTCACAAGGGCTAGTGAAACTAGGTTTCCACTAGGTGAGCCCCAAGAGGTCCATATCAAAGTCATACCCCCATAACTATGATAAGGACAAAAAGAAAAATGCACTCACAAGGGCTAGTGAAGCTAGGTGCTCTCTAGGTGAGCCCAAGAGGACCATATCAAAGCCATAACTCCATGACTTTAATAAGGTACAAAAAGAAAAATGCAATAGGAAAGAAGAATGTTTAAAGGGATTTTTCTTCATTCATGTGAGGTCTCTTCTTAGGGAACGTCGTGCTTAATGTCTCCAAGAGAGGATAAATACAAAGTCTCATCCTAGGGAACATCACACCCAATGTTTCCAAGAGGACAAGTGAAAAAAGTCTCATCTTAGGGAACATTGTACCTAATGTTTCCAAGAGAACACAAGGAAATATCGTGCTCTTGGAGGAATTCAAACCCAATGACACCACCAAGAAAAGGACGCATCGCAAGAAGAAAGGAAATCATACAAGGAACATGGAAACAAATGCGAATGAAATCATGCCAAAAATAATGCCAATGTATGCCCCCACTTTAAAGGAATTGCTAACAATACTATGAGAAATTACTTTAAAGTAGAAAAACATGAAAAAGGAAAAGAGGGTTGCCCCCAAGATGCATAACTCACTATGTCACATGCAAGAAAACTTAAGGCATGTCATCCACATCCCAAGCTTTCTCTTACATATACATGAAAGGTGATCAACTAGCCAAAAGTGGTAACGACAAGTGACATACGAGGACAAGGCTACCGAGCCCCTTGTCCCCACTTAGTGCAAGACAAGGATGAGCCAAAATGATTGATGAAAAACATGTTAGGATGAAAATCGGTATCAATTAGAGGAATTGGGTGCTCCTTCATAAGGAAAAACACCACACTCCTTAAGATGTTGAATTTTATCACTTAAACCCTTACATGCATTAGTAGAATGGCCACGAACTTTATGATATGCAAAAAATGAACTCTTGTAGTAAAATTTATTTTGTGTTCTTAGAGGAAAGGGTATCAAATGATCTTGGAGGAGACTCAACAAGATACCCTCTTGATCAATAGTACAAGATGTTCCTTTATTTCACAACAAAGACATCTCTTGCTTAGTACAAGATGTCATACTTACGCAAAAACATTTAGATTGCAATATTTTGTACTCTTCTTTAAGGGAAGGTGTAAAATCTATGGAATTCAAATTGTAAGCATTTTGTGTGATTTCATTGACATTAAGAAAATATTTCTTCTTCTTTTTTGTTTCTTTCAAAGGATAATAACCAAGACCACTAGTGTCTATCAATTCAGGGTGCACTACTATTAAAGATGGTTTAGAGGAAACTTTTGTAAGAGTGTTGATATTAAGTGAAGGCTTGTTTGATTGGTTGATTTCTATCAAAGGATAAAAGCCAAGACCACAAGTTATTTCTTGTGTGTTGGGTTCTATAGGGACATAGATAATTTTTTCTCTAGCACCACATCCTTTCCAATATATCCAAGTTTTTTCATCATTTCATAACCTTTTCCATAAGTATTTTTCATTTATTTAGGATTTGGAGGTTGTTGATAGTCTATGTCGTCAAATTTTTTTGTGTAATTTGTTGTTTTTTTGTTCTAAAGTGGTTGAGTTGGATGCTTTCAAAGGGTCTTCCAAATTTTGTGTTGACATTACCACTTTTTCTTTTCTTTTGTCTGAATCTTTGTTTATGATCTTGTATTTAGCCATGAATGTTGGTTCAAAATTCTATGATCCCAAATCATCTAGTGATATCATTGTGAAGGGTTCAAGACTTCTATCTTTTTGTTGGTCTTACATGGGTTCCACTTGTGTAGTTGGTGTCAATGTGTTTAAAGAATTATCTTTATCTTTGTTAATGTTCAAATAACTGTAAGGTTCAAGATTGGCTTTGATGGTATATACTTTTTTGTTGTAGACATACTTCATTTTACAATGAAGAGTGGAAGGCACCCCATTCATTGCATGAATCCATGGTCTGCCTAAAAGAATATTATATGAAAGATCATCAGGAATAACATGAATCGAGGTTTTTAATGTGGCCTTTCTATCTTTAATAGGTAAAGTGATTACACCAAGCAGTTATTTTCGCTTGTTATCAAAGCCATTAATAGAGAAAGAGACGGGTTGGATTTTTGATTTATCGACACCAAGCTTATCCAGAAGGTTTATACTACACACATTTAAGGCCGAGCCATTGTCAACAAGGGTTCGTTTGATCCTTGTCATATTATATTGAGCTATTATCTTGAAAGCATCACATTATTTTTGTCCTTCCAAAGGGGGGAGTTCACTTTGGTTGAAAATAATTTCAACATTTATTCTTTAAATCATGGTTGTTATTTCATTCGGGTTTGCACAAGAGGGAACCACAACTTATTGCAAGGCTATTTGAAGAATAGTGTGATAATTAGTGGAATTTTGAGTTAAGTCCCATAGGGATATCTTTGAAAGAGTATTCTTAAGTTGTTCAACAAGATCATACTCCTTCCCACTATGCAAAGTGAAACGAGGAGCACTAGGAAAAATAGGATGAAGCAATGGGAGGAATGTTGAAGGTGTTTGTCTTGGTTGTGGATTGTTCCTAGCATTTTATGTATGAACAACGGTATTGTAACTTAGTTGTTGTAAAACATTGTTCTTAGGTGGTTTGAGGATAAGGATGGGTTTGTTTTGAACTTGTGGTTTTTGAGAGGTTAGATGAATGATAAGTTTAGGCTCGAGAGACTAATCCAAGGGGTATCTAATATGCATAACCTCTGAATACTTATATCATTATTTTCATGATCTCTTAGTGAAGAGGAGTCTAAGGTTACTTCATCATCTTCATCTAAGGAATTTCTATTGTCATTGTTCTCATTTTTTTCCACCATGATATCATCCTTAAGAGGAGATTTTTTAGGAGAACTACAGACCAAATGTTCTTGACATTCAAGGATTGGTTCTTCCAAAATGAAAAGAAATTTTAACCATCTCACGCAATGCTTTAATAATGTAAACAATGTTTATCGAAAGATGCAAAACACATGTATCCAATTTATGCAAAAATTTAAGAAAGCAAACAATGTATATCCAAAAATGAAAAACACTTTTATCAAACTTATGCAAAGTTTTATGAATGTAAACATTGTATATGAAAAAGTGAAAATTACTTTTATCCATATTATGAAAAGTTTCAAAAATATGAGCATTTTTAGATGAAATGATGCTTGTAATTGAAATGAAATAAAAAAATGAGAGCCTTAAATTAATGTTTTTGACCTGGATGCATAAAATAAATGTTTCTAAAACTTTCCAGACTTATAATATATGTTTCCAGGAGGCTTAGGAAGCGTAGAAAAGAAGATTTAAATCCTAAAAACTATAGATTCAAACTGAACAAGGACTAAGAAACCATAAAGGACATCTTGGTCCTACTGAAGGAATTTGAAAGTTCAAGAAACTAGAATAGAATGTAATCAACAGAGAAAAGATTCTAAGCCAAAAACCTTGAGAGGGACTAAGACGCCAGGAAGGGCGTTTTTTTCTTATTAGAGGTTTTTTTCAAAAAAATAGCAAATTCTAAGTTGATTATAGTGTTCCTAGATTGCCTACCTAGGCATCTGATGTTTAGAAACATAAATATGTGCAAATGAATGCAAGCAAAAGTAACTAACGAGAAGCAATTAGATGCAAAAGTGAATGCAATTTTTATTTTCAATTTTGAATGCAATAATAATATTTCTAAGTGCAATTAGGATGATGAACAATGCACTTTTCAATTTTTCAATGAGATAATATGATGCAAGGAAGCAAAACTACAACCTATATGCACTTTCACTAATGCAAATATGAGAAAACCTAGATGCACTTTCACTAAATATGAAAAACCCTAGATGCAATTTCACTAATGCAAGATGCCATGCAAGAATGAATGCAACCTAGATCTAGGACTTTAATGAGCTCCAAATCAGAAAATTAATGCTCAAAAGTTTTGGGTTCTCCAAAATGAACCAAAGAGAAAATAGGTGGGGGAAAAGGCCCACTTATTCTCCTTAGTTCATTCAATAATTTCCTAGGAGTCCTAATTGGATTGTCTATCAACCTCACAAGGTGAGTCAATTATCAACAAGGAAGACCTAGAAAGGGGTTCTTTAAGCTTTTAAGGGGTTCACCACCAAGCAAATTCTTGGAAAAGAAAAATAAGCATTCAACCTACAAAACCTAGAAATGCAAGCTAAATGAAGGATGCAAATGATGAAATTAAGCAATAGGAAGTTATGATGTATATACCTAGGAAGTTTTGAAATTTGATGAGGATTCTAGAAATGTAAAGAAGCTATCAAAATATGCCAGGGAGGGCTAATATGCCCTTACTATTGTCTTAGTCCTATTGCTATTTTTAGGACAAATGCAAAATCTTCGGATGCGAGAACTGGATCTGAAAGAATCTTTGCAAAATTCCACTTGGAGGACTAATATTCCCTTGCTACCATCTTAGTCCCAATCTGAATTTTTGAAATTTTTGAAACTGATCATGAGGCTTGATGTCTGCATTGTCTTCTTCTTTGATCTCAGGTCCTGAAACTTTCAAATTTGGCCTATACGTGAGTTTTGGTGAAGATGACAATTTTGAACTTCAAATGATCTTCAAGTCCTCAACCTAAATCTACAATCACAAACATGCAAGAGAAGAAAAACTTGTTGATTTTTAGTGAATGGGGGTTTTCCTTGGTCAAACCCCTTGTTGGTAATTAAAGCTTGAAATAAAATGAAGCATGAAATATGAAATATGTAAATGATATCACCTTGGATGATATCTCGTGAAGAAAATATGCAATCTACCATGTAGTGGCCATGAAGAATGTAGATCTTGGATCCTTGGATATGATGTGAACAATGGTTGCAAATAAATTTTTTATGCTACATCCACAATCTTGGCTCAACAACATGAATGAACACACTAAACCCTCGACATGATGCTTGAATCTTGATGATGGCTCCAAATGCTTGGTGAATTACTCTTGAATGCTCTTGTGGACTCCAACTTGCTATTAAGAATTCTCTCACAAAAGACTTGATGTGAAATGAGTGAAGGAACCTTGTATTTATACTTATCCATGCTTAATATACTGAAATTACACCACAACAAGCTGACATATGAAATGATTAATTAAAGGAGGCTAAATCCCACTAGAATTTGAAATTAAATCTTGAAGATACCTCAAGGGAGACTAAGACATCATAGGTGGTGTCTTAGTCATGAGGCATGAAACTCAAGGCACAAACTCCAAAAAGGGACCTATTTAGGTGCTCTCATCCCAAGACCTTTGGGGGACAAATATTCCATAGGTGGCATCTTAGTCCCAATCAAAAATCAAGGACACTCTAACATAATCATTAAATTATCATTTCCCCTTTGAATTTTGTCAGGATTAGCTAGAAAAAGATATAATTCATTGGGATTGTGGATGCAAAATAGGACCAATTAAGAAATAAATAGCAATAAATAAAGCAAGGCAGACCCAAACAAGTGTGAAAATGCAAGGATATGTATTTTACTATAGTACGCAATGCACTAGAAAACATCATTGAATCTGAAAATGTTTACATTTATGAAAACTTGCATAATATGGATAAAAGTACTTTTCACTTTTGCATACACAATGTTTACATTCATAAAGCTTTGCATAATTTTGATAAAAATGCTTTTCATTTTTGCATACACATTGTTTTCATTTTTCAAGTTTTGTATACATTGGATAAAAGTATTGTTCATCTTTGTATATACATTTTTGAACCGTGGGAAAAATGATTTGGAAAGGGGACTCATAATAAAAAAAAGGAATCCCTAATCCTTGATTTTTACTTTATAGGGATGGTTCATTCAAGGAAACCTAGGATCCCAAATTGGATTGACTATCAACATAAAGGTGAGTCAATTCTCAACAAGGGAGACCTAGGAATATTCCTTAGGCTTTCGATGTTGTTTTTTATGGAAAATGTAAAATCTTCAGATGTCAAAAAAGAATCTCAAATAATTTCTACAAAATACCACTTGGAGGATTAAGCCACCCTTACTACTAACTTAGTCTCACTCTGAATTTTTGTAACTTCCAAATGTGACCGTGAGGTTCAATTTCTGCACTTCCTTCTTCTCAGATCTCAGGTCTTGAAACCTCCAGATCTAGCCTATAGGTGAATTTCCGTGAAGATGAAAAATTTGCAATGCAACTTTGGAACTATACAACTTTTCACTTCAAATAATCTTCAACCTAAATCTGCAAACATAAACACATTAAGGAAGAAAAACTTGTTTATTGTTATTAAATGGGGGTTTTCTGTAGTCAAACCCCTTGTTGGTAATTAAACCTTGGAATGAAATGACATAAAGGGGGGAGCTGATGAATGAACAAAGTGCTATGTTGAAGCTCACCAAACCCTTGTTATGAAATCTGCAAATTTGTGTAAGTGGCTAGTTTGAATGTACATCTTGAATCAAATGAATGCTTGATATATCTTTACTTGAATTGCTTGCTTGAATCAAAACCCTACACCACAAATGTTATCTCAAAAACACACATGATGAAAGAATATCTTTGAAATGATCCTTCAATCTTGGTGATGGCTCCTAAAGCATGATGAATTACTCTTGAATTCTCTTGTGAACTCAATTATGCTGTAAGGATGAATACTTTAATACTTGGGTGAAAAATGAGTTGAAGAACCGTGTATTTATACTTATCTATGCTTAATATCTTAAAATTACACCACAACAAGACAAAATATGAATTCATTAATGAAAGGAGGCTAAATCCCACCAAGATTTGAAATTAAATCCCAAAAATAACTTAAGGGGGACTAAGACACCCTTGGTGGCATCTTAGTCCCGAGGCTTAAAACTTGGCACAAATACTGCAAAAAGAGGCCTCTTTAAGGCATTTTTGAAAAGAGGTTCCCAAGACCTTTGGAGGAAAAAGATGCCATCTATGGTGGCATTTTAGTCCCAGTACCAAAAATCAAGGACACAGAGCCAAAATCATTAAATTATCATTTATCCTTTGATGTTTGTCGGGATTAGCCACAAAAATGATATAATTTATTAGGCTTGTGGATGCAAAATAGGACCAATTAAGACATAAATAAGGATAAATAAAGTAAGGTGGGCCCAAAAAAGTGTGAAAATGCAAGGGTATGCATTTTCCTACACTACATTTAGCCCCCACTTTAGTGAGAGGAGGAACTTGCTTCAAAATCACACTAAAGTAGCAAACCACACAAATCAAGAGGGGTTAAAATGTAAAAATTCTAGTAAGATCGGATGAAAATAACCAAGAGGATGGCCAAGCCCCCAGGAGCAAGATCCTATGAAAATCCAACATAGGCATAGAGGAATAAACTTGCAGATGATATATGAATCCATAACTAGATCACAAGCATACACCATCAAAGATAGAAAAAGGAAAAGGAAAAAGAAAAATACAATAGATAAGCTTTGATTGGCCATCCAATTTTCTATGGACGAGGTCTAGGTTGTTTTCCCAAAAAAGGGTTTACAAGTGCAACACATTGTCCACTATACAAATAAAATGCATGTTCACAAGGGCTAGTGAAGCTAGTTGTCCACAAGGTGAGCCCCAAGAGATCCATATCAAATTCATACCCCCATGAATATGATAAGGACAAAAAGAAAATGCACGCTCACAAGGGCTAGTGAAGCTAGTTGTTCACTAGGTGAGCCCTTGGAAACTATATCGAAGCCATACCTTCATGATTTTAATAAGGTACAAAAATAAAATGTACACTCACAAGGGCTAGTGAAGCCAGTTGTTCACTAGGTGAGCCCCAAGGAAGCATATCATATCCAAACCTCCATGAATTTAATAAGGACAAAAAGAAAATGCGTGCTCACAAGGGCTAGTGAAGCTAGTTGTTCACTAGGTGAGCCACAAGGAACCATATCAAAGACATACCTCCATGACTTTAATAAGGAAAAAAAGAGAACACATGCTCACAAGGGCTAGTGAAGTTAGTTGTTCACTAGGTGAGCCCCAAGGAACCATATCAAAGCCATACCTGCATGACTTTAATAAGGTACAAAAAAATGAAACAAATAAGAAATAAGGATGTTCAAAGGGATTTTTCTTAGTTCATGTGAGAACTTAATCTTTTGGGACATTGTTCCTAATGTCTCCAAGAGAGGACCAATCAAAGGATAAAAGATTCAAAACTTAGAGAATATAGTATGCCACATTACCACTAAGAGGAATGTAATATGCTACAATAGATCAAGCTCTTCAAGAACATTACTCCAAATTTCACCACAAAGAGAAAGAATATCACATGAAGTAAGAAAATCACATCAAGGAAAAAAAAGAATGCAAATGAAATCATGCCAAAATAATGCCAAGATAATTTCAATGTATGCCCCCACTTTAAATAAATTGCTAAACACCATGTTGTGAGAAATTACTTTAAAGTAGCCAAACATGAAAAAAGGAAAAGAGGGTTTCCCCCCAGAGAAACATAAGGGATCTATGGATTCGGGGTCAATATCTATCTTTGTTGCAATGATATTAGAGAGCTAGGAATTTTCATCATTCCTCAAATACACATAGAACTAGAAGAATGACACAAAGAGAGAGAAAACAAAGAAATTTTTTTTGAGTCAACATGGAAGAGACATAGGGTGTCTCAATGCCTTACATCATCCCCAAAAGGAAAACACAAGAAAAAAAATGAAAATAAAAGAAAAAGACCAATGAAAAGGAAAAATATTACAACATATAGAAGAATGAAGGTACAAATAGAGAAAATATCAAAAAATATGGGGGATCACATTACACACATGCAATCAACCAAAAGAAAGAAGGAAAAAAAGAAATCAAAAAGACTAATAAAGCATGTGCGAGTCAACCATCCAGCAGGTCATCTGCATCCCAGTCTTGTTTAGTATATGTAGAATATATATCACTAGCGAGAGGGACAACATCAACTATTGTACTAGGAGAATCACCAGGTTCAACACGTGTTAAATCACTTGGTTTAGGAGGATCATCATGATTGTTATCATGTAAGCTCATAGAAGAGGAAAATAGAAAATTCAACTCATTATGCACAATTACTCATCAATTTTAGTAGTTTCTTCATTGCCATCCAAGTTAACTACAATAGGAGGATGAATGATAATATCCATAGAAGGTGTTGGTCCTTGTTGTGTTGGATACATAGTATCTGTTAGTTTTGGTCATGGAGGAGGGGCATCATTTATTGCTTCTACCAAATTTAGATTTTGATTTTCTATGAATTATTTTCTTTGTTCATCTTTTGAGCAATAGCATGACATCTACACCTATGCTCTCTAGTGTTTTGGTTTCTTTTATTACGGTTTTCAAGTTGCGTATGTTTAGGAGTAGGTTTTTCAACCATAGGTTCATTTTCTTCTTGTGAGGGAAGAGTGGAAGAAACCATGGAAGGTTGTTCAACCACTTTCTCTTTGGCTTTATAAATTTTCTTAGGAGGTGGATTAGGACTTGTGTGGTTTTCTCTTGGTCTTTTGTAGGAAATAGGAAATGGATTTTTTATGGATGGGTCTTGGTTAGTTGGAAGGGCTTTAAGCTCAATATTGTTTTCTTCAAGGAGTGAAGGTTTGATCATAGGTGGAGGAAATTTTCAAGGGATAGCTTGGCTATGCATTTTTCTTTGAACCTTTGGTAGGATAGGAAAAGGAATTCCTCATGGGGTCTTATAGGTTCCATGGGCTCAAGCCAAAAATAGTCTAAGGAATAATTTCCATAGGAAGACGGAAGTCTAAAGCCACTATGGTTCACAATGAATATTTCATTGCTGACTGGAAACTTTAAGCTCACTTATGGACAATAGATGGGACCACATTCATGGAGCTAAGCCATTTGTAGCCTAACTTCACATGAAATTGATCTAAATTAGAGATGATAGAGAATGATACATTTAATTTATTTGATCCTACTTGTAAAGGGAGTGTGATCGAGCCCATCATAGCACAAGAAAAACCATCATGCATTTTAATCCATGCTTTTGGTTTATCATATATATCTTGAGTGATTTCATGCACATATAAGAGTTCCTATGTGATCACATTCTCTCCATAGACATGATCAATTAAAATCCTAGGAGTGGGCCAGTCATTGATTTTATCAACTATGTAAAGAGGACCATCAAGTGAAATTTTTATTGTTTCTTCTGAAGATCAAGTAATGTCAATAAGAATTTTGGTTTATAGTTGTTTACAAGGCTTGATTTCAATCACTCCTATCATTATACTAATAGTAATTTTTTCATTAGTATCCATAGGAATTTTTTCATCATCACCCATAGGATTTTGTTTGTTATTGTTCATGTTATCATCATCCATGTCAACATTCATCACATCAGGCTTAGTTTCACTAGCTTGAACAAATGAAATATTTTGGTTAGGCAAGGGATTGGTAAAGATTTGCAGGTTTTGGTTAGGAGGAGCTACTAATTTATTACCTTTGTCATTCACACCTCCAATTTGAATGTGATTAGAATCAATGAGGTCTTGCACAATATTTTTAAGGAACTTGCAATGTTCAATGTCATGTCCTTTTTGTTGGTGATAAGCACAATAGGCATTGTGTCTAAAGCTCAAAGGTAATGACTTGCTAGGGTCAAGGGATCGAACAAGAGGTAAGGTAAGCATGTTTTTGTTTATTAGCTAAGTCATGATATTTGTAAGTGTGTTGGGTAAGGGGGTAAATTGTCTTTGCGGATCCCCAAAGATATAAGGATAAATTTTCTTTATAGAAGCTACTTGGTTATCAACTTGTTGGGTAGGTTGGGAGGTAGAATTTAGTTGAAGGAAACTTTTATTTTGTCTTCTAAAAGGTTGGTAGGTGTTTTGGTTTGAAGATTCAGACTTTACAGGATGAGTAGAGGTGGTTTTTGGTTTACAACTACCTATGGAATTTTGATAATCTCAAAGGGAAATGCATAAGTGCATGAAGGAAGGGAATTTCATCATGGAAATATTTTCTTGTATCTTTCTTTATAAAATCTCTATAAACATATTTTGCAGGTGAGAATCTGGAATCTTCACACTAATTTTTTAATAAACTAATTGGTAATGTGAAATAAATTCAATGAATTTCCCCCCCTCATTTTACTTACATCTCATCAAATTAGCTAATGTCATTTCAGGAACCATATGCACTTGGAAATGGTTAATAAAGGCTTTAAAATTTTCATTAAATGAACAAATTGATTTATTCAGTAATGTAGAAAACTGCCAAAAGTATTTCCCTAAGGATAAAGTTACTACACAAAGTAGTAAAGGAATTAACATGATTAACAAGACCTCCCTTTCCTCCATATTTCTCAAATCTAGGGATCTTTATACCTTGTGGCACTAGAGTTCTCAATATCTCCAAATATAGTGGGTTGCTTTTGGCATAGTATGAAGTTTGACCATTTTGATTTTGATTTACGGTGGAAACTTGATATTGAATGGATGAAAGGATTTGTAAAAGGTGGTTGATGATAGGGTCATTGTTTGTGGTTTGAGATGGAGGTGAATATGGTGGTGGTGTGTATGTGTCAGAAGGACAATTGAATAGATAAATTATGGGGGGAGATATAAGGCTAGATGCCACATAGCTATAGGGAGCACTAGTGGAAATGTTTGAGGTAGGAAGGAAATTTCTAGTTGGTTGAATCGTTGTGGTCACTTGAGGATCTGTATAGGTGCAAATGGAGGTTATGGTTGAAAGGGGAGGAATTTGAATTACTCCTTGGTTTTGCACAATGTTTCAAGTTTGAGCACCATTGGTGGTGGAAGGAAGATATTTTCCAAAGATTTGAGCTATATTACACATAAATTCTAGTCCCTCATCACTTTCCATCATGTGGTGAATACTATCTATGGTAAGTATAACAATGTTGGAAATGTTTTCAGTACTTACACTATCTTGTAAATGGGCTAGGTCTTTATGAATTTTCATTATGTTTTCTTAAGGGATATGATCAACCATTATTTGAACACTTGGCATAGCACTTGTAGATAAGGTAGGAATAGAAAAAGAGGTATCAAAGGTATAGTCCATACCTAGTGAACTAGTACCAACACTAGAAGTAAGAGAGCTAGATAACCCAAGATCCACAATGAGTGTTTTATCGTGGGATGCCATGAGTCTCACACTTTGTCTCACCATAGTATTAGCAGTGGGACACTAAGTAGTAAAACTCATGCAAGGGATAAACCAAATAAAGTGCAATGAACAAAATATCCTATGCTTACAATTACACTTGAAATGAAAGAAATTGAAATAACAGTAATTCTACAAACTATAACAGAAAATGAAAGCAGCAAACAGAAGCATAGAAAAGCATATTCATACCTTGAAAACTACAAATTCAAATTCCATAGGGACTAATACACCAACAAGGGAATCTTGGTCATGTTGATGAAAATTTGAAGTTCCAGAAATTGGAATAGAAAGCAAAAAATACAAACAAGGTTCTGAGCCAAAAATCCACAAATGGTCTAAGATGCCAATAAGGAAATTTTAGTCCCAATAAAGGTTTTTTTAAAGAAAATCAAGAAAATCTAGAGTGTTGACAATATTCCCAGGTTGCCTATTCAGGGACATGATGTTTAGAAATAGAAACTATGAAAATGAATGCAAGAAAAAGTAACTAATGACAATGAATTGAATGCAAAGTTGAATGCAATTTTTTTTCAATTTTGAATGCAATAAAAATATTCCTAAATGCAATTAGGATGATTTAAAATGCACTTTTTTAGTTTTGCAATGAGATAAATTGATGCAAGAAAGAAAAAATGCAGCCTATATGCACTTTCACTAATGCAATATGCAATGCAAGAATGAATGCAACATAGATCTAGGACCTTAGTGAACTCCAAATCAAAAAAATGAATGTCTAGAATTTTAGGTTCACCAAAATGAACCATGGGAGAAATGACTTGGAGAGGGGACTCACAATACAAGAAATGAATCCCTAATTCTTTATTTTTCCTCTATAGGGATGGTTCATTCAAGGGGATCCCAAATTGGATAGGCTATCAACAAAAAGGTGAGTCAATTCTCAACAAAGGGGACCTAGGAAGATTCCTTAGGATTTAAAGGGTTCACCATCAAGAAAAATATTAGAAAAGATAACGCTCAACTCACAAAACCTTGTAATGCAAGCCAAATAATGAGTGCAAATGAAAAAATTAAATAACAAGAAGTTAGGGTGTGTGTACCTGGGAAGTTTGGAAATATGATAAGGATTTTGGAAATACAAAAATGTTGTCAAAATATTCTAGGGAGGACTAAGACGCCTTTACTGTTGTCTTAGTCTTGTAACTATTTTTTGAGGAAGATGCAAAATCTTTGAATGTTAGAAAAAAAATTTAAAGAATTTCTGCAAAATAACACTTGGAGGACTAAGACACCCTTACTGCCAACTTAGTCCCAATCTAAATTTCTACAACTTAAAAATGTGATCCTAAGGTTCAATGTTTGCACTTGCTTCTTCTTAGATCTCGGGTCTTAAGATCACCAAATCTGGCCTATAGGTGACTTTTCATGAAGATGACAACTTTGCAATGCAACTTTGAAACTTTACAACTTTACACTTCAAATAATCTTCAACCTTTATTTAAATTTGCAAACATAAACACATAAAGGAAGAAAAACTTTTTGATTTTTAGTAAATGGGGTTTTTTCTTGGCCAAACCCCTTGTTGGTATCAAACCTTGGAATGAAATGACATAAAGGGGGGGAATGATGAATGAAAAAAGTGTTATGTTGCAACTCACCAAACCCTTGTTATGAAATATACAAACTTGTGTGAAGTGGATAGCTTGAATGTATATCTTGAATTAAATTAATGCTCGATAGATCTTGACTTGAATTTCTCGCTTGAATCAAAACCCTACGTCACAAATGTTAGCTCAAAAACACACATGATGCAAGAATATCTTTGACATGATGCTTGAATCTTGATGATGGCTCCAAATGCTTGATGAATTGTTGTTGAATGCTCTTGTGAACTCAATTATGCTATAAGGATGAATACTTGAATGCTTGGGTGAAAAAAGAGTGGAAGAACTGTGTTTTTTTATAATTATCCATGCTTAATATCTCAAAATTACACCACACCAAGCTGATATATGAATTGATTAATTAAAGGAGGCTAAATCCCACCAAGATTTGAAATTAAATCTCAAAAATAACTTAAGGGGGACTAAGACGCCCTAGGTGGCATCTTAGTCCTGAGGCTTAAAACTCAAGGCACAAACTCCAAAAAGGTTCCTCTATAAGGAACATTTGAAAAGATGGTCCCAAGACCTTTGGAGGACAAAGATGTCCTAGGTGGAATTTTAGTCCCAGTACCAAAAATCAAGGACACATAGCCGAAATCATTAAATTATCATTTATCCTTTATGTTTTTTGGATTAGCCACAAAAAGATATATAATTTAGTAGGCTTGTGGATGCAAAATAGGACCAATTAAGACAAAAATAAGGATAAATAAAGCAACGTTGGCCCAAACAAGTGTGAAAATGCAAGGGTATGCATTTTCCTACACTAGAATTTTTTACATTCTTGAAGCATTGGATAAAATGGTTAGAAATGCTTTTCATTTTTGTTCAAACAATGTTAGTACATTACCTTTCTAGGCATGATAAGAAAAAGTTAATATCCCCTTCATATGAGTAGTTTTTTAGTGAAAGATAATACAACCTTAGACAATCCTAATGATCATATCCATTATCCTCCTAATATCTCTCATATTTGTGAAGAAGATATTTTTGTGTTAGAAGAACCAATCAATGAGATTTTTGAGAATCCTAGTTGTTTCTCTCCTTAGACCTCTCTTATTAGGAAAGGAATTTGTGAATAAGAAGAAAAAACCATGGGTAATAATGATGATAACATAACACAACAAGAAACCATTGAAACTTACCTACATAACACTTCAACTAGTCCACATTCATCTCTCAACACTTTGCCCTCTTGTGATAATGTTTTAGAGGATGAAATTAAATGTGAGGAGGATATGTTGGTATCGAATGATCAAACCTTTAAGGTCTATAATAAACCTATTTATGTTCCCTCCCCTAGCTACCATATTTTGGAAGACATTATGGGACAAAGGAATGAAATTATACACAATCATGAAAATTACATTTGTTCTTCTCCTAATATCTCTCCTAGTTGTGAGGAAGATGCTTTGATGTTAGAAAATACAACTAATGAGAGTCATGATAATCATATGTGTTTCTCTTCTCCTAGGAAATACATTATTGAACAAGAGAATTCCATCATTGATAAACAAGACAATTCAACCATTGATCATTCCCCTACTCATGATGAAGTCATTTTGAAAGAACCAATCCTTGAATTTCAAGAACATTTGGATTGTAGTTCTCCTAAAAACTTTCCTCCTAGGGAGGATATCATGTCGTGCAATAAAATGACAATAATAGTGATGTGACTTCCTTGTATTATGGTGGAAAGATGATACTAGACTGCCCTTTATTAGAAATATATCAAACCAAGACCGTTGAGGTTATGAATGCAAAAGTGTCTGTTAAATCCCTCTTAAGTATTGAAGCTCCTACGTACCCTATGGAACATCCTAATAATTCTCTAATCCTTTACCCACCTTCACACAAACCTCAAACTCAAAACAAACCTAAACTTATCCTCTACCCACCTAAGAATAATGTGTCATAGCAACCGAGTCATAATATCGTTGCTCATATGTATATAACACTAGGAACAATATGTAATCAGGACAAAAACCTTCAACAACCCTCCCATGGACTAATCCTATCCTACCTAACCCTATCTTACTAGGTCCTCCTTGTGGAAAGGACTATGATCTTGTTGAACAACTTAAGAATACTCTTATTGAGATATCATTGTGGGACCTTATTCAAGCATCCCCTCACTATCATAACATGATTCAAAATGCTTTAAAAGAAATTCCTATCACTTCTAATGCACAACCAAATGACATAGCAACTCTGATTCAAGGAATAAACATTTACATCATTTTCCACCAAATTGAACTCCCCTTTTGGAAGTGCAAAAACAAAATGAATCTTTCATAATAATATTTTCCACCATTTTCTTATGATTTACAAGCTTTTCTAGGTCATTTAGTCAAGTATTGCATCATATTAGGGTTAATAATTATATCTTTCATTTCATTTATCTTTCCAAGCCCTAGCTTGGTGGTGAAACCCTCTTTAGTTCATAATCAAACCCTAGGACACCCTTCTAATAGATCTCTTGCCTCTATTCCACTCATGGGGTGAGATCTCTAGGGCATACTTGAATGTGAAGCATAGAATATTGTTGTCCAAGGTCCTAAACCCTAGTGACAACAATTTTCTATCCATACATCTGCATCAATATTATATCTAATAGCCATAATCCTCAAATCCTGGAACTTGGGAATCCATTTTTCCATTAGTGAGTTAGCAACTTCTTTATCCATATCAATGTTTCTTACCACATTGAACATGGTGGAGTAATTTTAATGGATGTTGATTAATCTTTTTTACATCCCCTTGTTCAGATGTCCAAGTACTATTATAACAATCTTGAGGTTTCTTGAATGGATCAATGTGTCAAAATGTTGACTCTTCTCCTCAGAAAATTTGAGCTGCTCAATCAACTCTTCTTTTGTGACTTCCCTAGATTAGGGTGCATTTTAAGTACTTGGTTCCTCAACTGATATTGGCAAATTCCCTAAATTGTATGGCACAATTTCCAATGAAACTTTTGGAGGAGCAACAAGGGAAGATGAAATTTTCTCTTGAGGTGATGGGGGAGTAGCAAAGTCAATTGGCATTGGTGCATTGTTTGCATTTGTTCTTTCAACAATGCAATTTTTATTTGCAATTTTGCAACTTTCTACTAACTTTTTTTGTATTCAACCAACATTTCAATATACATTTTTTTGAATTTATCCCTTTTTCTAGTTACAAATTCCATTTTTTCCTTTGTAAACTGAGCTACATTCATGTACATGGTAGCTACCTCAATTGCAGGTGTGTCTAACACTCTCTTGATAACTAACCCTCCCCTAAAGTCCACATCTAGATCTGCAACTTGAAACTTCCTTGTATTTGGGGCTAGGGGCCAAATTGTGAGTGTATCCCATTATTCACTAAAAGAAAATCCTTGTAAAGGATTTTCTTCCTCTTCCTCTGTATTATAAAGTGGCCTATTATGTCACCTTACTGTATCAAAAGTGATAGTAGAAACAAGATCCCATTCTAGTAGTAAAAGAAGGCCACTATTCCTTTACCAATTCCCTTCCCTCTTGAGTTGTGGTGTTCTAAAAAATTTCCCTCATTTCTTTTCTAACTTGGGCTTCAATGACTTTATCTATAAATTTACGATTCAAGCTCCTTTTTTTGGCAATGTTGTCAACATATTCATGCCTCTTTTCCCTCCATGCACTATCCATGAAAGTAATTGACTTAACGAATGACTCATCATCCGTGAACTTACTGTATGCCTCTTATATAACATCATATGTATTGTTCATACCAATTAAGTCCATCCTTCTTAATCTTAGGCCCATATTTTGTGGTACTATCTCCCTAGGGGGAGATAGAATACCTTGTTGCATTTCCTCTTCAGTAACAATTGTATCATCATCAAAGTCTTTAGGATAATCCACCAAACCACTTGAATCTATCCTTTGCTTCTTTAGAGGTGGTTTCCTTGGTGGTGATGATACTCCTGGTAGTGAATCAAGTTCAGTAACTTGTAGAGAAGCATGTCTTGGAGGAGACAATGGTGGAAATTCATGTGCAGGTGAAGGAACTCTTGACTGCTCTAATTGAGTAGGGATGGTCATTGTTTGTCTCTCCTTTACCTTTTTATTCCTCCTTGTAAACACTATTATTTTCTTTGTAGGTTGGTATGTAGGTATTTCCCCTATCTCAAGGCCTTTCCCCTTGCTTTGTTCCTCACCTACCACAACTTTTCCCTTTACTTGAATTATCCTTTCCTCTTTCAACTTCCATACAACCTGCTCAAAGTTTTGAATCATATATTCAACTTTTTGAATTTCATCCTGGATATCCTTTAGAGCTAAATACTTTGGATCCTTCGTCTACATCTCCCTCTCTAATTTTGTAAATGCAATCCACTTCGTTTTCATATCGTCCTATTTTTAGAAATAAAAAACATTTATAATCACATCTTCAAGAAAATTAAAGATATGAGAGAACCTTAAACTCCTAAACATGTTCTTCATCCAAACCATGAAACCTTCAGGGCCATGGTTCCTTTCTCTGACCCTCTTCATTCCAAGTTTTTTTACTATATAAACAATTTTCTCCATCCTCCCTCTTTCATGAAAAATTCATAGAACAGTCATAGAACATAGTGCATGATGGGAAAAAGGTTCCCTTTCTCATGTTAAGCAAATGATTATCCTCAATATCTCTCAATTTCTAGATCAATTCAAGACAAATTATTCTTAATGGCACATCCCTTGGAAGTATATGTGGTGCAACACTTGTGCCATAAGCCCTAAGAATTGTGTAGCTTGGGAAGGGGATCACATCTCCCTAATTATGCTCAATTTTTAGATTAGGTGTCCTCTCTTATGGTCTCAAGAAATATTGTAGTGTTGTAGGGATCCTTGTAACATTCATGCTCAAATCCCTTTTCATTTTGGAGGGAAAAAAATTTTCAAACATTGCAAAGCTAGACTCACAATAATTTCTATCTAAGAGTCTAGTCCAACATTAGACAGGTAAGAAAATTTCATCCTTTTTTCTAACCAATGTCATCTCTTTACCAAATAATCTAGGTCCCTTGTAAAGAAACATGTGCATGAGAAAAGAATATTACCAAAATCTTACCCCATCCTTGTCATTCTTCAATGCAACCAAACCCTCATTTTTCCTTTTAGCCAAGTATGATGCAAAGTTTGTTAAAAGGCAGAAGAAAATTGAGAGGGGGTGAATCAGTTGTCACAAAATTAAAATAAAAAACTTCAAACACTTATCAACTTTACAACCACACTTTTTTTTATTAAGTATGAACATGAAGTATAGATAACAGAAAGAAAAATCAACACAATAAACACCAAATTTTATGTGGAAAACCCAATAAGGGAAAAAAACACAATGATGATTAACTCATAATATAAAGTGATAGAAAAACTAAATACAAGAGGCTCACTACCAAGGGATCAGTGCCTGAATACAAAGGCTTGCTTCCTATAGAAAAGACTCACTGCCCAATAGGGAGGCTTACTACCTACAAATACAAAAGATAACAGAAATATCCACCATAACAATTTACACACATCTATAGCCTTGATTAGAAGATTGTAGAAACCTTCAGCTCACTGCTTTCAAGAATCTAACACAATAAAGTACTGCTACCTAAACTCACTTTCACACAACTCTACTCTTCATTTGTGGCTTACTTTGTTACTTTGTATGATTTAATATTTCGCTACTTGAATTTCCTTTATACCATCTTCAACCTTAGAAACATTCTCCAACGTTGGCCACATACGCTTCATTTCATAAATTCAAATTAGGTCAAAAACTCAGCATTCCTGTGGTGGAAAGGAATGAGAGTGGACTAATTAAATACTTAACTAATACCAAAAGAAACTTCTTGGATCAACCACATGCTTCCTTAATATATTTTTTAATTCTTTATATGAAGTGTAAACACCAGGTTGGCCAAACCTAATGAAAACACAAATGAACATTGAAGTACATTCTTCCCAATAAGAAGATAACACACAGATGGCATAACATGCTTCACCATGGACAAGAACATATCTTGGATACCTTCAGATACATCTGCAGCATGTGTAACCACTTTTGAACACAAAACATCTTCCACTAGTCCATCTGAACTGTGCAAACACATACAACAACTCTAAAGCTCAACTTCTGAGGTAGCAAACCACAAACATCTCTACCAAAACCCAGATAAAATCATTACCAAATGTGTTCTAGATCCACAAGACCTGAAACAAAACAACATAGGACTACAGAGTAGAAACATTTCTCCCATTCCATAGATAAGCAACTCTACCAAACTAGTTCACACATCAGTGAGCACACCTTTCACACTCCATCAAACCAGAAGCTAAAAATTAGGAAATGACACCAACAGGTCTCCATCAACAACCCTTTAGATCCACACAATCATAGGATCAACATATAAGAAAGATGGAGCACATACTAGAGCATATTTTGAACACATACATACTTTTAACTTCACTCTTTATTAATTTTCTCAAAATCACTTGGTAACCCATCATTTCATCACATTTGCAACATCATAAGGATAGCTCCATGTAATCACAACATCTCAATAGCATCTCAACTATACCTACACAATCTGCAAAATTCTGAACTGTGTTGACATCAATGAAAACATTAATGACAACACCACCAAACCTACTCATACTTGCAACAAAGTCATAAAGGGTATTGCAAGTGGGATGTTGAATATGGGGATTCATGTAAATAGAGGCCATAGGCATGCTTGTAGCAAGATAAATTCCAATATTTTGCATAAGGAATAAAATGTCTTTTGGAAATATGCCACAAAGTAATTTATAGGGTAAGGTTCCTTATCAAATGGGCCCAAAATGATTTTCCCCTATCCCTTTACAGTTGCCAAAAAATTTTGCAATGTTGAGCTCTTGAAAGTTGACCTCACTTTCTCATATTCAACTCTTAGTGCCTTCTGATCAAATTTAACCATGTCTTCACTCCATTGAATTAGCTTGAAAACCTCAACTATCTCCTCTTTGGTAATATTTGCCATCACAATGCCATCATAAGTTCTTACAACCTTAGAAATTGGGTCATAATTAGCTTCCACTACCTTTAGAAGGTCATCCATGTAGACACTAGGCACAACTAGTTTACCTATGTCCAATCTCCAAGGGTTACATATAGGTATGCCATAATTCCTATTGTTGAATGAGTAATTGAATTGTGCCCATCTGGTATACAAAAATGTGGCATATTTAACATGGTAGATTGTTTGTCAATAATACCCATTCCAATTTGGGGGCCTTTGAACATACACTGACCCTTGGGTTTCTTAGTTGTTGATGGTTTTAAATATTCAAGGAGGTCCTAGCAAAGGGATCTCTTTTTTTCCTCTGATCATAAGGCTTGGGGTTGTGGAGGTGGCATGGTAATAAGGTTCTTTCCAATATATGGTTAAGCGCATAAAAAACCTAAGATTTTCAACTAGGGCACAACTTTGATGTGAAGAAACAGTAGGACTTAACAAGTGTTATCATTCAATTGAATGTCAAACCTTAAAATAAATGCAAGAAAACAAGAAATTTTATTGATAGAATGAGAGAGTGAGCAGTTTCAACAAATTTCCAAGCAATTGAAGCACAAGGTATTGATTTTTACTTACTATTTTTAAGATACTTGGAAACCTTAATTTCTAGATGCCAAATGAGCTTGAACACACAGTTAGAAATCCTTAGTTTCTTTGAATGCTTTAATGAATTGAAATTATACTTTAAAACAAGTTTTTATGGAATTAAAGCAATCCAATTTGGTAGTTCAGTGTCTTATCCATCATTATTATTTGCTCACACGAACCAAAATGACTCACTTAGCCTCAATCTCAAACTTCAAATTCCAGCCATTGATCCTACAATGAGATGGCCCAATGAATGACTTAGATTGAGTCAAACAAGTTTGAAAATTTGATTGTAGATGACTATTTCTATTGACCAATCAAATTATGCCATGTGGATTCATTTCCATGTCACCCTATAGGCTCCACAATCTCCATGAGCTTCAAAAATGACCACGTGTCTACAATCACACAAAGAAAGACACAAAGCATGAACATGAAGTAGTGTAATTAGAACCTTTCCATGATGATAGATCAATTGCTACAACAATTGATAAAGAATCTTGCTCTTGAATACCTTAGAAATGATCTTGGAAGCTATCTTGATGACATTATGAAGACTTGGAATGCTTGACTTGACAACTTGAATACATGATGAAATAGTGATTTTGAAGCTTGTTTATAAGGAAAGCCATTTAAATGACCACTAATTTGATCCCCAATGCCGACATGGAAGAATTTTGAACTTAAAACCTATTTTTTCTCACTCAAACCTCAAAAATTTCTCAAATGGGACTCATTCACCATCTTGGGTGAATGAGTCTCACCTGGATGGGATTCATTCACCCAAAGTAGTGAATGGGTCCCAGAAGGGCTATTTTGCCAGCTAGAATGTCAGTGAGTCAAGAAATTAAGCTTATATGTTGATATTGTCAGGTTTTTGATCAAAATATGCCTCAGGATGCACAATATGTGGTCATAGGGGCCTATTAATGATGATATCAAGGTCATAAATGAAAGAGGGTCCAAAATCAAATGTGAAAGTGTAAATAAATGCACTTTACAACACTAAATTAAGGAAAAATTAGGTCTATTTAGCTTAGAAGGGCCCTAAATACCATGTGAATATGTATAAGACATTACAACACTAGATTAGGTTCACTTGATTTACAAGCCTCCCAAATTTAATGTGAAGATGTAAATAAATACATTTTACAACATTAAATTAGGAAAAAGTTAGGTTAAATTAGCTTAAAAAGGGCCCAAGACCTAAAGTGAATGTGTGATGCAGAGCTAGGAGGATTCACAACACATCTCACAAACTTCAATAATAATCCAAAACAATATTTGTATAACACATGCTATTAGGCATTGTACATCACATTGGAAACATAACTATGGCAGCCCACAATTTATTGCCATGGAAAGTCATTAATAACTTCTACAAAAAAAATAATGAATCCAATCTATCCAGTGAGATTGAAGAAAACATAGTTATAGAATTTTCCTCCAATTCTTATGAAGATCCAACAGTGGAAACAAAAGTTATTGTATTTTTCCCAAAACTGCAAACCCTAGGTAGGGTTCACACCAGGCCATACAAATCACAACTTCAATCTAGAAACAATGTGAAAATCAGAAAAATGCACAACATTTGAGGTTTCCATTCATCAATCTTCAAAAATGATGTCTCCAACCCCCAATTCGAGTTTTGGAGGGTTTATTTATACATTTTCAACAAAAACCAACTATTTGCAACCACCTTTTGATTAGTGTGCTGACAAAACACCTTAATGACATTTCATCTTCCTAATTTTGCACTTTTGACAATTTTTACAATATATGAGAAATGAACAACTTCCTAGGACCTATAACACCACAAAGGTGGCCTCTTGGGCCTTATTACAATATCAAAATATAAAAATGGAACAAATAACTCAATATGGCCTCATGGAGGCATGTGATCAAATAGGTTCTCCTGCACCAAACTCTCGAGGGTAAAAGAATTCAAGCCCCTTTGAATTGTCTTTTTCCTTGTCTTCCAGTTACTTTGCACCTTGTCCTTTGTATTTTCAATTTGATTTTTTCTTTTCTTCATTTGTTTCTTCTTATTCCTTCTTTTATCAATCATTCTTGCAACTTGGAAGTCCCAAAACTCTATCATATCATCAAACACTTCACTTTGTCCTTCATAATCTGCACATACATAATCCAAAGAAAAATTAGAAATAAAATATAGAGACCTTGAGGTCTCCTCCTTGTCTTCTTGTACTTCAAATTCCTCTTCACCCTTAATCAACTTATCCAATATTGACATCAATTCACTTGAAACCTCAATGTCCTTGTCTTCTTCCACCTTGATGAGTTCTTCTTCCTCTTGTTTAACTTTTCCATCACCAACCTTAGTATTCCATTCTTCTTCAATGGCTGCATATTGTGCCCACAAATCTTCTTCTTCATCTTTGACTGAATTTGTTGCCTTCTTTTGTTTTCTTTGGTTCTTCATAATTTTCTTTATAGGCCATCTTAACCTCTTTGAAATTGGTATATTCCAACTCCTTAGTTCTTTCTTAAGAAGTTGGTGTTCTTTGTCTAATCTTTCCAACCTTTTTCTCATCTCTTCCATGGCTTTCTCAAACTCTATTTGTCTTGCCTTCTTTCTCTCCATCTTTCTCAACTTTTTTTCCTCTCTTTCCTTATTCCTTTGTGAATCCTCAGCCTGCAAACATCTTTCCAATCTTCTCAACAAATCCATCTCCACAAGCAAGTCTCTCCTTGCTTCCACTTTACTTTTCCACACCTAGGCAATTAGGTTCCTTCCTCAACCTGCACAACACACAACCACAAACACCAAACCAACAAACATCACCAGCCCATATATTTTCTAGGCTCTGATACCACTTTGATGCAGAGCTAGGACGATTCACAACACATCTCACAAACTTCAATAATAATCCAAAAAAATATTTGTATAACACATGCTATTAGGCATTGTATATCACATTGGAAACATAACTATGGCAGCCCACAATTTATTGCCATGGAAAGTCATTAATAACTTCTACAAAAAAAATAATGAAGCCAATCTATCTGGTGAGATTGAAGAAAACATAGTTATAGAATTTTCCTCCAATTCTTATGAAGATCCAACGGTGAAAATAAAAGTTATTGTATTTTTCCCAAAACTGCAAACCCTAGGTAGGGTTCAGACCAGGCCGTACAAATCACAACTTCAATCTGGAAACAATGTGAAAATCAGAAAAATGCACAACATTTGAGGTTTCCATTCATCAATCTTCAAAAATGATGTCTCTAAACCCCAATTCGAGTTTTGGAGGGTTTATTTATACATTTTCAACAAAAACCAACTATTTGCAACCACCTTTTGATTAGTGTGCTAACAAAACACCTTAATGACATTTCATCTTCCTAATTTTGTACTTTTGACAATTTTTACAATATATGAGAAATGAACAACATCCTAGGACCTATAACACCACAAAGGTGGCCTCTTGGGCCTTATTACAATATCAAAACATAAAAATGGAACAAATAACTCAATATGGCCTCATGGAGGCATGTGATCAAATAGGTTCTCTTGCACCAATGTGCAAAACACCTCACAACACTAGATCAAGGTGACATTATCATTAATTATTTCCATATCAAGTGTGAAAATGCAAAGGGACACATTTTTCGACATTACATTTAGCCCCAAATTTAGTGAGAGGATGAAATTGCTTCAAACTCACACTAAAGTAGACATTTAAGAGGGGTCCAATCATATCAATGTGGATGGAAAAGTATGGATCAAATCACTTCTATAGTCAAGACTCCAAGATCCAAGATCATAATTCAAACCAACATAGGCATAAAAGAACACACACAAGGTGTATAATATGCAACGAAGCAAGATACGCAATCATGCAATCTCAAGAACTAAAAGAGAGAAGAATGAGGTGGAAAAGATGCACTCATTCTAGGGCCATAGAACATCACGTCGTCCATAGAGTGGGTTGTCCCAACGAATTGGTTTAGTGAGAAATTCATGCTAGTGTGTCAACTTACCACTATATAATGAGAAATTCATGCTAGTGTGTTAGCTTCCCATCATACTAACCATACCAAATTTATCCTCCTAATAACTTTCATAATGTACCAGAATAAAAATTCTTTTGTAAATGCTTTTGAATGTCATGTAAAGATTTTGTTAAAGTGGATTTTGATTTTTTCATGTAAGGTCTTCTTCTTAGGGAGCATTATACCTAATGTATCCAAGAGAGGACAAGTCAAAATTATCATATTGTCACCCATGGGATACATCGTTTGCATCATGCCATGTCAGTATATCATACACCCTTGGATGGCATCAAACCCAATGACACCACCAAGAAGAGGACACATCACAAGAAAAAATAAAAATCACACAATAAATTTTTTTCCAAACAATTTCATCTATGTATGCCCCCACTTTAAAGTGGTTGCTACACCATCACTATGAACAATTTCTTTAAAGTAGCCAATAAAAAATGCAAACAAGAAAGAATACATCGGAGCCAACTTGGAAAGCCCTATGCCAAGTCATATGTTTCAAAATGAAGCTACATCATGGATAAGTATGTCACATGCAAGTCAACTTAAGGCATGCCATCCACATCCCAAGCTTACTCTTATATATACATGAAAGGTAATCAACTAGCCAAAATAGACAATGGACAGTGATATACAAGGAGTAGGCTAACTAACCCCCTTTCCCCCACTTAGTGCAAGACAAGGGTGATCCCAGAATGGATGATGATATTCTACTCCTTGCGATGAATGTAAAACATGCAATAGTGAGTATGCTATGATCCTACAAGTATTACATGTCAAGGAGCAACAACTAATGTTATTTATTTTGATAAGTAAACAAAGTTTTTGCTTGATACATATTTAATGAGATATCTATCAGTTTAGGATGTGCCAAGGTTTTCTTGTAATAATTGTTTGTGACAATGTTGACATTGATTGAAGGTTTTTATTTTAAGAGACAATAACCAAGACCATTAGTCCTTATAGGGAAATGGATGCCTTGTTCTATAGTATCACATCCTTTCCCAATTTTCTTCATAAGTCATTTAGGTTCAAGGTTGCCCTTGATTGTATATACTTTGTTATATATGTGAGCAATGTCATTTTAACTTAGTAGGTGTGAAATGTTATCATTATTGAGTTTCCTTTTAGGTGTTTCTAAGATGAGCACAAGTTTTTTTTCAACTTGTGGTTGTTGTGAGGGTGGATGAAGAATTAAAGGATTCTTAAGATGTCCCACAGGGTATGTAGGAGCTCCATTCAAGGGAGATCTAATGGAGACTTGTGCATTCATAACCTCAACGGTCTTGGTTTGATGTATCTCTAATAAAGTGCAATCTAGAATCACTTTTTTACCATCACCTAAGGAAGCCACATTACTATTGTTGTTATTTTCTTGTGTCATGATAGTTTCCTTAGGAGAAGATTTATTAGGAGAACTACAAACCAAATGTTCTTGACATTCAAGGATTGGTTCTTCCAAAGTGACTTTCTTGCAAGTAAGGGAATGATCCATGGTTGTATTTTCTTGCTTGTTAATGATGGTGTTTCCTTATTCAATAATGTTTTCCCCATGATCCTCATCGATGGGATCTTGTAACACTGTAATATATTCTTCACCAATATGAGAGATATAAGGAGAGGGGTAAATTTGATTGTTGTGATTTCGATGATTTAATTATTTTTCTCTATAGATTCATTCTCTTGTGCCCTAATTTATGTTGAAAGGCACAAGACAACTAAGAGGGGGGGTGAATCAGTTGTCACAAATTTCAACCATAATCCTTAAACACTTAGCAACTTCAAATCCACTTATTCTATTATTATGTATGAACATGAAATGCAAATAATAGAAAGCAACATCAAACACTAGATTTATGTGGAAAACCCAATAAGGGAAAAACTATGATGAGGATTAGCTCCCAATATAAATTAGTTCCAAAACCAAATACAAAAGGCTCACTACCCTAGATAGGATGCACCTTCTAGACAAGGAGGGTCACTACCTACAATATTGAAGTGGCTTTACAACCAAAATGAACTGGTAAGAGTACACCTAAAAAGTGTTGATTCAGTTTCAGTAATACTTAGTAAATAGACTTGACACACTTCATCTTCACATCTTGCATAAAATACTACTTTCACTTTCTTTGATTCACACACACATTTTCAATCCTTGATCTAAAAACTATCCAACATATATATCTGATTCATTTGTGAGCATCAATTAGGTTGACCTAATTACATGAAATCTTTATTCACCAAAAAGACTAACTATTGGCTCCAAGTTAGTAAAAAACTTCTCCAAAAATAATCCAAGGATGTAGCATGCTACAATATGTTGGAATGGACCAAAGATAGGTTACACAAATATCCACAACACAAATTGATTCAATATAATATCAACTATACATTAGGTAAGCCAAAGATAGACCTAATAACAAAATATAATCAACAAAATAATGCTAACTCACCATAAAAACACATGAACACACAAGAATCTAAAATTACAAGCTTCCAATATCCATAAACCATTTCCCAAAACTGCAAGCAGAAACAATCAATCACAGAGGATTGCAAACCAAAATGCCAACACCAGTTTTTGTTTCAACCATTCAACACTATTCCAATCAACATTTTGATACTCATAACCCCTTATATAAAGAGAAGCACCATCTGAAAACAAGAACATAGATGTAGATATATGTAGTGAACACCATATATAAATCATAGTGATAGATCTTATCTATACTATATATGCGGATCAAAATACCAGAGGATGTAAATTGGTTCTTCATACCAATTCAAAGTACTGGATAAAACTAACAACTCAAACAACATGGTGACATCAATGACAACACAAAGTTTTCACAACTAGATGTTCTTCTTCATTCTTCTAACAATCTACCCCTTTGTCATTGATGGCAACATGTGCCAAAATTTTACAAAAACCTCCTACAACACAAAAATTTCTCCCTATCACCAATATTCTCTCCCCCTTTTACATCAAGGAAAAAGGGTGACCAAAAAATAGGATGTATATACAATGGAATTATAACTTCCCATTTCAAAAATTCAAGTGAAAATAATGCTTTTTACAAGAAATATTTTCTTGTACCTTTCTCTTATGATCGGAAGAATCTTTTTCCAAGTAACCACAACCAAACCCATTCTTGCACTCATACTCTCCAATAAGGATAACAACGTAAATGAGGATGTCTAGTCTGAAGACAGACATCGTCGTTCACAATCTTCTGCATCAAAAAGTATTCCAGAGAGATGATCCAACTAGAACTCAACAATTTCTTTAACCAAGCATATATTTTTAACCAAGTCTTCCCTCTGTCTCTAAGAAATCATAAACTCGACTTGCAATTCAATGACTTTTATTCTCTATTTTCCATTTTTTTCTTTGAAGAAATCAAAACTCTTTCCAATATTATTTATCTTAGATTCAATAGCTTCAATTCTACTTCTAAAATTATCAACAGCTGCAGGCCACTAGAGACAATACTGGTAGATGTTAGATATTTCCTTAATACATTCTCTTGTCTCATCAATATGTTTGGATAACATTTTTTTAGCTTTGGAACATATTTTCTCAATCATAGCTTCAAACTTATGCCCTTCAGGTCCTAGCAATATTGTTTCTTCATGAACTTCTACTAGATCATTTGGTAATGATTCAGACACGTCTGAAGTTGTAATACCCTTTTTGAGCAAAGAATCAATCAACACATCATCAATTTTAAGTCTCTTGATCAAAGAGTAGGCACACCACATTTCACCAACCTTCTTCATATCGCCTTTATGTAACATTTTCCAAATATCCTCAAGATCAAATTTAGATTTAGGCAGAAATTCTTCTTCATTCTTCTTTTCTTCCAAGATAGTAATGACATCTTTTGTGATATTTTTTCTCCCTTTAGATTCTAGCTGGGATATTGTTTATCACACCACAGGGTGATTCCATCCCTAAGTCATTTAGGATTGCATTCCCTTGCACTAACAACATAGCAGAATATGAAGCTCTAGTGATAGGGTTATGCATGGCAGTTAAGTGGAAAACTAAGAACCTACAGGTATATGGCGATTCCCAACTGGTAATTAGACAGGTAAATGATGATTATGAGACTAAAGATGAGAAGCTTGCTCCATACAAGTGCATGGTTGATAGCTTTAAAGAGTATTTTGACAAAGTCAAATTTCATCAAATACCTTGTGTTTTAAATAGGGAAGCAGACGCTATGGCTACAATTGCATCACTTCTTGACATTCCTAACAATGTGCCTAAGTTTGAGTTCTTGGTAGAATAGCTTTTGGTCCCAGCCTACGATATCCTAGATTTTGAAATGGTGTGTGACATTGTTGGTCCTCATTCCCCATGGTACAAAGAAATTTATGATTACCTTCATGCCGAAGTCATACCCACTGGCCTATCCAATAACCAACGTAGGACATTCCTCCACAAGTCAGCCAAATACACCATCGTCAAAGACACCCTATATAGATGCGCCATAGATAATACCCTACTGAGATGTCTTGATTCTACTAAAGCACAAGCAACCTTGCGTGGGATGCATGAGGGTATATGCGGTTCCCATTCTAGCGGTCCTACCTTAGCCAAAAAGATTATGCGACTGGGTTATTACTGGCCTACTATGGAAAAGGACTCATATGTCTTTGTAATGAAATGCCGCCAATGCCAAGTTCATGGAGACTTGATATATGCCCCAACACAAGAGCTTCATCCTATAACATCACCATGGCCCTTTGCCCAATGGGGACTCGACCTCATAGGTAAGATCCACCCCACATCATCTAATGGACACAAGTTCATTATCACTACCACTAAGTACTTTACAAAGTGGATTGAAGCCATTCCTATGACATACATTACCGGCACACAAATTTCTAGATTTATCTTGAACTATATCATTTGTCGATATGGTGTCCCTCAGTCCATAATCACCGATAATGGCCACCCATTTAAGAACCAAGAAGTCTGCCACCTGTGTGATGCATTTCATATCCAACACCACTTCTCAACTCCATACTGCCCACAAGGTAACGGCCAAGCAGAAGCATCTAACAAGACTATCATTAGAATCCTCAAGAAGACTATCAATGATGCTAGTCATGACTGGCATTTACAGCTTAACCCTACCTTATGGGCTTATCGCACAAGTATTCGTACTCCCACTAGTGCTACTCCATATTCACTTTTATTTGGTTCTGAAGCTATTCTGCCTATTGAGGTCGAGATTCCTTCCCTAAGGGTATCCCTAAAATGCCACATTGATGATGAAGAGTACCGAATATTGAGACTCCATGAGCTAGAATTCCTAGATGAGCGAAGATAGAAGGCACTAGACCATTTTCAAGCATATCAAAATCACCTTCATCATAGCTATAATAGGAAAGTCTTGAACAGAAACTTTGACATCAGTGACTTGGTTTTAATGGAGAACCCAAAGAATCAAGCAGAAAGAGACAAACCAGGAAAGTTTGAACCTAACTGGTTAGGACCTTATATTGTTATAGAAGCTTTTGGATCAGAAGCGTACCAACTCTCTACTCCTGAAGGGGAATTGTTGTCCTCACCAATCAATAGTCTGCATATGAAGAAGTTCTACACATAGCTTCTACGAGCCTTTGTCTTAATTAGCAAAAATACAAAAAAAATAGAAAATCATAAAAATTGTTATCAAGGTGAAAACCTGCAAACAGGCATCTTGGTAACACCAAAAAAATTAGATAATCTAGAAAATAGTAAAGACAAATCACTCGTCCAATAGTGAAAACCACTTCGGTGGCTCTTTGGATAGGTATCATGGTGAAAACCTAGCAAACAGGCGCCATGTGTACTCGACTTTGCTCCTTTGTCTACTATTATTCTAATCTACTCTATTCTTGTACATAGTCCTTATCCTTGTACATTGTCCTTATCATTGTACATAGTCCTTATCATTGTATATAGTCCACGGCCCTGTACATAGTCCACTACCCTATACATACTGACTATCCTTGTACATATCCATTATCTTTCATATCCATCGCTTGTATATACCATTCATAATAAGTGGTAGTCCTTCCCATAACTTGGAACAATTGACATTGAGTGCATTTCATATCCCCCATTTTACCCTATTCATAATCAATTGGTCTTATACTCGACTGGGGGCAAACATTTGACGTGTGTCATAGTGATTCTTCCATTGGTTGTGTTGAAGGCATAAAACCACGGAAAAATCCACAAACGTCACAAAATTACCTGAGAAAACACAAAAACATCAAAAAACTTCAAAAAGAAAAAAAAATCAAAACATTTCAAAAATCCAAAAAAACAGAGTCAGAGTCAGTCGCACTTGTCAGTCTTTGTCGTTTCTCGAACTACGTTGCCTCTGTGACTGGACATAGGCAAGGCCATCTGCCGATGTGCCCCTGAGGCATTAGGTCAGTCTGTTTAGGTTTATCTGTATAAAATCATGATTCAATCCATATGTCTATACGACAAGGTCATTGGTCATGTCGAACTATGCGGTCTCTACATGTACAACATAGGCAAGGCCATCAATCGATGAGCCCCCGAGGCTGCACTAGGTCAGTCCATTAGGGTTTGTCACATTCATTTTCACACGTCTTCTATTCATAGTTAGTCTTGTCAGTCAAAGTCAAGTCAAACTATGAGGTCTCTGCGTGTATAACGTAGGCAAGGCCATCAATCGATGAGTCCCCTGAGGCCGCACTAGGTCAGTCCTTTAGGGTTTGTTGTCACACACAGTCAATTGTCAACACATCGTATCAAGTCATGTATCAATCTGGTGAACAAGTCAACAATGTCTCTAAGTCAAATCAAACAACTTGCCAAACAAAACAACCAAAATAGATCAACTAATATCTGCTACAGGATGTCTCCTTCCTGGAAACAGACATCATCATAGCAATCAACTTATATCTTATTCAAGATGGGTCCTCCCTGAATACTGATATCAGCAAAGCAATCTATGTCTTATACAGGATGAGTCCTTCCTGCATAATTGACAAGGTCAAACATAGCCTTACACAAGTTATCACATCAACGACATCTGACTCAACGTCTTATACGATACATGTCTTTCTGAAACCAGGCTTTGTCATGCCTTATACAGATAGTCATTACATCGAAACCAGACTCACAGTCTTATCCGGTATGTGTATCTCCTGACATTAGGATCTATCAATCAACCCTTCTATCAATCAAAACAAATCGAACAAACAGATCAAGTTTTGGCAAATATTTTTTTGGCTTATTGACTTTATGGCTTATTTATCTTATCATTTATCTTGAATTGATGACTAGGAATTATGTTACTAGCTTTCTCAAGGATGTCCCATGAAGGATTTAGAGAAGCAATGATGTATCATAATTTTGTTTTTCTTTGACTGTTGTCTGTCAACTATCTTTTAACTTTTATTTTTGAGTCAAGTTACTAGTTTCCTCAAGTATGTCCCATGAAGGATTTAGAGGAGCGATGATGTTTCATGACCCATATTTTACTTTGTTTGTTGTCTGTGGTTTGTCTTGACAAAAAGACTGGGGCAACTTGTGCCCTTTGTATGACTTAATGACAATCCTTGTTTGCAACTGTCTGTTATTAGCAAGTGGATGATCTTGCACACCTTGGTTTATGCCATATCATGGTGTTTTTCTCCATTTTTATTAGTCTCGCCCAATGATGATAAAGTGCAATACCTTTTGTGATATAGAGAAACATCGAAGATTGCTAATACTAACATCTATCTCTTGTCTTTTGTTCTTTCTCGATCTTTCTTCCCGCACTAACAGTTCTTCTTTCTTGCATTATGACAAAGTCCTGTGACACAAAACATTATACATCATCCTGCATCACCGCACATGTTAGAAAAATACATACATATAGGCATATTTCATATCTAGATCATCATGGCATAATAGACATTCATCATCATCAAACAATACATATCATAAGCATTCCATGTTCAAAACAACTGTAAATATATGCATCATATTACATTTGTATAAGTATCACATGTAGCCGACATTATACATATAACATCATATTGCATCTCATAATTATAAATTGCATACATCATATAGAATCATACATCAAATAGAATCATCATTATCTCATTGGCTACATGCACATCATAAAATACATATACTCATCCATCACATAGACATATCATATAAACATCACATGTGTAAATAAAGACTACATAATCAATACATAGAAATGCATATCATGAGAATCACCGCCAAAATCATATATATATATATATATATATCTCGCTCAAATGTGTCACATCACAATGTCATAATGTATCAATAATACATGGAAGCCCGTAGGCTATAAGATCAAAATACAATGTCTCAACAAGTGGTACCCCTATCATGAACTGCCACTGCCATCATGCCAGGAGTGTGTAGGGGAATGATGATGGGAACCCGATGACCTCTGAGCTGAGGGAGGTCTGTCATATGGACCTGCTCTATGTGGCTGCTCCACCCCCTCTGTGCTAACTGTCCTACTGTAGGTCCTGGTCTGGGACCTGCTACTGTGTGCCACTGAGAAACTAGGAGCCCATCTCTTTGGTGGAATCTCTACCTCATACAGATCCCGATAGTATCTCTCCCTCTCCCCAACTCTGACTAGCTCTCTGGAAAACGTAGCTGATGGTCCCGTACACAATGCCCTAAGCTCTGTAAATCTCTACTCAGTCTCCTATCTCTAGGATATGGCTTGATCCCTATCCATCACTGCTCTATCCCTCTCCATCTGGTATGCATCCGTCTCGGCCATCAGAACTCTCATCTGCTCCTCCAATGATGCCACCTGAGCACGCAGTGTATCTGTGTCTAGATCCTCTGCCCCTATCTCATCCTGTCTGTCCCTCACCTTGCCATCCTCCTCCTCATCTAACTCCTCTAGGATTTGATCCTGAATCTCTCTCTCGTGATCATCATCCTCATCATCATCCTCCTGGTAGGCACCCAACAAACCCAAGGCATCAATCTCTGCCTCCTCTCTGCTTGCCTCCTCGGTACCCACCTCCTCTTCTGCTAGGATGTCTAGAATAGCTGCCTCAATAGGTTGTACCTCCTCTCCCCCTATCGCTACATCTGCCTCCTCCCCTCCTCTCCCAATGTCTGGCATGGCCACATCCTCCTCTCCTCCTCCCTCCTCACGAATCGGTGATAATGGTGTCTGTCATCCCCTCTGACCATGTCTCCCTCTCCTCCCTCCATGTTGTCCACCTTAGCCATCATCTCCTCCATCACCACGGCCTCCTCTGCCTCCCTGACCTCTACCTCTCCCATGCCTACCTCGTGGACCTATCCCTCGCCGCTCTACCAGTGATGGCTACTCTGGATCTGTCAAGGGGATCAACCTGTGAGCTGCCCACCACTGGTCGTACTCTACTGTGGTCCCTGGGTCTGCTAGGCCATCCCTCCATCTCCATGGAAGTACCTATAAGGCATCAATATTTTCCTTGGCCGTGGCCACTGGAATCTCTAGACCCCATAGCGGGACCTCTCGTGAGGATCTCACAAACTCTGCTCGTCCTCGAGGCACATCCTACACCTCGCCAAACTGACATAGGACATGATCTGACAAATGACGCTCTATGATATGAACATGTGATACTGTCCGCCCAACCAGGAACTATGCCTGTCTACAAAATGGTAAATGCTCATCCTCATCTAACCACTCGTCACAACCCAAGTATGGTGTCCATGTGAACTGCTGCATAGTGTCTATGGTATGTCTGAAGTAACCTGTATCTCCTATGTGGTGCTGCGTGTTTGCCTCCACATAACAGAAGGTGTAGGGCGCTCCATGTGGAAGGTCAACTGTTGCAGGTGGCCAAAAAATGGTGATATGCTCCCACGCCCATACCATCAGGAGCGTGGTACCGCAGCTCATCGACTGTGCCTCTCGATAGGAAATATTATGCAAGTGAAAGTATAACATCTTGAGCACATAGGAACCCCAAGCATATACCACTCGATGCTCGAGCATGCCCACTAGCATCTCTCCCCACCCCATGGGAAAGCCATGACCTCGGTGGTTAGGAAGTACTATCCCACCTATCAATGTAGCCAATAGACAGTCTAGCTGTCTATACCTCTGTGCCAACACCTACCACCTAATCTCATAATCATCAAATCCTAAATGCCTAATTTCAGCATGGGCGTAGTATCTACACATCTCAGCTGCACCCCTCTAGGTATCATATGCCACCCGGGTGCCTCTAATAGGAAGTCTAAGGATCCTATAGACATCCTCTAAGGTCACAGTCACCTCTCCAGTCGGTAGGTGGAAGGATGATGTCTCAGAGTGCCACCGCTCACACAAAGCTGTCAATAATCCCCAATTCGCCCGAATCTGGGGCATGTCTGTCACGTGCAATAAACCAAGGTGCCATAGAATCCGTCGCTCTGCCGACTGCAAACTGTCTCTGAATCGAAACGTAGTCGGTCTCGACTCCCATGTATATATCATGTCTTGAACAACCTGCAATGGCATTATACATGCCTCATGTCAGTCTCAATCATCTATTCTAGTGCAAACTAACTCTACTATGAAATGAAAATGCGTCATTATTTTGCAAATGCGTCATTATTTTGCACATGCGTCATTATTTTGCACATGCGTCATTATTTTTCACATGCATCATTATTTTTCACATGCATCACTTTTTAACATATGTGGTTCATAAACATCATATGCGTCATTCTTAAACAAATACAGCTAATAATATCACATGCATTGCACTAAATTCATATGCGTTGAAAAATAAATCTTGCGGTGCATAAAATTCAAATGCATTTCAAAATCTACACATGCGACTATTCTAAATGCAAATGCGATGCAAACAGTCAAATGCACTTCAAAATCTACACATGCGACTATTCTAAATGCAAATGCGATGCAAACAGTCAAATGTGTTTCATAAATTCACACATGCGGTGAATTGCAGACCACCCACTCAAACTGCCTAACATGAAACTACAAATGCGGTTTTCCGTAGATAAATGTATCATTCACGCACGCAAATCCTGTGATTTATTAAAATGACACAACTAAAAATTGAATTAAATGCATAAAAAAACGTGCAAATAAAAATTTTGAAAAGCCAAGTTTTAGGTACATACCAAGGGGTCTGTGTCGGCTGGTCTCTACAAGGTCCAGATCCTGTATGTTTGATGGTGAGTGGTCGGAACGGGAGACATCGTCGCTAGGAGTGCAAAGCAAATCTCAAATTTCTAAGCTAGGTGGGTGAAAATGAATAGGTTTTTACCCCTATTCTTATATATACCTAGGGCTTAGGTGGCATTTCTTTCCTACTAGCCGCATTAACTTTCAATTTTGATCAACCTGTACCCATCCCACTCATTTCCAAACTCAATTTCGTCGACTCCACTGCATTTCTAGCTATCCAATGGATTAATCGGGATCATTTCCAAATTTTTTTGAAATTTTTTGACAATTTATCAATTTTCCCGAGGGGGCATACCTTCACCTGTTTTACACTGGGGCATATTTTTATCAATTTTCTTTGACACAACACCGAAATGACATTGTATCAAAGAGGGGCAAATGTAGACATCGAAATCTGGTTTAAGCCTACGACTTCAATATTCTTCATAATTCGTATTCTTCATGGTCATGATTAAATAATGTCAATTGTTTAATTTATTCATCTTCTGTTAATTCTTCTATTAATTAAATAATCTTAATTATTTAATTAATTCACACTTTTCTTTATTCTATTTGATTAATTAAATAAACACTTTTTATTTAATTATGTTACTAATCAACCTTATCCTTCTTGTCAAATTAAATAAATTCTTATTTAATTTACTCTTTATCATACTTCAACTATAATTAAATAAATTCTTTATATATTTAATTATTCATTTAAAATCCCTTCATCATTTAATTAAATAAATCTTATTTATTTAATTATTCTTCAAATATCAAATCTTGAATTAAATGAATTATTTAATTCATTAATTCTATTTTAACACATTCCTCTATATTTTAGATAATTGTGTGAGTTATCTAAGTATTCACTTTGACTCAACTCAACATCTATTTTAATCACTCAGTTAGCTCTTGATTTAATGTCTGAGTGGCGTTCTTGAGTAATCTCTTTGTCAAATCATTCAATCATCCAGTTCTAATTCATTTGCATGTACATGCAGATTAATTAAATATTCCTATTTAATTAATTAAACCTTGTGTGTGCATTCAAACAATAGTTGCTTTAATCAATCTTCATCTTTTTCATTCAAAGATAATTCTTCTGTTTTCAAATACCAAACTGGAAGATTAAATCATTTATTTAATATTTAATTTTATTTCTAATTTATATCAATCATGTCACTACTGACAGTTATCAGAATGCATGTCTAATCAGTCAATCTCAACCATCCATTGATCTTTCGATCTTGGCCTTTCATTCGAATAATCAATTTTCTATAAATTGATTTGTCATTCTTCATTCCAATCTCTCTCACGAAATCTTATAACTTTTGAGAGCACATATCTTGAATCTTTGATGTTTTGCTAAATCATTATCTTAGGCTATACTTGCATGAACTCTTGAAAATTTGAGGGCAATTATACTACAATAGCAAAATGGAGAAGGGCAATCGAGATGAATCATGGAAATACATATGAATTTGGTGAGATTGTTCAAGTTTTATTTACATTTTTGACTTCCTTTGTTCTTTGTTGCTTACAATTAGATTTGCATTTAGATTTGTATTGCATGTTTTCACTTAATCTTTGTCTTGTGCACTTTCTTGGCATTACACTATCTTCTTCATGTCCAGATAATATATTAGAAGAAGGAAAGGTTTGATTGTCATAATTATCTACATTTACATCCCCATGTCCTATAATTTCTTCCCAAGTAGGAGAGGTGTTGGGAGATGAATTGAGAGTAGGTAAAGTAGTGGCCTTTATCTCAACTTTGTGTGGAATAATATCTTTCCAAGGTGGAAGACAAACAAGACTTTCAAGATTGTCCATGATTGTGTCTCCTATCACCAGGATTCCTTCTTCACTAATAGGAGAGGTATCGGGAGAAGAATAATTATGATTGTCATGATTGTTAATGCTTGCATACTCTTGTATCAAACCTTTAGTGGATGATCTAGGAGAGATGGAGTCATCAAGGGCTTCATCTAACATTGCAAATTAATCACTACTAAAGGGATTGAGGGTTAAGTTAATTTCACTTGGTTTGGCTTCTTCATAACAAGCCTTAGTGGATGATCTTAGTGAGAGGAAGTCCTCAAGGGCTTCATCTAACATTTCTAATTCATCACTACTAAAGGGCTTGGATGTTAAATGATTTTTCTAAATTTAAGTATTTTTTGAATTGTTTCTTTTGATGTTTTTTTTTTTTTTTGCTTTCTAATGAATCTGATCTAAGTGAAATAGGAAGTAATGTTGAAAATGGAAATTGTGAAAATCTAATGCTATCTATAATTTCCATGAATGTAAATAATGTTATTTTTAATGACTTCAATGTAACAGAAAGCAACTGAACTGAAACAAAAATGTAATGAGAGCAAAGAGAAGTTTTAAAACTAGAAATTTAACTCTATAAATAGCAGTGCAAATTTTGCATTGGGACTGATTCGCCCAAGGTGGAGAATGAGTCCTAGTAGGGAATTTTGTTTAGAATTTTCATATTTTTTAGGTTTATTTTTATGTTTTCTATATTGTATGACCTATATCTAGGATACAAATGTAGGTTTTGAATACTTTTTAATGAAATTAAGTCCAAAAATGTAAGCTAAATGAGCTTTTCACTAAAGCAAGAATTGAAACCCCAGAATGCAAATTAACCAATGCAATGTAGCTAAATCTAGGATGTAAATGCACTCCAAATCAAAATTTCAATGTTCTAAATGTAGGCTCACCAAAATGAAAATAAAAATATGGGTGTGGTGTCTTCCACTTCTAGGGTTTTGGACCTAAAAGGAGAGAAAGAATTTTCTTACTCTTCACTCAAGAACAAACCCTTGATATTTCAATGTAAAGGAAATTGAAATCTTGCAAAGGGACTATTTTAGGAATTTAATGATGTCTAATTACGGGTTCACCACCAAGTTCAGACTTGGAAATACGATGTAATGAAGGATGAAATGCAAAACCCTAGTTTGATGCAATGCTTCAATGCATGACCTAGAAATGACCATGAAATAAAACAGAAAGCTACAAAGCTAGAAGTGTGCACTTGGAATCTAGAGAGAGATGGAATGGATCTTTGAAATCCTAAAATAGCTAATTTTTAGGCCTAGCGGGACTCATTCACCATTCTAGGTGAATTAGTCCCATATTAGGGTTTCTATATAGGAACAAGTTTCTAAAAAAGGGTATTCAAAATTGCAAAAATCTCAAAATTGACCAAAAATGGGACTCATTCGCCGATATTGGTTAATGAGTCCACTTAGGATTTTTTGAAACTTGAAGGTTTGAACCTATTCTTTTATGTCTACTCTTCCTTTCCCTCTTGATTTCCATATTTGAAACTACCAATTTTGAACATATAAGTGACTTTTTGTGAAGATTTTGACCTTGCAAATGGGGAGACAACTCCAACAAGATTGTAACCTATTCTTCAATAATATCCAACTTAACAACCTAATTTAACCCTTGAAAACACTAGATCAAGGTGAAATTATAATTAGTTATTCCCATATCAAGTGTGAAAATGCAAAGGGACACATTTTTCAACACTACAATAACATCTTATTTTGCATATGACCATGTGCTCAAATAAACCCTTTAGTAGTTCTGTACTTAATGTCCCTTAATATCATGTCAAAATATTTCCAAAAATATTTCACATCTCATTATAATTCCCTTGATGACTTAGATCACACCAAGTGGTGCCTCCCCCATTGCCCCAGTGAGGGATGAAAGGTGTTGGTGGGTCCCCTACGAGTAAGCGGGGAATGGCTCAAATTAACCCACAACATTCTATCATAGTCATTGATTGGATAAGGCTTGATATTCATTTCCTTTAAAGGATGATGGGCCTCACCTTGAAAGAGGACATGTGCCACCTACCCACTATCCCATCAGTATTTTTTAATGAATATTATGTTGACACAAGCCAGTGGGGAATGGTCAAGATGTGATAAAAAGATACAATCACCCTCATTAGAAGTTCTAATTTGCATGTGTAAAAGGTTAGTGACTTAAAAGGGGGACCATTCTAGGTCGACGAGAATGGAGAACATAGAGACCTAAGGTATAGACCTCAGATGAAGGCACAATTCTTAAACCCTTTTAAAACTTTTACACATAATGTTTCCCAATGATGAGATGACCAAAAAGACTAGGAAAGGGGGTTGATAAATTAGACAAGTTTAACGAATCGAGTACAAAATAACATGACCAAGAATCAGATCACCAAGTCAATTGGAAAATATAAGAAAGTTAATGGATAGGTTTTTTGGAATGAATGGAAGATAAACCCTAAATCATAAACCTAAAACCATAACAATGGACAAAATAAGATCACAAAAGAATAGAACAAGTGGAATATGATATTTTTGAGGGTTCCACCATGCTACATCAAAAGGGATGGAGAAAATTTGGGTAAGTTTGATTCTAGATCTGATGAAAGAATTTTTCTTGGTTATTCTTTGAAAAGTAAAGCATATAGATGTTATAACAAAAGATTGAAGAGGATTGTTGAAAGTGAAAATGTGAGAGTTGATGAAACAATTTAGTCTATTGGTACTCTAGAAGTATAAGATGATGAAGAACTAATATGTAGTAGTGATACAAATTTGGAAGTTGTTACAAAAACTCCAACAAAGTATGTTCAGAAGAATCACTCTCAAGACCAAATTATATGAGATAAAGATAGTGAGGTTCAAACTCAAAATAAAATTGAGAAGGAAAATGAGCAAGTACACTTTGCAATACTATCAAAGTTAGAACCTAAGTCTTATAAAGAAGCAAGCAAAGAGAAATGTTAGATAGAACTTATGGAAGAAGAGCTAAATCAGGTCAAGAAAAATTAAACTTGGTAACTTGTCCCAAGACTTAAAGGCAAGAATGTGATTGGAACCAAGTGGGTTTTCAAAACCAAGCTAAATGAAGAAGGTGAAGTGATCTAGAATGACACTAGACTTATGTGTAAAGAGTATGCTTAGGTTGAAGGAATATATTTTGGACATTTTCTCTGGTAGAAAGACTAGAAGCAGTCAATATGTTTTTAGCTCTTTCAGCATTCAATAATTTCAATGTATACTAGATAGTTGTTAAGTCAACATTTTTGAATGGATAGCTAGAAGAAGAGGTCTACATTGAATAACTAGAATGGTTTCAATGTTCTAAAAATTCATATTATGTGTAGATTAAAGACCCTTTATGGACTCAAACAAGCCTCTAGAGCTTGGTATTCAAGGTTGGATAAATACTTGCAGCAACAAGGGTTCCAAAGAGGAAGTGAAAATAGTAATCTATACGTAAAAATAGAAGGTTATCAACTATTGATAGTTGTGGTCTATGTAGATGATATCATTTTTAGTGGTAGTAGTCATGAATTGTACGAAGTGTTTTTAGAAAGCAATGTAGAATGAGTTTGAAATTTCAATGCTAGGTGAATTATCTTTCTTTAGGTAACTTAGGCATGACATAGCCATGTGGGAAGGGTGGAATGTATATACTCTTGTCAAATGGATATGGACATAAGTCTTTTGTATAGTAGGTTCATGTAGGAACCTTCAAATTAGCCTGCCATGAATCTTAAACATGAATTTTCTAACTCCAAAAATCTATATTGTCATGTATCCATCCTTAATTCAAAAAAAAATAAAAAAATTCCCTAATGGGCTTCCATCAAAATTATGCACTTCATCAATTTGGTGCAAACAGGTCAATGTGTGGTAGCCAGCACAAAATGAAATTAAACCCAATGTAATTTGAAATTTATGCCCTTTTATGGCTCTAGGAAAACTCACTGCGAACAATTCACCACCAATAATTCACCATAGAAAAATTCATCACCATGACAAATTCACCTCAAGGAAAATTGACCACCAGCAATTCACTTCCACAAAAAGTTCATCGCATTAAAATTTTGTGATTAATTTTTCATGGCGGTGAATTGCTGGTGCTGAATTTTTCATGGTGGTGAATCTTCCCAATATGAATTGTTGGCAGCAAATTTTTTAGTGGTGAATTTAAAATTTATGCCCTTCCACACAACTTTATATCCAAAAAAAAGATATAAATTATATTCAAATGGCCATAAAAATGAAAGCTCAATAAATTGAATTGAATACCTTAAATATTTTTTAAATATTACTCTTCAAACTATGGATTTCTCCTTCATTTATACTTGCAAAAGGATTTAAATGTGATTTTATATAGTTCCAACAAAGAATTCTCCAACAAAATGTGCCAATAGAAAATGCTATTCCCTTCACGTCCACTTTATGCCATTTCTTCCTCCAAATTTCAATGAGCATATCAACATATTTTCATCACCAATCATAGCAATGCATCCATATGCTACTTCCATGAATTCCCATTACACATTTGTAAGAAGAGAAACTAATATATTATCGTATCACTAGCATCATTTTAGCGATGAGAAACACTATATTTTATCATATGTATTATAAAACCAAGATCACGCTTGTTAAGAACTAAGAATGCTCAATCTAGATGGGATCCTAACTAGGAAAAGAAGTCACATCTCTAATCTTTCAACAACTTTGATACTAATTATTGGAAAATACGAAGGATCAAGTATAAACATTGATTGTATTATTTAATGATTACATCTGCATTTATAGAGTGGTACAAAGGAAGTAGTTAAATGAAGGTGGTTGAGTAAATCTATACAACCAGTTACAATGTAATATGCCAGCATATGGAACTGGGGATGTGGTTATTACCAACATATTTGAGGATAATGCAATGGAAAGAGCACTCTAAAATTTACCTATTGTAGTAACAAAAGAAGTAAGCCTTTTTCCTTACTTGGTTTGATAATTGAAATTAAAACTGAATTAATGATGTCTTGGAGTGATGTTGTAATGTGTTGTACACATTCACACTATTCTAGGACCTTTATTTGACTAAAACATTCCTTATTTGATCCTTTGCATAGGTTTTGTAAAGTGTTGTAACACACTTTCACACTTTTCTAGGTTGTATTTGCTTAATTAATCCTAATGGGCCCCTTTATAATAAAATGTACATAATGTGTACCTTGTTTAAGTGTTGTAAAGTGTTATAAAACACTTTCACAATTATCTCTAGGTGGTCATTAATTTATTGTGGGTAATTGGAATAATTAACCCCCTTTTAAATCAAATTTAAGCCTTAATTATGACACCTCACGAAGATCTATCATGACACTTATAATCTAATTAATAACAAAATTCATTGGGAAAAGTTAGGTCCTGGAAAATGGTGTCGGAACCCATTCACCATAGGTGGAAAATGAGTCCTTCCTTAATAGGACCCCCATTTTTCAATTGATCTAGAATGGGATTTTAGCCTTCTTTCAATCCCCCACGGTTAGGTTTTGGTAAACTAAGCCAAGAACCATTCACCCTAGGTGGTGAGTGGGTCCTCCCTTAATGTGAACCCCTTTTTGAATTTCATCTTCGCAAGAATTTAATAAAGTTTATTTCCAGATCTAGTGTTAGCCTTAATTGTTTGAATTTTGGGGTTAATCTCCTAATTTAGTATACATAAGGGCTTAATACACACTATTTCTCCTAACACTTTCAAGTATTCAAGAATTTTAGCAAATTGTAGTTCACAAAAACATTCGTAAGGCATTTCAAGGTAGATTTCAAGAGTTTATTGCAGCAATTCAAATTCATATCATCATGTCAAGGGTTTGATGCATTCATTCATGTTGTTGAGCTAAAGAAGTAGATGTAACATTGAAGATCTGCCTACAACCTTTGTTCAAATCACATTCAAGGATCCAATATCTACATTCTTCATGGCTACTACATGTTATATTGAAGACTTGTTCCACAAGACATCATCCAAGGTGACACCATTTACATATTTCATGTTTCATGCATCATTACTTGATTTCATCATTTGGTTTGATTACCTACAAGGGGTTTGATCAAGGAAAACCCCTATTCAATAACAAACAAACAAAAAATTCTACCCTTGACTGGGTGATTGCAGATTTACAAGTTAAAGATCAAGTGGAGCAAGTTTGGAGAAAGATTATCAAAGTTGTCAAGTTGCAAAAGTTTTCATCTAAAGTGAAAAATCAAGGAATCAAAGCTACAAAATTGCATAAAGAATTCCAAAGGTTGATAATAGGGAATTTGAGAGTGCAAACATCAAGGAACAAGCACCTAAAATCAATCTTCTAAAACCCTAGAAGGACCCTTTCGCCACTAAAGGCGAATGAATCCTCTATAGCTCAAAAACAACAACATTTTGACCAAGTATATAACTTTTTATGTGCTAAAAACTTCCCCCATAGTTGCTATAACAATTAGTTAGAATCTTTATTGTTATTTGCATCTTTTGGCTATCATAATTACATATTTTTTTAGTGGTTTAGTGTGAAAATTTTTAGTGGTATATCCTCTTGGGTCTACCCTATTTTTCTACCCAATCATTAAAGGTGATCATGAAACTCATAGTTGTTCTTCTCTTGAGGCCTCCCATATTTGTGATGAAGCTACTTTACAAAATATAATCATGGAATGTGATGAGCCTCTTGAAATCTCTCCCACTAGGGTAGATATCATGACACAAGAGAATCAGACCTTAGAAAACAAGGATGAAATCATGGGCAATCACAAAATTCAAATTTGGCCTAATATCTCTCATATTTATTGCAAAGATACTTTTGTGTTAGAAGGTCCAATTGTTGAGAGTTGTGAGAGTCCTATTTTCCTCTCTTCCCCTAGGAAAAACATTATTGAACAAGAGAATGTCATCATTAATAAGAAAGAAATTCCAACCAATGATAACTCCCTTACTTGTGATGGAGACATTTTAGAAGAACCAAATAATGAATTTCATGAACATATAGTTTGTTTCTCTCCTAAAAACTCTCCCACCAAGGAAAAAATCATGGTGCAAGAAAATGAGAACATTGACACATCTTTCAAACAACAGTACGTGACTTCCTTAGATAAAGATGATGAAGTGATGTTAGACTCCCCTTCACTAAGATATCATGAAAATAAGGAAAAGTGTGTTGAGGAGGAACCTTTGAAAATGGGAAGATATTAAGTGCTACCATATGGTTTAGAACATAGAGGACAACCACTTTCAATAATTCCACTCAAGAATAACCCTAGATATCTCAATGTAAAAGAAAGAGATCTTGTAATAGGGTTGTCCTAGGGGCTGAATGTAAACTAATAAGGGGTTCACCACCAAGTTTAGACTTGGAAAAGATAATGAAATGAAATATGCAACACTAAGCCCTAATTGAATGTAATGCACTACAAAATAACTTAGAAAAGAAAATGAAACATAATAGAAAGCTACATAATGGAATATGTGCACCTAGAAATATAGAGATGGCTAGAAGGATGTCTGAAACACTAGAAATTTTGAATTTAAGGATGACTAGGACTCAATTTCCAAGCTAGGAGAATTAGTCCAAAAATTGAGTTTTTGTGCGAGAACAGGAATCTACGAAATGGGTATATGAATTTGCAAAAATCCAAATTTTGACTAGAACTGGGACTCATTCACCAAAATTGGAAAATTAGTCTAGTTGGGATTTTTTGAAGCTTCAAAGTCTGATCCTACTCTTCTCTATCTGTTATGTCCTTCCTAATTGATTTTTGGATCTGAAACCCTAATTTGTAACCTGTAGATCTTCTCTAAGGTTCTCCAAGGCTTGATGACAACTTTGAATTATTTGGAAACTTTTCTCCAATCTTACTCCTTAGGAAATCTACAACCTAGACCTGCAAATCACACACAAAGGAGAGGGAAAAATTTTGTTGGGTTAGTGAATAGGGGTTTTCCTTGGTTAAACCCCTTTGTTGGTAATTAAACCTTGAAATAGAATGAAATATGAAAGGTGAATGATGAATGAACAAAATGAGATGTTGTAACTCACCAAGCCCTAGTAATAAGAGGCCAAAAACATGTATGAGATGGATCCAATGGATGTAGATATTGAATCTTGCTCAAATAGGATAGATCTTGAATGAATTACTTGCTTGAATCATAAAATCCTACATCACAATTGTTAGCTCAAAAATAAACATGATGCATGAAATCTATGACATGATGATTGATGCTTCATGAATGCTCTAAAATTCTTGATAATCTTCCCTTGAATGCTCTTGAATGCTCTTGTCAACTCAAAATTTCATTAAGAATTCTCATTCAACTTGCTAGGTGTAAAATGAGTCAAAGAACCTTGTATTTATACTCAATTATGCAAGAATTCTCAAAATTACAACACTACAAGCTATCATTAGATCTAGGAGGATAAAATCCCACCAAAATTTTTAATTAATTTTGATTTTGGACCACATGGGACTCATTCACCCAAGGTGGCGAATGAGTCCCACTAGGCCTAATTTTTGGGACCATTTTTAAAAATGCTTAGAAAGGTGTGAAACTAGGTTCAGGACCAAAAGATCTAGGTGGGACTTATTTTCCCAAGGTGGAGAATGAGTCCTAGATCACTAAATTATGCCATTCAAGCCAAAAACACCTAAATTATGATTAGCTAATCATTTGTGTCAGGATTATCCTTGAAAAGATGCATTAAATGAGGCTTGTGGATGAAAAATAGGGTCAATTAAAGCATAAGAAAGCCCAATTATTAATGAAAAGCCTAGAAAAGTGTGAAAGTGTGTTACAACACTCCAAAGAAAGCATGATTAAGGTTTAAAAGAGGTTTATTAGGTTTAGTTATTTGATAAAACCTTAGAAAAGTGTAAAAGTGTGTTACAACACTTCACAACATTTTAGCAAGGTACCATTTAAATTCATTAGTTCACACTTGGGCCTAAGACTTAATGTGAATCTGTAAAACACATCGTAACACTAAATCAAGGCACTATTATGCTTAATTCATGAGGGCCCAAACAAGCAAGGAAAAGTAGAATGGATACTTTTTTCATTGCCACATCTAGCCCCCACTTTAGTGAATGGATGAACTTGCTTCAAACTCACACTAAAGTAGACAAACATACACATCAAGAGTGGTCCAAGTGTACCAATGATGGTAAGATAGGACATCAATGATAAAGAGAGGTGATCAAGCCCCCAGGATCAAGATCCCATAGCGAACCCAGTAGGCACAAAAGAACACACATGAGAATGATAAAAGAGCAACAAAAAATCACAAACATACACTATCAACGATGGAAAAAAGAAAAGGTAAAAGATAAAATAGTCAGATCAAGCTTCAATCATTTGTCCATCATGATGTGGATCAGATCTAGGTTGTTTGTCAGAAAAATGCATACTCACTCTGAGGCAATGAAAATCCTAGTTGTGTACTGGGTAAGAAGTACAAGAAGGTGAGAAACATACACTCATGGCCAGTATGTGTTGCAAGTATGATCAAGTTTGGTGGCATTGTCATTAATGTTGTCATTGATGTCAACACAGTATATGATGTTGCATATTGTGCATGTATAGTTGAGATGTTGTTGAGATGTTGTGAGTACATGGAGCTATCTTTATGATGTTGCAAATATGTTGATATTATAGATTACCAAGTGATTTTGAGAAAATTAATAAAGAGTGAAGTCAGAGTTATGTATTTGTTTAGAATGTTCTTTGAATTTCTTTTATGTTGATCCTATGCTTGTGTAGATTTGAAGGGTTGTTTATGGGCATCTATTGGTGGCATCTCTTGGTTTGTAGCTTTCGGTTTGATGGAGAGTGAAAGTTGTGTTCACTGGTATGTGAATTGGTTTGACAGAGTTGTTTGTCTGTGGACTAGGAGAAATGTTTCTACTCCATAGTCCTCCATTGTTTTGTTTCAAGTCTTTTAGATCTAGAATATGTCTTTTAATGGTGTTCCTTGTGTTTTGGAAAATATGTCCATGGTCTAGTGCTTCGAAAGATGAGTTTTAGTATTACTGTGTGTATTTGTACTGTCTAGATGAATTGGTGTGAAGTGTTCAGGGTTTAAAGGTTGTTGTAGATGATGTAGATGTATCTGAAGGTATCTGAGATGTATTCTCATGCATGATGAAGTGTGTTATGTCATCCTTGGATTATCTTCTTGTTTGGAAGCATGTACTTCAATGTTCATTTGTGTTTTCATTAGGTTTGGATGACCTGGTGTTTACACTTCATACGAAGGATTAAAAAATTAATTAAGGAAGCATGTGATTGATCTAAGACATTGTTTTGTGTCATAGTTAAGTAATGTTGTGGTCCACTTTCATTCTTTTCCATCATAGGAATGTTGAGTTTCCAACCTAATTTGAATTTATGAAATGAAACAAATGTAGCTAACCTTGTAGAAATTTTTTTAAGGTTGAAGAGGGTATAAATGCAAGTCAAGATGTTGTGAATAAGAAGATTTAGAATCAAGAAGAAAATTAGAGTTGTGTGAAAGTGAATTGAGGTAGTAGTATTGTAATGTGTTAGATTCTTGAAAGTAGTGAGCTAACGATGTCTACAATTCTTTTGATCAAGGCTGCAAATGTGTGTAACTTGTTGTGGTGGATCTTTACTATAATCTTTTGTATATATAGGCAATGAGCCTTCTTATTGGATAGTGAGTGCTTTCTTTAGGAAGTGAGCCTTTGTATCTGGGCAATGAGCCCTTGGTAGTTAGCCTCTTGTATTTGGTTTTGCTATTACTTTATATTATGATTTTATCCTCACCATAGTTTTTCCCGCATTGGTATTTCCATGTAAATCTAATGTTGCCTGTGTTTATTTTTCTTTCTATTATCTGCATTTCATGTCCATACCTAATAACATAATTGTGTGTTTGTGAAGTTGATAAGTGGTTGGAGTTTTATTTGAATTTTGTGACAACTGATTCACCCCCCTCTCAGTTGTCTTGTGCCTTTTAACAATTGGTATTAGAGCTTTGGTTCCTTGGTGAAGAGCTTAACCACTTGAGTTAGATCCAATGGCGCACAAATTGGCAATCCCTATGTTTGATGGATCTGACTACAGTGATTGGAAAATGAAAATGAGAGGTTACATAATCTCTCTTGGTTACAAGACCTAGAAGGCTATTGAGATGAAGTATGTTGCACCAGCAAGTGGTCCTTCTACTGCAAATGAGGTTTTTTCTTATGAGGAGAATGAAAAAAGTGAGGTATGTGATCTACAGTGCTTTATCTAAGACTGATCAAACTAAAGTTATTTCATTGGGAACTGCTTATGAAGTGTGGAAGAAGTTGGCAGATAGTTATGAAGGAAATGATAGAGTGAAATTTTCAAAGAAGCTAACACCAAAGTGAAGATATGAGATTTTGAAAATGGAAGAAGGTGAAGATATTGCAATCTATTTCCAGAGAGTTGATATTGTAGTGAATGATGTGAAAATTCAAGGAGGAACTCTGACTAATGAAGATGTGATGGAGAAGATCTTGATTACCCTTCCAGAGAGTTACAATGATAAGGTTTTAGCTATTGAATAAGTGTATGATCCTAAGAAGTTTACTAAAGAACAACTATTTGGCACCTTGAAAGCACTTGAGATGAGAATGTTTGGAAAGAAAGAGGATAAGACAAAATCAACATTTAAAGCAACAAAGACTAAAGATGATCAGGATAGTGATGGTTTAGATGAGTTGGAAGCAAAATTTAAAAGGAATATGAAGAAAGGTATTGGTAAGTATAAACGTATGTTTCCCTTTAAATGTTTTAGTTGTGGTAACATTGGTCATTATTTTTCAAAATTTCCAAATAGAGTTGTAAATAAGAAGAACAAAGATCATAAAGATAGAAAGCATAAGAAGTTTAAGAAGTTGTATTATTTTAGAGAAGAAGGTGGTATCTATGATGATGAATCTAATTATGAGGTTGATGATAGTGAATGCTTATTCTTAGTCTTGGAGAATAAATCTATGTCTACTAACTCTAGAAGGATGAGATGGAAGGTACTTTGGTCACTTCCTTTTATGCTAGAAAAGATGAAGACTATTGGGTGATTGATAGTGGATGTTCTAATCACATGACCAAAGATAAGGGTAAGTTCACTAAACTTGAAAAGTATGATGGTGGTTTGGTCATGTTTGGTGATGATTCAAGAGCAAAGATTGTTGGAAAAGGTACAATTAGTTTTGATGGAATACACAACATTGATTATGTATATCATGTAAAAGGTTTAAGGCATAACCTTTTGAGTGTTGGACAAATGTGTAGCAAAGGTTTCAAACTTGTGTTTCAAGATAATACTTGTGAGATCAGAAAAGGGTCTAGAACTATGGTTTGTAAATTGAAAAAGGCATTGTATGGACTAAAACAAGCTCCCAGAGCATGGTATGCTTGATTGGATAGATATTTGACACATCAAAAGTTTTATAAGGGCTCTGCAGACAACAATCTTTATTTCACTATGGAAGGAAACAAAATGTTGATAGTGATAGTTTATGTTGATGATGTCATCTTTAGAGGAAATGAAGGTATGTGTAAGAGATTTGCAGAGGAAATGCAAAAAGAATTTGAAATTTCCATGATTGGTGAGTTGAATTTCTTTCTTGTTCTTCAAGTAAATCAAACTAATAAAGGGATATTCATTTCACAATCGAAATATGTCAAAGAGTTGTTAAAGAAGTTTGGAATGGATGACTCCAAACTAGTTAGTACTCCTAAGGTGACTAGATGTAAGTTGAGTAAAGATGATTAATCTGCTAAAGCTTATCATAGCAAGTATAGATCTATGATTGGTGGACTATTGTATCTTACTACTACTAGACTGGATATTATGCATGCAACATGTTTAGTTGCCATATTTCAAGAAAAAATTAAAGAAGCACATGTTACATCTATGAATAAGATATTCAAATATCTTAAAGGTACTTCAGATTATGGCTTGTGGTATCTTAAGGATATTTATTTCACTTTAAGTGCTTACACTGATGCAGATTAGGTTGGTTGTGTGGATGACTAGAAGAGTACTAGTGGAGGTGTCTTCTTTCTTGGTGGAAGATTGGTTTCATGGTTAAGTAAGAAAAAGGATTAAGTTTTTTTATCCATTGTAGAAGCAGAGTATATTATTGCAACATCTTGTTGCACACAAGTTTTGTGGATGAAGCAAATACTGAAGGATATTCAAGTGATATGTGATGATCCTATACCTATCTTCTATGATAATACAAGTGTTATAAAAATTTCAAAGAATCTGGTCATGCATTCAAGAACAAAGAATATATCTATTAGATATCATTTCTTGAGAGAAAAAGTATTGGGGAATGAAGTCAGGTTGTAGTATGTGTCTACAAAGGATCAAATTGCAGATATATTTACCAAGGATCTTCTAAAGGATACTTTTGAGTATCTCAGGGAGAATTTGGGGTTCATTGTCCCTCTGAACTAGGTGCACATGTAGGTGCATCAGTCTAGTGGATCCATAGGTTCTTCATTTATTTGGACTAATGAATAAGTCTACTCCGCAGGGGGAGTAGAAAGTTTTCATTGTTGTAGTATGAGTTGTGTGGGTGCACTCCTAAGGGGGAGTGATCAAATTTTTCAATGATCTTTTCTATTGATGTCAAAGGGGGGGAGAGATTCATGTGAAAAATATTATAAGAGGAAGAGGTCTTTGCCCAAAATATTGAGAATGTAGGAATGTTGTACAAGTTGTCTAATCTAGAAAATAAAGAAGAGTGTTGTCTTTGATGGTTTTTCACATAATGTGTTTCTATCAATGATGAAGGGGGATATTTTTGCAAGTATGAGAAATTTTGGTGGTCTTGTCATTAATTTTTTCATTGATGTCAACACAGTATAGGATGTTACATATTGTACATGTATAGATAAGATGTTGTTGAGTACATGGAGCTATCTTTATGATGTTGTAGATATGTTGATATGATGGGTTACCAAGTGCTTTTGAGAAAATTAAAAAAGAGTGAAGTCATAGTTATGTATGTGTTTAAAATGTGCTCCAGTATGTGTTTCACATTTCTTCTATGTTGATCCTATGCTTGTGCAGATCTGAAGGGTTATTATGGGCATCTTTTGGTGACATATCCTAGTTTGTAGATTTTGTTTTGATGGAGAGTGAAAGTTGTGTTCACAGGTATGTGAACTAGTTTGATAGAGTTTTTGTCTTTGGGCCTGGAGAAATGTTTCTACTCCACAATCCTTCGTTGTTTTATTTAAATTCTTGCCGATCTGGAATATTTCTTGTAATGATGTTCCTTGTGTTATAGCAAAGATGTTTGTGGTTTGGTGCTCCAGAAGATGAGTTTCAGTATTACTGTGTGTATCTATATTGTTTGGATTAACTGGTGAGAAGTGTTCAGGGTTTAAAGGTTGTTGAAAATGATGTGGATGTATCTGAAGGTATCTGAGATGTGTTCTCATGCATGATGAAGCATGTTACATCATCTGCATATTATCTTCTTATTAGGAAGCATGTACTTCAATGTTCATTTTTGTTTTCATCAAGTTTGGCTGACCTGGTGTTACACTTCATACAAAGGATTAAAATTTTAATTAAGGAAGCATGTGATTGATTCAATACATTGTTTTGGGTCATAGTTAAGTATTGGTGTAGTCCACTCTCATTCTTTTCCACCGCGAGAATGTTGAGTTTCTTACCTAATTTGAATTTATGAAATGAAGCAAATGTATCTAACCTTGGATAAAGTTTCTAAGGTTGAAGAGGGTACACTAATACATAAACAACAATATATGACTAAATAAACTACTAAAATTTTCATATAAATTACTAATTTAGTCATGTGACTATTAGTGGTTTATTTGTAGTCATTTATAACACCACCAAATTTTTGACTAAAATATTTTAGTCATTGATTTTTAGTCATTGATTTGGTCATTGATTTAGTCATTTATTTAGTCATAGTAGTGATTTATTTAGTCATTAATTTAGTCATTGATTTTTGTTAACTAGTCATTTATTTAGTCATGGTAGTCATTTATTTAGTCATATATTTAGTCATTACTTTAGTCATTACTTTAGTCATTACTTTAGTCATTACTTTAGTCATTAATTTAGTTATTACTTTATTCATATATTTAGTCATTACTTTAATCATTAATTTAGTCATATATTTAGTCATTAATTTAGTCATATATTTAGTCATATATTTATCATTAATTTAGTCATGTATTTAGTCATTACTTTAGTCATATATTTAGTCATTACAAATCAAATATAACTTAATTAATACTCACAAATTTATGCATATAATCTTCAAGTATCATAGATATTTGAATGTTGAAGAAGCACCATGAAATGAAGACTAAAATACTTGAAAAAATATGATTGATCATTACAAACACAAACAGATTACAAATCAAGAGAAGCCACAACACAATATTTATGAGCGAAGATAAAACCACTCTAAAAATTTACTTCATTAAGCCTCATTGGAAAATCAAAATCTCATTGGTTGCATTCAATGTCTTAGTGACACTGTACAATTTATAGACACTATACAAATAGAATACTTCTATTTTCATATACTTATATTGTTTTCCTCTTCCTTAACTGTAGTCATTTTTGAAGGGAAGTGACCTCCTAGAGGGGCTCGACCCATTTAATCCCCTTGCAAATCCACAGATTTCCCACCGCTACTGGTTTCGACTCCTCCAAACTCTTCCTCACTGATATTTACCTTTCACTTCTCCAATTTGGAGTTGCAACCTAAAAATAAGGTTTTGAAATTTGCACAACAAAAACTCAGAAAAATTCAAATAATACAGAGGATAAAATTCAAACATTTCCTTTTCCTTTTCCAACTATGGCACCCTAAACTTACATGCTAGATATAGTGAATGTATCAAAATTAGATGTAACATCCATCAAAATAATATTTGGAAGTAGATTTTTATTAGATATTGTAGTTGCAAGTTCCACTAATTATAATAAAGATAAATACTTTTACCTTTTTGCATCAACTAATGCAATTCTGATAACTTTTAGAGGATCGACAATGCTAGCCTTTATCATATCAACATACTCACCTACAAGTTGTAGCACAACATTAAACTTATTAATTAGACTGAACATCTAAGAAAGAAAAAGAAACTTCAAACATTATCAATTTAGTAAAAAAATCATCAATTTCAAAGATCAAAGTAGCCAATGCTTCACTCTCTACATCCTCTGCTACAATTAAAAGATGCCTTTGTTTCTGTGATAAATGCAACAAGAAATTATATTATTTTTCAAAATTTATCACTATGTACTTATGAAGTAAAGATCATTCAAATTGTCAAACTAATCGACGTGACTACCTAATTTCTTTCTATCACATACACTTTGGGTATACAAAATCATTGATAATCCCAATTATTGAACTATGAAATTCAAAAATGCAACGAAATTATATCTTAAGTAAAATATAAATAAAATCAACATTACATGTCTTAGCTTATCAATTGATCTCAAATTGTATATACACCTTTGTCATATAGCTTAAGGACATCTACAATATATATGCACAAAATGAATTTAGTGGAAAGGCTTTAAAAACTTTCAAGCGAATACAATTCACAAGTGTAAAGCCAAATTCCATAACCTTTTCCAACATCCTCTTGCCTATGCCAAAATGGGAGATTTGAAACAAGATATGAATATCCATCAATGCATAGACAATACATGGTATATCCTTATAAGAAATGTGGTCTATGGATTGCAATATTGCAAGATATGCACAAAATGGATTTGTTGAAAAGGCTTTACAAACTTTCAAGCAAATGCAATTGGTAGGTGTAAAGCCGGATTCCACAACCTTTGCTAGCATACTCCTTGTCTGTAATAAAATGGGAGCTTTAGAAAGGGTGTGTACATCCATCAAAGCATAACAAAAGGTGGATTTTTGTTAGATATTATGGTTGGAAATGCTCGGTAGATATGCATGCAAAATTTGGAAGCACAGGCAAGGCATGTGAATTGTTTGATAGAATTCCTCAAAGAGATGTCATCTCATGGAATGCAATGATTGTAGGTTTTGCAGAAAATTGTTTGTTGAAAAGGATTTTGAAACTTTCAAACAAATGCAATTGGCAGCTATAAAGTCAATTTTTTTTCCAGAGTCCTCCTTGCCTGTGCCAAAATGGGAGCTTTGGGACAAGCTACGAACATGCACCAAAGCATAATGGTAGGGGAATTTTTGTCATATGTTATAGTTGGATATGCTCTAGTAGACATATATGCAATATGTGGAATTGTAGACAAAACACCTAAACCGTTTGATAGAAGGCCTCAAAGAGATGTCATCTCATGGAATGAAATGATCGATTGCAGAATGTGCACAAAATGGATTTTGCAAGGAACTTCTCAAAAAATTTGAATAAATGAAGCACTTTAGAACACATCCTAACAATGTAAGCTTTGATTGGGTTCTAGGTGCATGTAGTCATGCAGGTTTAGTGGATGAGGGCTGCACATACTTCACATGTCAGTAACCCTTATTGCAATACAATTTACATATATAGTTGATCATTAGGTGTGCATGGTTGACCTTTGTTCCCATGCTGGCTATATTGAGGACACCCTAAACATTATTACTAACAAGTGACTAGCATGCAGGATTGTACTTGACAACTATGATATCTGATGATGGAGGCATGGCATCTGATTATGAAGACATTGAAGCTACTAGAGATTCTGGAATTGTTGAATTTTGTATAGTCAATGCTAGCAATGTAGGAGGCTTAGTGTAAATAGGATCAAGATATTTACCAGCATCCTCTGAATTTTTCAATCTATAACCACTAGTACCAATTTAAGTAAACTCTAGCATCACCTTCACAATTCCTAATTAATAAAGATTCTAAGCAGCAATCTGACAAAGATATTGGAATAGAAGGCATACCTAAGCATTGGGGTTGAAGGAAATTTTTCAAAATGTAATTCCAAATAGAAAGAAACAAAATAAAATGTCAATCAGCAAACACTAAAGTAATTTTTAGATGAGGAATATTCAACTAAATTACGAAGGTGTTCAATAGCTCAAACTGATGAAAACATACACTTATAATGAAATAATTGTACCATTAAGATAGCCACCATATAAACACAAGGCCACATTACAGCCAGCACTTGTTTGTTGTTTGATGGCATCCCCAAATCAGTAGGCTATTGTCCTTGAATTGAATACTAGGGCATGAGGTTCCCAAAGTAGATTTTACACAATGTAAGCTACCAATTTCCAAATGTAATAGAGGAAAAAATTATTCAATGATTGTGACAAAATATTAGAACCATGAAGAGTCTAGAATCTAAAGTTAAGATTAGTAACTTAATTTATTTCATTTGGGAAGCAGTTGCATTTCACATAGCAATTGGCAATAATAGCACAACTCCCATTGGCTGCAAGTAAACCACTATCCGAAGACAAATTCAAGTTACTCGATGAAAAGGTTGCAAGCAAGCAAATTTTGGTAGAAAGATGAATGTCTGTAAGAAACAACATATATATGATCATTGGGTGTTAATCCAAATGCTCTTATTCATGAATATAAATATTCTAAAATCATGCAAGGATTCAACTAGTAAAATATCAGACTAATTGGGCAGAATCAAGGCATTAGGATTACAATTGCTTTAAACCTATAACCCAAACAAAGTTACATTTTGCACTAAGAATATCAAAAATGCCTCAAAATCAAGTTTTAAGAAGAGTTTAATAATTTCAAATCTACACAATCTAAGAAAAATGCTATATTCAAGTTGTTTAAATTGCCTTACCTTTTATCCAGGTTCTAATAAAATCTAAAAAAACTTCTAGCACTCTAATCCACACTATATTAAAGGTACACTACTTGATTAAAATGACAAAAATTTGACATACATCAACATTTAATAACAAATTTTTCCACTAATGAATTTTAACATTCAAAAACCCATAAGTTACAAAGTAGTAGGAAGGTGCCGATAAGCATTGCTTGTGGAAATCTGCTATCTATTTAAATTTTATATTTTACAAAAGTGCTTGGTATTTCAAATTTGAATCCACAACCTCTATAAAGTTAGAATGAAGTCATGTAAATAAGTATGAAATAGATCAAAATAAAATATTCAATTACCAAATCAACAGGTGTTGGAAATATACAACACAAAAGTACACTTTAAAAGGCTCATACACATCATCAAAACTGACCTAGATGTCTAGTGCCCTCAACTAGTTAGTGGAAACAAAGAAAATGTGGTTAGGAAATGGGAACATAGCTAGTTAAATCTATGGTACATGTGGATCATATATGAATATAGGCTGAATATTTCTAGCAACACTATTTTTTTAGTTGGATCCTAAAAATGTTGCAACTTATGTTGAAGGATATATTTTGCATGCTATAGAAGATATTGGAAAAACCAAACCAAATAATTTGAACATTCTTACATATCTTATTTCAACACAAAATTAGTTTTATTTTCAAAAAAAGAAACCAGCATGTCATCTATCCCAAGAAATTTGAATGGAACGCTATGAAAAAATGAGGTATTTTATTAAGACCTAGTTGCTTGAATATTTCAAAAACTAACACAAATGAAGCAACTTACTATAGAGAATCTTAAATAAGTTATAACCATAGAAAGTGGAATGAAGTTGAAATAAGCTCATTACCTCATCATTCCTATTTGGGTGTCTTTGAAACCTATTGACATTCAAAACCTGTAATAGTAGTCAAATTATCAACCAAGCTTATGCAAAAGTTAAGTTTTACATGGAAGGTGGGGTCTACTCATGGTGCATTTTTTTTGGAAACAACCTTATAATTTAAATCCCCTTTCTCTAGGGATGACATTACCTTTTTACTATTTGATGTGAGAGTTAGGTGGATTTAAACAACACAATCACAATTCAAGATGATTCAAACTTCAATTTTATCTTCAAACCTAAACTTGGGTGCAACTTCACTAAACTAGTTACTCTTCCTAGTAGGTCTGCAGACCTCTTTTGCTCACTTTTCAGAGCAAGGACTAGCTCATCCAACCAGCCCTTGAAACTTTCAAATTCCCTCTAATCCCAACACTAACATACTTCAAAACTTCAATAGATTCCTTTGAAACAAAACTTCAAACTAGCACTCTATTGTTGTCCAAGACCCCCAAATAGGCCTATTTTACAAAGAGACTCATAATTTAATACTTCCCAAACCTAATATTTAGTTGGGCAAGCACTATACAGCCTACCAAACCACCAAATCCACAATTTATTTTGGAAGATATGCTTCCTAAGTCACTATTTTAATAAACCCTCATTTTGGGTACTTTTCTTGAGGTTTTTATGGAAATCAACATTCCTAGCCTTTACATACTCTAAAAACTCACCAACACATCTATTTGGACCTAAAAAAGCTTGATATAACCTTAAATTTTTTTTCCCCCAAGTTTCATAGACATTCACTTACCAAAACCACCATTTTTCATTTGAAAACCTTCATTTTTGCCATGCATGGCAACATACTTCACAACTCTCAAAACCTTTCCAACACCTAAAACTTACTTATTCACCTTTTGGAGACCTAAATACGTCTACCTAGGACATTCCATAGAAATATAGGCTGTACAGTAGATGGAATGGCCTTTTTACATTTTGAAGGCTTTAAAAACCTTATTGTGAGGCTCACAAACCCACAAACAAAGGTTTAGCTCTCAAAAGCTTAATATCAAATGAACCTACACAAAAATGAAATTAAATAAACCTTATATCTTCCCTTTAACAAATCCAATTGAAATTGGAGCTAATAGTTCCTGTACAGCTTCGTACTTGACTGTAAAAGTGTAGATTTTTATGAAAATACAAAAATTTCATAACAATATCAGAGTTTAGCTTTCAAGTTTTTGATATTATGGCCATCAATATTCTTACAAATTACTACAAGGAATTTTAAAATTAATTAACAATCTTTACCAAGAAAAAATCCCACTAACTGCATCGGTTACATTATGGAGACCCACTATCTATACCTAAAACATGCAAACTAGCTAGCAATAAATGCAAGATTTTGCATGCTTTTCAATTTTAGCACTAATGACCCCACTAAGACATTACATGGTGGATTATAATGTCCTTATCAACACCACAACTTCTTGACCATTGACACTCTTGACTAGTGCATTTTTTCCATTTTTTGAAGTCTTACAACTTTATAATTTTGAATTGAATTTTTTTGCATTTTTTGCAATATTTTGCAACTTAACCTTATCCAACATCCTAAAGACCTATGAATGGACTTATTACAACTTTAAATAGTCAAAATTACCTTATTTTAATGAAAATTACTCAAAATATAACAATAGACTCAAAGTTAAACATTAAACCATATAAATCAAAGCTTGCACAACTGGTGCTCTTGCATCACTAGCATACATGATTCAATAAGTGGTTGGAGAAGTATGAAATTAAGTACTCACTACCAATTACTTGGGGTGGGAAGAGTTATGTATAAATTCATCATTTAAATTAACCCAAAATTGAGCATAAGACAATAAAGTATTTGTCCAAGCTGAATTTTGATTGCCTTTAGTATTTTAGTGAATGAATACTTCTTAGTGCATACAACTTAAGATAGTATTATGATTGTGGCTTATCCTTAAGGTGATTTCCATGTTCTAGAGCCCCATTTAGTGTACCTAGGGATTTATATGGCTTTGGTCTTGATCATGTCTCAGTTGAATTTGAGTTAGCAGTTAACAAATTTCTTTTTTCTTTTTCCTTAATTGATTCTTAGGTTGATGAAAAGTAAACTGATTATTTATGATGCAATGAAGCACATTTAGACTAAAGCTAAACTATGTATAAATATATTGATGCTCCAAATGAAAATGATATAAATTAATTTCACAATATATGAGTTCATAAATTATAGTGTAAAAGTTCTAACCTGTCTTGAAAGAATTCTAAATGCTCTTTAGAATTTTGCATAAACAAGAATTCTTTTTGGGACCTAATCACAAAATCGAGTGAATAGAATAAAGATATTCAATATTCTATATAATAGAGAAAATTACAAATAGTAACCTACAAATATATAGGCCTCTTGGATGTATGAATCAAGGAGATGACATGTCCAAGAATTATGAGTTTAACTCTCAGTCACTCCCAATCAAAAGGTGAGTTAACTCAATCTAATTGAGATGTAGTTGGACTTGACTAAACATAGGCAACACCTAATTACCATCAATCAAAGATTGATGAGGTAGTCGTGGCACTTGAGTACCTCAAATCAAAGTGAAAAAATTCCATTGTTAACTACCTAGATGAGAATAAATAAATATTCTTATTGTCTTAAGTGAACTTAATAGGTAGGTGCAATATTGCACTTAGGATGAACATTGTCTTAGTCGAAGTGAAATATTTACACCAGTAATGAAAGAGTCTAGAAATTTCTATGATGCCAAAATAAAAAAATTTGTTTAGTGCCAATCATTCTTGAAATTATGTGTTAGGAAAAACATTTCTTTTCGTTATGGCAACATATGTCTATGAAACATATTTGTAAGTTTAGAGGATTATTATTTGTGGTATTTGGCCTGTGTGTTTTTTATCATCTACTGATGACATCCAATTGTATCATCATACGATTAACATTTATTCATGTGCATGTGGTCCCCTTAACTTGTAATCATTAACAAAATACATGAGGGTGTAATGGCTACTCATGGAGATAATCTTGAAATGGCTAAATAAAATTAAAATGCTAGAAAAAAAATTTAGTGGGAGCTTCAAGCACTTAATATTCTATTTTTTTCAAACCTCCTTAAATGCATGTACAGAAATATTTCTAGTTTACACAATAACCATGAGAAATCCTTCCTTACCTGATGTGTTTTCTCATCTTAGTCGCCTAAAGTGGCTTCTCACTATCACAATGACAAATGAAATGAACTATATTCGCTCCCAACTTCTAGTAGATAGGCTTTTTAGTAGTCCTTGTATTTTTAGCAATATTCTTGAACATTCCAGCTTCAGCAAATCTAAGTAATGTTTTAGTATTAGCAATCCAAAATTGAGACATGGACATAGGTACACTGTTATTAGATTTCAACATTCCAAATTTCAGCTTTAGTTTTTCCAACAGTTTTAGATTTTTATATTTTCAACAACTTCAGTTTCAAATATTTCAGTAGTTTGAGATTTATGTTTTGATTTAAGATTGACTTCAGTTCTTAGTTTTCAATTTGTGTTAATTTTATTGCAATTACAACAGAGTTATGGTCGAGCTCATACCAAATTTGTGATCATATATTTTAAGCTTTTTTGTCTTATTTGACAACTTATCTTTGGCTAATGAGATCCACTACTTTGATAAGTGTAAAAATCATTTTTGCTATAGTGTGTTGCAATGAATTGGAAAAACACATATTGAATGATTTTTTTAGCTGGACTCGTCTCTTGTATGATGGGAATCACTTATTTTTGTTTTTGGTTAATTGATTTTGGTCCAATCAATGGTTGTTGATGATTATTTATTCATACTTTTATGTTTCCACTTTATGACATTGCGTTTGAGAAACTCTAACAATGTTTCTTAATTCTCCCTGGTGATATTCGTGTCCATTCTATGTGAGTATTATTTTGGAGTACAAGAAATGAGATTCCAAATATAAATCATTAGACAATGTAAAGGTACTTTTATGTGGATCACTGTGATCTGGACTAAGACTTATAACTTTCTATTTTTCTTTAAAATATAAATCCATTTAAACCTTTCAAATTTTTGCAAGGTCTTCTACAATTTTGTATCATATAGATACATGGATGCCTTTGGCAACTAACAATTCAAAAGAAACTAGTGAGCAAGAATTTTTTGTATAAAAAAAAAAACACTACTTCTTTGCAACTCAAAAGAAGGCACAAAATAGTTTTCCATTGGCCAAAAGATTCAAGTGATTGACCCATCTACATTGCTCAATACACAAAGAAAACTATTATAAATAAAAAATTCTACAATTGAAAACAAAAAAAATAGAAGAGTTAAAAATTAGGCAGATGACCCACAAAAACATACATACAAAGAAAGCACATTAGGCAGATGATCCACAAAAACATGCATACCAAGAAAGCTATGAAGGAAAACTGAAGCTCTCCAAGAAGCAACTCTTCAGATCCTCCATATTTCTATTCCAAAAGCATGTCCAATAGTTGTGTCTAAAAAATGAAAAAATAAATTATAAATAGAGATATGGGTATGTGCAAGATCATCATGGAAAAAATGGGCCCTTAAGTGGCAAAAAATTTAGAAAAATCAAAGTTAGGCAACTTGACATAAAAATTTGAATAAGTTATATATATTATTTCAAAAATATGTAAAAATTGAATATGTAACAAATTGAATGTAGTTTATAAACTACTATGTTTATTTAAAAAATAAATAAATCTAGTTGGTGAAAAATTGAAATTTCAATGCATTAGTACTTAAATTTCAGGGAAAAAATAAGTAGGTATCTATTTGACCACCCTAACCACAATAAAATGATAATTATTTTTTATAAGATTTTAGATATAAGTAGAGGAATCATGTCCCAATGTGATGCATATTTTTTTGTAATTTTTTCCATGTAAATAATTAATTATGATTTTTTTATTAAAAATTTTAAAAAATATAAAAACTCATATGTTTGACCACCTTAACTTGGTCAAAGCTTCATAAAATTCTTTTTTTTTAATCCTATAGTATGCAAAGCATAGAATGTGACACATGTTTCAGATTCAAAAAATGTGATACCATTTGAAAGCTATAGATGTTTTTCAATTAGCCTATCAATCAAGACTTTAGTTGTAATTCAAATAGAAAATGAATAATAATTATTTATTAAATTCAAAGTAAAGCATAATTTTTATTGGTGGAAATTTGAGAATATCCTTTAAAACCTCTTTTCATTTCATCAATTTTGGGTAAAAAAAAATTCGTTAGCCACATGGGCTATCATATGATCAGTTACATATCGCCACTTTTTGGCCCATCATGATCCTGCACGTACCCATATATGGCTAAGATAAGAAGCATGCTATAGTGATAATTTTTTCCATGGTAGTTACTAGGAAGATATAATTTGCATATGTGTTATAGCAGAGTACAATGATGGACATGTTCTACCCATATGAACAGTCATTTTTCAAGGAAAAACAATCATTCTTCACCTAGTGAGCCCTTGTCGATGAGGGTTTTAGAGTATGTTTTTAAAATGAAAATTATTACCAAGATATTAATATTGAGCATATTTAGGTTTTAACATCAGGGCATCCTTGAAAATTACAGCCAAGATCCTAATACTGAGCACATTTAGGTTTTAACATTAAGGCATCCTTTACTTGTGGATTTTGTTGCTTTCCCTACTGCTATTGGTTTCAGCTCCTCCAAACTCTTCTAAGTTGCTGGTTTTGACCTTTCACTTCTCTAATTTGATGAGCTACAACCTAAAAATAAGGTTTCAACGAGGGTTTTAGAATCCCTGAGAATAATGGCTTTGGAAGACAACAGCGAGAAAGCAGATTAGGAAACAAATGATTCGACATTCAGTGTGTTTATTAAAATGAAAATTATGGCGGGAAGTCTAAAAATTATGGCAAGGAGTCTAAAACTTATGGCCAAGATTTTCCTGCCCATTATGTCCAACCATTAGGGTACGAAATTAAATAAATTATGATATATAAATATTTGGCTTTTATATATTATATAATATTAAATATATTATAATATTATATTATATAATGATATAATATTATATTATATTATAATATATTATATTATTATCTTATATTATAATATAATATTATGTTATATTATAATATTATATTATATTATATTATATTATATTATATTATAATATATTATATTATATTATATTATAATATATTATATTATATTATATTATAATATATTATATTATGTTATAATATATTATATTATGTTATAATATATTATATTATGTTATGTTATATTATAATACATTATATTATGTTATATTATAATACATTATATTATGTTATATTATAATACATTATATTATGTTATATATTATAATATAATATTTTGTTATATATTATAATATAATATTATGTTATATATTATAATATAATATAAATATTATATTATATAAAATTATATTATAATATTATATTTTTATTATATTATATTATAATATAGCATAATATTATATTATAATATAACATTAAATAATAATAATATATTATATAATATTATAATATTATATTATTATATTATTATATAATATTATATTATTATATAATTATATAATTATATAATTATATAATATTATATTATTATAATATTATATTATATTATATTATTATATTATTATATAATGTTATATTATTATATTATTATATAATGTTATATTATTATATTATTATATAATATTAAATACATTATATTAATATAATATTAAATGCATTATAATATAAATATAATATTAATAATATTATAGTATTATATTATATTATAATACCACCCATTCACTCAAGTCAATTTGTTTTTCTAATTATCCACTTTAATTAAGAATTTAGTGATATTTATCAAACTAGCTTCAAATCATAGTTAAAAACAATAATGATTCATTAACATAATGAGTAATAAATGTTAAAGAAAGTAAATGTTAAATGTTTTATAAATATGTGAAGCCATTAAGACTACACCAAGAGGCAATGCCTTTCAAATAAAAGGTATTTTTGGTGCACCGAGCAACCTAGGCGGCCAAATGGCCCACTTAGGTAGGGGTCCCATGAGGGGGTCTTAAGCTCTATGGATTATCACCAAATTTGAAAGAAAAAATAATAGAGTAATAGTCATTTATTTAGTCATTTAGTTGTGATTTTACCCTATGACCAAATTAGTCACTTATAAATAACCAAGTTAGTCATTTATTTTCCAAATTCTACTAGTGTTAGTCACATAGTCATTTATTTGCCTGTGCTGCCAAAATTGGACATGCTGCTTGACATGAGATTAAATGGACCTAATGAGGTCCCAATCTAGTGTTGTGAGGAATTTTATGTGTCCACACTAGGTCTTGGACCCTTGCAAATCAAACAAAATGCTTTTAATGATGTCTTGTAAAGGATTTTCATGCTTTTCTAGACTTAATTAACTTACTTCTTCCTAATTCTACATTATAAAATGTGTTTAATTACATTATTGTATCAATCTAGAAGGTTCTTAATGTAAAATTAATGACAAACTAATGTTGTAATGTGATTTAAACATTCACATTGGTTCTTGTGCTTTTCTAGGCTATGTGGACCTAATTCTAGTGTTGTAAAGTGCATTTCATTACACTTTCACATTGATTTGTGTCCCAAGCCCTATTCTACATTCACATCACCATTAATATGTCTTATTTCACCCATATTGTGAAACTTGAGGCTTTAATTGATCAAATACCTAACAAAGTAGCAATTTAAACCTTATTTCCTATATCCTAAGCTTCATGGGTGTCAGAATGACCCCTATGGGACCCATTCGCCATGCTTGGCAAATGAATCACATCCAGGTGGGACCCATTCACCATGCTTGGAAAATGAGTCCTATATGGCCCCCATTTTGACCCTTGAGTGGGAAAAAGTTAAATTTAAAGTTTATTTTCACTCCATGTCGGCCTGTGATGTTGTATTATCAGGTACTAAGGCACAATTGACTATAAAGAAGCATTTTTAACCTCATTTTACAAATATTATCTCACTATTAGACCTCTCATTATCAATTCATTATCTATCTTCTATCACAAGTCAAGCAAGTTGAGGCTTCTCCATTAGAAGTCTTCAAGTGAGCATTCTAAAGCATTCAAGGATAGATTTTAGATGTGTTGCAGCAGACATCCAAGATCAACTATCATTGCAAGGTAATATATTCCATTTTTCATGCTTCATTCCTTCATTTCATCAATTTGGTTTAATTACCTAAATAGGGTTTGACCAAGGCAACCCCCCATTCCCTAACAATCAACAATTTCTCTTCTTCTATGTTGTTTGTATGCAGATTTAGGTCCTTTCAAAGCTTTAAGATCATTGGATATTGCATTCTAAGGTTATTCAAGTATTCTTCCCTTCATTCAAGTCAAATCATCAAGGAAAAGTCACTTTTAGACCCGGATCTAACAAATTCAGAAGTGGAAACCTATAGGAAACAAAAAAACAAATATAACTCCACAGAATCTTCCTCTGATTTTCCAAATTTATCTAGGTGGACTAATTCACCACAAATCATGAATGAGTCCCATATATAGACCTAAAAATTTATTTTCTAAGATTTCGACTCTCGGCAGTCAGAAACAGGTTTTCGAAAGATTTTAGCAGAAGCGAGACTGATTCGCCATACATTGTGAATGAGTCCCATTTTGGAAAATGAGTCCCACTATGCCTAAAAATCAACAATTTCATAATTTCAAAGATATTTCCAGTCTTAATACATTTTAAAGTGCATATCATTTACATTCTTTCCTCTTTTTTTGGCTTTATTTTCATTTTTAGATCATTCTCTAGGTCTTTCACATTACATAATGTGTTTTCAAACATTTCATACATCATTAGTTTTGCATGTCTAATCAATCAATTACTTAGCTTAGTTGCATTTAGACCATTCTATTTAGCTCATATCTCATTGCATACATCCTAAGTTGAATGTCACATAAGCATTTTAGGAGCCTAATCTCTCTCTTTCTAGGTAGAAAACCCTAGGAAGAGAGCAAGCATTCTAGGCTCCCAAAATCTATGTCACATTTTGGTGAACCTAACTTTTAGAATACTTTCTTGTCTAATTTGGATTCCTCTATCATTGATCTAGTCTTACATTCATTTTGCATTTGGATTTGCATTAGTTTGTATACTAGTTTTTAAATTTGCATTCATAAAAAGTGCATGTGTATGTGCAGGATCATGATAGGCCAAAAAGTGGCAATATGTAAGTGATATGATGGCCCATGTGGCTGACAACATTTTTTTAACCCAAAATTGATGAAACAAAAAGGGTTTTTAAAGGATATTTTTAGCTTTCCACCAATATAAATTATGCTTTACTTTGAATTTAATAAATAATTATTATTAATTTTCTATTTGAATTACGACTAAACTCCTGATTGATAGGTTGATTGAAAAACATTTATAGGTTTCAAACAGTGTCACATTTTTTGAATTTGAAATATGCATCATATTCTATGCTTTGCATACTATAGGATTAAAAAAAAATCATGAAGTTTTGACCAAGTTAAGGTGGTCAAACATACGAGTTTTTATATTTTTTAAAAGTTGTAATAAAAAAATCATAATTAATTATTTACTTGGAAAAATTACAAAAAAAAGGCATCACATTGGGACATGATTCCTCTACTTATATCTAAAATCTTATAAAAAAATATTACCTTTTTATTGTGGTTAGGGTGGTTAGACATACACCTACTTCTTATTTTTCCCTGAAATTTGAGTACTACTGCATTGAAATTTTAAATTTTCACCAAATAGATTTTTCTTCTTTTTAAATAAACCTAGCAGTTTAGAAACTACATCCAATTTTCTACAGATTCTATTGTTACATATTTTTGAAATAATATAGATTACTTATTTAAATTTTTACATCAAGTTGCCTAACTCTAATTTTTCTAAATTTTATTGCTACTTAAAGGCCTATTTTTCCCATGATGATCCTGCACATACCCACATTTAGATTGCATTTCTTGCATCTAAATTCACTTAGAATTTTTGTAGTTCTGCATTTTCATTTAGTTCTGCATATTGGCTCTTAGAATTCCTAAAAATCAATCACAGATTCCTAATTTTCTTTAAAAAGGTCAATTCTAGGACTCATTCGCCACCCTAGGTGAATCAATCCCTTCTGACCCTTGAAACAACATTTTCCAGAACTCAGAATTTTTTTTTTAGGATTCTATTTGGTGCCTTCACTTGTATATATTAGTTAGTTACATTTTTGCAGCATGCATTTCACTAGATCCCACTCAAAATAGCTCATTTCATGCATTGTTTAGTTTCAAATTTTTGCATTAGAAAAAGGTACATTTAGCTTGCATTTTTACATACAAATTCCTTAAAAATATTTGACATTTTGTATCTCTATCTTAGGTCTACACCTTACAACCTCACACACATCACAAACCATTCATAATTTCTGAAAATTTTGCAAAACACCCCTACTAAGACTCATTTGCCATTTATGGCGAATCAATCCATGTATAGATTTTTCACTAGCTGAAACAACATCTGAAATATATTTTTTATGCTTCCTAAGGATCCTAGTATCATATAGTATAAGTTTGGAAGGTTTCTGGAGCATTTCTTTTAGGCATTTATCTAAAAAACATCAATTTAAGATAGTCATCTCTCCAATCACTTCAATTTCAAGCATCATTAGATCTGAAAATGTTTTCATTTCTACAATTTTGCATAACATAGATAAAAGTACTTTTCACTTTTGCATATACAATGTTTCTATTCCTAAAGCTTTGAATTAGTTTGTTAAAAGTGCTTTTTATTCTTGTATATTCATTATACATTCTTCAAATCTTGCATATATTGGATAAGAATGTTTTGTACCTTTGCATATATACATTGCATGAAATGGTTACATATGCTTTGCATTTTTATTCAAATAATGCTAGTACCTTATCTATTTAGATATGTCAAGAAACATTTTTTACCCTCTCCCTGTGAGAGTGTTTTTGTGATAGAGAATACAACTTTGGCCATTCCTCATGATCATATTCGTTCTTCTCCTAATATCTCTGCTATTGGAAAAGAAGATATTTTGGTGATAGAAGAACCAATCAATGAGAGTGTTGAGAATCTAAGTTGTTTCTATCCTTTTACCTCTCTTAGTGGACAATACATTTATCAACAAGACAACTTAAACATAAATAATCATGAAAATGACATTTTCCCTTCTCCTACTATCTCTCATAGTTATGAAGTAGATGCTTTGTTTGAGGAAATTTATGAATATTTTAGTTGTCCCCCTTCTTCTAGGGAAACCCTTATGGAACACAATCATTCACCCATTGATCATTCCTCTACTAGCAATGACGTTCTTTTAGAAGAAACAAACCTTGAATGTCAACAACATTGGGATTGTAGTTCTTCTAATAACTCTTCTCCTAGGGAGAATATGATAATACAAAACAATATGACCATAGGGACACATCCTTCAACCACTAATCCTTCCCTATGAAATGATAATCAAGTGGCATTAGAATCCCCTTCACCAACATATCATGCCAATCAAGAAAAAAAATTGAGGTTATGAAAACACAAGTGGGATCTCCTTTATTTAGTGAGATTTCTAAGTCATCTTCCATTAGTGAAAAAAACAAAAAAAATTGAGTTGTCTTGAAATCCATCATGCAATCTACTCATAACAATGTTTTGCAGCCACTAAGTTGTAACTTCTAAGTGACTCAAACATCTAGAGGACCACACAATACTCCTACATCATTACCTTTTCCTCACAAAGTGCCTAGTGTTGAAGACCTTAAAAAGACTCCTGCTAATATATCTTTATGGGAGCTCATTCAACTTTCCCCAATAGTCAAACTTCTCTTTCATGAAATGATAGAAATACAAAAGGAAGAGATACAATCTTACATAAAATTATATCTTGTCACATCCTCCTCTCATCCCATACAAGACACCCAGTCAAAAATCACATTCCCTAAACATGAATTACCCCCACTTGAGATTCAACACAAAAATGATCCCTTGATGATAAAGGTGATCATTTATGAAACTCTAGTTAGGCACACTTTCATTGATAATGGATCATAAATTAATGTTTGTAGTATGGACCTCATACACAAACTTGGCATGGAAAAAAAGCTCATTCATCTTAATGATGTTCATATGCATGGCTTTGAAAATGTTTATAGGCAACCACTTGGGATGATCACATTACCTATTGAGGTTAAACCTGTTGTGTTGCCTACCTCTATCCAAATCATGCACGAGCCCCTCCCATATAATCTTATCCTAGGAAGACCATGGATTCATGCTATGAAAGGAGTCCCATCTACCCTTCACCATGTCATAAAGTTTGAATACAACAAGATATACATGGTTGATGCAGATGAGAAAAGCTATGCATCAACTGATCATAACACTTCCAACTCTCCTAATCCTTTCATTCCTAGATCAAAACCTGGACAAGTTGATGCTACTTATACACCTACAACAAAGCCCTTTCATGACAATTGGTAGTTGTTATATTCTATGCCTCCTTTCCATAACATTTCCAAAATCTCACCCTCATGGTCCAAAGAGTCATATACAAACCATTCCTTTTCAAACACAAGCCCTAATAGTGATTGGAGTTTCACACCTACCTTTAAGGGAGGGTGTGCACTATCCCAATCCCAACACACATAACCTTTTTTCCATTCATTCAACTTAGTTCTACCAAATCACCCCATGGTGGTGATAGAGGCCATATAACTCCCATCCCTCATGACACAACAACACAAAATATTCAAAAGGATTTGTGTTCTTCTAAAGCAACCAATCCTTCTCATCAACACACACCCCCTCATTTAATTACAATAATTTTCCTCCATTCTAGGCTCACCTTTTTCCTACACTCAGTGGGGGGCAAGGGGTTTGATCACCTTGTCCTAGTATGTCACTTGTTGTCTCTTTCGACTACTCGTTAATTTTTCATGAACATATAAGAGCAAGCTTGAGATGTGAAAAAAATGTATTAAGATTGACTCTCATGTGACATACAATATTTCTTTTCTTTTCATTTCTCCTTGACATGGCGCACCCTAACTTTGAAACTTATGACTTGGCATAGAGCTTTCCAAGTTGGCTCTCATGTCGTGTTTTCCTTTTCTTCCCTTTGCTACTTTAAAGTAATTGCTCACAGAATGATGTGTAGAAATTCCTTTAAATTGGGGAGCATACATTACCATTATTTCATTTTTATTCTTAGCAAAGCCTTGTCATTTGCATGATGCATTTGTCACTCTATGGATGACATTGGGTGTGATGTCCTTCATAAGTGTGATATTTCTCAACATATTGCAGTCCTCTTGGTGGTTTGATGCGATGCACTACATCCTCTAAGTTGTGAATATACTATTCTTTGATTGGTCCTCTTTTGGATACATTAGACACAATTTCCCCTAAGTGACTAACCTTACATAAACTAAACAAGACTCCTTTGAACATATTACATTTTTACATATTGTATTCTCATTCAACCACCTTGCATAACACAACTTGCATGCCTGTGGTTCCATCCTATTTTTCTTTTTTTATGAAACTTAAACCAACATTTTCATTTTCTTTGTCTTTGTAGCACCTTGTTAAAGTTATCGAATGGGTATAGCTTTGGCATGGTTAAGCGAGAAGCCCAACTAGTGGAATGACTTTTTCCCATAGCCACTTTTGTGTTTTTTGAGTGCATACCAACTAGCGTATGTATCTCTTTTTTGGATTTCTCACACTACGAACAACTTCTTCCATGGCCCCAGAGAGTATTTTTTGGCCCTTCTTACCCCGCAGACAATCCAAAGTTTTGTGGGCCCAGAGTGAGTACATTTTTTTTCCACCTTGTCTTTCATTTTATCTTTCCTTTACATGATTTTTTATCTTTCGAGCTTGGCACACATTTGTATCTCTCTTGAATGGCTATTTTAGTGTGAGGAAGAAAGTTCATCCTCTCACTAAAGTGAGGGATAAATGTGCCACAAAAATTGGACCCGCTACTTGACATGAGATTAAATGGACTTAATAAGGTCTCAATCTAGTGTTGTGAGGCATTTTATGTGTCCACACTAGGTCTTGGACCCTTGCAAATCAAACAACATGCTTTTAATGATGTCTTGTAAAGGTGTTGTAAAGTCTTGTAAAGGACTTTCACGCTTTTCTAGACTTAATTAACTTATTTATTCCTAATTCAACATTATAAAATATGTTTAATTATATTATTACATCAATCTAGAAGGTTCTTAATGTAAAATTAATGACAAACTAGTGTTGTAATGCGATTTACACATTCACATTGGTTCTTGTGCTTTTCTAGGCTATGTGGACCTAATTCTAATGTTGTAAAGTACATTTAATTACACTTTCATGTTTATTTATGTGCCCCAAGTCCTATTCCATGTTCACATCACCATAAATAAGTCCTATTTCATCCATATTGTGCATCTCAAGGCTTTAATTGATCAAATACTTGACAAAGTAGCAATGTAAACCTTATTTCCTATCTCCTAAGCTTCATGGGTGTTGAAATGGGCCCTATGGGACCCATTCTCCATGCTTGGTGAATGAGTCCCATCTAGGTGGGACCCATTTTCCATGCCTAGTGAATGAGTCCTATATGGCCCCCATTTTGACCCTTGAGTGGGAAAAAGTGAAATTTATAGTTTATTCTCACTCCATGTCAGCCTATGATGTAGTATTATCGGGTACTAAGGCACAATTGACTATAAAGAAGCATTTTTAATCTCATTTTACACATAATATGTCATTATCAATTCATTATCTATCTTTTATCACAAGTCAAGAAAGTTGAGGTTTCTCCACTAGAAGTCTTCAAGTGAGCATTCTAAAGCATTCAAGGATAGATTTTACATGTGTTGCAGTAGACATCCAAGATCAACCATCATTGCAAGGTAATATATTTCATTTTACATGCTTCATTCCTTCATTTCATAAATTTGGTTTAATTACCTAAATGAGGTTTGACTAAGGCAAACCCCCATTCCCTAACAATCAATAATTTCTATTCTTGTGTATTGTTTGTATGCAAATTTAGGTCCTTTGGAAGCTTTAAGATCATTGGAGATTTCATTCTAAGGTTATTCAAGTCTTATTCCCTTCATTCAATTCAAATCGTCAAGAAAAAGTCACTTTTAGACCTGGATCTGACAAATTTAGAAGTGGAAACTTGTAGGAGACATAAATACAAATCTAACTCCACTGAATCTTCCTCTAATTTTCCAGATTTTTGTAGGTGGACTGATTCACCACCCATTGCGAATGAGTCCCATCTATAGGCTTGAAAATTGATTTTCTGATATTTCAATTCCAAGCAGTCAAAAATAGGTTTCTAGAAGATTTTTGTAGGAGGACTGATTCACCATGCATGGCGAATGAGTCCCATTGTGCCTAAAATTCAACAATATTAGAATTTTAGAGATTTTTCCAATCTTAAATACATTTCCAGGTGCATATCATTTACATTCTTTCCTTTTTTCTGGCTTTATTTACATTTTTAGATAATTCTTGAGGTCTTTTTACATTACACAATATGTTTTCAAACATTTCATACATCATTAGTTTTGCATGTCTAATCAATCAATTGCTTAGCTTAGTTGCATTTATACCATTATATTTAGCTCATATCACATTGCATACATCCTAATTTGAATGTCACATAAGCATTTTAGGATCCTAATCTCTCTTTCTAGGTAGAAAACCCTATGAAGAGAGAAAGCATTCTAGGTTCCCAAAAGTTGTCACATTTCCAAATTCTACTAGTGGTATAAATGCAATTCAACATGTTGTGAATAAGAATATATAGAATCAAGAAGAAAATTAGAGTTGTTTGAAAGTGAATTGAGGCAGTAGTACTTTAATGTGTTAGATTCTTGAAAGCAGTGAGTTGATGTTTTCTACAATTCTTCTAATCAAGGCTACAAATGTGTGTAACCTGTTGTGGTGGATATTTACTATAATCTTTTGTATTTTTAGGTAGTGAGCCTCCCTATTGGAAAGTGAGTCCTTTCTATAGGTAGTGAGCCTTTGTATCTGAGTAGTGAGCCTCTTGTATTCAATTTTTCTATTACTTTATATTGTGAGTTAATCCTCGTTGTTGTTTTTCCCTCATTGGGTTTTCCACATAAATCTAGTGTTTCATATGTTGATTTTTCTTTCTATTATCTACATTTCATGTTCATACTTAATAACAAAATTGTGTGGTTGTGAATTTTATAAGTGGTTGAATTTTGTGTTTGAATTTGGTGACAAATGATTCACCCCCCCTCTTAGTTGTATTTCTCCTTTTAACAATATGCACTCACACACACACGAGTGGCTATGGGGAAAGTCATGCCTTAGTCAGGCTTCCTGCTCAAACCATACCAAAGTTATACCTCTTGATAACTTTAATAAGGTGTCATGCAAAAATTATTTTTGCGCTTCATGAGGCAAGCAAAACGTCATATGCTTGGAGCTCATGAACAAATAAGAGGCATACAAGTTGTGTTATGCAAAGTGGCCATATAACTACAAATGAAAAATGTAAAATAGGGAACATTAAAAGGAGTCTTTCTTAGTTCAGGGGAGGTCTTTAACTTAGGGAGCATTGTTCCTAATGTCTCCAAGAGAGGACCAATCAAAGAATAAAATGTTTACAACTTCGGGGATATAGTGTGTTGCATCTAGCTGCTAAGAGGAATTTAATATGCTAAGAGAGATCATGCTCTTGAAAGAAGTCACAACCAATTTCATCCACAAGGTGAGAAATGCATCATATAAATTAAGAAGACTGCACTATGAAGCATGAAAAATAAAAATACAAAAGAATAATGCCAATGTATGCCCCCACTTTAAAGAAATTGCTAAACACCATGCTATGAGAAATTATTTAAAGTAGAAAATGATAAATTCAAACAAAGAGGACATGAGATTGAACTTGGAAAGCCCTATGCCAACTCATTTATTTCCAAGTAAAGCCATTCCATGCAAGAGAAGAAGAAAAGAGGGGGGTTTCCTCCAAAATGAAAACACATAAGGGATTTATGGATTTGGGGTTAATATGTTCTTTGCTACAATGTTTTTAGAGAGAGCTTGGAACTATCATCATTCCAAAAATGCACACAGAACTAGAAGAATGACACAAAGAGAACAAAAATAAAGAAAAATCCTTTCAGGTCAACATGGAAGATACATGAATGTCTTGATGCTTTGCATCATCCCCAAAAGGAAAACACAACACAAATAAAAAATATAAAGGAAAAGAAAAATATTTTGGGTCAACATGGAAGAGACATGAATTTCTTGATGCCTTGTGTCATCCCTAAAAGGAAAACACAAGACAAACAAAAATGGTAAAAAGTGAAAAGTAAAAGATTGACGACATAGAGAAGAATGAAGGTACAAATAAAAGAATGTCACAAAGAGAGAAAGAGAGATAAAGAAGATCAAATAGGATATCATGGGGGATTGCATCACACGCATGCAATCACACAAAATAACAGGAAAGAAAGATGCAAGAGACTAGTAAGGCACATGCGATTCAACCTAAATTAGGTCATCTGCATCCCAATCGTGTTCCTTGTATACCAAAGGTAGACAACTAGCCAAAGGGACAACAACAAGTGTTGAACTAGGATCATTACCAAGTTTAACACTCTTTTTAGGAGAATTGTCTTTTAAGCTCATGGAAGAGGAAAAAAAATTATTCAATTCATTATGCACCTCTTCATCAATTTTAGGAACCTCGTCATCATCATCCAAGTTAATCACAATAGGAGGTCAAGTGATAATGTCCATGGAAGAGTTCAACTCTTGTTGTGGTTGTTGTATTGGATTGTTTTGTCTTGGGGAAGGGGTAGAGTCATCATGCATTGCTTCAGTCAAGTTTGGATTTTTATTTTCTTCATTTGATTATTCATGTAACCTATGAGCAAGGGCATGACATCTACGCCTATGCTCTCTAGCAACTCTATTTATTTTAGTTTTTTTTTCAAGTTGCATTTGTGTAGGAGTTGGTTCACCAACCATGGGTTTCTTTTCTTCCCTAAGAGGAGGAATGGAAGGAACTGCAAGAGGTTGTTCAACCACTTTCTCTTTGACTTTGTGCACTTGTTTTATTCTAGGAGGTGTGATGGGGTTGTTTTCATTGTCTCTTTGTCTTTTGTAGGAGATAGGTGAGGTTTCTATCTTAGGTTGGTCTTGGTTGTTTGGAATTTATTTAGGCTCAATCATGGTTTCATCTAGGATGATAGGCTTAGTGGTGGGTGGAGTCATGTTTTGAAGGGATAATTCTACTATTTTCTTTGCCTTGAACTTTTGATAAGATAGGAAAAAGAAGTCTTGTCATGGTTTTATAGGTTCCATAGGCTCAGGCCAAAAGAAATCTAAGGAAAAGTTTCCATGGGAGGACAAACGGTTAAAGCCACTATGGTGGATAGTGAATATTTTATTTTCAAAGGGAAACTTTAAGAATTTATGCACAACCGAAGGGACAAATTTCATGGAGCAAAGCCATTGATAGCCTAGCTTCACATGAAATTAGTCCAACTGCAAGATGATAGAGAATGAGACATCTAATGTTTTCGGTCCTATTTGTAAAGAAAGAGTGATTGATCCCATCGTAGGGAAAGTGAAACCATTATGTGTCTTGATCCATGCTTTTGGTTTATCATATATATCTTGATAGAGCTCATGCAAAGGTAAGAATTCCTTGGTGATCATATTCTCTCCAAATACAAGATCTATTAATATCCCATTAATGGGCTTGTCATAGATATGGTCAGATATGTAAAGAGGACCATTGGGTGCATGTTTAAGTATATCCTTAGAGGAAAAAGCAATTTCAAGAGGATTCTTAGTTCGGCCCTTACAAGGAATAACGTATATCACTCCTACCATGTCATCCATATCATCATTATCTATAGGATCATGTTGAATAGAATCATTGTTATCATCATCTGTGTCAACATTCATCACATCATTCTTTGTAGTTTTGATGGCTTTAACAAATGAAATACTATATTTTGGCATGGGGTTGGTAAATCTTTGAAATTTTTGGTTAGGAGGGGAAACCGACTTATTGCCTTGATCACTAACACCTCCAATGGAAAGACAACCAGAATCAATGAGACCTTGCACAAGATGTTTAAAATGCTTACAATGTTTTGTATTGTGTCCATTTTGTCAGTGATAGTGGAAATAAGAATTTGATCTTAAGCTTAGGGGTAAAGTCTTATTAGGATCAGATGTTTTGATAGGAAGCAAGGTAATCTTTTGATGTTCTAAAAGTTGGGACATTATGTTATGAAGGGTATCAGGTAAGGGAGTGAATTGTCTTTTCGGGTCCCCATAGATAAAGGGTATCATGGCTTTAACAACAGCTACTTGGTTATTGGAATTTTGAGTTTTTTGTTGAGGGGGATTAAATTTAAGGAACCCTTTATTCTATTTTCTAAAAGGTTGGGAATTGTTTTGGATTGTGAACTTTGATTTCTCATATCGATTAGAATTGGACTTTGTATCTCGACTACTAACCGAATTTTGATAATCATGGAGGGTGGTACACAAGTGCATAAAGAATGTTAAGTTCATCATGGTAAGCTTGTCTTGGATCTTTCTTTGCAAATTTCCTATTGCATCTTTTAAAGGTGAGGGTTGAGGACCTTGACAACGACTTGGAAATAAAGCGATTGATAGTGTGAGATAAAGTTAGTTATCTTTTCTTCTTTTTTCTTACATCTCATCAAATCGGCCAAGGTCATCTTAGGGGTCATATGCACTTGGAAATTGTTTACAAATGATTCAACAAGTTCATTGAATGAACTAATTGAGTTGTTAGGTAAAGAGGAGAACCATTCCAAGGTAGTATCTTTCAACGACCTAGTGAAAAGCTTAGCCAAAATTTTATCATCAAGGACAAAGTCACTACATAAGATAATATAGACATTAACATGGTTAGAAATATCTCCCTTTCCTCCATATTTCTCGAATCTAGGAACCTCTACACCTTGTGGCATCAATGTTCCTAATATCTCCAAGGACAATGGGCTACTTTTGGCATCATATGTAGGTGGGCCATTTTAATTTTGGTTTATGGTAGAAACTTTCTTTTGAAGGGATGAAATAGTTTGGAAGATTTTATTTATGAGAGGGTCATTACTTGTGTTATGAGACAGAAGTGAAAAAGGTGAGGGGGTGTCTGTGTTCGAGGGACAAGTGAATGGAATGCTTATAGGTGGTTAAGTGGTAGGAGATATGACATGTGATGCCACATAGGAACTAGGGATACTAGCAGAAATACCCATGAAAGGAATCAATTTACTAGTTTGTTGCATTGTTGTTGTGACTTGAGGATTGGTATAGGTAGGTATTGAGGCAATTGTTGTGGGAGGAGGAATTTGAGTTCCTCCTTGGCTTGTAAAATTTCCTATAGGTAAAGGACAACTATTGGTTGGGATGAGGTGTTTTCCAAAGATTTGAACTTAAACCATTGGGGAAAATGATTTGGAGGAGAAGGGACTCACAATACAAGAAATGAATCCCTAATCCTTAATTTTTCCTCTATAGGGGGAATGGTTCATTTAAGCAAACCTAGGATCCCAAATTGGATTGACTATCAACACAAAGGTGATTCAATTCTCAACAAGGGAGACCTATGAAGATTCCTTAGGATTTAAAGGGTTCACCATCAAGAAAAGGCTTGAAAAAGAAAATTTAACATTCAACTCACAAAACCTAGTAATGTAAGCCAAATAATGAGTGCAAATGAAAAAATAAAGTAACAACAAGTTAGGATGTATGTACCTAGGAAGTCTAAAAATGTGATAAGAATTCTGGAAATGTAAAAATCCTATCAAAATAATCTATGGAGGAAAATGACACCCTTACTATTGTCTAAGTCTCACTACTATTTTTTAAAGAAGATGCAGAATCTTCAGATGTCAAAATAGAATCTCAAAGAATCTCTAAAAAATACCACTTGGAGGACTAAGATGCCCTTACTGCTGACTTAGTCCCAATCTCAATTTTTGCAACATTGAAATGTGATCTCGAGGTTCAATGTCTAAACTTCCTTCTTCACCAAATCTTTAAATCTGAACCTATTTATAACCTACAAAACAAAGGAAATTTGATTGATTGTTTATGGGTATTTTCCTTGGTCAAACACCTTGTTTGGTAATTAAACCTTGATGAAAATGCATAGATCTGAAAATGGAAATGTCTGTGAGCCCTAATATTAAGTATGTCTCATATTATGCAAGCTACAACATTGAGAAACCCTATTCAAATGTGTTAGAATAGAATCCCTAAGATGCAAATGAAAATTACCTATAAAGGAGATCTCAAATCACCCTAATAAGCCATAAACATAAAATGTACTTTCCTTAAGTAGAAAGTAGAACAATGGAAGATGGAATCACTCAAGAAATAATTCCTTAGGCTTGGAAGTATGGCTAGTTGCATCTCCAACCTAGAATCTCTCATGATCTTCCATAGGCATCCATCATTAGTATTTGGTAATTCTAGATCTTGGCTTGAAAATGGACTTGAAAAACCTGCAAAAACACAATAGAAGGTTGCTCTAAGACTTCAATTCCTTCTTGAGACTCTCCTTGCCTACTTGGTTCCAAAAAAATTTCAAAACTTACTTCTTCTTACTTAGGTGAAAAATGGGTGTGAATCTTACTTTTATAGGCATTCCTATCTAATAACCTGATTATTAGATCCCAAAGGCCAACAAAATGCAAAATTAAATCAAATATTTTCATTTCTCACTCTTTATTCCTGAAAATTAATCCCTCGAGACTAAGATGCCCTAGGTGGCATCTTGGTCCCACTAAGGGATACTAAGATTCCACCAAGGGTGTCTTGATCCTACTAGGCTTATTTTTCCATTTTAAAATGTGGGTTGCCAAGATTAAAGGTTGTTTTATGAATTTGTTGAAGTTTACAGTTGAAATATACCTTGAGATGAACAAAAAAGGGTTTGAGGGGCCCGCAATAAGTGACCTAAATGGAATTTAATGTGAGTGCTAATATAGGTCCAAATTAAGTGTGAAAATTAAAAATTATGCATTTTTTATAAACTAAATTTATCCCCCACTTTAGTCCCCATATGACACGTGCATATGCAAGCTAAAGTACTTCAACAAGTAACTTTATAAAAGGATACTCATATGAATTTGCTAGGGAGAATGATTCCCCCTGAAAAACCACAATGTTAGGAACCACATCGTGCATCACAAATTCATTAGTAGCTCAAACATAATCCTCTTATCTAACTTTCCTAGCAAAATGAATTTGTGGGTGGATGTATGGGCCCCCTTGATTCCACTTTCTTTATGGAGGTGGAACCAAGGTAGAAATCCAACCACATCAAACTGCACAAGTCCACAATAGGGAATTTCCATGTACAATGCCAACTAATGATAGACATTTGATGAAAACGAGAGTAGAACCATGATTCCAATGTAACAAATGACATCAAAAAGAGTTCACTAGCCCCTAATGTGTTATTTTAAATAAAAGAACTTTTTTTTTTTAACAAAAGTAACCTAAATATGCATGTATATAAGGATAAAGAGAAGGAAATTACTATTCATTTTATCTTTTACCTTTTTGTAGAGTGAGCTTGAGTAGAGTGAGCCATCATGCTGAGCATACACTCATCCAAATGTCCACAAATCGAGCTACTACAAGAGGTGGTTGAACGGGATGAGTTGTAGCCTACAATGAGTGGATTTTTCCTTCTTTGTACTTTGATTTAATCAATTTTTTATGTCTTTATGAAATTTTTAAATGAATTTAGAGTATAGGGAGGGATTTTCTTTCATTTCTATAGATTGTTGCAAAGTGTCGCACTTTGTCACAAAGTGTCCTAGTTAAGAAATAAAGTGTCTAGAACCCTTAAGATATTCTAGAGAAACTTTAGCACACTTTTTCACCATTAAAGAAAAAAAATATGCTTTTAAGATGTTTTAAATGAAAATTTTCTTCTTTTCTATGTGAATCATAAATTTTGGGTGTAGGATGGTATGACTCTCTTACTTAATTAGGGTTTTTCACCTAAAGGAGAGAGATAGATCCCACACACAATCTAGGTGGTTCACTCAAACTAATACAAGTACAATGAAAATATGTCTAAATGCAATGACCTAAATGAAAAAAATTGATAAAATGGATTGATTATTTATGCAAAACCTAAGAAATATGAGTGTTGAAAACACAATGTGATATGCAAAAATGAACTAGAAATATGCACAAATGAAAACAAAACTTAATGAAACTGAATGGAGTGCACCTAGAAGTAGAATGTTGATGCTAGAAGGTTCTGGAATGTTTCATAAATTACTATTGATGACCACTGGGAATCATTCACCGCAGATGGTGAATTCATCCTACTTTTAGTAAATTTTGCTAAAACAAGTTTCAAGATGTTGGGAGCTAAAAACCTCATTAAACACTTTCTCTAGCCTAGCAATGGGACTCATTTTCCACTGATGTTGAATCATTCCACCTATAGAAATCTAAAATTATAAAGTCAAATATGTGGGTCCAAATCTGTACTTGTCTTCTTGTTAGGTTGACATAACTGAAACTACAGAAAATGGGACGAATGATGCTTCCAAGCTTGAATTAGGTATTTTTTGACTTTAATAGCTTTGATGACTTGTTGACCACTTTTCAACACCAATCTCTTTGACAAACCTTCCTACAAGACCTGTAAACACACATGCAAAAAGGGGGAAAATGGTTAAGGGTTAGAGTATAGGGGTTTTCCTTGGTCAAACCCCACTTTGGTAATCAAATCCTTGATAAAGAAATGAAATAAGAAAGGAATGATGAATAAGTAACATGCAAGTGTCATAAACTCATCAAACCCTTGTTGTTGAATTCTAAAGATATGTCAATGGTTTCTCCAAGATGCTTGATAATTGCTTGATTGAATGATGCTATGATGCTCAAATGGATGCAAGAATGAATACTTGAATGAATAGGTGAATGGGGGTTAAAATGGATAGAAAAAATATTATTTATACACACATATGCCCTAATTTCCCACAAATACAACATCATAGGCCGACCTAAGGTCTTAATGAATAAAAAACTGAAAGAAATTTGAATTTATTTTGAATTTTGTGCCAAGAGGAACTCATTCACCACCCATGGTGAATGGTTCCCACTCAAGGAAAGCAAGTGGCTGTCGGGAATTAAGTTTTATTTAATAATGCTTGTCAAGTTTTTATTCAAAAATACACTTAATTATGACCTATAAGTACATAAATGGGCCAAATAAAGCATAAGAAAGGTGTATTTGGTGATGAAAAGCCTAGAAAAGGATGAAAGTTTGTTACAAGACCTTACAAAACTTTAAAAATAAGACTTGGTAAAGGATAAAAAGGGGATATTTAGATGAATTATAAGAAGAAGAGTCTGTAAAAGTGTAGAAATGTGTTACAGCACCTTCACAAGACATCATAAAGTCTTAATAATTTGAATATGCAAGACCTTATGTGAATGTAGAAGTCACATTACAACATTAAATCTAAGAAAAATAAGCCAAGCATCATAGGAAAAAGACCTAAATGACCATGTGAAAATGTCCAAAGATCCATTTTTCTATGGTACACTATTCCAAACTGTACCTCAATCGTGCCAACACCTAGGTGGTCAAATTTTCAACCATCTACAAGAGCCAATTGATCAGCTACTTGAGGACATGAAAATCCTCCAAGAGACAAGCCTCTACTGGGTTTATCTCTCCTCAACGATGCGATATCACGACGCCATGCTAATGGAAATGGTAGAGAGATGGGATGTAGATACTTGCACTTTTCACTTAATGATAGGAGAGATGAATATCACACTAAAGGATGTGCACCGGATACTACAAGTGCCCATCTAAGGAGAGAGCGTTTTTCTAGTACATGGCAGGAGCTTTGAGGACATGTGGTCTAACATCGAGTATTTCCTGGGGAGACCTATTCATTGTAGATTCATAGGACCACGCATCGAGCTCACATGGATTTTACATGCATGATCACCATTTGTTAGATGCATCATGATCTACATAGTAGCACTGGTACTACTTCCCAACGATCATTGGGCACATCTAGAGGGAGGACTAGTGCACATGATTTGATACATGGAGCACCACTGTGTCATATTTGCATTTATGACTTGGTTCGGTTTACCTATAGAAATGTGAATAGCATGCTTCACTACACTTTAATATAGACCTGGTGCTTAGAGAACATTACCTGTACCAGACCGAGAGGATTTTTGATTACCACTATGGTGGGATACCCATGGGCCTTCAGTTATCCACTTATACAAGTGTGGAAGCATAGTGATGTACTATTTTGGAGGTTCAAATGTGATAGGTTGGGGGAGGAGGATATATTATGGATACCTTATTTTATGGAGCTCTTCTATCTAGACACTACAAGACATATGATGTAGATGTAGAGGAACATGCTTTTTCTAGGACAACGTGATCGCGTAGTGAGACCCTTATACTACAATCACGTCATGAGACAGTTTGGGTAGGTATAGATACAACCACTACTATCACAATCATACAAATGGTTAGTACAGAGCACCCATAGACTTGGGGACCTTAAACATCTAATAGTAGATGATTTTGTTCAGAGTGATACAGAGGAGGAGGATACAGAGGTGCCCCCAGTCTTCAAAGTTGACTACATTAGTATGACAGAGGAGTACGATGAGTGGTGGAAGGTGACTTAGCTAGGACCTATCTTTCCTATAGGCTATCCTATGAGCTTTATAGGACCTTTACCAAATTAGGAGGAGGAGGGCAGAGAGTCGGGAAGGGGGATAGATCTAGAAGACCTATTTCCAAATGGGGATGAGGAGTCAAAGGAGGACAATGAATATGAGGGAGAGGAAGATGATGAGGAGACAGAGGATGAGTAGAGTTAGCCTATGAGCAAGGACAATGATAGAGTTGAGGCTATTCCTCCTAGGCCCAAGTGGAGAGATACATTTCCCTCATGGGTTATAAGGTCACAATCCACACATGCCAGTGTCTAAGAGCATGGGGAGAACAATGGGGCATTTAAGATTCCTACAGATCATGTTACAAACACAGGTGATAATATTTATTATTATGCTTTATGTTTTTATGTATATCATGCTCATGTGTATGCATATAATGATGATGTATACTAATTATTCTTATGATTTATATCTTGCAAGGCTCATGGTAGATCTTGAGGACCTCTTCTCATGTGTGACTATTGAGATAGTGCCACCCCTTCTTATAGATGACACTACTATCACAGAGTACATGCCCCCATAGTTCGTGGTGCAGCACACAAACCTATTTGAGCCTTATGTGAGGCTCAAGGGATCATTTGATAGTGTATCCATGCACATTGATAGAGTAGAGGGTCAGGTATCAGCATTGGAGGTGGATTTAAAGGAGGCTCAAGCAACTTAGAGATCTAAGAGGGAGGATATCTTATAGTCAAAGATCGAGTGGCTACAAAGAGAAAATGCTAGAATCTAGGCTAATAAAGACTGCATAAAACGAGAGTGTGTGGATGCATTTATACATGAGGGTGAAGCATGTGAGGCACTATAGACTATGTGGGAGATGGCTACCATGAGTAGATCTTTATCACACACCACCATCTCTTGATGGGTGCGAAAACTAGATCCTGAGGGATCCAACAATCATAGGCCATAGTGATAGAATACTATTAATGAGATGTATTTTAAATTTATGATATATATGAGAATCCTTGGATTTTATATTTATATGTTAGATAGTAATGTGATTTATTAAATAATCTTTGTTAGACTATTCAATAAATATCTCCATAATCTATTATGCCTTTCTTAAGCTTTCTTAGATTTATAAGATAGTATTTTATGATAAATTAAATGCACTCATGATCTAATTGTAGAATACTAGATGAAAATAAGGATTAACCTAACATAACATACACCATAAGGTTTGAATAGCATGATACCTAAAGTAAGAACCCAAAACAAAATTGGACCCACTACTCTATTATTCAAGACACAAAAAATTAGGTGTCAGGAATGAAGCAAGTGCAAGAGATAATGGAATGCTATCCATTAGCTCTAACAACAATACTTTAAAAACTCATCCTATTCAGAAAGGTTGGGTATAATAATGACACAAATTTGTGGCATTGATAGGTTCCCAAAGAGGTGTACCATCCATTTTGGATATCAAGTATGCTCCAAACCCATACCTTTCTTCAACTACATAAGGTCCTCACCAATTAGGGATAATTTTTCCTTCTCTATTGGATTAGCATTGAAATTTCATTGATTCTTGTATAGTGCCAAATCGCCCTTGTTGAATGAATGAGGGGTGACATGATTATTATAAGTTCATTGTATTTTCTTATGGTAAGCTTGAATATGTTTGAGGGAATTGATGTTCCTTTCATTGAGCATTTCAAGTTGGTGTAATCATTGTTCCCTATAAGTATTGTCATCAATTATCCCTTGAAGAGAGATTCTTAAGGAGGGAATCTCTAACTTTATGGGCATAATTGCCTTGGCACCATAAACAAGGTTGTAAGGTGTGTTTCCCGTTGAAGTTTTGATACTAGTACGATAAACCCATAACATGTATGTTAATTGTGTATGCCAGTCTTTATTATTTTTGTTCACTATTTTTCTTAGAATATGTTCAAGATTTTTGTTAGTTGATTTAGCTTGTCCATTAGAATGTGGATAATAAGGTGTTAAAAATAAATGTTGTATATTAAATATTTCCAAGAACTTCCTCAAATCATATTACATTGGTGGTTGTTGATTTTCTATTTCTAGGATCTATTTTCTTAAATAAGCCTAATGGGCCCCTTTCTAATAAAATGTGCATAATGTGTACCTTGTTTAAGTGTTTTAAAGTGTTATAAAGCACTTTCACATTTATCTAGGTGGTCATATTTAATTTAAATTTAAGCCTTAATTATGACACCTCCCAAAAATCTATCCCAACACTTATAATCTAATTAATAAAATATTTGGGTATGTGCAGGATCATCATGGAAAAAATAGGCCCTTAAGTGGCAAAAAAAATAGAAAAAATAGAGTTAGGCAACTAGACAAAAAAAATGAATAATTTATCTATATTATTTCAAAATATGTAAGAATAGAATCTATAGCAAATTGAATCTAGTTTCTAAACTACTAGGTTCGTTTAAAAAAAAAAAAATCTATTTGGTGAAAATTTGAAATTTAAATGCAGTGAGTACTTAAATTTTAGGGAAAAAATAAGAAGTAGGTGTCTATCTGACCACCCTAACCACAATAAAATGATAATATTTTTTATAAGATTTTAGATATAAGTAGAGGACTCATGTCCCAATGTGATGCATATTTTTTTTATAATTTTTTTCCAATTAAATAATTAATTATGATTTATTTATTACAACTTTTAAAAAAATATTAAAAACTTGTATGTCTAACCACCTTAACTTGGTTAAAACTTCATGAAATTCAATTTTTCTTTTTTTTAATCCTATAGTATGTGAAGCATAGAATGTGACACATGTTTTGGATTCAAAAAATATGATACCGTATGAAAGCTATAGATGTTTCTCAATCAGTCTATTAATTAGGACTTTAGTCATAATTTGAATAGAAAATCAATAATAATTACTTATTAAATTCAAATTAAAACATAATTTATATTGATGGAAAGCTAAGAATCTCCTTTAAAAACCCTTATCATTTCATAAAATTTGGGTAAAAAAAAAATCATCAGCCACATACCCATCATATTGCCACTTTTTGGCCCACCATGATCCTGCACATACCCATTTCATTGGAAAAAGTTAGGTCCTAGAAAATGGTGCTAGGACCCATTCATCCTAGGTGGCGAATGGGTCCTTCCTTAACAAGACCCCTATGTTTTAGTTGATCTAGAATGGGCTTTTAGCCCTCTTTCAATCCCCCAGGGGTTAGGTCTTGGTAAACTAGGCCAAGACCCATTCGCCCTAGGTGGCGAATGGGTCCTCCCTTAATGAGAACCCCCTTTTTGAATTTCATCTTGGCAATAATTTAATGAAGTTTCTTTCCAAATCTGGTGTTGGCCTTAATTTTTTGAATTTTGGGGTTAATCTTCTAATTTAGTATAAATAAGGGGTTAATTCACATTTTTTCTCCTAACACTTTCAAGTATTCAAGCATTATAGAAAATTGGAGTTCATAAGAGCATTCATAAGGTATGTCAAGGTAGATTTCAAGAGTTTATTGCAACAATTCAAATTCATATCATCATGTCAAGGGTTTGATGCATTCATTCATGTTGTTGAGCTAAAGAAGCAGATGTATCATTGAAGATCTACTTGCAACCATTGTTCAAATCACATTCAAGGATCCAAGATCTACATTCTTCATGCCCACTACATGTTATATTGCACACTTGTTTCAAAAGACATCATCCAAGATGACATCATTTACATATTTCATGTTTCATGCTTCATTTTAATATTAGATTTTGTGAGAAGTGAAAATCGAGCTAGGATCTGATGTTGGTCATAGATCACATGCAACTTCACTCAACAAATGATCAAAGATAAAAATAGTGGAATAAAGAGAAATTTGAAATGAGAGAAAAATAGAGACAAAGAAAGATAATTCTGATAATACTCTCTAACTCTCACTGAACTATTCAAACTAGTGGAGGTGAGAGGAGAGTGCTCAATATATAGAAAAATAAGGGAAAATACATCCAAGAGGTGAATTAACTCCTACTACCCATAAGAGGTGGGAGATTATCACCTACTTGGTAAATGACAAAACATGTGGCATAACCTCCTCATGTGAAAATAGGATAGAGGTGGCACATAAAACTAGAAGAGGGTGAGAAACCCAACTAGCCTATAAACTACTCAAGTAAAAACAAAATAGTTCTTATGAGAGGTGGCACAACAAGCCAAAAAAGAGTGTGTAGCTCAACTACCCATGTGTGGGGAGAGAGTGACACATCTAGCCAATGCATTAAACCACATGTCCTCATATTAACAACTCCTAATAAACCTAAGCAAGCTTCAATAATATGTGTAGGAAAAAATAAATACCCCTAACATAAGGAAAATAAAAAACCTATACTAACACCCTCCCTTAAGCATATCTTAGGTGGGTGAAAAGATGGGTCCCGAAAAATGAGGCCATGTTAGGTACCCATGTACATATAAAATTCCCCCCAAAGAAGAAGAAGTTTCATCCCACAAAAAGGAAGTACGCCCCCCATAATAGAGAGAGAAATGAAGTGGAAGGACAAAGAATCTCCCCCAAAGAGATCCAATGGTAGATGCTCAAAACTGGATGTAGAAGATGGTCCACAATCATCAAACAATGTTCCTCCCCTTAGGAAGAAACAAAACCAAAGGTGTATGTGAGCTATCTCCCCACTCTTGAAAGGAATATGTAGAAAGAACGTGCAACATGAATGAAGCCTTTGAATTTGACTCAGGTATCCCCATGTCGATGATGAAAGCTGCCACAATCAAATCAAGCATTCTAGGCCAGACTGTTGAAGATGACAAATTAGAATCTCCTAGAGACTAATTTAGAGCATAATCCAAAGACTCAAGTCTCTCCTCTGAAGATGTCTTCTCCATTTAATGATTATCCAAATTACCCACACTCATGTCAAACTATAAGGAATGGTCATGTAGAGAATGAAGAGGAGGGTCAAGCACTTGACACCTTAAAACATTTAAAGAAAAGTCAACTTCATTGTAGAGAAGATGAATATCATCAATAGTGTCTCCCAAATCTCCAATATGTGTCACCATAAACAATTCTGAAATACATGTCAAGAGATCATCCCAAGCTAAATTTGAAAGATAATGTATGTTCTATTGGAAAGAATAACTAGAAACTTTCAAAGAAGCATCTCTAGAATCTAAAGCCACAATAGGTGTGTGTGATGGGGTATCAATGAACTGATCATCCACACAAGATGTGTTCACACAAGATGGGGAAATATAAGTCTCGATATCATCAACAATATCCTGGTTATCCAAGGAAACATCACTTTCAGATGAAGATTCAATGTCTCCATATAATTTTTGAATGATGGTCCAAGCAGTGAAAGGGCACTCAGTGTTCTCTATGTGATGTAGAGTATCCTTAAAAATAGTAAGACATATTAGTCCTGTGCCATAGAAAAATGGCTCCTTGTCATTTTAATGGCCTTATAGGTCTTGTTTCATGGTGTTTGTTTATTTTGGTCTGATTTTATGTTGCAACATGGCTTGAACATGCTTATTTAGGTACTAAAATTCAAATAATGATGTCTTGTGAAGGTGTTGTGAAGTGTTGTAAGAAATTTCTACATTCTTCTAGAATCTATTAATTACAACTCACCTAAAAATCACCTTTTTATTCATCAACAAGTCCTATTTTTATTTGTTGTAAAGTCTTGTAACAAGATTTCACACTCTTCTAGGCATGTTTTCACTATTTATCCCTTTATCATGCTTTATTTGGCCCCTTTATGATCTCATATGCTTAATTAAGTGTATTTTTTAGTATTATCCTGACAAACAACATTAAATACAACATATTTCCATACACACATTTTCAAGTCCTAAGTGGGACCCATTCACCATGGGTGGAAAATGAGTCCCCCTTGGCCCCAAATTCAAAATATTTTAAATTTCCTTTCAGTATTTTATTCAAAAACACTTGATGTCAGCCTGTGATGAGGTTTGAATGGGTAACTAAGGCACAAGCATGTATAAATAAGTGATTTTCATTTAATTTCAACCCCCATTCATCAAGTTCACCCAAGCATTCAAGCATTTTACAACATCCTTTCAAGCACTATTCAAGCACTTTGAAGCATCCATTGACATTAGTTCAAACTTGCATCATCAAGAGTTTGGTAAGTTAATAGCAATTGCATGTTGTTAGTTTATCATTTCTTTGCATTTCATTATTTTATTGAAGGTTTGATTACCAAAACGAGGCTTGGGTATGTGTAGGATCATGATGGGCCAAAAATTTGCAATATGATGGGTATGTGGTTGATGACTATTTTTTTACCCAAAATTAATGAAACGGAAACAATTTTTAAAGGATATTCTCAGCTTTCCACTTATATGAATTATGCTTTACTTTGAATTTAATAAGTAATTATTATTCATTTTCTATTCAAATTACGACTAAAGTCTTGATTGATAGGTTGATTGAAAAACATATATAGCTTTCAAACGGTATCACATTCTATTCTTTTCATACTATAGGATTAAAAAAAGAAAAATTTAATTTCATGAAGTTTTGACCAAGTTAAGGTGGTCAGACATACGAGTTTTTATATTTTTTAAAAATTTGTAATAAAAAATCATAATTAATTATTTACTTGGGAAAAATTACAAAAAAATATGCATCACATCGAGGCATGGGTCCTCTACTTATATCTAAAATCTTGTAAAAATATTATCATTTTATTGTGGTTAGGGTGGTTAGACAGACACCTACTTATTTTTTCCCTGAAATTTAAGTACCACTGCATTGAAATTTCAAATTTTCACCAAATAGTTTTTTTTTTTAAAACAAACCAAGTAGTTTAGAAACTACATTCAATTTGCTACAAATTCTATTCTTACATATTTTTGAAATAATATAGATAACTTCTTCAAATTTTTATGTCAAGTTGCCTAACTCTGATTTTTTTGAATTTTTTGCCACTTAAGGGCCTGTTTTTTCCATGATGATCCCACACATACCCATTTGACCAAGGAAAACCACTATTCACTAACCTTAAACCATTTTTCCGTATTGCATGTTTGTTTGCAAACCTAGGTATGTAGATTTGACAAGGTTTTTTATGTTGAAGATTGGTTTATAAGTCAACTAGGTGCTTCAAGTCAACTTAGGTCTATTTCAAGCTTGGAGAAGGTTTTCTATCCATTTTTTGTAGAATTGACTTCGACACCGCAACAAGCAGAATTTTCTAGATCTACTATTACAGAGTTGTCTCCTGATTTTTCAAAAATTTATAGGATTGAAAATCTGAAATTTGTAAGATTCCAGATCCCAACAGATAGAAACTTGCTTCTGATAGTTTTTCACCAAGAGGAGGACTATTTTACCACCCTAGGCAAATGAGTCCCACTGTAAAAATTAGTAATTTCCATTAGCATCTAGAACACTCCAGAATCATCAAATTTCATCCAGGTGCACTCAGATTCATCCCTTTTCTTTTTGTTCTGCATAATTTCTCCATTTACTTAGTTATCTGCATATCATAGTGTGTTTTCAAACATAGCTTTAATTACACTTTTGCATTCATTTTCATTCATTTAGATTAGTCAATTGCATTTAGTTAGCTTCATTTAGGTTACACATCATCACACATAACATTAAATTGAATGAACCATTAGCATTTTTGGCCTACTTCTTTCCTTTTAGGTGAAAAACCCTAGAATAGTTAGAGAAGCCCTAGGAACCAAAAATCTATAGTTCAAGTCTATAGAACATGTCATTATTGTTAAACCATGCATTCTTTTGGTTATAGTCACTTGGTTCAGGAACAAGTCCAAGGAGATAGGGTAGTAGATCTTGCTCAAGGCAATGATTCTTTATCCCTTGTTTCCAAGATAAATAGTTCTTTGAAGTTAGCTTGACAATAGAAGGATGGAAATAGTTTTCAAGAGACATTCTTAACCCCCCCATAAATGGAACTTTATCTTAGTTCTTGATTACAAATTTTTTTATAATCCCCCAAAGATTGATACAAAAAGCCACTTTAAGTTAATGCAAAAAGAGACATCAAGAGACACCCCACCATTCCAATCAAAGAAAGAGCCCCCAAAGAAAATATTATTTGTAACTTTCTAATTAGTGCATTTACAACTTCAACTAGCAATAATACTTAGTGGTCTTGATCTCAATGCTTTACAAAATTCTCACACAATGGGTGTATGCTAAAACTATAAAATTGGGGCCAATCCAAGTGAAACTAACAACACCACTATGACCTACTTGAAAAATCATGCACTTTCAAAAAAATAATCATCTCAATCTGAGATTGTATGAGAAATTTATGAGTCTCTAAAGTTCCCAAAATAAGAACTATATAGTGTCATGGGTGAGAATCTGCAATTTCTGAAAAATAACTACATCAAAACCAAACAATGCCTACACTAGTGCAAAGAGCACAATAAAATAGATCAAATAAAAAAAATTACTTGAGAAATGGAGCTAGTATGAGTGAGAATTAAGCATTTGAAAAATGCCTTCAAATCTACAACTGTCAATGGAGAGGGGGTCTACTAAAACGTTCTAATTCATTTTCTACAAAATATATAACCTATGTGCAAAAACTAGCAATGACCCAGATGGTTTTTTTCTATTGTAAACAAAACCCATATGGCATATTTTCTTTAAATTGTACATAAAATATGGATCTAGTGTAAAATAATGCTCCTAGCAATAAAAAAAAATGACCCTAGAAATGAAAAAATAGCTTGTAAAGGCTAAATCAACTACCTAAGACAAGCAAAGGCATGCTAAAATATAAAAAATTTATAGGATATTCATAAATCCTTTAAGATTCTTCAAATCATTTGAAAATGTAAAAGAAGAGCATACAAGATTTTGAAGAAAATTGCAACAAAGCTTATTAGCCACCCAAAATCTCTCAAAAAATCAAAAAAAAAAATGAGCTATACCAGACAACACGACTCTAAAACCATGTTAGATTCTATGAGAAGGGAGAATTGAGCCAGGATCTAATTTCGGTTGTAGATCACATTCAACTTCACTCAATAGATGATCAAAAATCAAAATAGCGGAATGAAGAGAAATTTGAAATGAGAGAACACTAGAGACAAAGCAAGAGAATTTTGAGAATACTCTCATGACTCTCACCAAACAATCACCGAGCTAGTTGAACTAGTGAAGGTGAGAAGAGAGTGCTCAATATATAGAAGAATAAGGGAAAATACATCCAAGAGGTGCATTAACTCCTACTACCCATAAAAGGTGGGAGGTTATCACCTACTTGGTAAATGACAAAACAGGTGGCATAATCTCCTCATGTGAAGATAGGAGAGAGGTGGCACATAAAGCTAGAAGAGGGTGAGAAACCCAACTAACCCATAAACGACTCAGGTAAAAACAAAATAGTGGTTATGAGACGTGGCACAACAAGCCAAAAAGAATGTGTAACTCAACTACCCATGTGTGGGGAGAGAGTGACACATGTAGCCGATGTATTCCTCCATGTCTCCTCATGTTAACCACTCCTAATAAACCTAAGGAAGCTTAAATAATATGTGTAGGAAAAAAATAAATACCCCTAACATAAGGAAAATTAAAAACCTAAACTAACAATTACTTTATTTCATCATTTGGTTTGATTACCTATAAGGGGTTTGACCAAGGAAAACCCCTATTCACTAAAAAATAAAAAAAAATTATGCCCTTGAGTGTGTGATTGTAAATTTATAGGTTAAAGAACAAGTGGAGCAAGTTTGGAGCAAGATTATCAAAGTTGTCAAATTGCAAAAGTTATCATCTAAAGTGAAAAATCAAGGAATCAAACTACAAAATTGCATATAGACTTCCAGAGGTTGATAATAGGGAATTTGAGAGTGCAAAAATCAAGGAATAGGATCCTAAAATCAGTTTTCTAAAACTCTAAAAGGACCCATTCGCCACTAAAGGTGAATGAGTCCTCTATAGCTCAAAAACAACTTTTTGACTAGGTACACAACTTTTAATGCTCTAAAAACTCCCCCCATAGTTGCTATAATGGTTAGGTACCATTTATTATTGTTATTTACATCTTTTGGCTAACATAATTACTGTAATATTGCAGAATTGCACCTATGGGAAATCCCATATTTCCATATTCTTTTCTAGAGCATTTATGACACCCCAAAACATTAATGGAGAAACCCCTTAGTTGGAATGTTGTGATTCTGACTTTAGGACAACAAGTGGCTGAGCAAAAAAATCCTAACAAAAAGAATTTCCCAAGCATATAGGCTTTGGAAGGCTGCGCGGTGTACAGAGGTCCATGTGGTGTGCTAGTGTCCTGTCTATTTCTTGAATCTAAAACATGGAATCTGGAAGGCTAACCCCTTGTGACATGTATCCCAGTGGTTACATTCCAAAAATAATGGCTCTTTGCTGCCCTTGGAAGCATAATAACATTCTTTTGCCTCTCATTTGGAGGTTGGAAGATTGGAAGACATCACTCAAGCACTTGTTTTACTTTAGCCACAACTTTGAGACTTCTCCTTTAATAGTTGTGCATTCATAGGCAAAGCCATGCTGGAATGAGGTCCCTCCAGTAGCAGCAGCTCTCAAGCAAGCACTCAGAGGTGTGTCCACATGCTCTGGAGAGGGCTTTGGCTTGTGGGTAATGCTCTCTCTCTCTCTCCCTCACTTTCTTTTCATCAACATTTGTTTACATTATCATGGTGTGGGTTCTACTCCTTGAGCGGGTATTTCTTTCACCACACACTTTGCTTTCCTTTCCACCTTGGTTGTCTGTGGAGGTGGGAACACCAAAATGGGCTCTGATTGAGGTAGACACCTATACAGCCACCCAAAAACTTTCTCCTTGATCTCTTGTGTGTAGGTTATGAGAAGGGAACTTGGAGTGAAGATTCAAACATTCGAGAAAGGGGTAAGTTCTCTCCAAGAATCATGGTATTTCCTTCAATATTTGGCTTCCTAGTTAAGTTAATAATCATGTTTATATCACTCCTGAGTCTGAAAGTAGAATTAATTTTTTTCAGTTGAGCTTTTGAGTTCTCTATTGCTCAGGATGACAGTGCGACTTTTAGACAACAATGCACTGCACTAGTGTCCTAGTTCTGCACTTGCATATTTTGGTTGAGAGCCCTCTCTTCTAGGATAGAATACTTATGATTCAGCTCTCCCAGGATCTCTAACCTTTTCTCCTGGAACATAACTACACCTTTGATACTTTATCATTTTGTTGTCTTGATGTGTATAAGGGCAGTTTGCTACCTGGTGATCTCTCAAGAAGGAGGAGACCCATGTGCAATGAATCCCTCTTATATCACATTTATGTGAACCTGATGTGAACATTGGAAGTTCATTTGCAATGTTGCATGTCTACCATGAAGACTTTTCTAAGGAATACTTTGATATGCTAGAGGATTCCCTAGATGATTTCTTAGAGGCATTCCCCCCTACTCGTAAATCTCTCAAACAAGTATCTTCTTGAAAAGTTGAGGGATTAGTAAATGTAGTGGTAGTCTCAGTGGCTCCCCAAGCCCTAGGAAACCCGTCATTTATGTAACCCCAGTCGACCCTGTCGTATGTGAAATTCCAGGCCATAGTAATTCACTAGACCTGTATTCAAGGTTTTTGAAAGCTATAGATTCCACATCTTATAATGTCGTTGGGTACACATATCCTACAAGGAGTAATAGATGGAACTTGGATCAACAACCTTCTATTCCAACTTCACAACCTACTTCTTTACCACCTTCCCAACTGAGCCTTCTTGCAGCACCTAAACCTATGATCAAAGCACTGGGTGATTATGATCTTGTCGAGAAGCTTTGTGTTACTCTGGCTAAGATCTCACTTTGTGACTTGCTTCAGACCACCCCAGTTTATTAAGAGATGCTTCAGGAGGCCTTACAGAATATTTTCTTGCCCACCTCTACCAGGCCTATGGGGGTTAATGCGTTGTTGACTCATATTCATGTGGATTCACTGAATATTACATTCAACCCATAAGAACTCCCACCTTTGGACATGTAGAAGCAAGCAAAACCTTTAATGATCATAGTTAACGTTAATAACATTGGTATTAGGTGTACTATCATTGATACTAGATTGGCACTCAACATTTGTGGTATGGACCTACTACCTAAAATCAAATTTGATTCATCTTCCTTGGTAGCTCCCTCTTTGTACATCTGTGGATTCAATAAAGTTGGCTGCCAAGCTTTAGGTATGATAATATTTCCTTGCAACTAGGCCCCATTACTTTACCCACGTTGATTTATGTGATGCCTGGACCTTTACCTTATAATCTCCTCTTGGGGAGACCTTGGATCCACACTATGGGTGCAATAACCTCCACTTTACATCATTCTTTTAAATTTGTTGCAAACAATCAGGTAGTCACAGTCAAAGTGGATCCAAAAGGCATTTTCCTATGTGAATTAGTTGTTTTCAGTCACGTTTCAACCATGTCTACCCTCAAAAATTGTGTTCCTTCCTTAACCACTGATGCTATGGCATGTTCTTCATTGATACCCTCTATGGAAATATTTCCTAGGGAGAGTGTTGAAACTAAAGAAACACCTAAAGCAAAGGATCCTTATTCTCCCACATCATCTTCTCAAACATACACCTTCCTAGGGGATGATTGGGGTTCCTTGAAATTTTCTAAATTTTTTATTGCAAAGTACAAGGTAGACCCCTCTTGCATAGATTTTCTATGTGCCCCTAGTACAAAGGTGGACAATATTCCCATGGAGGAGAAGAAGTGCAATCCTATTTAGAAATAACTCCTTCTAGCATTGAGGAGAATGGTCCACCTCTTACAAAGAAGTTAACATTTGTGAATTTGACAAAGGAGGTGGAAGTACCCCCGCAGAGACATTTAACATCCATTGGTGGAATGAAGCACTCTATGTGGATTTTCCACCCCTTGAATTTTTACAAACTCACTATAGATTCATATATGAACTTGCTTCTCGATATGGCTATGGGAAAAAGGGCCTGGGGAATATCAAGCAGGGAATTCAAGTCCCCATCAACCTTAAGCCACTATAGCATAACTTGGGGCTAGGTTGTTCCATTGAACAATCTAAGCTAAATCCTTGGTGGAGTATTAATATGATTTTGGCTAAAGCATTGAACCTCGTCCACCCTGAGTTAATAGAGGAAAAGGAGCAAGCCAAAAATATTCCTCTGGATATATTTTCTTGTGATGAAGCATTAGATGAATTTTTGGGTGCATAGTCCTCACTCCCCCCTTATCATCACAAAAGATGTTTCCCGTACCTCTTACATATCCAAGCATATTTCAAAGAATCTATCCTGAATATTGACGAGGAGGACCCTCTATCTAACACTAGTGATGATGTTCCAACACCTGATCACAAAGATCAAAGTTCCCTTATAAAAGGAGATATTGTCGAGGTCTCTATGGACCTCATATCCCTTGAAAAGGTGATAAAAATTAGAAAGTGTCTTTCTTGAGAAGAAGCAAATGAACACTCTAATATCTTGTGTTCCCATCCTAACGTATTCACTTGGACATATGAGGATATGCCCAGTATTGATGAATCTATAGCAGTTCATAATATTGTTCTGTGTCCCGATGCTAAGCTGGTTAAGCAAAAGATCTAAAAAATCAATCCCAGAGTGGCATTAATAGTTAAGAATGAGATAGAGAAATTGTTAAAAGTAGGATTTATCTGTCCTATTGACTATTCCCCCTGGATTTTAAACATAGTCACTATTAGTAAACTTGATGGTCGCATTCACATATGCATTGATTTTCAAGACCTTAATAAAGATTCCCTTAAAAATGATTTTTTTTTACCTAATATAGACAAGATTATTGACTCGACTGTAGGCCATGCATTGCTTTCCTTCATGGATGGCTTCTTGGGTTATAATCAATTTTGTATTAACCTAGATGATCAGTAAAAGATAGCCTTTACTACCCCATGGGTTACTTTCTATTACGTGGTCATTCCCTTTGGATTAAAGAATGCAGGAGCTACCTACCAATGGGTGATGACCCTAATATTTCATGACTTCATTCACAAGATTCTAGAGGATTATGTCAACGATCTATTGGAAAAAATTGTAACCCGTCAGGATCATCCCAAAAACCTTCATTTTATTTTTGCAAGACTTTGACTCTATAAAATGAGATTAAATCCCCTTAAGTATGTCTTTGGCGTTGACGTCGGCAAGCTCCTGGGGTTCATTGTCTCTCATCGTGGGATTAAAGTTGACATTAAAAAGATCAACACCATCATTAACATTCCTTCACTAAGTAATATTAGCGAGTTGCAAGGTTTATAGGGAAAGATTCAGGCAATTTGTAGATTCATATCTCAATTGGCTGATTGCACCCTTCCTTTCACTCATTTGTTAAAAAAGTATGTTCGCTTCATATGGGATGAGGAATGTCAAAAGGCCTTTGATTCTATCAAAGCCTACTTAGCTAACCCTCCTGTATTGATGTCAGCTATGCAAGATAGACCATTTCTACTCTGTCTAGTTGTGTCACCATATGCTTTAGCAGACCTTTTGGTTCAATATGATGACTCAGGGAGGGAAAGAGTTGTCTACTACATTAGCCGCATCCTAGTTTATTATGAAACCCGTTATTCCTCCATGGAAAGGAAATTCCTTTCTCTTATCTTTGCTACACAAAAGCTGAGGCATTACTTCCTCCATGCTAAAATGCATGTCATAGTAAAAATAGATCTTTTAAGGCATTTATTCTCCAGCACTAACCTGGCAGGAAGGTTAGTGAAATGGGTTAGTTGCTTTCTAAGTTTGACAAAAATTTTGTCACTCAGAAATCAATAAATGGACAAGTGGTTGTGGATCAATTGATAGATGTTCCCTTATCTCTCTCCTTTCTTGAATTAGATCTATTTCCTGATGAAAACATTTTCTTGATCAATGAGGATCCCGAATGGAAAATGTACACCGATGGGTCAAGATGTGAAACTAGTTCTGGAGTGGGAGTGGTCCTAATATCTCTTCAAGGAAAACCAGTCCCCTTTTCCTTTCGGTTAAACTTCCCTTATACTAATAACATTTCCAAGTACAAAGCCCTTATAGCTGGTTTACGCACCGCAATAGCACTAAAAATCAAGCGCCTTTGTATCCTAGGTGACTCAGCATATAGTGAATCAAATAATGGGAGCCTATCAAGCTAAGCAAAGTAAGTTGTCCCGATATCGGGGCCTTGCCTTGTCCTTACTCAAACAATTATCTTCCTTCACAATAGACAATGTCCCTAGGAGGGAAAATAGACATGTTGATGCCATGGCAAGTGCCACTTCCTTGGCACCTTTTGAAGAAGACACAAAATAGTACCACCTTGAGGTCCAAATTTTGTAAACCCCTACGGCTCCCGAAGAACCTAAAATAGAATTCCCTATCTGTTCCCATGTGGACTCTAGAGAATGGTTCACTGATGTCTATAACTATTTAAAAACTAGGAGCCTCCCTAATAATGCGACAAAAAATGACCGCACTTATGTGAAGAAGCTTTAAGTTCATTATATCATCTTATCAAGAATCCTTTATAAGAAATCCTATAACGGTTTTCTCCTTAGATTTCTTATGAAAGCAGAGATATCCCTCATGCTTAAAGAAGCCCATGTGAGCTCTGGGGGCAGACATTTTGGTGGTAAATCCCTGACACAAAGATTGATACATATGGGCTACTATTGGCAAACAATGGAATGATATTCTTTTGACTTTGTTAAGAAATTCTCTTAGTGCTAGCAACACAGCCAACTCATTCACGTGCCCACCCAAGAGTTACAAAACCAAACTTCCACTTGGTCGTTTGCTAAATGGGGGTTACATATTATCAGAAAGATATCACCTCCCTCTTCCAAAGGACATGCTTTCATCATTACCACCATGGATTACTTCACAAAGTGGGTCAAGGTTGTCCCACTCCACTCCATGAATGTTGAAATCACTTGTGACTTCCTTATGAGCAACATCATTTCTCGATTCGAATTGTTGGCTACACTTAAATCTGATAATGGTAGACCATTCTAGAACAATGAAGTGAAGCAATTCCTTGAGAATTTTCATATCCAATATAGGTTCTCCACACCCTATTACCCTCAATCCAATGGTCAAGCAGAAGCATCAAACAAAACTCTTGAACTTATTCTCTGGAAGATAGTTAATAAATACGGTAAAGACTGTCACATTCAATTGACATATGCTCTATGGACCTATCACATGAGTTTCCACACAACTATAGGGACAACGCCCTACAACCTTGCATATGGTGTCGAAGCTATCATGCCCTTAGAATTGGAAATCTCATCTTTGTGAGTCTCCCTGAAAGGGCTAATTGATAATGAGACCTATCAAGTCAACCACCTGCATCAACTCTAGATGCTCGATGAGCATCGTTTACGAGCCCTCAAACATCTTAAAGCTTATCATCAGTGGTTATCTAGATAGTACAATAAAATTATACTCCCTCAAACCTTTAAAATAGGATATTTGGTTCTTTATTAGAATTAGAGAAATGTGAATGTACTACCCAACTAGAGAGGAAAATTCAATCCTAACTGGTTAGTCCCTTACATTGTAATCTATGTTTACAACTCAGATGCCTATGGATTATCATCTATGGATGGAATTCCTTTGAAGGAGCCTATTAATGCTATCCATATTCTTCATTACTATGTGTAATGTTCTATGTGTCACCCATGTGATGCTCTCTCTCTTTGCAAAAAGGAGTAGTAGTATTGTATATGTTGACATTATTCATTAAACATTATGATAATTTTGTGTTTTGAGTGACCATGTGTGTGTGTGTGTATTCACTAGAGCATTATTGAATTTAAATTAGCATACAACCATGTGTGTTTAATTAAATCATATTAGCACTTGATATGAAGCATACATCCGGGTATAAAGATATAACATCCATAGCATGAACATACGGGAAATAAAAAACATTTATACATTTAGATAAACAATTCCATAAAACCAAAATTGATGTATCCATATATGTTTATATATACATAATGAATGTATCCAATGTCATATACATGTCTCAGGTGACTACTACAAAAATGAGTGGCTACTGAATATATGTCTATACAAAAGCATCTACAAGTATGTATGAACATGTATGTATCTCGGTGCAAAAATGACGTACATAAAAAATGATGATGATCCCCGATCACTGAGGAGAATGGCTCCCAGACCCCTCTGGCTCTGGGGGGTGCTCTAGAAGTTGTGGGAGGGATTAGATAGTATTCATTGAGCAAGAATGATGAGAGTGTGAGGTGGATAAGGCTACCTGCATCCCTTTGATCTCCCCCTATAAGGAAGATATCATTAGCTCTACCTGTCGCAACTAGTCCTACAATCACTAGACCTCTGTCAAGCTCATAGCTTATGGCTTCCCACTGAGGTCATCGAGATGACTCTGAAGGGCATCATGTGCCTACTTAGTGACCTCATCCCTCCTCACTATCAAGTCTCACTCAACAAGCATTGTTTAGAGCTCCCCCAAAAGCTAGTTGTGCTACCCCCACACACTTGTCAACTTGGTTGTCAGCTAGACAACCTTTGCACCCCGTTCCTCATAGGCAGTCTACAAATGTGCAACTAGCTTGAAGATGGGGGCATGATGCCTCACAGACATCGGTCGAAATTCCTCTAGGATTAACCCTTGAATTTGTATAGTGGGGACTACCTTTGATTTGCACTGAGCTATGAGCCCAGTTCATCCCTATTCATCCTCTACAACCATAGAAAAGGAAAAGATATCAATATCACATGGCACATATATATAAGATATGTATATCATTAGATTAAAGATACCTGGATCACCCAACTACCATGTTGGGTCAGGGTGAGGCTTGTTGCTTGGACCTATGTCACTGATCTCGGTGGCTACTCCTAGCACTGAAAGTGATGCAGTCATACTAGAAGATGATGGTGCTAATGAGACTGGGGTCACTAGTGGGAGATCTAATCTACTTCGTCACCTCGACCTCACTAGTAGTACCTCCTCCTCCTCCTCGGCCTACTACTAGCCTCTCCTCATGTCCTATAGTGGTGGGGTTGGTAATTCCCCCTGTGGACTAGGGTCCCCTCCTGGAGTACCCTCGCCAAACACAAGAGCTGGCCAGTGCCTCTCCCACCATTGTGTAAAATCTGTAGCTATGCCTACATTGTCTACCACTAATAAGGTTGACAGATCATGATCAGGCTCATCATCATCAAATGGGACTCTATTTGTAATACTCAGGTGAGGGCGGTCCCTGACCCTCACCATGCTCCTATGAGCCCTAGTATAGGTGGGCACATCCAGTGGTATAGTTTGCAGTTGGCCTAGCTATCGAATGACCTGACTGCAGTAGTAGGGTACAATAATATAATCCCTATGCCCTATTAAAAAAGGATCTCTTTGTAGGTTCCTCAAATACCTGCCATCATCCACCCACCTAAAAAATTGATAAGGCCTCCATCAAACCCTATCTATTGTGAGGGTATCAAATGAAGCCACCAAAATTGTAGGTCAAAGAATCTCCACTAGACCATCATATCATACTAGTGGTCCATGGGGACCCCATATAGTTGTTCCTGTGGAAAACCAATCGGTCAAGTACACATGATGTGGGAAAAGTCCCACACCTGCAAAAGTGTGCATGCTATCAGGCTACGGTACTCATAATGCACGTATCGACCTAGCTCCTGGTACAAATTCGCTAGCATGCTATGCCCCTAGTAAAATATTCTCCTATGATAGTATGGATGAGGCCCCCATGTAGGTGTGAGCCTCACCCATCAATCATGTTCCAAAGTGCAATGGTCACGACCATAACTCTATGGATCAATAGCATCGTGGTCTTCGCATGGTCATACCAATGAATGTAGATGTGGCCTATGCCATGACTACCATCCATCCTCCCTGTGTAGTAGTAGATGCCCTCTGCCCGCTCCCTCGTAGATCGTGTGTCATACAAGGCCACCTACCATCTATGGATGCATAGTTTGAGGATTCGTTAGACATCCTCGAGAGTGATAGCCATCTCCACAACTAGTAGCTGGAAAGATGAAGTAGTGGCATCCCACCACTCCATAAGGGTTGTAAGCATGCATTTGTGGTACCTCATCTCTGGCATAGTGACAATGTGTCAGAGACTAATGCACTCCAAGAGTGTAACCTCATCCACCAATAAGCAATCCCTTTGCTTGCAGACCAGCCAAAATGCTCGCCCTCCAAGATGCTCACGAATCTCTAGGTACTCCTACCAAAAGCAAGAAGATTTTTGAATCAGAACACTAGCACTTATTATCAATAAAATTACAATAAAAAATCATGAGGACTCATGCATGATGCACAGACGTCTGCGCACCATGCATGGGTCCTCCTCTACCATAGTCACCTCAAAGACACTAGTGTGTATATGAGAAAATAGCGTAGAAGTGGGACGACAACACTTGTCATGGATGAAAATGTGGGATCAAGACATAGGTGCACAAAAAAGACACCTACGCACCTCACCGCTAGAAAAAATCAAAAAAATACACAAAAAATTGTTCAAAATGAGAGTTTATGACTTACCTAGTCCACCTCGTGACCCTCGGTGACATCCTGATATAGCTACTCCAACCTTGGCTCCTCATACTCTCTCCTACTAGGCATTTTGCTGACTTTTCTCTCACAAAAGTCAACAATTTGCTTGCGACAAATAGTGAAAATGACCCTTCTAGGAGCCCACCTAGGTATATATAGGCCCCCTAGGGCCCATTTTCCCTAGGACTTGTGGCTCCCCAGTTTCTCCTAGGTTCACCCCACTAAACTAGGGGAAAACTTAGGAGGGGGCATAAGCTCATCTCTTAATCATATTTTCTTCTAAATTGATGACATTTGTCTTGATCATTCCTCTCTTCGTGTTAGTTTTCTTTTGATTTTTTGAAGTTGATCCAAAATTTGAGTTTTGCAGGATAGAACATTTAATAAATTCATGGCCACTCAGATGTTGTCTGTTGAACTCAAATGTTGGGGGCATCTTCAGTCCTGGCTAGTTCGACTATGATAGTCACTATGGTCTCTTCTTGTTGGCATACAAATCTGTAAAATTCAAAATTTTGGTGAAATTTTTCTTTTCTACTTTAGTGAGGCTGAATTTTTCAAAATCAAGCCCACTAAAGTGGGGGACAAATGTAATATCGCAAAATTGCACCTAGGGGCAATCCCATATTTCCACATTCTTTCCTAGGATTTATGACACCCCAAAACATTAATGGAAAAACCTTTTAGTTGGAATGTCGCAATTCTAACTTCAAGAGGACAAGTGGTCAAGCAGTAGAAGCCTAACAAAAGCTTTTTCCAAGAATATAGGCTTTGGATGACTATGTGGCACGCAAACGTCTACACGGCACGCTAGCATCCTATCCATTTCTCAAATCTAAAACATGGAATCTAGAAGGCTAACCTTTGTAACATGTATCCTAGTGGTTACATTCTAAAAATAATGGCTCTTTGCCACCCGTGCAAGCATAAGAACCTCCTTTTTCCTCTTATTTGGAGGTTGGAAGATTGGAATACATCACTCAAGCACTTGTTTTACTTTAGCCACAGCTTTGAGACTTCTCCTTTGATCTATAGCAGCACATTCATAGGTGAAGCCATGCTAGACTGAGGTCCCTCCAGCAACAGCAGCTCTCAATTAAGCTCTCAACATTGCGTCTGTGTGCTCCGGAGAGGGCTTTGGCCTATGGGTAATGCTCTCTCTCTCTCTCTCCCTCACTTTCTTTTCATCAGCATTTTTTTACCTTATTGTGGTATGGGTTCTACTCCTCAAGCAAGTATTTATTTCACCACATGCTTATCGTGGTGCGGGTTCTACTCCTTGAGTGGGTATTATTTTCACCACATTCTTTCCTTTCCTTTCCAACTTGGCTATTCATGGAGGTGGGAACACCAAAATGGGTTTTGACTAAGGCAGGCCCCTATACAACCACTCAACAACTTTCTCCTTGATCTCTTATGTGTAGGCTATGAGAAGGGAACTTGGAGTGAAGATTCGAACATTCAAGAAAGAGGTAAGTTCTCTCCGAGCATCGTGGTATTTCCTTCAATATTTGGCTTCCTATTTAACTTAATGATCCTGTTTATATCACTCCTAATTCTGAAAGTAGAATTACTTTATGTTCATTGAGCTTTTAAGTTCTCTATTGCTCAGGATGACAACACAACTTTTAAACGACAGCGTGTCGTACTAGTGTCCTAGTTCTACGCTTATGTCTTTGGGCCGAGAGCTCTCTCTTCTAGGATAGAATACTTCTAATTTAGCTCTCCTAGGATCTCTGACCTTTTCTCTAGGAACATAACTACATCTTTGATACTTTATCATTTTTCTATCTTGAGGTGTATAAGGGTAGTTCGTTCTATGGTGATCTCTCGAGAAGGAAGAGACTCGTATGCAATGAATCCTTCTTATATCACAATTACATATTTTTGTAGTAATTTAGTGTGAAAAATTTTAGTGGTATATCCTCTTGGGTCTACCCTATTTTTCCACCCAATCACCTACTTTACTTCATGTATGATTCTAAACCTTAACAACTCAAGGTGTTATTTAAATAAGAGCTTTTGGTGAGAGATATTTTGTGTAGTCCTAGATGACATGTCAAAAGTCTTTGTAGACTTCTATCTATTATATCTTTCAACAAGGACCATCTTTCAACTGAAATACAAATAAAATAGTGATGTGGCCTTTAGTACAAACTCCATTGTTATTGTGAAGAAGTTTGTGGTCTAGCAATGGACTCATGCTAGATTTGTTATGTTTTAGAATTTATTATATCTAGTTGCATTTGGATAATTGAAGGTACTAATAACTAGAAGATGAAGCAGATGAATATTCCTTTGATAATCCTTTAACAAATGCAACTTGTCTTTTACTAGTTTCCAAAAGGGGTAAGCAAAGATTAGTTGTACAAGAGAAAGAAGTGGAAAGTGACTATATATGAAATAAGTATATGTACTTAAATTATTGCAGATAGGATCTTGAAAAGAGTTGTACAAGTGACAAAAGTGGACAGTGACTATATATGAAATAAGCATATGCACTTAAATTATTGTATATAGGACTTAAAAAAATAAAATTTTCTTTAGGGCTTAGTTCTATTTTGTTATGATTACAAGCTAAGTCAAAGTTTTCTAATTATTAATGAAAATATTCAAGGAAATTTGAATTGAATCCTCCAAAACTCATTTCATAGTTGTTGAATAAATTTGTACAATTAGAATGTAGATGGATTTATTTTTTATTGTTTGATTAGAATTGAGAATTGAATTGAAATTAATAATTTCATGTTTTTTCTATATCAATTGTTTGATTTTTCTAAGCAAAAAAGATGAAAATAAAATTTCTCTATTTTAGGCTTTCTCCATTCGATATAAATACTAAAAATAACTTTTGTATGTCCATGAAGGTTGAAATTAAGAATAAGCTAGGATAGGGTTTAAGACGGTTTGCAGTGATGGGATTACAGATTGATTTCAGTAGCAGAACATTAGTACAGATTTGTAGTATTTCAGTGCTTTTTGCAGGCCCGACTTTACACTATGGCATTTGTTGTTCAGAGCACTGCAACCCACATATTTTAGAAATCCATGTGTTTTGAACAAGATATCAATCTAAATGGAGGCCTATTTGTGAGGCTTGGAATTTTTTTTCCCTATGAACAAAGAATTATTTAGCTTTAACCAACCTAAATTATAATTTATTGAAAAATCTCAAATATTTTTTAAGTACCTAATATAGGTCTTTCAAAAAATTTAATTTTCTAGTAAATTAAGAAGAATTAATGTCTGCTAAATATTTATAATTAAGTATTATACTGTTAGGTATGTCTAAAGGATGTTAAGCATCATTGTTGTCATCATCATCATATTTATATATCCATCCCTCTCCTCTCCTCTCCTCTTTGTAAATGGATGCATAGTTGATTTCAAGATATCACTTCTTTGAGATCTATGTTGCACAAACAACATAATTTTCTAAATGGCCTACCAACTAACCTCATGTATTGCACAAATTTATGCAAAAAAATAGACCAAAAATTAGCATAAATGACCTTCCAAACCTCTTCAACATGCACACCAAGGTACGAGTATAATATAATTTTAAATTTAGATAATTTGAAAAAATAAATTATTTAATTTATTATTATTATTATTATATAATTTTCTTAGAAGAGAAATCAACCCCCAAATTTGACCCCTAGGATGAAACCTATTCCCTCAAGAAGCCCCAACCCATCATTTTAAACAAAGATTCAAACTCAAGTAGCAAAACTTTAGTGGAGAATCTTTGCCAATTGGTGAATTCTAGAAATCAGCCAAGTCAAAATTGGAGAATTATTTGCACCCAACAGGGTGTCCAAATCACTCGTATTTTATGAACTATTGGTCCAATACATGTCCATTTGCCAACGATTTTTTTTATGAGGCATGTTTAAGCAACAAATTCACCATAACAAACTACATGTTTCAAATGGACTAACTAATATTTTCACCTGTAATCCCGGAAGCATGTAATAAAACACCTACATATTTGCCAATACTATTAAAACAACATTGTATTAGGACCCATTTTGCCAATTAAAATTTACAAATAGTTGCCTGTGAAGACCCATTTTGCCAATTAAAATTTATAAATAGTTGCTTATGAGTACCTATTTTGCCAATAACATTAAAAAAAATTACATTTAAGGACACATTTCACCTTGAAAATTACAATGTATCATTGTATAAGCACGCAAGATTCACCAAATTTTTAATATACCATTTAAAAATCTCTCATAATTCTCCAAATATGGATTGATATAAATACAATCAAAAGTTTCATTTATTCTTACACATTTTGTTAAGTTCTAAGGTTCTACTTCTCAATTCAAAAGTCAGTGAAAGTCGAAAATGTAGACTTAAAGGTAAGTGATCATTTCTTTATAGTGTTTTTAGTTATAATAATAATTTTTCTTTATCTCCTTTCCATTCTTTCTTTAGTCTTAAAGATGATATTGATTAGGGAATGGGATCTATATTCTGTGTCCTTGAACAAGAAGACATTTTTTCCAGTTTTCATTTGAAGTGAGAGATCAATATGTCAAGTGTCTTGAGCATCAAGGGTAAGGATCCTACTGCTCCTCAGAGTGGTGAAGAGATGTTTGTCACTCCTTAGACTCCTACCACTCCTCAAGGTGGTAAGTCTCATGCCGCTCCTCGAGGTGGTGAAGAGTCTCCCACCACTCCTTAGGCTCCTCAAGGTGGTGAAGAGACTGGGAGGCCATCAAAATGCCAAAAAGTTAGATGTACCATATAGTATTACTTTGGAATTTCCAAAGCTTCTAATCCATTAGGTCAAGATGGAGCTACATCATCAACTCTTCCACCAAATATTGGTAGCATTCACAATACCTCACTGCCACCGAAAGGTCAAGCTGAGATTGCCATTGAGTTAAATCAAAATGTATCAAATGAGGATGGCAATACTTAGGAAGATGTTCCAAGGAATACCCTAGGCCTAATTATCCAAAATGAAATAATTGAATTGGATGAGGATGATGATGTCGGTAGCAAGAAAAGAAGAAGCAAATAAAAAATGGGGCACAAGTGGGAAATGACAAGGAATTTTCAACTTGGTTGGTTGTCAAAATACCCATTCATGGTACCAGTGGGGATTGACAATGCAAATGATATTGAAAAGGAAATATTGGCCAAATGTACAATTTGTAGTTGGAGATGTGGAAGAGCCAAGACGTTGCAACTAAAGATTGACACTACAAAAAAGCATATCGGTAAATTTTATGAAAAACAAATCATATACGGAAAGGAACAATCAGTCGTACGATGGAAATCAAAGGAAGAATGTCTTCATGTTAGGTATGTCATAGATTGTGAAGAGTATGAAAAAAATTTCCAAACATTGTTGCATGTAAAGGTACACTTGAGGCTCAATTTGGAAAAGCAATGGAAGCAACAAATATGTCAAAAATTGTTCAAATGAGTGTTGTTTTTCAATTTTTTTCTAGAGGGAATCCTATGATAGACTACATAGAATATTCTAGTTTATTATATTTTTTGAATGTTCCTTACTATCCCTTCTCACATTGGTTAGTAAACATTGGATGGGAATGGGAAAACTATCTTGGTGCAGTTGAAAAGGAAGACTTAAAGGAGAAAGTAAAAGATTCGAATTTCATTGCAATATCTTTAGATGAAGTTACTGTGGTAGACAATACTTCTTGGGTCTGTATGCATTTGTATACTGTAGAATGATATGTTCCCCAAGCTCATCTTCTTTTTGTTCATAAAATAAAGGACAATTCAACATCACAAAATATTTTTGAACTAGTCAAGAAATACTTGAATGAAATTATAGGTATGGGTGAGTTGGCAATTGCTAAAAATTTGGTTTGTGTAGGAGTTGATGGAGCTACAATGATGCAAGGTCAAAGGACCGGTGTTTGTGAAAAGTTACAAACTACTTGGGAACCATACATGCTTGGAATTCACTACATGGCCCATAGAATGAATTTAGCATTCAAAATTGTAAGAAATTTTCCTACAATATCAAAAGTTGAAAATATAGTCCACGATCCACACATACTTTTGCCAAGGTCCCAAATGTTTTGTAGAATTTCAAAATTTTATTGAGGGAATAACACCAGGAAACAAGCTTCTCAAGGATGTCGATACCAGATGGATCTCCCTACATGGAATAGCACAACTAGTTCTTTAATAATATCAATCCTTGATTGGAGTGATGTACGAGCATCACAATGCAATAGACAAAGCTCCTGACCTCTTACATAGGTTAAAAAATATAGAGACACTCTTAACTTTGGCTAGTCTTCTCCCCATGTTGTATGTGATGAACAATCTTGTGAATAAATCCCAAGACAAAACTATGTATATTAATGAATATTCCAATCTACGTAAACATACATGCTTGGCCCTTGATCATCTATATCTAGATCTAACACAAGATGGCCCAAATTATTTCATGTGGTGGAAAATTACTAATTTGAATAATCAAGGTAATTATTTATAGTTTAATGCAAGCGAGAACTTATGTATTTTTCTGTGGAAATGAGATACCAATGTACCATTGTAAGAAAACCAGGCACTCTAGCAGAGAAGTAGTTGTTAAGGAGGAAGATTTTAAAGGCATTGTTAAATTTGTTGGTGATAATTTGAAGGAAATTGTAAAATCTCTTTCCTTAGATATTTATAAAAAATTTCCTCACTATGAAATACTTGAAGCCATGGGTATTGTATATCCTCAATTTTGGGAAAACTAAGAGAACCCAAAATATTTTCATGATTAAGTAAAAATCTTAATCAAACAATTTTCAAAAAGTGTAACATATGATGAGCAAAAAATAGAAGGAAATATAAATGAAGCTAAGCTTAGAAAAAAATCTAGGAATTTTGCAACAACTATGAGGGACTAGTATAAATCCATGGGCATGGAGAATGCATTTGAACCGAGATCAGTAAAAAAGGTTTGGACAAACTCCTAGGTCAGAGTGAAATATTGTGGTTCGATATCAGAATATTTCAAACTTGCTAATTTATGTCAAACAATGATATTGGGCTCAGTGGAGGATGAGATAGTTTTCAGTACATTGAGGTTTTTGAAATCAAAGTTAAGAAACAAACTAGACAAGAATTTGGAAAATTAGTTGAGGTTGAAAGGAACTGTGTATAATGTCTTTAATTTTCCTTTTGAAAGGGATCTCACAATTTGGAGGTCCACATGTGAAAGAAGAAGGACTGGTTTTTGTAACACTTCAATTCCAAAGGTTGGTACTAATGGAATTGGTAGTGGGACTGGGACAGATGACATTGACATAAATCACACAATGAATGTTGAATTTGAGACACAGGCCGAAGAAAAGGAAGAGAAGACTCAGAATCAAATTCAAGACAACTCTTTTACTTTATCTGATGATGAATGTCAGTTTGAGGACCCTAAATATATTGCATGTTGTGGTTGTGTTGCTAATATGTGGTTGTCATTGATGTCAACACTATTAGCATTTGATGTATTCAAGGATGTATATGTCGAGGATATTGAGAAAATTGTAAAAGAAAGTGTTTCAGGTTCCTAGTGGAATTGTGAAGGTCATGAAGGAATTTTGTTCTGTACGTTGACGATCAACTACTATGGACTAATACTTTATCGGTGAGTGTATCTACTCCATCCACTGAAAGTTTCAGAGGTCTTCATGAAGATTTGTTCGAGTTATGAAGATATGTGTTCTAATAGTGTTTTTGTGGTCTATGTCAGTGTTCTTGATTAAAGTTGGTATAATTCTCATAATTCTAGTTGTTGTGGATGTTTCTCTATTGTTTCATTGTGTTCATGGATGTTTCTAGGTCTTGCTCTATCTTTTTTGCACATTCACGTTGATCAGTATGCTCATGGTCAAATATTTTTTCTTGGTATGTTCGAGTTTTCATGTTCTTGGTTAACATGATGGTTGTAATGTGTCGTGGATACTTGGAGATTAAAATTGGAATGCTTGGAGTGCTTGAGAATATTTTTTTTGGTTGAATCATAATATTATTTGATGGTGTTTTGATCCACATTGAAAATTTATTTGTAAATTTGGGTCACCATTGAAAATTTGTTCCATATTTTTGGTCGACTAGGTTGTTGATGTAATTCCATGTTGTGGATATATAAGAGCAATTGTTTGAGTGAAGTTAGTGTGTGCATAAGAGTGAATGTGTGACAAATAAAATGTATATGTGTGAATAATGTTCTAATCATTTGATTGCATAGTAAAGTGAGAAGAAATTTGAGCGAAGTGTGAAGAAGGTTTTTGTGCTTAACTGGAACTGTAATCAGGCTTGTGTAGAAGCTATTTTCTCAGTTCATACTCTATGGATATAATCCATATTGTTGTGCATTGTTGGGTAGTGATCCCTCTTGTATTTGAGCAATGAACTCTAGGAAATGTGCCTAAATGCATGTGCATTCCCATTATTTTTCATTATACTTTTAACATGGTATAATATTGTGGACTAACATCCACCGTGCTTTTTCCCTTGATAGGCTTTCCATGTAAAATATTGGTGTTCTCTTTGTTTTTGATGTGTTGATTATTTATGGTTTATTTCTTATTCATCAAATTTGAGATTGAATTAAGTAAATTTTTAAATTTTTAAATAATCTATAACAATTGATTCACCCCCCCTCTTAGTCGGTTATCCTTGTTTTTCCAACAATTGGTATTAGAGCAGGTTCCCTTGAAGAAGCTTAAAAGCTTGAGGTGATCTGAGATGGCATCATACAAGAAGGATAGTCCTAGATTTGATGGAACAAATTATTCATTGTGGAAAGCTAGGATGGAGTGTCATTTGAAGTGTATTGGTGAACCCTTCTAGAAAATTACAAAGAATCAATATGTTATTCCTCATAATGGTCCTTCCACTGTTCATAAGATTAAAGAGGTTGAGAATAATGTCAGGGCTATGGAAGCTTTGTTGAGTTCTCTAACAAGTTTGGAAATGACAAATGTGTTAGGTATGAAGATAGCTCATTAGATGTGGATGAAGCTAGGAACTTTGTATGAAGGAGATGTACACGTGAAGATAGCTAAGCTATAGAGTTTGAAAGGCAAGTATGAAACTATAAAGATGGGTGAAGATAAAAATATTTCTTCTTTTATGAAAAGAGTAAATGAACTAGTGATGGGTATTAGATGTGTTGGTGGTACCCTGGATAAGGAAGAAATTGTGGCTAAAGTGCTCAGATCATTTCCTCCCTCCTACAAAGCAAAGGCTCATGATATTGAACAAACCAAATCATTGATGAATGTGACAGGGGATACACTAATTGGTAAACTTGTTTCCTTTGAGTTGAGAAAAATTGGTGAATCTATTCCCAAGACTAAAACTGTATTTAAGGCTACTATATCCAAAAGAAACAAGCAAAGATATGATCTGGGAGAGAGTTCTAGAAAGAAATTCAAGTATAAGGAAGAAATGAAATAGCTTGAAGATGAAGAAAGAGAGGTAGAAGAATTGGAAGCACTAATCATAAAGAAAGAAGGTAGAGGACAAGGTAAGTATAAAGGAAAGTTTCCCATAAAAAAAATTATTGCAATAAAATAGGTCATTTTGCATCAAGGCGTCCTGAAAGAGTTACTAGATATAAGCCCTACAAATATAGATTCCAAAAGAAATGCTATTTTGTTGAAGAAGGTGTGACTAATGATGAGTCTGATAAAGATAATGGAAATGAAGATGATTGGGTTTTCATTGCTATCAAGGAAAATAGTCTTGTGGCTACTGAATCTGCTAAAGTTGAGAAAGCTCTTGCAACCTAAATTGAAGAAAAGGATGAGTGGGTCATTGATAGTGGATGCTCACATCATATGACTGGTGAAAAAAGCAAATTTGTAAGTCTAGAGAAGTATGATGATGGGGTTGTAAGATTTGGAGATAACAATGCTTGTGTGATTCATGGCAGAGGATCTATTTGTCTTGGTGGTAAGCATAACACAGATGATGTTCTTTATGTTGAAGGCTTGAAGCAGAACCTATTGAGTGTTGGACATATGGTGGACAAGGGATATGATCTTTAGATCAAATGTGGAAGATGCAGGATATATGGAAGTTTTGGAAATGTAATTGTCTTAGGTAAATAGACAAAAGGTAATATTTTTCACCTGAATGTTTCTAGTGAAAGTTGTTTAATTGCTCAAGTAGATGAAAGTTGGTTATGGCATAGAAGGTTGTGTCATCTAAATTTTGATAACATTGTCAAAATAAGTTCCACTCAAGCAGTGAGAGATCTACCTAAGCTAGTGAAGCCTACAAGCACAATTTGCAAAGAGTTTCAGATGGGAAAACAGACTAGAGTTTCTTTTTAGAGCAAACAACATCATTCAAATGGATTACTAGAGCTAGTGCATACTAATCTATGTGGGACCTCTAGAGTTAGAAGTCTCCATGGTGAAATGTACTTTATGTTGCTTATTAATGATTATTCTAGAATGATATGGGTTGCTTTCTTAAGAGAAAAATGTGAAGCGTTAGAAAAGTTCAAAAGTTTCAAAGCTATGGTAGAGAATGAGAAAGGTTTGAAAATAAAATGCTTAATGTTAGACAAAGGTGGTGTGTTCACCTCTAGGGAGTTTAATTCTTTTTGTGAAGAGCATGGAATTAGAAGATAGTTATCTACTCCCTGAACCCCTCACTAGAATGGTGTTGTTGAGAGAAAGAATAGAACAATTTTGGATGTTTCTAGAACAATGATGATTGAAGAAAATTTGCCTCACATCTACTAGAGTGAATTTGTAAGCACTGTTGTGTATACTTTGAACCAAGTAAATCTAAATGGTAATTCTGGTAAGACTCCTTTTGAACTATGGTTTGGTTATAAACCTGTTGTTAAATATTTCAAGATCTTTGGAGGCAAGTGTTACATCAAGAGACATGATGATAAAGGAAAGTTTGATGCAAGAAGTGATGAAGGAATCTTTCTAGGCTACTCTACTAGAAGCAAGACCTATCATTGCTAAAACAAAAGATTAAGAAAAATGGTTAAAGTGCAAATGTCAGAATTGATGAGGACTATGCTAAATCATCCAGATGTTGTGGATATGATTCAAATGAAGACAATAAAAACAAAGGGAAGAATGTTAAGACACAAAATCAACTTCAAATTGTGACATATGTTCTAGTAAAAGAAATTTAATTTGTTTTGGTAAATCAAGATAGAAAGGAAGCAGAGAAAAGGGCAAGTGCAGAAGAAGGAACAGAAGAATCAAAAGTTTGAGAGAATCCTAAAACTCTAAGGTATGTAAAGCTAAATCATTTTTAAAATCAAATTATAGGAGACAAGAATAAAGGTGTGCAAACTAGAAGAAAGATTGCAAAAGAGTATTGTTTGATTTCCAAGATTGAACCTAAAGATGTCAAAGAAGCCTACAATGATGAACACTGGATGGAAACTATGAAGGAAGAATTAATGCAAACTGAAAAGAATAATACATGGATACTTTTTCCTAGACCTAAAGACAAGAATATGATTGGTACTAAATGGGTCTTTCGAAATAAGTTGAATGAACAAGGTGAAGTGGTCCAGGATAAAGCAAGACTGGTATGTAAAGGGTATTCACAAATGGAAGGTATTGATTTTGAAGAAACCTTTTCCATTGTTAGAATTGAAGTTGTAAGGTTATTTCTTGCTTATGCTGCATATAAAAATTATAAAGTCTATCAACTAGGCATGAAATCATCTTTTTTGAATGGTGAGCTAGAAGAAGTATATATTGAACAGTCGGATGGATTTCAACTAACTGATAAGGAAGACATGGTTTTTCGATTGAAGAAATCTCTATATGGACTCAAGCAATCCCTAGAGCCTAGTATGTTAGATTAGACAAATACTTACTAAAGCTTGGATTCAATAAAGGTACTGCTGGCAACAAATTATATTTCAAATTGGATCATGAAAAAGAATTAATTATTGAAGTCTTTGTTGATGACATTATTTTTGGAGGAGATGATAATCTATGTATGAAGTTTGTTGATGAAATGAAGTGTGGATTTGAGATGAGTATGATTGGAGAGATGAAGTTATTTTTGGGATTGCAAGTTACTCAGTTAGACAAGGGGGTCTTCATATCTCAATCCAAATATGTGAGAGAATTGTTGAAGAAGTTTGGCATGGATGATTCAAAACCTATTGGTACTCCCATGGTAATCGGATGGAAGTTAACGTGGAATAATGATTCTCCTAAGGAAGATCAAACAAGATATAGGTCAATCATTGGTGGATTGCTCTATTTAACTCAAACCAGACCAAACATTATGAATGTTGTATGTATGGTTGCTAGATTTCAGGCTGATCCAAAAGAGTCTCGTGTGACTATTGTTAAGATAATTTTTAGGTATCTAAAAGGAACAATTGATTTTGGATTTTGGTATCTTAAGGATTATTATCATACTTTGAATGCATATATTGATGTGGATTGGGTAGGAGATGTAGATGATAGAAAGAGCAAAAGTGGTGGTGCCTTCTTCCTAGGGAAGAAGTTGGTGTCTTGGTTGAGCAAAAAGCAGAATTCCATTTCTCTATCTACTACTAAGGCAGAGTATATTGTTGTGTCAAACAACTATACTTTGGTAATGTGAATAAAATAGATGCTGAAATATATCAGAGTAGTATATGATTAACCTATTTCCATATACTATGACAACTCAAGTGCAATAAACATATCAAAGAATTTGGTGCTACACTCTAAAACCAAGTATATATCAATCAAGTTTCACTTCTTAAGAGAAAAAGTGAGTGAGAAAGAAGTCAGATTGGAGTATGTTCCTACCAAAGAATAGATTGTAGACACTTTCACCAAGCCATTGTCAAAGTATACTTTTGAGTATCTTAGAGGGATGCTATGGGTGATTACCCCTCCTGATTTGAACTAAAGATGCATTTAGTTGCATCAATCCATGTGCTTCATAGATATTTCCTAATCTAGATTGATGTTTCTATGGCTACTACTCAAGGGGAGTAGTCAGATGTGCAGATATGTGGTTCAGAGCTTGTGTGTGGGAAGATAATTCTTATCTTTTCCATTGATTTCAAAAGGGGAGAAGAGTCATGTGAAATTTTTTTGCTTATCTAGAGTAAAAAGTCTTGTGGGGAGAAGATCTTGCAGAAGAAGTCAAGGAAGAAGAGTCGGAATCTAAGGAGGAGTAAGTGTTAATTGAGAGTTGGGTTGATGGTGTTTTTCACATCATGTGTTTCCATCAATTCTAAAGGGGGAGATTGTTGGATGTTGTGGTTGTCATTGATGTCAAAACTATTAGCATTTGATGTATTGAAGGTTGTATATGTCGAGGATATTGAGAAAATTGTAAAAGAAGGTGTTCTAGGTTCCCAGTGGAACTATGAAAGTCATGAAGGAATCTTTTAGTATACATTGAAGATCAACTATTGTGGACTAAAGGGTTTATTATTGAGTGTATCTAGTCTATCCACCAAAATTTTTAGAGGTCCACATGAAGATTTGTTCGAGTTATGAAGATATGTGTTCTAACAATGTTTTTGTGGTCTCTATCAGTGTTCTTGATTAAATTTGGTATAATTTTGGAAATTATAGTTGTTGTGGATGTTTCTCTATTGTTTCTTGGTGTTCATGGATGTTTCTAGACCATGCTCTATCTTTGTTACATGACTACGTTGATCAGTGTGCTCATGGTTGAATATTTTTTCATGGTATGTTTGGGTTTTCATGTTCTTGGATGACATGATGGTTGTAATGTGTTGTGGATCCTTGGATATTAAAATTTGAATGTTTGGCATGCTTGAGGATATTGTTTTGGGTTGTATCTTAATATTATAGATCTAATGGTGTTTTGATCCACATTGAAAATTTATCTGTCAATTTGGGTCGACATTGAAAATATGTTTCATATTTTTGGCCAACTAGGTTGTTGATGTAATTCCATGTTGTGAATATATATGAGTGATTTTTTGAGCGAATTTAGTGTGTGCATAAGAGTGAATGTATGCCAGATAAAGTGCAGATGTACAAAAAATGTTCTAATCATTTGATTGAAGAGCAGAGTGAGAATAAATTTGAGCGAAGTGTGAAGAAGATTTTATGTGCTTAACGGGAACAATAATCAGGCTTGTGTAGAAGCTATTTTCTCAGTTCATACTTTGTGGATCTAATCCATATAGTTGTGTATTGTTGGGCAGTGATCCCTCTTGTATTTGAGCAGTGAGCTCTAGGTAGTGTGTCTGAATGCATGTGCATTCCCATTATTTTTAATTATAATTTTAACAGGGCATAATATTGTGGACTAACATCCACCATGGTTTTTCCCCTAACAAGGTTTCCATGTAAAAATCTTGGTGTTCTTTGTGTTTTTGATGTGTTGATTGTTTATGGTTTATTGCTTATTCATCAAATTTGAGATTGAATTAAGTAAAGTTTGAAAAGTTTAAATAATTTGTGACAACTGATTCACCCCCCTTCTCAGTTATATGCCCTTTTTTTTCCAATAGACTCTATTTGGGAAATGGAAGATAATTAACAGCTTTTAGGTATTTATACTACACTTCATGGATCAATTTCCATTATTCCATACTGTAGTTAATGATATTTTATATTGTATTCAATGAAATTGTGAATCATTGCACTTCATGATATTTTATTTTATATTGCACTTCATGAATCATATTCCAAATTATAGATGATATTTTATGTTGTATTCCATGAAATTGGATATTTTATATTTTATATTGTGTTCCATGGTATTGAATTTTATATGTTATTATGCATCATTTTTAAAGAACAACACTTATCACACTATGATATTTTATTTTATATTGCAACTCATGAATCATATTCCAAACTGTAATTGATTATATTTTATGTTGTATTCCATGAAATTGTGACATTTTATATTTTACATTGTATTCCATGGTATTTAATTTGATATGTCATTCTGCATCATTTTTAAAGAACAACACTTATCACACTACTTATAAATTCCCATTGTATTTCCATTCACACAATCTTTGATAAATAATTAAAAGGAATATTATTAATCCATTCCTTGAATAGAAGATAACAGTTCAACATCCATAACTAATAAGTTATAAGCTAACAGAAGCTAATAGTTCAACATAAATAACTTATAAAGGCATCCACACAACTTAAACAATAAAATCTTAAACAACCAAATCACCTAAATTTCATACTGATTCTCTGCTTATTTTACAAGGTGGCAGCTACCTTTTATGATATGCAATGAATAGAAATTCAGGTTTCTTTTAACTAGAAAGCAAGGAAAGGTGTAGCTTTTAACTAGAAAGCTTTGAAAGGAATGTCAATATCAAACTATAAACTAAAGCACAAAGACTTGAATCACTTCAGAACTAATAAATTTTGTAACTGAACTCAACCATTTCCATAAGCATTCATTCAAAGATAAACATACAATAGCAATTCAATCTATTAAACATCCAGAACACCAACATAGATAACCATTGGAAAAATATTCAGAATAAATAGAATAAATCCATACACCACAACACAAAGATTATGTTTGCATGAACTTCACCATATGAGTTTCTATATTGAAAGATAACTATAAAACAAACTTGAAAGCATAAAATATTTTTTGCTCTAATGAGGAAAATCAAAGTTTTTCCCAAAAAGATCCTAAATGCATCGGCCAAACCCATATTTAAAGAATAAGTCAATTGTCTATGGTAATAGTTTCTTGAACACAACCATACCCAAAAATTAAAATAGTCTTAAACTTAAAAGAACTAAAATTAAAGAAAGTATCATGAAATACTAAAAATAACTATGCATCACTTTTTCGACTCATCTTTAGAATCATCCTCCAAACCTTCAACCTCTTCATGTCCCAGTACCTTTTCCTATGCCCTCATCCTGGACTTGTAATCTCGATATCTAGTGACAATTGCAAATATGTCCTTGCTCCCTAGCATTAACCTAGTTCTCCATTTTCCCAAAACAATTTCAGACTCATCAAACATCTCAAATCTTTTCTTTTATCTAGATTTATAAGACTTCAAGTGAATATGCATTGCATTAAGTTTCAAGAAGGACTCCCATGTCACTATAACACGATTGGCTATTTCTTTATTGAATATCTCTCTAAACTTGAAAGAGATCTCTTTTATATCTAAATCCTTTCATCAAACTCATCAATAATTTCCACTCCCACAATACAACAATCTTCTTTAATTTCCCCCAACATTTTAAAATATTGATCACGTGTTTTATTAATTTCCTTCAATAGATTATCATATATATTCAACTTCCATGCCAATGAATCAGACCAGGAAGGGGCTAGCTCCTTAGGATTATTCACAATTTTCTCACCAATTAATATCTCCTGATCCATAGACATCAATTCTTTCATTTTCTGAGAGAGCACATAGAGACTAGTTTGATCTTTTCTGACTTGCTGAAGTTCTATTACTAACTACTTTCTCCTATTAATAACTCGAGTGTAAAAGAGAACAAATTTATTCAGAAAGAAGATAGCCTCTTGAGATATTTTATCGATCCCCTCACAAGAAGCTCTAGAATAGCTGAAATTCATTTTAATTTACTATATGGTGAGCACATTGATGCCCTCTAGCTCTACCTAAGAACTTGAGGCTTCATCAGATGTAGGAGGAGTGGCCATGGAAGAAATAAAGTTACCCAATGCAAGGACTTGAGATTGCAGTTTTATATTTTATTTGCTTTGTTCTTTCACTCTTTTAATCAAGACATTGACTGAATAATTGGCACGGTACACATCACCTTCCAGTGTTGGAGGCTCCATTCAACATGTGTGACTTTGTAGTTTGTCACCATTATTTCATCTTCATTTAAATCCTTCATAGGCTCAACAATTTCTAACATTTGATTTCTATAAGTAGCATCAGTCACCATCCTTGACATCCTCCTCGCTTTCTTAGGTTTTGAAGAGCTTTGAAGTAACTTTGCAACTGTATCCACTCCAATTGTCATTGCAGGAATCTGCTTTCTCTTCTTCTCCACTTCTTTTTTTAGCCATCATGGGTAGACTACTACCAGACCAGAATCTTCATTTCCAATAATAGCTTCTTTAGGAGCATTAGGAGTGATAGGTGGATTATCAACTGGAGGCAGAGAAGAGAGCAATTCAAACATAGGAGGAAATATATTATCTTCAATGATCTGTTTAAAGATAGCTATAGAATCTGTAGGCACAAGTTTTTCTTGATTGGTCTTCTTCTTAGGGGTAGGAGAAAGCACATTGTCTTGTTCATAGATGGTCTTCAACCTGACTGTTTCTTCTAGCTTGTCACCATCACCTCTTGACTAAGAATTTGAACTAGAGGACCTAACAAAGGGTTTCCCTGATGATACACTTGCACCAGATGCTTGGTGGACCCCTATTCATTCTCTTGTGATTACTTAGGCTCCTAAACAAGACCAACAACTTTCTGCCATTTCCCATCCAACCAGTCTTGGGTTCTTTTAAGCACTGGGGGCATCATGCACCCTCATATCTAAAATTTCACTTTGGCTCCAATCAATCCTAGGGTGGGATTTATCAAACAATTTTTCATATCTAGGATCTATGATTGTTGAATCCTCAGCTACATTTTCAGGAATAAAAAATGGCAAACCGAAATCCTATATCTAGTTTAGTGTTAGCCTCATATAATCTCTTCTCAAAAATTTGTTCTTATCGACACAATCTTCCTAGAAATATTTGATAGATGGTTGGTGTCGATATAAGCTCCCTCTATAGAGATTCTACTTCACAAAACCCTTATTTTCAAAATTAGCTCTCATAGACAGATACTGGAGGTTATATTCCTTGAGAACTCCTTCAACTCCCCTGGCCGCCTGGTTTGTTTTGCACGTAAAAGAAGGGATCATCAATGGGAATATATACCCTCATTTCCCCATGCTCATATAATTAATAATAACCATGGCCATTTGTCAATAAACTTCCAGAAATATCAGTAAATCTTTAGGATACCGAGGTAATTTCAATGGGGCTTTCTCAAAACCCCCTATTCTCATATAGGAAAACTTATCAAATTGGATATACAAACTCCCAAAATTTGATACAAGAGAAATTGATTCAATGGAAAGGTGCATTTATGGATTTCCATCTAGATTCCTTATGGCCTCCATTAAAAATGTATCAATAACACAACAAAAATCACCCATTCCAAATTATTTAGTGAATTGGGGAAAGTGTTTATAATACACAAGCATATCAGAAGCTGAGGTTCCTTGTGGATCCAACCCAAGACAAAAGGACCTTTGACTAGCTACAATGTACATCAGGCAAGAACACAAACAAAAAGTAGCAGTCTTATGGAAAATAATTAATTACTCATTCAAATGGAAGCAAATAACTTTAGCCTAGTCAATGAAAATGTTCTCATCATAGATTATCAAGATAAACTAACACATCCAATCCTCAAATATCTCAACTTGTGTATTCCCAACAACATGGTGCAATAAAGCAATAGCATCTACAATTTCTACCTTAAAATGCACTCTTTTGAGTTTAGTCAGTAGTTGCAACTTACCTTTCCTTTTAGTCTTCAACCAGGTTTTGGCCATGTAGTTCTTACACCAATATTTATTCACTTTGAGAAATTCACCTACCACTGTGACATACATGTCTTCTACATGTTCCCTTTATGGAATCCTCAATGTGCGGGAAATAGCTTCAGGAGAAATTTTTACAATTACAGTCCCATCCACGGCTTTAATTTCTTGTGTCTCCAGAATGTACCTTCTCCCACATGCACTTATTAGGTCTACACTCAACAACATAACTTAAAGAAACCCTCCATCGTGAGCTAGCCCACTTTCTAACAGTTTTATATCTAGATTGTACTTCTCATCACTCTCCAATCATGCCAAAAACTCTTCTAACTTAAAAGGTTCAAGCTTTGTATCCCTTACGCTGAGCCAATGATTTCCAATTCTATACTACATGAACTCCTAGCACATAAAGAAACACAGAAACACCTAGAAGATTAGATTGTAGAAGAAGGAAATGCAACTAAAAAACTTAGCAAAAGTTTCACTACCTCAACTTATGTCATCAATAAGAGGTGTGTTTAATGCTCTACATGAGTACAAATTTGAAGAGATAGAATTTTTGCACTTGAGAAGTATTGGAATTGGCAAAGAACGAGAAAGCAGGCTAAATGTCTGAGTAAAACTTCACCACACACTTATGTCATCATTTTTTATAGGACATGTAGTAAATGTTGTTGGAATCAAGCAACACTGAGAGAGGGGGTGAATCAGTGTTATGTAATTTTTAACTTTATTAATATGATCTTCAAAGTACTTATAACATTCAACCAAAATAAATATGCATGAACATAATGTAATCAACCACAACACCATAACACAAGGATTTTTACATGGAAAAACTGTTAGGGGAAAAACCATGGTGGATGGCCAATCCACAATATAATCTGATTATACTCAAAAAGATGTTTACAAAATGGGAATGCACTTGCATTAGGCACACCTCCTAGAGCTCACTACTCAAAATCAGAAAGGATGACTACCTTACAAAATTTTGGAATACTTCCAAAGATTTGAAATAAGAAAGATAGCATCTACAAGTGCCTGATTACAGTTCTGGTTAGGCTCAACAATCAAATTCTGCTCCTTCAAACTGATTCCGCTCTTTTGATTTGTCCTGCATCAACTCATAGAAAAAATCCTCAATGTGCATGTGAAACTGTGCTTAATCCCTTTCCTAATCTTTTGATATTCACAACATACATCCACTCATATCTAACATCTATCAAAATTATATAATTGATCACTTACATATATCCACTACAAGGGATTTGATCGCTCCATGTCAGCTTCAACAAGATAAGCAAATATTCACAAATTGTCAGCTTCAAATCATTCATAATATTCAATGTGTATCCACAAGAGTCAGCCACAGCATAGTGAGGACTCAAAACTAAATGCTCGAACATAAAAAAAAACTTAAGCAATAACTCCTCAAATATCTGCGACACACTATATCCACCAAGTCGGCCTTCATACACTAATTAGACAACTGGACCTCTTAATTACCATCCAGATTGATACAAGGCACCAAGATTTACATGTAACATAGACTATGCATTGAAGAATACTCCCTGAGATCCACAACACAAAATAATAATAGAAAATTTTCATATGAATCGAAGAACACAGACTTACCAAATGCTCTGTTCAATCTTAGCAAATAAACACTAATCTTCAATTTGTCTTTCAATATGAGAAAAATGCAATGTGTGGATCAACTAGATGACAAGGGTTACCATCAATGACAACACCATAAAGCATGTGCAGTGTCTCTTGCCAACAATCTCCCCCTTTGGCATTGATGGAAATACTTAGTGAGAAGTAACTAAGTGTTAGATCAGTACCAACAAAAATACACTTCCATCCAAAACTCAACAAAGATCTCCAAAACTACAACTCCCCCTTAGATGAATATACATTTTTCACTATTCTATTCTCCCCCTTTGACATCAATGGAAAAGATAGGGAATTTGCATACAATGGGAAAAAAAAATTCAAACTATATGTACAAATTTGTTTCAACAATTTACATAAACTTGAAAATATCTACAAAAAAAAATTTCAACAAGTTCAGGCTTGAGTCCCAACACTTCTTAAGACTCTCAAAACTAGTTATGTGACCACAAATCAAATAAGATTGTGTCTTAGCTAATTCAAGGTTACAGGGTCATTGACCACCAAAGCATCTTGTGCTTCCTTCAAAGCACTCAACATAGTTTCCATGTTTAGACCAATTAAACCTCTAAGTTCACAAGCTCTTCCCACAACTTTGTCATTTCCATGCTTCAAACTCTTTATTTTTCAATTAAAGAGATAACTTGACCTTCTTGCACTCCAACAAAAATAGTTAAAGGATCAAAAGCATCAGAAATAGCAGCTAACTCTTTCTCATGATCCTTAACCTTCTTCTCATTATCCTTAGTAAGTTTTGATAAATACTAGCATGAATTAAAGACTTTTCCACCTTCAAATAGAGCATTATGAACATTCTTTGCATGGATATCTAATAGATATTTATCTTTAGCTATCATACCTTTCAAACTGTTGAACTTTTTGTCATCAAACTCCTTTTGCACCTTGACCATAGCTAACTTCTCAAGTGACTCAAAATGAGTACTTACCAAATTTATGAGCTTCTTCAGCTCACTGATGGATTAACTGGACTGATCTTTAACATCAGTAGGCATGATCTTCCCTAGAATACCATATGCAAGATTCCATAATTCATTGTCCTCAATGTGGGACTTCATAATTTCCTCCCTAGCCTTAGCTTGTGCAAATGATGTAGCTTTCATTTTTTGAATTGGGGATAAAGTAGACAAATGAATAAGGGCATCTCCCAACTCAAGATCAAATTATTCCTTTTGCTCATTCACAACTCTCTTCACTTCCTCTATAGTGTCTCTTTCCTCCATTGGAATTTCCTTCTTTTCTTCAACCACGATTTCTTTAACCACAAATTTTTGATTGTCATTTGGAATTTCAGCCTCTTTAATTGACATCTCCTTTTCTTCAACCGAGATAGCTTTAGGAGCTTCAGTCTCCATAGGTGTTTTTATATGATGCACATCAGGAGGAATCTAAGTATCCTCAATTGTAACCTCTTCATTTACTAGACCAAATGAAATGTCTTATGCATGCTCTTCTTTAGAAACAAAATCAATCATTTTCTTTAATAGAATTTTCTTTAGAATTCTCTCATTTTCTTTTGCAACTTCTTCTATCCTGCCCAACATAAGCTTGTTTATACTTGACTTTCTCTTGAATTTTCTTTTTACTTCTTTCAAGATTGATTGTGTTTCCTCAATTGACATTACCAAACTTAGATTAGCAATAATTTTCTCTCTCATCTACTCATCTTCAGTTCTAGCATTGACTCTCCTCATCTCCAAAATTTCATACAATTCCTTAGGCAACTGTGCCATTATTTCAACAAGAGTCATATTGAAATTGTTCAAATATTTTATTGTAGCCTCCTCAAAGACTCTTTGACCAACAGTATCAAAAGTACCATACATTTCACATAAAGGATTGAGATTCCTATTCTTAATTATACCTCTTTCAACTTCCTCTATGGACATACCTAGTTTCTTAGGCTTCATCTTCTTCTTTGCTTACCTTTTCATCAAAGGGCTTCCTTAGTGATTGTTGCTACTTGAATGCACGTATGCTTTATTTCTCTAACTTCTTCATCAGATTTTGTCTCATCATCTTCTGAGATAGCTCTATACACTCTTGTTCTCTTATCCGTCTTCCTCTTACCAGATACCTTTACTTGAGCTTTTGCAAGGGTTGACTTCTTTGCATGACCAGATAGAGGTGCAGAGCTCCTTATTGATCTAGTTCAGGTAGAGGATGCTACCAGACTAGTAGATTTAGTTTTAGCAGGCTCTTTTCCTTTTTTGGCATCTACTTGATCTCTCTTCCTTTTGGCTTCTCTTACTAGTAGATTTTCCCATACTTTTTGCAAAGACTTCCACTTCTTTCCTTACTCTTCAAAAAATAATTGGCTTCTTTAATTGCTCATGGACTTGCATATCCTTTTTTGTATATGTTCCAACCTTTCTTTTGATGGATCCACAGGCTTACTCAACAAGTGTTGTTCATATACTTCCAAGATTCCTTCCTTGACTTCATATCCAATAGGCATAATCCAAACGGTTTTGGGATTAGCTACTTCCATTAAGAATTGATCAATATCCACCATAAAATAAAGTGTGTCCTTATACTTCTCAACAATAGAAGTAGGAATCATTTCCCTTGCTTCCATTACATTCTGAAAGTTCTTGAGATATCCCTAGATTACAGTTTTCCTGACTTGACTATCACCAAGGTTGAATAACATGTCTCTAATCTGAATTGCTACAGGCTTACTACCTCTTTGCTAGAACACTTTCCCAACTCCTAGAAATTCATTTATGAAATAAAAGAATAAACATAGCAACAGATTACCATATTTAAAAGAATTCTTCTTTTCTTTCTTTATCTTGCCAAGATTCTCCATAAGCTGACTTTGAAGCAATTCACACAAGTCATATTCTAGATTCTCCCTTACCATATGATAAGCTACATATATGGCAGTATTGAATACAAAATTTTCTTTGTTGGATTGATATATCTTATAACCAATGACCATCGAGGAAAACCTCACATCCACATTGTTGATGTTATCAATTGTCATTTCTCTTCTATCAAATGTTGAACTAGTCACATCAGTGACTGTCTAATTCTTTACAGACTTTAAAATTGGCAAACCACTGAAATAATTTAGACCTATAATAGCTATTATAGCTTCTTTTTTTATCTTGAAAGGTAGATTGAACCACATAAATTTAGCATGGACTTGACTCAAGATGTATCAGACCCATTCACTTTCATCAAACATGGGGAATTTCACAACTGCGTGAATTTCTTCTCTTCTAGGGTTTTGAATTCAAGCTTAACATAGAAATTCTCTCCAACAATGTGTTTGGAATATAAGTTCAACAATTGTGAGCTTCCTAACTTTTCAATATTAGCATGAATATATTCCCTGATGTCTTCAATATGTAAAACTCTGTACAACATAGATGAAAAATGCACCTAAGAGCTTGGTCTCAATAGACTAAAAAGGGTTCCATTTGAATTTTGGATAGGTTCTATCCTTCACTTCAACTACTAATGGAGTAGCCATTTCAACAAATTCACAGGTTTATAATTTTTCCCAAAAAAACCTTTTAGTCAAAGTAGGGTTTGAGCTTCAAATCGCCTTCACACTTGAATTCTCCCAATTTTTTCCAAAGTTTGCTTCAGAGCTCAAAAAATTCTTCTTCTTGAAATGAAAAGTGAAAAATGAAAGATAGAAATTACCTTTTTATTACTCACATACCTAAATTTTTGACACAATAAATTATTTTTCCCTAACTCATCTAGATACCCTATTTTCATACATTGTGAAAGATAACTGTTCTGCGGACCTTCAATTTTGCATAAACACTCTCTCCAATTGTTTAATAGCATCTGTAGATCACCAATATAATTCACTTTTCTCATCCACATCTTGGTTTCAATTACTGATAGGGGGTTTGGAAAATTTTCTTGACAGTTCCCCCTAGGCTAAAAATCCTTAACTTAATTCCTGGAGGAATTACCAAAAGCTGATTTTGGTGTTGCCTCATTTTCTATAACAAAGGGACTCTTCTTCACCCAAGTTTTATTCATCTGCTTTCTAATTTGATCTGTAGTAACTTTCCCTTTTCCTTTTACATCCTTCTCCATGTTTCTTCTTTCATTTAATGGAACTCTTTTGCAAAATCTAGCAATGTGACTAGTTTTGTTGCAATTGTAGCACACCACATTTCTTTGTCCAGACCAGATGCTCCACTGATTTTCTTGTTGAAAAACAAGGTGAAGAAAGCTTGCAATATGAACTTAAATGTGTGAATGCAAATCTGAAATATGTAGATTAACCTTAGCCTTAGTGTGAAGAAAGAATGAGAGAGAGAGATAGAACAATATAACACATGCAACAACAGATTTACGTGGAGAAACCCTGAAGGGAAAAAACTTCACCACCAAAAGAGAGGCAAGTATATTACTGATAATCTTTAATATTACATGCAGCAATAGACTTCTCTTATCATTCCCTGTAAATCCAGCAGCACCCTGTTACCCTGCAAAACTGAATTCTTCTTAACACTAGCTCAAGGCCCCAATTTATAGAGATTTGTGAGGATGAAAACCACCATGGTTTCACCAAAAAATAGGCAGCAATACCACCTAGAAAAACCCACGCCTCCCTCCTTGAAATGGTCAAAAATACCAAAAATAGCCTCTTACAGATGCTCTTACAGCTGTCATAAGGCATCTTTTATGCATGGGCGCCTGGGGTCTAAAAATAGCATATTCTGTCATAGGGAATCTGTCATACTGTCATAGCATCTTATGACAACTTGCATGCATGTCATAGATGCTCTTACAACACCCTATTTTGACCCACAACCTTATTTTAGAAGATTCCAAGGTGGGACGCCTAGCTAATTTGTCCTTTTCCATAAGGATAAACGGTAATGGTAACACTGCATTTACATAGTCTCTTTCACCACTGTTGGTCAAACAGTTTCACCTCTTATGGGTAAATGTACAAAACACTTTAGGAGAATAATAAAATAAAGGATTTTCAAGGTTGATGACACCTAAATCCTAACATTCTCCCACTTGACATCATACATTATAAATTACACCCATAGAGATACAATTACATAGAATTAAGTACAGTGATCAAGGCCCATGGCCTTTCTGCACCAAGAGAACTTTTTCGTGGTGACTGGCTTCGTAAGAGAATCTGCAACATTATCCAAAGTGTCAACTTTTTCAATCAAGATTTGTCCATTCTCAACCATTTCTAGCATAAAGTGATACTGAACATCAACATGCTTAGTACGAGCATGATACATAGGATTTTTAGCCAAACATATGGCACTCTGACTATCACATCTGATCCTCACTATCCTACAATCAAAACCAATACCATTACCAAGTCTCTATAACCAAACTGCCTCCTTAGAGGCATGTGTAGTAGCCATATACTCTACTTCAGTGGTAGACAAAGCAACTGTAGGTTGTCTTTTACTCATCCAACTCACTGCTCCTCCAAACAAAGTAAACGCATAGCCACTAGTGGACCTTCGACTATCCAAGACACCTGCCCAATCTGCATCAACAAAACCCTGTATGTCCAATGACTTATCAACATTTTTAGTACCATGATAAACCAAATAGTAATCAGAAGTACCTTGCAAATATCTGAATACCCTTTTGACAAAAGTCCAATGTTCTTTACCAGGGTTAGACATAAACCTGCTTAGAACTCCCACTGCTTGGGCTATATCTGGTCTAGTACAAACCATTGCATACATTAAACTACCGACAACACTAGCATAAGGAACTTTAGACATTTCATCAATATCATCATCCAATTTAGGACACATGTCTAAACTCAATTTAGTACCAATAGGAAATGGAATATTTATTGGTTTACAGTCCTGCATATTAAACCTTTGCAAAATAGTGTTAACATACTTGCTCTGACTTAACCAAAGCTTTCTGTGAATCCGATCCCTAATGATTTCCATCCCAAGAATATATTTAGCAGCCCCTAAATCTTTCATATCAAAGTGCCAGAAAGCTGAGTTTTAAGTTCCCTAATCATTGCCTTATTGTTACCAATGAACAACATATCATCCACATATAAGACAATAATCAGTATCTGATCATCAATAACTTTAAAGTAAACGCATTGATCCTCTTCACTTCTAACAAAACCCTTATTTAATGCAAATGCATCAAAATTATGGTACCACATCCTAGGTGATTGTTTCAAACCATATAGAGACCTTTTTAACCTGCAAACCAAGTGTTCTTTTCCTTTCACAACAAAACTGTCAGGCTGTTGCATATAAATTTCTTCCTCTAGATCCCCATGCAAGAAAGCAGTTTTAACATCCATTTGTTCTATTTCTAAATCATAAGCAGTAGCAATGGATAAAATGAATCTAATAGAGGTTAACTTAGCAACAGGAGAGAATATTTCACCAAAATCAACTCCCTCTCTCTGGGAGTAGCCCTTGGCCACTAATCTGGCCTTGTACCATTCCAACTTTCCGTCTGCACCAAACTTCTTTTTATATATCCACTTACAACCAATGGCCTTTCTTCCTTTGGGCAAACTAACAAGATCCCAGGTGTCACAGTTTTTCAAAGACATCATCTCATCATGCATGGCTTGCATCCAAGACTCACATTATTCTAAGAGAGAGCCTCCCTAAAGATCTAGGTTCATCATCAGTACATAACAAAGCAAATTTACAATGAAAATCAGGTGGGCTATACCTGTCAACTAGATTTCGTTGTCTTGTGGATCTTCTCAAAGGTGGAGTAAGAGGTTCCTCCTCATGTTCATCCTCATTGTTTTCAACTTCTTCTGTTACAACGGATTCGTCAGAACTCTCTTCTTCTTCTCCATCTTCTTGTCCATCTCTTTGTTCTTCCACATGTGCATCTTCTTGCTTAGTTTCAAAATGCACTATTTTTGACTTTTCCTTTGGTTGCACATCTTCAAAGTTAGCTCTAAATTCCCTGAAAATAACATCTCTAGAAAATATCATCTTTCGTGTTAGTGGATTCCAAAGTTTATAACCTTTAACATTTTCACCATAACCTACAAAGATGCATTTCTGAGATTTGGGATCCAATTTAGACCACTTCTCTTGAGGCACATGAACAAAAGCCTCACAACCAAAGACCCTTAAATGTGAAACTGAAGGCTTTTTACCCAACCACATTTCAAAAGAGTTTTATCAACAAGAGCTTTACAAGGAGATCTATTAATTAAATAACAAGCAGTACCAACAGCCTCTGCCCAAAAGCATTTGTCTAACTTAGCACTACTTAACATGCTCCTAGCTCTTTCCATTAATGTACGGTTCATTCTTTCTGCTACCCCATTTTGTTGGGGTGTGTAAGGTGTAGTCTTTTGCCTAACAATTCCTGCATGTTTGCAAAACTCATCAAATTCCTTAGAACAATATTCACCCCCATTGTTAGATCTCAATACTTTTATCTTATAATCTGTTTGCTTTTCAACCAATGCCTTAAATTCCTTAAATTTGGTGAAAACTTCAGATTTTGAATGCATAAAATAAATCCAAGTATATCTTGAGTAATCATCAATGAAGGAAACATAATAATGAGATCTACCCAAAGAATCTGTATCCACTGGACCACACACATCCGAATGAATAAGTTCTAACAATCCATTAGCTTTATTAGTTCCTTTAGGAAATGATGACCTGTTTTGTTTACCAAACACACAATCCTCACAGAAATCATTTTTACCAACAGAATAATCAGAAATACCATCTACTAGTTTCTTATCAAGTATGGTCCTAAGACCTTTTTCACCAATGTGACCCAATCTATGGTGCCACAACATACATGCATTTTCAGCGCTAGTTACAAAAGAGGAGTTACAAAAAGTAGAGGCATGTAGCGTAAATAAATTCCCTGTCCGAGATCCTTTAGCAACCACCAAACTTCCCCTTACCATCCTACAACCAGACTTGTCAAATGTCACATGCATCCCAGAATCATTCAACTTGGAAACCAAAATTAAACTTTTTGTAAGTCCTGGAATATGTAAAACATCATCAAGGGTTTTAACCCTCCCATCACTGAAACACAACTTTACCTTTCCTTTACCAATAACCTTTTGTGAGCTATTATCACCCATGAAGACCTCTCCTCCATCATATTCTTTGTATGTAGAAAACCACTCCTTATGAGGAGTCATATGGAAGGAAGCACCTGAATCAATAAGCCAAGCATCATTACAAACTGTGTTAGCTGAAATAATCAAAGCATCAGAATCACCATTATCAGAGGACTTTTCCGTGGAGGAATCTGCATTCTTTTTCTTGTTTCTACATTCCTTCTTCACATGTCCCCGTTTACCACAGTTCCAACACTTCACTCTGCTCTTTCCAGGGGTCTTAGATCATCCTTTAGACTTATCCTTCTTCTTATCCCCTTTAGGCTCTTTCTCCTTGGGCCTACCTCGCACATGCAAGGCATCTTGGGAGCCACTGCGCATGGTCTTTCTCCTCATCTCCTCTGAAAGAAGTATGGGAATAATAGTATCCAACTTAGGTTCTGCACCACCACTTGTTATAGCAATAACTAAATTTTCCCAAGATTCTGGCAAAGAGCAAATCAATAAAATGCATTTATCCTCATCTTCTATTTTAACATCAATAGATGCAAGCTGACTTATAATCAAATTAAAAGCATTCAAATGTTCAGCAATAGATTCACCATCCTTCATCTTTAATGAATACAAACATCTTTTGAGATACAACTTGTTAGACAAACTCTTAGTTTGGTAGATTTCACCTATCTTCCTCCAAAGCTTGTATGTTGTGTCTTCTGAAGAGACATTCAGGAGGACAGAATCTGTGAGACACAACCGAATAGTCCCTTGAGCCTTCTTGTCTAACTTATTCCAATCTTCATCTGACAAGGTTGAAGTAGATGGCTTCTTTTCAACTGAAACTGGTAACCACTGATCTCTTTCCTCAAGAAGGTCCTCCACTTTCAACTTCCACATCTCGTAACCAGTTCCATTGAACTTCTCAATATCTAGATGAGAGGTGGAGGCCATGGTATGCAATCTTTCACAAATCTGCAAAACCCACAACACAAAAGCTCCCACTGCAGCAAAAAACCTTCAACACTCTAAAAGGAAAGCGTCCCTTCCTTAACAGAACCGTTAGCTCTGATACCAAATGTTGAAAAACAAGGTGAAGAAAGCTTGCAATATGAACTTAAATGTGTGAATGCAAATCTGAAATATGTAGATTAACCTTAGCCTTAGTGTGAAGAAAGAATGAGAGAGAGAGAGATAGAACAATATAACACATGCAACAACAGATTTACGTGGAGAAACCCCAAAGGGAAAAAACTCCACCACCAAAAGAGAGGCAAGTATATTACTGATAATCTTCAATATTACATGCAGCAATAGACTTCTCTTATCATTCCCTATAAATCCAGCAGCACCCTGTTACCCTGCAAAACTGAATTCTTCTTAACACTAGCTCAAGGCCCCAATTTATAGAGATTTGTGAGGATGAAAACCACCATGGTTTCACCAAACAATAGGCAGCAATACCACCTATAAAAACCCACACCTCCCTCCTTGAAATGGTCAAAAATACCAAAAATAGCCTCTTACAGATGCTCTTACTGTCATAAGGCATCTTTTATGCATGGGCAGGGTCTAAAAATAGCATATTCTGTCATAGGGAATCTGTCATACTGTCATAGCATCTTATGACAACTTGCATGCATGTCATAGATGCTCTTACAACACCCTATTTTGACCCACAACCTTATTTTAGAAGATTCCAAGGTGGGACGCCTAGCTAATTTGTCCTTTTCCATAAGGATAAACGGTAACGGTAACACTGCATTTACATAGTCTCTTTCACCACTGTTGGTCAAACAGTTTCACCTCTTATGGGTAAATGTACAAAACACTTTAGGAGAATAATAAAATAAAGGATTTACAAGGTTGATGACACCTAAATCCTAACATTTCTCTCAATCTACATTGATTAGAAATATGTCAAATTCTATTACATGTATAACATTTGACATCTCTATAAAAGCTTTTCATCACACTTTTACATTCATTTGACTTATGACCATACTTGTTACAATTGAAGCACTAACTGGAGAATGATGGACCATTTGAATTCATTCTACTTCTGCATTGAGTTGCCATATGACCAAATTTTTTACAACTAAAACAATAACCATTGAACCTTTGAGCATTAGGTTGTCTTATCGGATACCTTCTAGCATTGTTCATATGATTTCCTTTTCTGATTCTCCTTTGTCTAGAATTCCTTTGTCCAAATCCAAAACTTTCTCCTTCCTCATATCTAAGACCTCGCTTGTCACCATTAGTCCTCTAACTTTTAATTAGTTCATCAAGCTTGACTGAGCTAACCTTAAACTTCTCCTTGTATTCATTTTTAGTAGCAAGTTCATCTCTGAGATAAAAAAATGTGATTTTTAATATCTTCCTCATTGTGTTTGGTTTGTTCTAACTCATGTTCCAACTAAATGAATCCATCAGTAATTTGGCTGCATTCTTCAGATTTCTCTTTCAGGGATTAGAAAAGTTTTTTTCATTCTTCTTTTTTTCTTCAATCTCCTTAGTCATCCTCATCATAATAGATTTCATCTCATGCTTCAGAACTATATTCTCTTTGGCAAACTTTTCACATTCTTTTTTCTTTTCCTTCAAGGCTTGACTCAATTGTTCATCTTCAATGCATTTACCGTCATCCTGCTTGATCTAATCACATAGTTTCCTTCTCTTCTCCCTGGACTTATTGATTTTATCTTTCAATGACTTAATGAATCTCTCAACATTTAGAAGATTTGGTTTCAATTCCTAGACATCAAATTTAGACTAATCAAGATCATCTAGGGACACCATAAGTTGTTGTTGAAGACTGCTTGAATCCATTTAAACACTTTTCAAGATCTTCCCCAAGTTGTTAAACTCCCTCTAAGGAAATTAGCTCTGATACCAATTTTTAGAATCAAGTAACACTGAGAGGGGGGTGAATCAGTGTTGTGCAATTTTTAACTTTATTAATATGATCTTCAAAGTACATATAACATTCAACCAAAAGAAATATGCATGAACATAATGTAAGCAACCACAACACCATAACACAAGGATTTTTACGTGGAAACCCTATTAGGGGAAAAACCATGGTGGATGGCCAATCCACAATATAATCTAAGTAGACTGAAAAACATGTTTACAAAATGGGAATGCACTTGCATTCAGGCATACTGCCTAGAGCTCATTGCTCAAAATTAGAAAGGTTAACTACCTTACAAAAGTTTGGAATACTTCCAAATATTTGAACTAAGAAAGATAGCATCTACAAATTCCTAATTACAGTTTTGGTTAGGCTCAACAATCAAATTCTGCTCCTTCAGACTAATTATGCTCTTCTACTCTATTTTGCATCAACTCGCAGCAAAAATCTTCAATGTGGAAGTGAAATTTTGCTTAATCGGTTTCCTGATCTTTTGATATTCACAACATACATCCACTCATATCGAAAATATATAAATATTATATAATCAATCTCTTATATTTATCCGCTACAAGGGATTTGATCGCTCCATATCAGCTTCAACAAGATAAGAAAATATTCACAGATTGTCATCTTCAATTCATTCATAATATTCAATGTGAATCCACAAGAGTCAGCCACAGCATAGTGAGGACCCAAAACTAAATGCTCGAACACAAAAACACTTAAGCAATAACTCCTCAAATATCTGTGACACACTATATCCACCAAGTTGGCCTTCATACATTGATGAACAGAAAATTAGACATTTGGACCTCTTAATTTATATCCAAATCATTACGAGGCACCAAGATTTGTAGATAACATATATTATGTATCGAGCAATACTCCTTGAGATCCACAACACAAAATAATAACAAAAATATACATATGAATCAAAGAGCATAGATTTACTAGATACTTTGTTCAAGCTTAACAAATAAACACTGATCTTCAATCTGTCTGCTAGTATGAGAAAAATGCAACATGCAGATCAACTAGCTAACAAGGGTTACCATCAATGACAACACCATAAAGCATGTGTAGTGTCTCTTGCCAACAAATACAACATTCAATTTCATTCCTCAAAAAGATAGCCTTTAAACCTACATGCTTTTCGAAATTCCTAAAAAGACAACTCAAGGTTATTCTATACATAGAATTCAATGAGATGTCAGATGAAGGTACCTTTGAAAGGAAAGATAAGTCCATAATGTCATGTGGTCGCTGAAACTTGGAACCATAGAACCAAAGTTTGAAGTTTCAATTTTTTTGAAACCTCTGACCCACTGACTAGAAAGATGACCAAGAAAGACTTACAATGCAACAAAAGTGAACCATCAACCAAGTTAGGGAATCACAAAGTTATGAAAATTTAGAACTCCACGACAAGATTATAAAACTCTGAGGACCAGAGACTAAGGTTAGGAAAAGCACCAAAACCATGACTTTAAGTGATAGTAACCACAGCAATGAAACTAACCAAAAATCCATCATTCTAATTCTAATAATAGATAATTCACTAGAAAACTACTTAGCAAAAGAAGAATAAATTCACACACCATAACTCAAAGGTTACGTCTAAAAGACTTGCAACTCAGTTACTCAACAAAGTGAACGAAGTCAGGGAATCGGAAGTTATGAAAATTTAGAACTCCACAACAAGATTATAAAACTCTGAGGACCAACGACTAAGGTTAGGAAAAGCACCAAAACCATGACTTTAAGTGATAGTAACCACAGCAATGAAACTAACCAAAAATTCATCATTCTAATTCCAATAATAGATAATTCACCAGAAAACTACTTAGCAAAAGAAGAATAAATTCACACACCATAACTCAAAGGTTACATCTAAAAGACTTGCAACTCAATTACTCAACAAAGTGAATGAAGTCAGGGAATTGAAAGTTATGAAAATTTAGAAATTGGAAACAAGGTTATAAAACTCGGAGGACTAGCGACTAAGCTTGTTTTTCTCCCTTATTTTGAGTCTATCCTCTTTCCAGCTATAACATTTTACATGAATTATTAATGAAATTTAATCAATGATCTTTCATTAATCTTCTTTGTCATTATGCATCAATGTATTTTTTAATTATGGCTTTGGTTTAATGGACCAGTTAAAGTACATTGATTAAAGCATGAATTCATATAAATGTTTAGTGGATCTGCTAAGTAGTCATGGAGATTGAGTATTTATGTGTGAATTTGTAATGAAATCTCACTAAGATTATGGATGCCTGGAATTAAAATGACCTTATAGTTCATATTTTAATTGTGTTAAACGTAAAACTTGAAAATATACTCAGTGATTCATCACTCAACTCAATGCTTATTAGCTTAATAAAATATTAGCAATAGTATTAGTAGAATATACAACAATGAACATTAGCAATCATTTAAAGTGTATCTAGTAGTTGAAACCACTACCAAAATTTAAATCTTTAAATGATATAAAAAATAATACAGATAATTGAACATCAATACATTACTAAAGTCTGAATTTGAGCTTTCAAATTGATTATCACATGAAGGAAGACATAGAGGCATTAGCAATGCAAAATATTGCTCAAAGACAACTCTGCATAGAGCTAAGTTAGAACTTGGAAACTCATATTATCAAAAATCAAATCACTACATCACCTTTTCTAGCAACTTCCACTCTTCAGGTGGTGGAATTGTCATTTGTTCTAACTGATGTTTTTTTACTCGAAGATTTGTTAATAATTCATGATTCAAATTGGAACCTATCTTGGATTCTTCAGTCAATTTTGTATTCAGGGTTAGCAATGGTTTGATGGAATCCAAATAGTTCAACATGTCTAGGTTCTAAGGAAACTAGTCCAAATCAATCTTCCTTGCATCCACCATCTTCTTTTTGAAATCATTCTTTCCAACGAATTGCTCATTTGTGTGAAAAGCCTCTTGAAAACCAAGCTCTATGAATTTCATTACCTTTTCATCCACCTTCTTCAACTTGTCTGCAGCCAAATACAAATATTCCTTTGTTTCAGGAATTCTCAAACACTTTTCAATGACAAATGACAGTGTCATTGATGTAGCAAGTCGATTAGTAATCCTTTTTGATTTCAAAACATTCTCATTGGATTTGTAGATTGTTTGTTGAATTTGATTTGATGATTTCTCTAATGCTAGCACATTTTTTTTGTCCATTAAATATTTGTTGAGCTTATTACGATGTTGTCTAATAGTATCAATCAATTGAAACATGTCACACAAATGATCAATCCCCTGCATTTTTTATCCCAGATCTTTTGTTTCATATGCCTCATTGTTTCTCTACAAAATGAAAATAACTTATTTTGACAAGACTTAATTTCATTTTTTGCTTCCATTAGCTTTGCCTCCAATCTTTCATTTCTTTTTCTCTCCTTCTCCAATTTTTGTTCTCACTATCCATTTCCATTTGCAATGCTTAGTCTTAATTTTTCTGAAGTGGATTTTTCCTCATCATTGCTCTCATCTAGCCTTTGCTTCAGTTCATTCACTACAGTCTCATTCTACTTATCCTCTTTGCTTGTTGCTGTAGACGCGAATTTTTTTATTCTTTTTTCTAATTCATTGATCTTATTATCTACTACTTTCCTCTTTGCTTTCTCATTTGCTAGGTATGCCTGTAACTTTTCAATTTAAGTCTACAACCTTTTTTCTCTCTATCTTACTTTAGCAATGATGTGTACACCAACTCATTGTTCTTCTTTGATACATTAATTTTGTCAGCATTTTTAAGTCCAAAAAAATCCAATTGAATATTATTTAGCTAGAATTCAAATGGAGTGAGTTGATTTGCTGGTTTGTTTTAAACTATAGGAACAAGAATTGTGTACTCCATGATTTCTTTATTTGTTTCAAATGTGGGTAATACTATGGTTGTTGCATGCTCTAAAGTTATAGTAGACACACTCTCCATTAGTTTCTTCTTTTCTTTTTTATTCAATTTTAAATTTCTTTTTAAACTCTTCAATGTAATAAAAACCTAGGGACGCATGAACAATGGAATGATTGAATGGAAAAGAAATAGGAGTACTTGCAGTTGCTAATGATGTCACAGCTAGAGTAACTAGTAGTGGGGAAGTGCCTGGAAATAACTCCTTTGTGGTGGATCCACTGGTAGTGTGACTTGGACATGTCAAAATCCTTTGCCTCTTTTGTATGCCTTGATCACCTGGTGTTTCTATGGTATATTGTGTTGTTGTCCTCTTGTGTGTAATTTGTTGTTGTAGCACATGTTGACCACTACTAGTACCACTACCCATACCATTGCCACCAAAGGTAGTGCCAGTTGCACTTGTTAGAAACCAAGATCTAATTGCAAACCAGAAAAATGACCTTCCACATAAGAGAAAAATGAAAAAGTAGAGAGTTGCATAAAAACATGCAATTTGATATATTCAAAGTACCAATAATTACAAGAGATAATTTCCTTTATAAAAGCAAAGATGCCTAAACCTAATCTTATCTTGAGCAACAAGATAGCTCGATAAGATAAAGATGAAATCCTAAAACTTAGGAATTAAATAAAGCCTAAGTAAACTTATGTAAATGTGTAATTAATAATTAATTACACCAACACCCCCCCATAAATGCAACTTAAGGAGAAGCAAATTATTATGCAAATATGAGTCCTGACAACCAGGCCCGATTAGGTACTCATGTACAAATGTAAAGAGAGAGAAAACCCAGTGGGGAAAACCCCCCCTTCAAAGAGATGAACTACTGCGAAGAAGCACTATAAGAACTCTGATGAAGCAACACTGGAACCCCAAATCCAGAAAGCAAGGAAAGATAGTTCTGTTTGCAAAATACCATATCAGAATCACAAATACAATAGCAGACCTGATGCCAAGGAACACTGGAAACTCACATACTGGATCAACCCTGGAATCTATAAGCAACAGTAGATGAAAGGATGAATGAACCCATAATAATGACAAATCTGGAAGTTGTGTCTCACGAAGCCAATGCCAAACTGAAACTAAAACTACCCATAGGACAAGTACCATCAAGATTCTAGAACATTAACCATAAAAGCATGGCCTCAAAATGAGAAAGATTTGAACTAATGCAGATCAAGAACTATAAAATCCCAATGTGAAGTGTGAACCAAAGCAAACCAACAATGTGTCCAGCTAAGCAAGAAAGAAGCTAGAAGGAGACAATAGGAAACCAAACAAACTCATGCGAGTTGTCACCAAAATGAAAGATTGATGCAAGAACCCCCCTTAATGGAACTTTATATCAGTTCATTATTACAATACCCAATGATTGCAAAAGGAGATAATGCAAAAAAACATGCAAAAACATAAGCGAAAATGCAAACCTAGCACACGAAACAAAAATGAATGCATGCATAAAATAAGGTACACTTTTTTTGTAAATGACCTAAGATCTGCATAGAGTCCAAAACCAGCTTTCTGACGCCGTGAAAATCGTGAAAAACGGATAAGCGAGTGAAAAGATATGCATCCCGGAGTGAAAATGGCAATATATGACTTCCGAGGCTGAAAAATATATTAGAAAATAAAAACTAGAAAATCTCACTAGCACCATTACGTAGAGCATCGAAACAGCTTTCTGATGATATCTTGTTTTTAAAAAAAGGACGCCGTATGCCCAAGATATGCCTGTTTCTATGAAAGTTTCCCAAAAAACTCCGATTTGGGCCCCAGAAGCCCTCAGGGGCTAAAAAAATAAGGCCCCTAGTCACATGCAAGACCAAGGGTTGGCGCGCAATGATAGAGGCCAAAGCCCTCGATCGCTCATATGACTAGGGCTGGGGCTGGAGATCCATCGGGGTGCTAGGTCGAGCGTCGGTTGCCCATAGAACCCTGCTGGTTTGGTTTAAGCCCGTGGGGGCTGAGAATGGAGCCCACAGTCGCCGATAGGACCAGGGCAGGGGCTATGTTCTAGTAGGGGCTAGGATTTTGGGGCTCTCGGTGCCACATGTGACCTCCACTAGCCGATTGAAGCCCTCGAGGGCAGATATGAAGGCCGGCGGAGCTGGAGGAGGAGCCGCCAGTGGCAGTGGCTACCCGGAGGTGCGGCGATGTCCGCCTAGTGGTGCAGTGGTGGCACTACAAAAAAGAAATATCTGCACAAAAATTACAAATATTTTTTTATTTTTTTATTATTTTTTATTTTTCCTCAATTTCTATGCATCGGAATGCATGCCTAGGAGTCGTACGGCCCTCAGGTAAAAAAAAATTGCCCCTCCAAACAACTGTGTCCAAATCAGACAATTTTTATATGGAAATAGGGGTTTTTGGGCACTGTGAATCCAACGAAGAGGTCTGTTTGGGTCCAAAGTGCTCCAAAAATAAGGCAAACCCCAGATCTAACAGATAAATCACTGAGCTTGAAACCCTCACAGATCTAGAAAACGGTGACGAAAATAAATGAAATAAAAGCTATTTTTGACTTTTTCCAGTGCTCTGAATCCAACGGAAAACCCTGATCTGATCCAAGACGCTGCATAATGATGCTCAAGGATTGAAACCCTCGAGGGAATCTGAACAAGCTCTGCAACAAAATCCTCCAAAAAAGCTGAGAAGGGGTTGCGAATCGAGCCTCTGATACCATGTTAGAAACCAAGATTTGATTGCAAACCAGAAAAATGACCTTCCACAAAAGAGAAAAATGAAAAAGCAGAGAGTTGCATAAAAACATGCAATTTGATATATTCGAAGTACCAATAATTACAAGAGATAATTTGCTTTATTAAAGCAAAGATGCCTAAACCTAATCTTATCTTGAGCAACAAGATAGCTCGATAAGATAAAGATGAAAGCCTAAAAATTAGGAATTAAATAAAGCCTAAGTAAACTTATGAAAATGTGTAATTAATAATTAATTACACCAATAGTACTAAGATCTCCACCTGGGGCATGTCGTAGTTGTCATTGTGTCTAACCATGAGGATGAGGATTTGAAGCTCTAACAAATTGACATGTATGCCCTATGTCTAATTTTTCACCACCAACCCCAAGGATATATTTATCAACTAGTTTTCTATGCTCTACATATGTTACTGTCCAAGGGCCTTGTCTTTGGGAACCCAAAGGACCACCTTTATAACCCACTTTTTTAGCTATGGTTGCTCCTATAGTAAATGCTTCTTTTTGTGGCCTCACTTAAACCAAGTTTGAAATTGACATGGCTTTCTTCTTCCATATCATCATTAGATTCATCATCACTTTCTTTATCTTCTCATTCATCTGGATGCTCTTTATTCCACAATTTGATAAACTCATGATCTTCTTCGTTATCTTCATACTCTGCAAGAGCTCTTGGATCACCTAGCTTCTTCCTCATAGACCAAAAGGCAATAATTTTTAAATGTGACCAATGTTTTTCTGTAATAGAGAATCTAGCATTTTTACTCTACTTGATGCTTTATGACTTTTTTCATAAAAATTGTTGTACCTCATAATTTTCTTTCAATGCAATGCCATAATTTCTGCTAACAATTGTTCAAAAGAAATTCCATTCTCAGTGGCACTTTTCTCCATTGTTATTTTGACCTCATCTCAAGAATCCTTTTTTCTCAAGTTTTAAAGCAAGTGTTTACTTTGATGTTGAATTCTACTTCCAACATTCTTATTGAGCACAATCATTGATTTAATGGTGTCACATGGATCATAGTGCCAATGAAAAATAGCATCAAAATAAAAAGAAATCAAAAGATCATGTGCCACACTAAATGCTTTTCTCTTGAATTTGATCCCTCCACATGAAAAAGGTAAAGAAGGAAATATGGTCTTCTTCCTCTTACTGGTAAAGTGTAGTTCATCAATACTCTGCATTTGCCTTACATATTCCAAAGCAAAAACATTTTTTTCACATGTATTGGAAGTTTGTATGGTTGTACTTTCAATCCATAAAATCTTAGCACAATATATTCTTCCATTAAGTACCAATCAACCAATTGTATTTATTTTCCTAGTTGAATGAAATTTCTACATGTGGCATAGGCAATCTAGCCATTGGAGTATTTGTAATTGCTTCATGCAATGGAGCCAAAAAGTAGTCTACAAAATGACTCTAGTTCCTTCGAGAATCATGCATCCTTATCGCAGTGGTCCATTCATATACTGGAGCCATTTTCTTTTCATTGGCATTACTATAGGGCTGAATTTGAAGCTTGTTGGTATGAAACATTCCTCTAAATTTGAATAGAAAAAGATAACACAAGTAGGTTGTGAACCTAAATGTCTTGGTGGAACCTCCTTTAATCATTAAAAATTGTTTATGCATGGATTCTACAATGTACCCAATAAAATTATATTTGACATGTGGAACATGATAATGGATATTATATACCATTTCAAGGAGGCTTGCACCCATGTCCAAATTGCTATCCATTCTGAAGCAAAATGATAGCATGGAAATAGTATCCTAAGCCCATGGTTTAAAAATATCCAAATCATAGGGAGGCTTATGATCACCTTTCAATTTTTTTCTATCCTAAACTATTCTATTTAAGAAAGAATTTTTCTCCATTTCATCCACTGCTTCATAATCACTAGCAAGCTTTTCTAGGTCAATGTGGACATTTCCAAATTCTTCAGTTGTAAACCCCAAGGCCAACACTTTTCTAAGTTCTTCTGCATTAATGGATAACAATTCTTATTTGATTTCTTTATTAACAATTTCTCTTTTCTTATCATCATAATTTAGGGCATATACTATGATAAATTATGGGAAAGGGAAAACCTCGTGTAACACCATGCGCCCTAATCTAGTTACCCACAGTGCACTGATACTATTAACTTGAATTTGCTTTGCAACCTTATTCTGAGATGAAAATCTAAGTTTTGAGGTACGCCTACCATAGGTTTTAGGATCCTAAATATCATGGTATTCATCAGTGAAACCTGGGGTTTTAAGTAATTTTTCATAATGTATTATTTTATCTGGCATTGCTCTAGTGGTACTAGTCATAGACATGTCGATACAATCAACAATGTGAAATTTGTGAATTCCCTATTAGTCCTTAATTTTTCTTAATTCTTAAGCCTCTTAACCCTAAACCTAAACTTCAAAGTTTGGAAAAATAATATTTTAAGAAACATCAAATGATGAAACGTAGCCACATGAATTCTTTAACTTACCCAGATTTTGATTCTTGAAGTTGAAATTGGGTTACTATAATGGCTTTGTTGGAAGTGGAACTATGGAACCTAGAATAGGGTGGTGCACTACAATGAGCAAATTGAAGACTAAAATCTCCCTACATGTTAACCCTCTAACTTCAAATTAAAATCACTTAGCAATAGAAAGTGTTGGTTTTTTTAATATTAAAGTGAATGAAACTGAAACATCTTTGTGTTACTTCTGGACTACACAATACACAATTAGTACATGGCTGACAACATTTAAAATAAACCATTTATGATTTACTCTTGCATTGACAGCAAATTCTAAATCATTGATCTTTGTTAATCTAACGGTTATAGAGTGATTTCAGAGGTTTAAGTTTGCAAGCCTAGCACTCTGTGCATTTCATTCTGGAATGCAACTACAACCATACATCAAATGTTCATTAAACATTTGAGTAATTTATGATATAAATAATAAACATGTGTTTTAAAGTTGCTTTAAACTTTAATGTGCTAGGATTGACATCAAGGCCAAGGGGTCGATAACTTAACGTTGTAAAGGCCTTAATAAAATGAATTACAAAGTCACATTAATAGCACTTAACTTGCAAAGGACTTGATAAAATGAATTACAATGTCACACTAATAGCAAAACCATTTATTTTATTACAACTAAATTACAATGTCACATTATTACATAGTACAAATACAAATGTAAGTGCAAGCACCAAGCTTCTGCTGGACTGCTAGTGAAAACATAAACATGATACATGTTTATCTAATAGTAAATGGGACTTGTAGGCTCAACCATGAGCTCTAAAAATAAACTCATGGGACTTTTCGAGACAACCATGGGCTTTGAAAATAAATGCATGGGGAAAGGGGGTCCAATCAAACTAGGGAAATGGGACCTTTGAAGATACAAAATGTACTTAACCCCTTTCAAAAACAAACTCATACAGAAGATGAGGGGTTGTAAAATTTCTCCCATGTAGAAGTTGAGCACTAAAAATAAATGCATGGGGCTTTCTCGGTAGGCCATGGTATCTGAAAATAAATGCAAGGGGCTTTCCTAGCCAACCATACTAGGGAAATGGGAGCTATGAAGATACAAAATGTACTCATCCCCTTTGAGAATCAGAATCATGCAAATGATGAGGGGTAGTAAAACTGCTTCCATCTTCCATTTGCAGCTTCCATGCACTAGGATAGCACTTATATCCATCAGAGCTCCTCATCCTAGTTCAAAACTTGTCTGAGAAGTCGGGTGAACAAAATCAACTTCTTTCCAATTCCACCCATTCTAAACTTGAAGGAAATTGGTCTTTTACTCTGTAACTTCATAACTAGAGGCATTAGAATTTAGAGTATCCCCAATAATACCGCATCATCTTCTTCTTGAATCCTTATTAAGTTATTAACCCTACAAAATGAAAACCCTTATGAAAATTCAACGAATGATTTCAGTTATGCTCACTATCCTTATTTATGGGCCAAAAGTGTCACCAATAGTGTCATACCAGCCTGGTCCCTTGTACAGCTCACATGTGTCACGTGTGAGGTTGGGTATAGTCATAATTGTGATTTGCGCAAGCCAAAAATCTAACTTAATCAGTTCTTGTAACTTAAGCATAACATTTACAATTTAAATGTTTAATTTGATTGACGTCTAGAATTTCACAACCTGCCTACATGCAAACTATACCTCAACCTGACAAGATGTCAATTGTTAAAATTGCCAATGCTACTCAAACAATATGAAATCATTACAAATCTTGTTTCACTAAATCATTGGATTATTGACATCATCATCTAATATTATATAGTATATCATGCAGTTTTCAATATAAATATATCCAATCAATCACTTTGGCTATTCATATGGCATTAATTTACACCATCGCTCATTGTACCGCAACCAAAATTTCTTTAAAAAGATTGAGAATTTCAATAGAATAAATGAAAGGTAGAGTAATTCGACACATTGAAAAGAGAGAATTAAATGTCTCATTTTACCTTAATCATTATCAATGTCCACTAATAAGTCACAATAAATTTTGCACACTAATGATCATAACTATATGTTGATAATTACTATTAGTTTTAAAAGCCACATTTAACATTTTTATATTGACCAAAGAAAAAAGGATTTACAAGAATGGAGCCACGAAAAGTATTTTAATTTAAGTAGCTATTGCTAAAGATTGAAGTAAATAGTAGTTAGTACATAACCAGCATGGCCAAAAGGAAAAAAGCCACTAACTATGACAAAAAACTAGTCACAAAGTACATATTACAAGAACTGTTACATTGTACAATAAAATATAGAAAATAAAATTTAGTAATGAATTGTGTGATGTGTTATGTGTCTATATTTTTGTAACATTAGCTGAGGCCTTCAACCAGGTGTTTGAGTAGAATGTGAATCAAATTTAACAAACTAATAGCAAAGAAGATAAATGAATCACCGAAAACCTTCCTCCAAAACTCTAGACTCTTTAATGATTCAGTTTTTGTATCACATAGCAGACCCCATCTCATATTAACCAGGGCAAGAGCCTATGTTGTAGAAGCATGCAATTCCACTTTTCTGAAGATTCCACCAATAAGCACTAACCTACTTTCAAAATTGTAATGCTCCAGTGCCAACTCCAACAAAGAAATAGAGTAAATGAAAGGCTACAAATAACATATTGTCAGTGTCTTCACTAAATATTTATCGAGCAAAATGTCCATGCAATTGGATAAGAAAGTTGAAGCTACCTCATAATATAGAGCACGAGGGTTGTTCTGAAGCCATTCCCTACCCACAATTATTCTTATAGCATCCTCAACCTACACACAAGGAATTACAAAAACCATACCCAAATTTTGTCTATCGTATGCACCGTCCCTTCTTTTCTCCTAAAAGAATTTGGGTAGCATGAAACGTCATGAAGACTCCATAATATCTCAGTTAAATTGAGAATAGAGAAGAAATAAATCAAAGCCAAATATATTATAAATGATATGAAGAACATCAAGTTTGTGAAGTATATATAGAAGTTAGCACTAACACAATGAGTATGACATCACACTTATCATTTTTAAATTCACCACTATCATTGATGTGATAATTAACATTTATTTCAACACTTGAATCCTTAAAAACAAGTGCTTAAAAGGCATACTCATGACAAATGACAAGATGGTTGCATAGTGCATATGCAAATAATTTTTTTTAAATTGGGACAATGCTAGGTTGACGAGACTCGGCCCTTTAGGATTAAAGACTTAATATTTAAGGCTTTTTTATAAAAAAATTTGGTCTAACTTAGGTAATGTTAAACAGTAAACAAGAGCACGATAACCGACAAACCTAAATAATTAATAAAATCTCAACCATTAATTTCTAAAAATCTAACGGTTCTAGTGTTATTCCAAAGGTTTCAATTCACAAGTCTAGTGATTCAAGGATTTAATTCTAGAATGCAACTATAGCCATCCATTGAAAATTCATCGAGCGGTCCCTCTTTTAAAACAAACTTTATGCACATGCATAATTTAAAATGGGGACATCACTAGGTTGATGAGACTCGACCCTCAGGATTAAACACTTAAGATTTAAGGCTTTTTCATAAAATATTTTGGTCTGAATTAGGCAATATTAAATGGTAAATAAGAGTACGATGACCGATAGACCTAAATAATTAATAAAATCTCAACCATTGATTTCTGAAAATCTAACGGTTCTAGTGTTATTCCTGAGATTTCAATTTGCAAGTCTAGTGCTTCAAGGATTTACTTCTAGAATGCAACTATAGTCATCCATAAAAAATTCATCGAACGGTCCTTCTTTTAAAACAAACTTTATGCACATGCATAATTTAAAATGGGGACATCACTAGGTTGATGAGACTCGACCCTCAAGATTAAACATTTAAGATTTAAGGCTTTGTCATAAAATATTTTGGTCTGAATTAGGCAATATTAAATGGTAAACAAGAGCACGATGACTGACAAACATAAATAATTAATAAAATTTCAACCATTGATTTCTAAAAATCTAATGGTTCTAGTGTTATTTTGGAGGTTTCAATTCACAAGTCTAGTGCTTCAACGATTTACTTCCAGAATGCAACTATAGCCGTCCATCAAAAATTCATCAAATGATCCTTCTTTTAAAACAAACTTTATGCACATGCATAATTTAAAATGGAGACATCGCTAGGTTGATGAGACTTGACCCTCAGGATTAAAGACTTAAGATTTAAGGCTTTGTCATAAAATATTTTGGTCTAACTTAGAAAATATTAAACGGTAAGCAAGAGCATGATAACCAACAGACCTAAATAATTAGTAAAGTCTCAATCATTGATATCTAAAAATCTAATGGTTCTAGTGTTATTCCTGAGGTTTCAATTAAAAAATCTAGTGCTTCAAAGATTTACTTTTGGAATGCAACTACAACTGTCCATCAAAAATTCATCGAATAGTTGTGATTATATTGATTCGCCAATTTTTTTTCTTATACATTTGAAAATTTGTTTAATTCTCCAATGGATATATATTTTTGGTTTGAAAAAAGTTTTAATCAACAACAAAATTGTTTTTTCTATTTTGAAAATAGGTTTAATTCGCCAATGGAAATTTTTCTAGTTTTGAAAATAGATTTTAATCGCCAATGAAAATATTTTATCGATTTAAAAAAAATTACAATTTTCTAGGATTTTCCACAGACTACTACGGATTAGAAAAGATTTTCCAATTGAGATTTTTTTCCCAAAAAATGAAAAAAAAATTCCACTAAAATTAATATTTTTTATCGGGAAGTATACAAGATTCACCAAGATTTTATGCCTTCACTGAGGGGGGGGTTTCTTAAAATTTTCCCTGAACTCAAGGGAAGCCCAGGGAAATCATGGTGGACAACATTATTCACTATAGTTCTAAAATATAGAATTTGTAAAGTTGGGTGTGCAATGCCCGAAGACATTTTCATGTCAAATCATATTGCACGATGCACCAACTGGAAATAATTCAGCTGGTATAAGAACTACATTGCTAGAAGAATTGTTTTAAATTTTCTCAAATAATTGTTATAAGAAATAAATCTTCACCTCCAAATATAGAAATTTCAGAATCACCTCCTCATGAAGACCCTCATGAACAAGAAAATATCAAACTAGTCTCTCAATTCATAGACATCTTATAGGAACACAACAAAATATTCTAAATCAAATGGAAAACAACAAAAAATAACTTGAAGAATTGATCACAAGGTTAAATGTTACTGTTGCAAAACACCCTCATAGGAGAGGTATTGTTGAATCCCATTAGCTGATAGTATCTCATGTAGGAGCAATGAGTGCACAACTTAATTTTTATTCGAATAAGAGGGAGGAATTAAAATTATTTTGTGCAAGTGAAGAAAGAGAAAATTAGGAAAGCTAACTTGTGTGCCCTTTTCACGGACCCAAGAACCAATGAACCTTTATCACTTGCATGCAGGAAGTTCCCCATCCATTGGTGCCACCATGAATTAATTAAAACTTATTTTTGGGATTGGTGGTGGATGGTTTTTGACCAACCTCCATGTAACAACTATGAGATCCCACAATATTTTTTGAGGAAACTCTATTGTGAGTTTGTCCTCAATAAGATGCCAAATTATTTTTACTATCTAAATTTTCAAGGTAGAGGTGGGGGCTCCACACATGATAGAGCAAGTGCACGACATAATTCACAGTTGGCACTAAGACCCTTGGCTAGAATTGTGGTGGAGCATGTGAGGTTGTTCCTTTTGTTGTGAAGGATAGTGTCAAGGTGGACATGGAATTGATTAGCTCACTCACTCAAAACCTTGTACAATGTGCAAGGCCTTTGGTAGAGCCTAATGTGGGCAAGTCTTCTAGGCCAAGAGTTGTCAAATTTTCTCATTCGTGTAGTGTTGTTTGCATACATATGATGGTTATAATACTTAAGATGTACCTACACAAGATACATCAGCTACACAATAGATGGATATAACATATGCCTTATTGAATGAAACATTCAACATTGATACTTATGTAAATTTTAGCAAGTTCATTTAATTTTGTTTTTAAAATCTTATTTTGAAATGCAAGAATAACTAAATTAGGAGAATGAATATGATTAAAATTTAGGGTTGGAGTATTGATGATACGTGCACCATTCTTGCATACCCCTATTTGTTTACATCATCAAATCCATAGATATGTAACTAGTATTAAAGAAATGATAATTTCATGTGAATTGTTGAACATTATATAAATGATTGTCTCATAAAAAAATTGGATGTCAAATAGTTTATTGGTGGACCTTTGACATCAACACCTTTCTCTTTTGTCCTCAACTAATAAAGAAGCACCTGGGAGACTAAAGATGTCTGAAACAAGGTTTGCAATTATGAAATTATGACTATTCATGTGCACTGGGACTCATACACTAGACTAGGTGATTTAGTCCCAGTTTAGGGTTTTGGGGTTGAATCTAGAACCTACTGCTAACAAACCAAGATCTGTTGAAATCTATTGAAAATAGGTATACTAGGACTTATACGCCCAAATTGGTGATTTATTCCCAGTATTAGGGTTTGAATGAAAAAAATTTACCCTCTAGTGATCTTTTGTAGCTTTTGTCTTGTTCAATTTTCAAGTTTGAAAGTCTAAATTATGGCTTGCAGGTGATTTTCCATGAAGATGACAAATTTGACAACTTTATTCAATCTTGCAACTTTGGCTTCAAAGGATCTTCAAGCTCCAAATTACCTAGATCTACAATCACACATTAAGGGGGACAAATGTTGTTGTGTTAGGGAATAGGGTTTTTCCTTGTTCAAACCATTTTTTGGTAATCAAACCTTGAAATGTAATAGAATAATATGAAGGAATGATGAATGAACAAAATGCAATGTTGCAACTCACCAAACCCTTGAAATAAATGTTAAAAACTTGTGTGAAATGGCCAAGATGAATGTGGATCTTGACTCTTGATTGAATGTTATGAATCTTGAGTTGAATACTTGCTTGAATCATGAAAACCTACATCACAAATGTTAGCTCAAAAACACACATGATGCATGACGACTTTGACATGATGCTTGAATCTTGAATATTGCTCCAAATGCTTGATAATCAGCTCTTGAATGTTCTTGATCATAAACTTGCTAGAATTTTTGAATACTTGAAATTTCTAGATCACACTTGCTCATGAAAATTGCTAGGATAAATTATGTGAAATAACCTTTATTTATACTCGTTTATGCAAAATCTCCTAAAATTACAACACTACAAGCTGACATCAAATCTAGGAGAATAAAATCCCACCAAGAATTGAATCCAAAATAGGTTCAAGCTAAAGCGAGACTCATATGCCCAAGGTGGCATATGATTCCCAGTGACTTAAACTTGGGGCACAAACTTCTAGGAATGTCAAGTTCAATGCAATATTCAGGATCAGGCCCTGAAACCTAGGTGGGACCCATATGCCCAAGGTGGCATATGAGTCCCAAATCACTAGATCTAGAACATATAACCCAAAAACATTAATTATGATTGGTCATTTATGATGTGTGGGGATTATCCTTAGAAAAATTCATTTAATTATGCTTGTGGATGGAAAATAGGACCAAATAAGGCATAAAGAAGCCATGATTTAATAGGGAGGGCCCAAACAAGTGTGGAAATGTAAAGGGATACATTTCCCTACACTACACAACCTTAGTTTCAAGAGATCAAAGGAATATACCAAAGTGAAAAGGGAAGAGAATAAGGATAACTCCATGACACTCTAGCTCTTGAAGGAAAAGTGACAAGGAGGATAGCCAAAATCATAAAAGCAATGCTAGCATTTAAGACCTGTAAATAGTCTTAAAGAAAGGGTAAAGAAAATTAAAACAAGTAGTAGTCCACAAGGGTCAAGTGTTGTAGGGTAAATTACAAGTCTTAATCCTAGTGTATCAACCTTGTGTAGTGAAAATAAATGAAACTAGACTGTGCAAAGAATCCTACAACCTACAATCATCTCTAAGTTAAGTTTTTTCAGAAAACTATTTTCTTCTCAAAAGATTGCTAAACCCTTGTTAAAACCTTGCTATCAAAGCCATAGAAGAGAAAATGAAGACTAGATAATCTCAAAGCATGATAGCAAGGGAAATGAATTATGATTATGAAAATGACAGGGTATCCTCTTTAGACCTGATTGAGTGATGATCCTTTGTAATCAATCGAGACATAAAATTATGTATATAGTAGCCTTGATAGATGAAAAACAAAAGGAAATTCAAGGCTAACATCAAGAGCCTATGACCATGCATGAAAAGAATCATATTACTCATTTACTCAACTCCCCTTATTCAAAATCGTGCCATGTCGAGTTGGCGAGATAGTTTGAGGACAGAGCTTTAGTTTTGTACACGCGTTGGCTTTGTGATAATTATTATTTTACTAAAATTAGGGCACTTTCTATCCAGGCCTGGCCGGAGCAGGTTACGCAGCATAGAAAATGGAATGCTCTGCCATGTCCATCCTGCATCGAACAAAGTACAGACCCGTCCTCTAACGGTCTGTCAGACGAAGGGACATCCAGTCTGTTGTCCGTAGCATCCAGCCTGGCCGTCAAGTCTGGAGCAGGCTACGCATATGTATAAATATTAATTAGCATCTATAATCTAATCTAATTCTATCATTTCCATTAAAATTAAGGTATTTTTTAATCTAATTCTATGCCTGGCCTGCAGAGACAGTGCCTAAAATTAGAGAGCCCGCATATGGGAAGCCTCTCCATCATTATATCTAAGTTTCTTGGCCTTTCGCATTAATTTTCCCAGTTACAGATAAATTCTTACTCTTTAACATTGTATTTTAGTTCTGAATATTTTCCCACGGTAATTGAAGGTTTAGCGAAAAAAATGGGTAAAATGCATCTACTGAATCTTCCGGAGGAGCTGTTGTGTTCTCAGATTTTAACGAGACTCCCTCTTAAAGAAGCCGTTCGTTTTTCTGCGGTATCTCGAAAATGGTGTAGAGTGTGGACTCAGTTACCCCATCTCAAGTTTTCTAATGAGTTTTTCGATTCTGTTTGTGCTACTCCTACGAAGAGGAGGGCTGTGTCTAAACTGACTCGTCAAAATAAGGCCGTAGACATAATTAACAAGATTATCCTTATGCACTGTCTTGGCCCGGAAATTTTTGAGCTTGACAATTGTGACAGGTGTGAAAGTAGCATTCACAAGTGGCTTCTGTGGATTTCTTTATCTGGTGTGAAGTGCATAGATTTGAAAAGTAGAGGTATTCGGATGGAAGTTTCAAAGTCTCTCTTTTCATGTCTGACCATTACATCTCTATCTCTCGAGAATTTTATGATGATAAACGTGCCTGCACTATTTCAGGGTTTCTCTCAACTTGAAAAATGCAATCTTGAAGACGTTGAGCTAAGTGAGGAGGCATTTAAGGTGATTTTAGAATTTTGTCGCCTTCTTCAAAGTTTGACGCTAGACACATGCATTTTGCCTTCAAATTTGAGAATAATTTCCTCCAGCCTTACGTCTCTCGCTCTTCTTGGGTGTGATAACTGTTCAATGGAAGTAAATTGCCCAAGATTAGAAAGCATTAAAATCACTCAATGCTATCGCTTGGTTATAGGGAACATATGTTTACCTGTATGTGTCAATTTGGAAACTGACTTTCCACTTCTTCAGCATTTTGCAACCCTAAAATCGTTGAGGAAAATTACTTGTTTCATTGATGCTCATGCAACGTTTAGTTCTTTCAAGGTTCTAGAAAGCTTTCCTCACTTGGAAGAGTTTTGCATTGACTATCCCTATTTTTTTCAATCTTATCCAGAGGTAAGTATTTCTCTTCTTTTAATCTGCATCGGAACTTTCGTTTTCAATCATTTGAAATCAAAATTTAATGACAGTTTGGAAAACACTAATTCACAATTTCGAATTTCTATTTATAGGAAAATGTTAAAATGATACTGATAATTTCCCGTATCTCTTTTCACTGTTTGAATTTTTTTGTTTTTTCAAAATTCATCTACCGCTTAATAAGAGGATTCAAATAGTTTCAACAGAGTTGTGTGCTTAGAGAAGGGCTTAATCACGTAAGATCTATTTTGTTGTTCAAATTTTAACGACTTGACCTTATTAAAACTTACAGCAATGCTTTCCATGCAGGATCTAGAAGAATTCACTCTACAACTTTCAAATTTGAAGACTTTTATTCTGAATATTGATCTGTTTGAAATGGTTGTTTTGTTGTGCTCTTGCGTTTTGAAAGGCGCCCCTCTCTTGAAAACAGTCAGAATCGGCATGGATTACAGATTAGAGACATCTGGGTATGATGAGTTTAATGATTATCTTCAATTTGTAAACGATATTTCAAGTCTTGTAAGGGGTTTCCCAAAAACCAAAATTTCAGTGTCAAGGAGGGAGAGGATAGTAAGTCGAGGTGGGCGATAAAGTTAACAATACGTGTTCTCAAAGTTTTGATTTGGTAACAGTAAAAGTGTATGTCGTTTTGGTTTGATAGAAGTAGGCAGCTTTATTCAAAGCAAAAATGATGTTGAGAATAGGAAGTCGTCAAATTTGGTACATTTCTAAAGAATGCGGATCTCTCTAACAACTCTTGTATTGAGAGATGTAAAGTTGTGACGGAATCAGTGCTTAATAGGTTGGCGTTTGTAGAGTTTTATTTTCCTGTATAAAACTCAAATATCAATGGAACATTTTCAAAAAATTATCTTTCCGAGATTTAAAATTATAAATGAGGTTTTTTTAATTTCTAGATTATTATTTTTTATTTTACAATTATTACTTTTCATTTTTGAATTAATATTTTTTAACTGTTGTTTAGATTTGTAATATTATATTTTAATTTAATAATATGTAGGTTTTTAATAAAATTTAACTTAAATTGATTAAATGTTTAATATTAAATTTTACTATTCTTTAATAATTTTTGGAAGCATTTTTATCATTATGTGTTTATATCTGATTATATTTTATTGTAATAATTAAACCCATTTACACTAAATTAAGTTATTATTTATCTGCAATAAGATTTACTCTAAATTAAGTTATTATTTATCTACAATAAATTTGTGAAATAGCACCATTTTTAAAGATAATAGCTTTTTCTAAAGATAAAACTAAAGATATTATCATATTACCATTTCATTTTACATTGGTTTGCAGTCAAAGCATTCTAACCTAAAAATACCAAATGTATCTATTGGAAACCGAATTTCCACTACTTAGATCATTGAGGAGAATCATTTGTTCCTCTAACCTAAAAATACCAAATGTATCTATCTAGAAACTGAATTTCTATTCCTTAGATCATTGAGGAGAATCATTTGTTCCTTTTGTGCTCTAATTTCACGCAATTGGACTCAAATGATGTAAAGTTAGAATAATGTTTTTCCAAACATATATGTTTTAGAACATAGGCATAATCTTAACATAAAAACACATACCTTTATGTGTTTTCTAGTTGATGTTGTATATATGTATATGTATCTATGCATTTATAATTTGTCACTACCTAAATTAATATAGATTCATGCATTATCCACTTATCAAGTAGACTTGCTATAAAGTGAACTATAAGTTGCAGGCATCCTAACATACTTTATATCCGAATGTAATTTTTACATGAATTTCTTTAATCATACTCATGAATAATTATGAACTTATGTGTGATCTATCTAGAGTTTGTGAAAATTATGAAATGGCTATATTATAGCACCAATAATCTCCTACATGTGGGATGCTAGTAAGTCTTTCTTTTATGCTTTTCTTCTTATACACATAAATATTCTAGTTTTCAATTCCATAAACACATTAATACCCAATATGTCATAGTAATTTATATGGTCTAATTAGGCATTGCTTATTTATATACTTATCAAATAAGTGATCCAATATCATTTAATGGCTCTCATATGTAGTTAAGGCTTCCTCTTATGGTTATAATTTGATGAATTTATACGAAACATTGTAAGTTCTAAATCTTGCATATTATTAATATCAAACAACCCCACATTAGATTAGTAGTTTAATTTAAATCAAAATTGATAATTTCAAACTTTAAAAAAATTAAGAAAATCTTTTAAATAATAAAAATTATAGATTACTCATTGTAACATTATTAGATATTCAATTCGAACATTATATAGTAAAAAGATAAATGACCAATTGCATAACTAAGGTAACATTTTCTATTATCAAAAATTCAATAAATCATTATATAAAATTTTAAAAATAAAAAATTATAATTATGAGTCAATTCAAGTCCAAATCTATATTCAAATTTTCCAAAAGAAAAGTTTTAAAGTTGCTCAAATAAATGTTATATGGAACTCTAAGATCTATAGAATGCACTCCAAGTTGTTGAAAGTTGGATCTTCGTCTTACACCATCCACTTACTCAACTCCCATCATTAAAAATTGTGTCGGCCGAAGCCCACACAATGACAGAAAATGCACAAATGAAAATGAGTTGGCAAGATAGTTTTGAGGAGAGTTTTTCATTACTAAACGTGTTGGCTTTGAACATTTCCTTTTTATGATTAGAAAAGATGGTATGCTTATTATTAGAAAAGATGATATGTTAATTATTAGAAAATATGGTATGTTATTATTAAGGCCAACATAGGAGAAGCCTTTGTTGGCTTTCAGTTGTTTATGTATTAGTTTGTCCTTGATGCCAAAATTGTTTTATGGGGTTAATGACATCACTGGTTCTATTCTTTGGATTATTAGTCTAATGAATCCATGATATGCAGATCCGGGATTTTACTTTGTTCATTTTTTTTGTTACATGATGATGCTGACAGTGTTTATCATTTTGACAGGATACAGGTTGTTTTTCAGTTTTATCCTTCAGTTGATGCTCACATTTTTCAGATTGGTTTACATATGAGGTTGGTTTACTTATGATATCTTTGGCATGCACACATTGAGGGCATATGTTTTGAGGTATTGATATTTTGATCATCAATGTCAAAATGTGAAGGCAGTGATATCCACGACAGTGATTCTGAACATGTTGTTTGGTATATGGTATATTGGATGGTTATTCATATTCATGATTGATAGGATCAACATTCATATTTTTTTTACAGATTGGTAAATACATGCTTGGCATATTCATTTGTTACTAATTTTGTGAGCACAAGGTATTTTGTTGTTAACAATAAAAATGGGAATAAATCCCATCAGTGGTATTATTACTATGATCTAAAACCTAAAAGCCATTTCATTTCAAAGGTCATTTCATTTGCAACTTATCAGGCAGCATTGTTATTGACTTACATTGCTTTAAATATCAAGGTCATCGAATTTTATGAATCTTGGTTAACATGGCATATGGAATATATCAGGGTTATATGACAAAATAAATTGACTTTGTTTAAAATCAAATGGTGGTGATAGTATCATTTTTGTTTGACAGTGTGGTTTCGACAGCAACTTGTGACTAGGTATATCACATTGAAAAGTGACACTGACAGCCATCATTAACAATGTATGCACATTTCGCATCGACGATCTTTGTGAATTAATAATGTATGTCGGCATTCGTGGTAGAAGACTTTGACATCAGACTTCAAAGCATTATTACTTTTGATAAAGTCTTTGAAAGACTTGAAGGAAAGGAAAAACTAGGGAAAAGTCATTTTCGTATTTCAATGTGCAAAATTCTAGAACCCTAGCCGCCGCCATGGGTATTTTGTGAATGCATATTTCTGGTAAAATCTTCTTAGTCGAGTGTTGTAGATAGTAAAATAAGCTCATTGTTTGAGCTTGGTGAGTTTGTGAAAGGTTTCAAACTGGATAAAGTTGTATTTGTGAAGGCAAAGACAAGGCAACAATAGTAGAAGCTAGCCTCACTCAGCTGGACAGTTATCAGGTTTTGAAACTTGTCTTTCAGTTTGGTTTTTCATCAAAATATGTATTATAAAATTATTTCTTGAAGCAAATGTGTAAAGGAAGTTAATGTTTTTTAAGGCTCAAGCTATAACTGAAATAGTTTGTTATTTTTGATAAAGGATTTTATTTAAAAAGAAAAAAAGAGATTACTGGACAGTAATGAAAATAGTTTCATTTTTTTGTAATCTTTGTAAATTTTTGGTTTAAGAGTTGGTTTGCAAAAAAAGACTCACGGGTTGTAACTGAAATGTTGTTATTTTGTTAAAGGGTTTGTTTAAGAAGGATTATCTAGGGTTTTCCATTGAAACCCTAACTCGAGGTTACTTTGACAGTTACATAAACTATATATAGAGGATATCTTGCATCTTTATAAGATGGGTTTTTGGCATTTCTCGGTTTAATGTGAAGAGAAATTTTGTGAGACATCAGGCTTAATTCTTACAGTGACAAGAAAGTGTATTACATTGAAAATCCTTCTGAATCTCAGATATCTGTATAAAGGAAGATGTTGTCATTCTCATACAACATTCTTCAATGTGCTTATTGAAAATTTTTATAGTCTTCTATTATAATTCTAGGACTACATACTACACTTCTAGGGTTTTGATAGAATACTGTAATTGTGTTGCATTGTAAAGGATTTGGTGCTCTTGTATCTTATGAAGTTGGTGCTTTTGAACTTTGTGGAGTTGGTGCTCCTGAACTTTATGGAGTTGGTGCTCCTGAACTTTGTAGAGTTGGTGCTCTAAGTGAATAAAGAGATATTTTTCGAGTGGTTTTTATTCCCCAAGAGGGTTTTCCACTCATGACATATAATGTGTTATGTGATGAGTCTTGGTGTGATTATTTTTCATGTCTATCTGATTTTCATAAGTTATCAAATGCATTAATGTATATTATCAGTTCTTATTTTTGCAATGTTAATGTGATCTGCTATTACAAGTACTTTCACAGTCATATGTTGCAAACTAGTTTAAAAACTTAGTTTAACCAAACATGTTTTGCATGGTGTGATGAAAAGGATTTAGTCTATCACATCACATGTTCATTCATTGATTCATGGTTCAAGATTGTTATGTTTCAATCTGTCATAATATACTAAAGCTTTTTGTTGTCTCAATACTTATCATATGTCATTTTGTTGCTCAATTGTTGCAGTATCTCAGCTGCATTAAAATCTGATGGTCTTAGAGTGATTCATTGATGTTGGTCTTCATGTACACAGTCTTATGAGTTACACCCGATTTGTCATCGTGCTCTAATTGTTAAACAATGTCAGTCAAGTGCAAGATACCTCACACAAGTTACATTGAAATAAGTTGCCTAAATTGAGTTAATGTTGTCATATCTTTGTTTACCTCTTTTTCATGAATACTCTCAAAGTAATTACCCTACTCTGTTATCAATAGAAAGGTCATCTGAACTAAAAATATTTGTCAAAAGTCTAAAAAGGTTTAAATTTTAGGTCTGTCTATCAGACACTGATTCACCCCACCCCTTCTCAGTGTTTGTCCATACTCCAATAAGTGGTATTAGAGCCATGCCCATGCATAAATCTAACCAACTTAGGGTTTCCTAGTCATGGAATATTTGTTATGGCTAAGTGCAAAATAAATAAAGGTTAAAAGAAAACCACTAGTGCTAAGCAAAAATTTGATAGCCCAACCCTTGTCAAGTCTAGTGAAGTTTTGTCTCAAGCAATACCCTGCCAGTTGATACTAAAAGTGATCCCGTAGTTGGAGAAGAAGGATCTATCACTTAGTAAGTGAAAAGGAATATGAAGGTGATGAGTTTGAGGTTGATTTGGAAGAACTACTTGTTGCAGGCCTTAGATGAACTTAAGAGGCTTAGAAAGGAAAATCGAGATCTCAAGGTACGCTTACAAGAAAGTGTTGATGTTAATAAAATTGTAATACAAAATCATAATGATGATAAAAATATTATTGAATTTTTGAAAGTCCAAATGGTTGATAGAAAAAGGACTGAAGAGGGATTGGAAATCAAGTTAAAAGACAAGGATGAATTGTGTAATAAACTAGAAAATGAGGTTGCTTTAATGAAGAAAAGGTCAGATAATGATTCCTTGTTAAAATAACTAACTCTTAAAGCCAACATGATTATAAGTTAGAAATTTGAAATTGAAGAATGTAAGAGAATAGCAGAAGTTGTAAGGTTTGATTTGGAGGTTAAAAAGATTGAATTTCTAACACTTGAAGGAGAAGTAGTTGCATTAAGGAAAGAGCTTGAAAGTGTCAAGGATCAATTAGGTAAAAATCATAAATTTGATTGTAGTACTAATCTATTGAATGAGATGTTGGGTAGGAAAAAGCATTCTAAGGATCCTATAGGAGTGGGATATGAGGTTGGACAAAGCTCTACAGAATAATCTAAACATGAGACAATGTTTGCTACTGAAGATGGAAAGAGGTTTAAAGTCAAGCAAACACCAAGAATGAAGGTTGATATTGGTCACCATATTGTTGTTGCTCAAACAGAAGATAAATGTGTTGATGAAAGAACAAAAATACCATCAAGACCTCCATTTATCAGGTATAACTACTCTCAATTTTCATGGCTATTGCTATTGTTGTCATGCTTATGGTCATAGAGCAAGAAATTGTACAAGAAATCGTAGGAGGTATGGAAGATATGATCATAGAAGTTTTGGAATGTCAAGAAAGTATGATTCCTTTACTCCTGAAATTGGTTATAATATCACATGCTTTAAGTGTCATAAACTTGGACATAAGGCACAACAGTGTAGGAGTAAGTTGAAGGAATCATTTAAAAATAACAATGTAGATGCATTGACCAAGAAAAAGAAAGGGCCCATATAGGTTTGGAGAAGAAAACAAGACCTAGGAAATGAAAATACTAAACTAGTGCATACTGCACAAAAGGGATCAACTGTTGCCTAAAAGGTCAGCATGAGGTAAGGGGGAGTTGGTTATTGTATTACTTTTCAACTCCTTAGAGAGATTTTGAAGGTATCTAATCAATTTAGAAGGTGTCTTCCAAGGTTTGGAAAGAACGTGTGTGTGATCTTTATGACAGATAAGTGTAATAGTAATTAAGTACTTCAAGAACAATGATAAGGTTTTTTATAGTAGGTACTTGATTGGTGGTTGCTTGTTTGGTATAAAGAGTGCCTAGTATTCTTGATCATGGTGGTTGATCAGTGTTAGTCATGATTACACAGTTTTGGCAATGTCTGTACAATATCTTTGTTCTTTCTGGGTGCTTGGTTCTTGTATATTGGCATTCATACTTGTACCTGGTGCAGTATAGTTAAATCAGTGATATTCTTGCTTGGCTCTCACTACATTGTATTTGACAGTGATAAGCTTGTGTAAGTTGACTCTCGAATAAATAACAACATAACAGTAGCAGATAATTTATCTCTTTGCATTGATTTTCAGTAATCAAGGTGTGAGGTATATGTTTTAAGGAGTGAGCTTTTATATCTGAAACAACGTGGAGAATGTAAAATATTTGTGCATGTATGATCTTAAAGGTGTTGTAATAGTGATGGGCTCTTAAAAAGGGAAAAACATGTGTTCAGGACTGTCATGTGGTTTCTATGTCATTGTTTTACAATGTGAGCATTTGTTTCTCGTGACAAATTGTATCTTGTACACATAGTATCTTGAACTGAGAATGATGAACATTGGTCACAGTGAACAAATAAGGATTGTGAGGCCTTGAAAGCAAGTGTAACATAACAAGTGCTACAAGTCTTGGCTCTTAACATAAGATGTCTAAACACTGAGATTTATTGATGTGAGTACCATTCTATCTCTTCTAGAGTGTCTTAACTTTCAATTAATACAAATTACATCAAGCTTCAATACAGGGGTGTTTGACAAATACCATTGTTTGGACAGACCATGATACATCTATAAATGTTGCTGATTTCATAAATTTTTTTTTTTTGCAGTCATTTGATTAACAGGTTTTTGAATGACAGTAACTCTTCTTTGACAGAGCCTCTACTTAATAAAAATGGTATTGGTTTTGAAATTGAAGAGGACAATGTCTTGCAGTGCCTTCTCTCTTCAAATGGCTCTGTGCTAAAGTATTTTGGATGACAATATTATACATTTTCATACTTTATATCAGAAAGTTGTTACATGACAAATTCAAAAGAAGTTGTTTCTGACAGATGTTCTTCATATAAAGAGTTTGTGATACAGGTAATCTATGCTATATTGGAGTCATGTATTCATGACAAAAGTTACAAGGGGTTGCAGACTTAAAAATGTGATTAGTGATAGAATATTGCACTCTTAGGACAGTGATCATACATTGTGCTTTTGTATTCTAATATTGTTATAGTTGCAAATGCCCTAGTAAATATATGATGGTGACAGTGTGTTTTTACAAGGTACTGTTGCAAGGTGGAGTTTGAATTTGGTATGGCCATAATAGACATGTATGTAAGAGCAGTACTTTTTGTGAGACTATAATTGTGATTTCTCTTTCCTTGGTTGAAATATTTGTTTCATGTTTGATATACGTTGGATTCATGGTATTTCCTTGAAGCATGGTAAACGGATTAGAACAATAATATGCCTATAAAATGTATTGGTGTTTCTTTCCTTGGTCATGAGTGAAATAGATTGCAGGAGTTCTCAGTCATGAGACATTGACTCATATTACCATCTTGACACCAGTGCTAAAATTGTTATTGAAAGGGCAAGTAGCATAAGTGATGATCCTATGTTGTTAAGATAATGATCAACTTGTTTATGATTATGGATCTCTTTCTAAGACTTTGAAAATGATGTGATCATCTTGTTTATGCTTATGGTAACTATGCCAAGTAACAAACAAGGAGCAAGGCTAATTGGTAAGAGTATCTTGATATTTTCTTTTCTCATAGTATGCTTTAAGCTTATAAAGTAGATTCTTGTGACATTGTGATAGATGTTGAATAGTATCATGTTTTATGACAGTCCCATGCTTGAAAGAGATTTGCAGTGAGATTCTTGAGAATCTTGTTTGCTCTGTTATCTCAAATAGGGGGAGAAGCTCATATGTTGTAGATGCTACCTTGCAAGTGACAAAAATTCTTGAGAAGTGCATAGTTGATGCCTTGGTACATGGTTATTGATGTTGGTAACATTATTTATACAGTTGATATTTGGTGCAGACAGGTTATTTAATTGCTCATGTGATTAACACAAGGAGATATATGACAAATAATTATTTGGTTATGACTAAAGTAATGATATGTTGATAGTCTTTAATTCTTGATTTCTCCTTCAAGATGGTTGTTGTGTTGGTTAGTTTCAGTTGTTTATATTCATGGCATCTCACATTCTCTTCTTTCATTCTTTTTCATTGAGGAAAAAGGGGGAGAGATGATATGTGTTTTGCCATCAAGGACAAAGGGGGAGTTTGTTGGCTTTCAGTTGTTTATGTGTTAGTTTGTCCTTGATGCCAAAACTATTTTATGGGGTTCATGACATCACTGGTTCTATTCTTTGGATTCTTTCTGATGAATGCATGATATACAGATCCAAGATTTTACTTTGTTTAGTTTTTTTGTTACATGATTATGCTGATAGTGTTTATCATTTTGATAGGATACAAGTTGTTTTTCAGTTTGACCCTTCAGTTGATGGTCACATTTTTTAGATTGGTTTACATATGAGGTTGGTTTACTTATGATATATGTGACATGTACACATTGAGGGTATATGTTTTGAGGTATTGATATTTTGATCATCAATGCCAAAATGTGAAGGCAGTTATATCCATGGCAGTGATTCTGAACATGTTGTTTGGTATATGGTATATTGTATGGTTATTCATATTCATGATTGATAGGATCAAAATTCATATTTTTTTTACAGATTGGTAAATACATGTTTGGCATATTCATTTGTTGTTGATTTTGTGAGCACAAGGCATTTTGTTGTTAACAATAAAAATGGGAATAAAATCCCATCGGTGGTATTATTACTATGATCTAAAACCTAAAATTCATTTCATTTCAAAGGTCATTTCATTTGCAACTTATAAGGTAACATTGTTATTGACTTACATTGCTTTAAATATCAAGGTCATCGACATTTTATGAATCTTGGTTAACATGGCATATGCAATATATCGGGGTTATATGACAAAAGAAATTTAATTTGTTTAAAATCAAATGGTGGTGATAGTATCATTTTTGTTTGACACTATGGTTTCGACAACAACTTGTGATTGGGTATATGACATTGAAAAGTGACAACGACAACCATCATTAACAATGTATGCACATTTCACATCGACATTCTTTGTGAATTAATAATGTATGTCGGCATTTGTGGTAGAAGACTTTGACATCCGACTTCAAAGCATTATTACTTTTGATGAAGTCTTCGAAAGACTTGAAGGAAAGGAAAAAATACCTAGCAAAGTCATTTTTGTTTTTCAATGTGCAAAATTTTGGAACCCTAGCCACTGCCATGGGTAATTTATGAATGTAGATTTCTGGTAAAATCTTCTTAGTTGAGTGTTGTAGATAGTAAAATAAGCTCACTGTTTGAGCTTGGTGAATTTGTGAAAGGTTTCAAACTGGATAAAGTTGTATTTGTGAAGGAAAAGACAAGGAAACAATAGTAGAAGCTAGCCTCACTCAACTGGACGGTTATCAAGTTTTGAGAGTTGTCTTTCAGTTTGGTTTTTCATTGAAAATAGGTATTATTTCTATTGAAAATTGTTTCTTGAAGCAAATGTGTAAAGGTAGTTAATGTTTTTTAAGGCTCAAGCTATAACTAAAATAGTTTTTTAAATTCAATAAAGGATTTGATTTGAAAAGAAAAAAAGAGATTACCAGGCAATAACGAAATTAGTTTCATTTTTTGTAATCTCTGTAATTTTTTGGTTTAAGAGTTGGTTTGCAAGAAAAGACTTACAGGTTGTAACTGAAATGTTGTTATTTTGTTAAAGGGTTTGTTTAAGAAGGATTATCTAGGGTTTTCCATTGAAACCCTAACTCGAGGTTTCTTTGATGGTTACATAAATTGTATACAGAGGATATCTTGTATCTTTATAAGACGGGTTTTTGGCATTTCTAGATTTAATGTGAAGAGAAATTTTGTGAGACATTAGGCTTAATTCTTACAGTGACAAGAAAGTGTATTACATGGAAAATCCTTCTAAATCGTAGATATTTGTATAAAGTAAGATGTTGTCATTCTCATACAACATTCTCCAATGTGCTTATTGAAAATTTTTATAGTCTTCTATTGAAATTCTACAACTGCATATTGCACTTCTAGGGTTCTGATAGAATATTGTCATTGTGTTGCATTGTATAGGAGTTGGTGCTCCTGTATCTTATGAAGTTGGTGCTTCTGAACTTTGTGGAGTTGGTGCTCTTGAACTTTGTGGAGTTGATGCTCCTGAACTTTGTAGAGTTGGTGCTCTAAGTGAATAAAGAGAGATTTTTTGAGTGATTTTATTCCCCAAGAGGGTTTTCCACTCAAGAAATATAATTTGTTATGTGATGAGTCTTGGTGTGATTTTTTTTCATGTCTATCTGATTTTCATAAGTTATCAGATGCATTAATGTCTATTATCAGTTCTTATTTTTGCAATGTTAATGTGATCCGTTGTTACAAGTACATTCACAGTCATATGTTGCAAACTAGTTTAAAAACTCTTTTTAACCAAACATGTTTTGTATGTTGTGATGAAAAGGATTTAGTCTATCGCATCACATGTTCATTGATTGATTCATAGATCAAAATTGTTATGTTTCTATCTATCATAATATACTAAAGTGTTTTGTTGTCTCAATACTTATCATATGTCATTCAGTTGCTCAGTTGTTGCAATATGTCAGCTGCATTAAAATTTGGTGGTCTTAGAGTGATTCATTGATGTTGGTCTTCATGTACACAGTCTTATGAGTTACACCTAATTTGTCATCATGTTATGATTGTTAAACGATGTCAGTCAAGTGCAAGATATCTCACACAAGTTACATTGACATAAGTTGCCTAAACTGAGTTAATGTTGTCATATCTTTGTTTACCTCTTTTTTCATGAATACTCTCAAAGTAATTACCATACTCTATTATCAATAGAAAGGTCATCTTAACTAAAAATATTTTTTGAAAGTCTAAAAAGCTTTAAATTTTAGGTTTGTCTATCAAACATTGATTCACCCCCCCTCTTAGTGTCTGTCCATACTCCAATAGCTTCTCTGTCATGAAATCCAAGCATATTTTTCCTTTCATACTAATTATTCTAGTTATAGATAAATCCTTGCTCTCTCACATTGTAGGTTTCATCTCTAAATATTTTCCCCCTACAATATAAGTTTTAGCGAGAAAAACAGGTAAAATAGATCTTGTGGACACAAAAAAAGTAACCTTTCTACTTTTTATCTTGTTCAGGCCCTCCTAGTGGACTCTGGCTTGATTTTTCCTATATTTAATGTTCTAATGTGGTCAACACATTCACATTAGGTCTTCAACCCTTATGAATCTTTAAGAATTCTAGGATGTCTTGCAAAAGTGTTGTGAAATGTTGTAACCCACTTTCACACTTTTCTAGGACCCTTTCATTATAATTCACCTAAATAACCCCCTTTTTATCACTTACCAAGTCTTATTTCAAAGTGTTGTAAAGAGTTGTAACAAACTCTCACACTTTTCTAGACTTGTCATCACTAAATTGACCCTTTCTTATGTTTAAACGACCCCTTAATGCACTTTTTGACCATACTTAAGTGTATTTTTAAGAATATTCTCATTAAACCTTATTAAATACACTTCAGTCCCTGACACCCAATAAAATTTCCCTGGTGGGACCAAATCGGCACCTTGCGCAACTTAGTCTCATGAGGCACAAAAATTAAGATAATTTCAATTTTCTGGAGAGATTTTATTCTTTTACCCTTGAGGTCGGCCTGCGATGTGTTATTTTTGGGAAATATTAAATAATAAGTATAAATAAAGGGATTTTCCTCTCATTTTAACCCCCATTCACCTAATTCATTTCCAAGCATCCTAATCCATTATTCAAGCAATTTTAAAGCATTCAAGCTCTCTAAGCATCATCAAGTCATCCATTGGAGCACTTCATTACATATCTTCATATTTCAACATCAAGGGTTTGGTGAGTTCATGATATTGCATGTTGTTTATTCATCATTCTCTTTCTATTTCATTTCATTATCTAGGGTTTGATTACCAAACTGGGGCTTTGACCAAGGCAAACCCCTATACTCTAACCCTTAACCCTTTTCCCCCTCTTTGCATGTGTGTTTGTAGGTCTTGTATGTAGATTTATCAAAGAGTTTGGTGTTAAAAAGTGGTCAATAATCCAAAGTCATAAAATTAAACAAATCCCACTCAGTTTTTTTCTTGAAGACTTCTTTCAACCCGTCAGTAATTTCTAAACCTAACACCTCACAGAAGGGAAGTATTGCATTGCAGTAACCATATAACTCGGCCCTAATTTCCGAGATTCCCAAGTGGGACTAGGTTTCCATCTATGGTGAATTATTCCCAATTTCTAGGCTTTAAAAAGTGGTTTCTACATTTTGGATACCCATTTGGTAGATACATGTTATGGTAGATTTTCTCAAACTAGACTAAGTCGCCCAACTTGGCACAAGTGTCCCAGTCAATGTTTCCAATCAAATCTATAGGATTCTAGTCTCTCTACATCAGACTTAAAATTCTAGTTGCACCTTTCCAATCTTTTTAAATTTTGTTATTGTTTACTTACATTCTTAGGTGTTTTTGCATACATCTCTGTGTTTTCAAATAACTTGCATTTCTTAGGTTTAGCATTAATAATCACCTTTCTTTTTCAATTTAGTGCATTAGGAAATTGTATTTAGGCATATTGCATCCATCCTTGCATTTATTTTGAATGTATACATTGCATTTTATCCCACCTTTCTCCTTTTAGGTGAAAAACCCTAGAAGTGCAAGAAAACCATTGGAATCCAAAATCTTTGTTCACATTTTGGTGAGCCCAACTTTAGAACATTTTGCTTCTGATTTCAAGTGCATCCTAGGTTTACCCTGCATTAACATTGTTAGAGTAAATTATATTTACGCTTAAGTTTACTTAGGCTTGCATTTAGTTTAATTTTGCATTTGTTAATCTGGTTGGTTTATTCCCGTGTGGGTAGTTTTCTTACCCATCAACATTTTCATGGCTTTAAAAGCCTGTAACATTATGTAAATTAATCATCTCATATTTTTCACTCCTTGTTTGGTGAAATGGCCTCGTGTCTCTCTCGCTACTTTGTGAATGTTTTCTATAATTGATGATCTTGGGTTATTCGCTCTATCATGGTATCAGATCCTTTCAATTCACAGTACCTTTTTCCATTGGGATTTTTCATCAGAGTGTTGGGATCGATTATTTCGGCATTTGAAATTTTTAAATTTTCAAAGTTGCCTCATTTTCATTTTATTTTTCCCTATTTGTTGATCGATTGATCTAGGCGTGGATTTCCTTTGAAAGGCATCATTTTGTGGTAGAGGCATGTGAAACCTGTGATTTGCATTTCAGACCTACGCATTTGTTTGAAGGCTTAATTTATTCATTGTTGGCTGTAAATCTATTTGGATTTCTTATCTTTGGAGGCTGAATATCATTCCTCTAGAGGCGTGATTTGTTGAAAGAGGTAGTGATCTACTTTTTTGAGGCGTTGGAGTCTAATCTTCTGTTGGAGGTGCTAATCTGCTTTGAAGAGTGCAATTTTTTTTAGAGGCTCGGTCTTCATCAAAAGAGGTGTGCTTCCTATTGTGAGGAGACCTTCTTTAGTTGGTAGGCCACGTTTTTTTCAACTTTCTAGGTGATGTTGTTCGGGCCTAAATTTAAATTGGAAGCTGCAATTTTCTTGTCGATGCATGCATAATTTTCTCCTATTGGGAAAATATCCTGGTGTTTCCATTATTTACTAGGTGTAAGTTTTACTCTTTACCAGAGTTTTTTTTGCCTAGGTGTGCCTAATTTACATTGTTATTTTACCCTTAGTTGGGACTTTAATCCCACATTTACTAGGTGGAGTCCTTTTTGGCTATTTAAATAGCCCGACGTCAGTTATAATGGTGTGATCAAAGTCTCATAATGGTTTGTTAAAGGCTCTCACGTGTGGAAGTGGCGGTTGCTTGGGATGTTTCATGGTGGAGTTTGTGCTTAACATTCATGTTGAAATATGGCAGTGGGCCTCACTAATATTTTGCTAAAAACTAGGTTTGATTAAATTTTGGAATAAGTTTTTATACTTGTGAAGACATTATCTCTCTATTTTTTGAAGAATTAATGGGTTTTCTTTTGGAGAAAGGGAATTATTGGCAATGGAGTGATGTTGTTATCACCCATCTTCATAAGGATAAACTATTTGGTGGAGATAATCTATTGTCATATTTGTATGATGATATTCTTGTTCCAGATACACGTAGTAACTATACCATTTGGAAAGCATTTAGGGCTAGATTCTTTGAAGTCATTTTTGAGCATATAAATGATGAAGACCTTTTGGACTCACTTTGTCATTTTGAGAGTCCTTCTGCTCTTTGGACTTACCTTTGAGAAACATATGGATATTTTGATACTCCCCCATCTCTTAATGACTCTCCTAATACTAGTGTGTCTTGTTATTCTTCAGAGAAGATAAACCATGCTTGTGATCCTTTAGAGATAGTTCAAACTTCAGATGAAGTTGTAGTTACTTCAGAGGTTATTGATTCTTTGTCAGAGATAGTTGATCCACCTCCATCGTGTACTTCCATCATTCCTGATCAACATGATTATGATTTTCTTCCTGTTTGGGATTCCTATTTGTCAAACATTGGTTCCTTGTTTGTGGAGTCATGCACATTTCAGATTTGGAGGACACATTTGAGGGGTTGTCCCTCCTATTTGGTGATAGTTGTGGTACAACTATTGTCACCCCATTTCAGTCTCTGGATATTGTTCAGGATTTTTTTCCAGTTGTACCTTGTTTGTCACCTTTTTTTGTGATTGGACATGTTCCTAATTGGTTCATGGCATCATTTTCCAAGGTCTTTGAAACACATGAGAAGATTTCAAAGACACCATCATACATTTTCGTGCTTCTTTGGGAAGCATACCTGCATTTGTATTTGGTTTTGTTTCTTCTGAAAGGGAGACAAGTTGTTTGTCGACACTGGATCATGTTTTTTCGTCGGGCACTTACCATTTTTGCAGGTGATTACACTTTGTGGGGGGCTATATAGTCTCTCTATTTCCCTCTTATGGGGGGTTTTTGATTGTATATTCATGATGTATGTATTCCTTCGGGGGTGTGATTGAGTCCTCCATCCATGCATTATTTTTGTTTTCTTTTCTCTCTTTTGGAGAGGGTTTTTTTCCCACTGGGTTTTTCTCCTCTTCTCTGGTTGTGAGAGATTTATTTTTTGTAGTTGTAAATGGGTACCTGACATGGTTGTGTACTTGGGACCCATACTGCATCTTCATATTTGCATTTGCATTCTCCCTAAGTTTCACTTAAGGGGGGTTGTCAGAGTAAATTATATTTACGCTTAAGTTTACTTAGGCTTGCATTTAGTTTAATTTTGCATTTATTAATCTAGGTGGTTTATTCCTGTGTGGGTAGTTTTCT